>NLAD01000740.1:289-600289 GCA_002370245.1 Metschnikowia sp. 04-226.1
ATCTGTTTCTTTTTTCCATCGACTCATCCCACTCCCATATATAACCTCCGGGCCTGAAAAGTTGCATGCGCGCAAAACACCGTCGTCTGGATTTACCTTTTCCATACGCACTAACAAAAGTTGTCTAAAATCCTCATTTTTTGTCCCATACAAAATCATCCTTTTTTCGTCCGATTGCTTCGCGCCATTGTTTTGTTAAGTATGCATTGTTAATTTTACACTTGTCAGCTATTCCTAGTAAATTACTGCGAAATGCAAATAAATCCAGCACCTNTCCCATACAAAATCATCCTTTTTTCGTGCGACTGTGGAAAAATTTTCAAAATAGGCTTCATATTTGGGTTCGCGAATTTCAAAAAATCGCACACTTGCCTTAACAAATATTTTTTCTCCACACTTTAACAACTTCAAAACACGAAAATTGCCCCACAAAACTCAATTTTGATTCGAAATCAATCGAATCTTCTGTAATTTACTTTTCAAATCTCCTCTGATTACCCTGGATTGAATTTGGTAGCTTGTAGTTCACTTATAAAGAAATCTTGTTCCAATTTAAATATCAGACTTGAAACGTTTGTAGCATTTTCAGCACCAGTTCACAATTTCGGAGTCATTAAAGCCTTAACTACATCCTTGTGGCTATAGTTTCCTGAAAATATGTATTTAAGGATGCGTAAGTAAATTCCTAGGTTTGGTAGTCTTGTAGACGTCCGGATATATCTTCTCAGACGATAAGAAACTAGTGTTAAGCACAAAATGACTGGAATTTTTGTTCACTTGTATGTTGAACCTTGGGAATTTGGATTCGAGTTATGTATGCGTCAAGTTATAAACAGACTTAGCTCACAAACCACTATTTTAAGATTTGTTTGGATCCACTTTCAGGATTATCTTTTTTGTTGTTCTCTGTTTTACGCTCTGTAAATCGTAATCTCCTACCGACTAGAATAATGAAATGTTTAGCAGATTATTTTCCCACCAAATTGTTCATATTACTACTCAAGAAGTTTTTTTGCCTGTAAGCAAAAGCACTCGCTTGAGCTAATGTGCTGTGCCTAAATCATGTTCTTCTAAGTCTGCACTCCGCGTAAGCATGCAATTTCTGGATGAGATTGACATCAAAACTAGCGCTCCTCGCAAAGTGGAAATGGACTATACTCTATTTGCTGATCTGATTATACGGCTCTTGGAAGACCGTTAACCCTGAGATACATCTGAAGTCCATATAGGTAACCGATTTCCTATCGTCATATACCAATGATGAACGCTGTTACAGGACATATAAGATTCAAAGTGACTGTCCAGCGTTACTCTTCAAAATTACTCAGCCATTCTCCTTAGCTATGATGCCAATGCATGATTTTACAATGAGGTGAACATAAACCTTGCTTCTGTGTGTAGGTCTTTATGTACTGTGTGTAATACTAATTGAACATGTCACAGATAAGCTACTAGACCTTATAAAGCTTTATATACGGCCAAGAATGTAGAGGTTAATACATGTTGATAAGATCATTGCTCATATAACACGGACAAATATGCCATCAACATTGGGAAAATTTTGGCCCGAGTTCTAAAACAGATAATCCATACAGAATATATTTTGAGTTAAAGCGTGGGGACCTGTGTTTTTCATGGAGTAGGTAGATACTGATTGTTTCTATATCTTGTAATGTACCCAACTTCCCTGCCTTCCTCTATTTGAGGGAAACATGAGATGTTGAATCAATAAAAACTAACGCGGGAGATCGGTGAAGGCCTGAAAATGCAAAAAGATTGCAGCACCACAATTTCACACATGGTCTCCCACTGCATTACTCACTGTGGCCCTAAGTGGCTTGACTAACGTTGATCGGACGGGAAACAGTATTTTCCACTTGGTATGGCCGCAACCGGAATTTAAGAATATTTGCTTTGTCTAGTCATCTCCTACACTCAGTATTTCGACTTCTTCAATTAAGCTATTTTGACATGCAAAAAACAAGACTAGTAAAATAAGGTTTTGGTCAGGGCACTAACAAAAATACTGTTAAAATGAATTCAAAACCTTAACCAATAAAGAGCTAGCACGTCGGTCTGGAGAATAAATTTTTGCTTAAATTATACGATGCTGAAGATTCAAGAATTTTCATTCATATTTGCTATATTCATTGAAAACATCCAGCTCGTACCAAAAGCACATCCTATAGGAACTAGAATCAGGATGACTTTTTGGAATACACTTCTTACTCTCTTGTTCGCTATTACGTTTCTACAGAACAATTTACCGTATCGCATTGTGCTCCAAGGAATTGTTCTCATTAACTGCGCGACCAGCTGCCTTCGGTACAAAAGCCGTGGGACCGTAAAGCTTATCAAAGAGTAAGATTTCCATTTTGGGGTTCCTCGTTAAATAGAGCTACTTATTAAAGGTAAGTCACGTTGCAAAATTCTACAGTGCTAAAATTTGAAATGTGGTTTGATTATGTAAAGTCTATTTCAAAAGTTCATACCATTAGCCAATACCAAGCCCACCAAAACCATATTGGGGAAACATGAAGGGTCTTGAGGTCACACACTAGTAGTATAGCATTGCTATCTTTAGCTTCAGTCCTTTTTGTCTCCCCACTTTCTTAGCCTCAAAGTAAGGTGCCATTTTTCGGTTTACCTCGGTCTATTCTTTTTTCACTGAGAGTAACAATTCCAGGGTCAAGGTGCATGATGCATCACAGGTTTTGACCACGTACCGAGTACTCGAAATGTCTTGTTATTGTTCATGGTGTCGCGAGGATTACACTGTTGTAGATTTTTAAAGGCTAAAGACGAAAAAGTACGTATGCTAAAGTCCGGGTACTTAGGATTCACACAGTGAAATATCAAAAGTGATTTAGTTTGCCCTGTATTTACTGTTAACGATTATATTAGGGTTGCATAGATTCTTCTGTCCAGCCCACACTTAAAAGCTAGAAGGTTTATATACTACGTAATCATCAAGTACTTCACTTGTTATTTCAATGAGCCTCTGCTGAAGTCTCACTTAAGATAATCACAAGGTGGTAACTTAGGTTCCCTCCAATAGATGGTTCTTGGCTGTTATAAAGTAACAACTATTGAGGAAAGCGTGAAGAGCATAAAAACCTCAGAGGTATTCCAGGTTATTTACTGATCTTATCTATGAGAACATTTTATGGTACTGCAGCTACTGTAAAGTGGCTCGTACACTTAAGGTGTCTTACGTGCGAGCAAAAAAACACATAGGAACCTGTCAAGGTCTATTGGAAAGAAGATTTTGATCAAAACAAAAGCATATTTAAAACCTAAGAATAGTATCCCGGTAAGTCCTTCAAAGAATATACTTGACCACATCCTAAGAATCTACCGTAATCAAATATTTCTCCATGGTAGATTCTTCTAGTGCTGCAGACCCTTATAAATAAATATCTCCATGAGAAACTTACTCTTTTTCCTTGGCTTCCTGTATTTGCTTGGCTTCGTCAAAGACCCACTTTTCTTTAACATTTTCCTGTCTCCACGCGTCTTCAAAACTATGAGGAATATCAACCTCCATAAGACTCATGTCAATTTCCTCTGCATCGTCTCCTTCCTTGGCTTCGTCAAAGTTCCAACCTTCTTTAGGATTCTCCTGTCTCCACGCGTCTTCATAACTGTGAGGAATGGTTACCTCCATAAGACTCATGTCAACTTCCTCGCCATCGTCTCCTTCCTCGGCTTCCTCTTCTTCCACGGTTTCTGCTGCTTCCTTCGCTTCCTGTATTTGCTTGGCTTCGTCAAAGACCCACTCTTCTTTAACATTTTCCTGTCTCCACGCGTCTTCAAAACTATGAGGAATGGTTACCTCCATAAGACTCATGTCAACTTCCTCGGCGTCGTCTTCTTCTTCGGCATCGTCTTCTTCTTCGGCATCGTCTTCTTCCTCTGCATCCTCAACGTTCCACTTGTCTTGAACATCCTCCGAGCTCTTTTCACTTGGCAAATTAGAAGGAAGAGACACTTCGTTAAGAGTCATGTTACCTTTTGGTTGATTTCCAATAGAATCTGGACCGGATACCACTGGCTCCAAATTCTCAAAGTTCCACTCTCTAGTGGCAATAGAAGCGGCATTTGCTGCAATAACTTGGAGGGCAAGTGCTGATGAAAACTTCATTTGAGTATTAATGTTTGAACTCAATTAAGGGGGACTCATCTCTTAAATAATCATTTCATGAGTGTTTTTGAACATCCCTAGAATTGAAAAAGCCTCGGTCCCGAAATCTGGATTCCATTGTGCTGATGATCGGTCGTAAAACAATAAAACAAAGGGATTGTTAGATTTCATTTGTCTAATCTTAAGTCTGTTCGATGGATGTCCTTCCAGACCACCATTAGTTGTAATCAAGCAAAATCCATGGAGCCGCCACTTGCTGGCATCTAAAGTTATCTATAACAAGAAGACCGCTTAGTTTTGCAAATCCCAAGAAAGCGGAGATGTAGATTCTTTAGAATCAGTCAATGTCTCAAGTAAGGGTTCGTCCCTATTGTCTAAATTGTCTGCACATTGAATTCTGGGAGAGAATAAGACCAGCCTGTTTAAATGTAAGTCTTGTTAAAGACTCACATGTTTCAGCATGCAGCTTACAGATCAAACAGGCGTATCTGTAGGCTAAGTGCGCTCCGCATGCAGTCAATTCCTGGAGTTGAAGAATTGACTATTTATAAAAAGTTTGGGCAGTATCGAGTCAGCTCAATTGAGGACACTAGTATTAGTTTAGACACAGTCAAGGATACAAGTAATTGACATGACTACTGAAGCTCCACATTTATAAAAGTTCTTGGACATAACCGGTTCGGTTGCGCGAAAATTTATGGCAACGCACAACACAGCCAACCACTACATCATGCATAATGGATGCGCGTCCCACGCATCAACTGAAATGGTTGTCATTGGTCTTCAATAAGTCTTATAAGTGTAGATCTCCAGCACCTCCTAGCCTACTTGTATTCTTGTCTGTGTCTAAACTAAATTAATACTAAATGAAATACTTGAAGTGTTCTAAAACTGAGCTATTCCGATCGTCTCCCAGAAAAGCGACTTCATCGCCTTTTGTGTATTCTTTCCCTAGCCCTTAGGCCACTTTTAAACGAGGCTTGAATAGGACTTAGACAAAGCTTAGATGAGTTTTAGCCAAGAAACTGACAAAGCATGTGTTGTTTTTTGTTCTGTTCCTACATAACAAAGGCCAGAGATGATTCAATGGTTCCTTCCTTCTGTGCAGTCTCAAAAGTATGCAGTACATCCCGGCGATGTACCTCTTTTTCACTTTCAACAATAACTGCATGAACCTCATCCCACGAGTGCGAATTCAATATGGTGGGTCATGAAATAACCCGGCCCACTTAGTAAAGCAATCAAGCACTACTTGATTGGATAGATGCGGTATCTACCAGACTCATCGACGGTACTAGCGTTTTTTTGATACTAATGGCTCAGTCGCTAACATGGACCTCCTTATAGAGTAATCCTGAAGCGTATTTAAGGATGCGACATGTGTGAACGACTAAACACGCTGATAATTGGATACACTGATGAGATATACTGATAATAAAATATGGTTGTGATTCATCCAAGGTTTCGGATATCACTTATTCTTGAAAAAAATAAAAAAAATTCAAACTCGATTTTTAGAGGATGAGTGTAATTATGGCAGAGAGGAGATATTGTTAAAGAAAAACGCGAAATGAGCATTTTAAGTCACCTTTTGCGGAGAACGCACCATAATCCACATTATACTAATTGATGAGTATGGTAAAAAATCAAAAGGTCGGTAATCAAATCAAAAGGATTAATTACATCCTATTCTGGCGATACGTGTAAGACGATTCATGTTTTATGATAAGATTATACTTTCTACTGAAGAAAACCACGCAGTGGACAATGGTAACAGCGCACCTATGGTCAGTGGTTTCTCGCAAGTCTCACTTATTTTCTTTCACTTCTAAAAAGTCATGTTTTTAGCAGCTTTGACACACATTATTGTCGAAACTACTTTTTTATACAACTTTTATGCCTACTACTAGTGTTAGGGATTATTCTATGAGCGCTAGAATTGAGTACCTAGTGGCGATGGATCTTACCTAAGTCAGTATGCAAGGCGACTTGAATACTGGGCGCTGGGCAGCACGCATTGGGACATGCGACACGCCCGAGGAATTCTCGGGGCCAATGTGAAATTGGAGTTCCACTCTGAAATTCTGTTTCACATCATGCAGGCCAGCTGTTTCAGAGGTATTACCCGAAGCAGTAGAAAAGTATATAAGAACGAGCAGGCTCGCCTGATTAGATGAATCCCCAGGGACCCCTCTAAGGTGTATTACAGTATTAGAATATACGAATTGATATAACTTTGTTTTATACAGTCCCAAACCTGCTAAGTTCTAACAACTAGATCTGTTGTCTGTATTACTTTCGAAACTTTGGAAAATTGGGCGTGTGGCGTAGTTGGTAGCGCGTCTCCCTTGCAAGGAGAAGGTCATTGGTTCGATTCCGATCTCGTCCATTCTTTTTTTCCATAATGTTTGCGGATTATTTTTCTACTTAAAGCTTCTATTTTGATTTATACTTTTCGTTCAATTTTGATTCATCTCGTAAATTATGCTCATTAAAATTTGAAGACCACCTTCTTCACCTCGTTTCTCTCAAACTTCTCATAGTATGTGGGCGCCTCCTCTATGGAGCACGTCACCTCAATGAAATCCTCGAAATCTTTCTTCACATACTCAAAAACCTCAAGTGCTTCCCCAAACAACGACCATGCATTGCATCTACCAAAACTCATCGTCAAGCCCTTCACGTACGCTTGTAGTGTATCAAACGGAAACGCATCGTGCCCCATTCCAAGAGAACACACAAAGCCTCCCCGGCGCACGTTATCAAATGCAGTCTTGAAGGCCGAAGAAGCACCCACGATCTCAAGCACACAGTCGAAGCCCCGATCACCGGTCTCGGAGGCCCTCAATGCCTCCAACTTATCGGTGTCGGTCTTGAAGTTGACCACCTCGCTTGCCCCAAGCTTCTTGGCATGCTCCAATCTGTCCTGGATGCCGTCCACAACCACGATCTTGTTGAAGCCAAGGTGTTTTAGTATCCTGACAGCACAGAGTCCGACTGGGCCCGCACCGATCTGGAGAACCTTGACGTCTTGCGGCTTTAACTTGTGGTCGAAGTGGTCGAGAATCTTCTTGACTCCGAAATACCCGGTCACGAATATATCTGCCATCATGACATAGACTGAATCATCGACTGAGTCCAGTGACTTGTCTAATTTAGGTTTCTTGACCAATGTCGACGTAGCGTATGGTACTAGCACATACTCCGCCTGTCCCCCCTCCAAGCCTGGCTTGCCGAACGTATTGGTGTGCTCGCACGTGCCGGAGTGCCCGTGCTTGCAGTACCAGCACTGGCCGCACTGGATGGTGAATGTGGAGACCACATCCTCGCCAATGGCAAAATACGCATCTTGCACTGCAGACCCTTTTTCAACCACCGTGCCAACAAACTCATGGCCCATGGTACACCCTTCTTTCAGTGGGATATGGCCTCTGTAATAGTGTAGATCGGACCCACAGAGCCCTGAATATTTGACCTTGACCAAAACATCATGTGGATTCTGGATGGCGGGGATCTCCTTGTCGACAACCTCGACTTGGAACGGTTTTTTAAAGACGGCCGCTCTCATTATTATACGTGCTGGAGGTTGTGGAGGAGGAAGTCTGCGATTTTTAGACCCTGCGACCCCGCAGTTTTTCCGCGGATATGTGGGGCCACCTCTCGTGTCAGGTTCAAAAAAGAGAAGGCGAGGTCTGGTACCAGAGAGTCTTGGCCAGATTTCCGATCAACCTTCCTGCCGGTAGTAAGCGTTGGCAAAAGTTGAGGCCAAACATAATGAGCATGTTTATTTTTAGCACCAGCGCCGTCAACCCGTAGATCAAGTAGATGCACACCGTGAAGATAGTGATGGACGCAGGTGGGAGAGGCTTTAAAAAGGCACTTTTGGTCACTGCATCCGAGAACTTATAGATCAAAGAGTCGTGGTTCAATTCACACGACACGCCCCTGTCGGTGACGTAGCGTTTTGTGCCAAGGTTGAGTGCAACCAAGTCGTAGAGAAAGCTGCGCCAGTCTCTATATTCAAGAGCCATAAAGGCATCGCCCGATTGGATGATCTCACAATGCCGTTCCACTAAGTGGGGGTAGTTTCGAAGGGCATAGCTCAAGATGTCGCCAAAGTACCTTTCGGAATACGTAGCTATGGAGCCATCCGTGAGTATGACACTGAGGAAGTAGTATAAGTGTCCAAGAAAGAGGACCACGCGGACCATTTTCAACGCAAAGGTGAGTATTACTTTGGACACACGCATAAAGGCTGCCCCAAGATCCCGGGTGGCGAGCCTCCGCCATCTGGGCTGGCGGTGTCGTGCTAGCCACGGCGATAAGCCTCTGTACCATGCGACCCTGGGCTGACCTGCGCTTGTGGTTTCCATATCTCTCGTGTTTCCTATCTCTCTTATATCCACCGTGTCACTCGTCTCTCTTGTATCTGTCATATCACTCATATCACTCGTGTCCTCGGGGACCTGGTGCGGTTCTCTGATCTCCGTAGCTAGTCTTATCCTATTCATATAGGACGTAGCGTCTGAGGAAACCGTGGAGTCGTTCAAGAGGTCGGTGCTGTCTTCAGAAGTATTCAGCATAGGAGTTCGTCTAGTGCTACGAAACTCACTGATGTAAAAGGAGTGTGTGCCCTTAATATAGTATGTCGCTTATCAGGTCAGGTAGGGTTCGCGGAACCTCTGCGCGTGGCTCACTTCGTGACCCTCAAAAGCCTTAAGCAAATTCTCCACCTCCATGGGAACCTCGTCGCGGATTTCCTTGTAGACAGAAACCCACAAATCGACGATCTGGAGCCCATTCTCGAGACACTGATTTATCTCTTCTTCCGGAAATTGTCCGGGTGTGTCGGAGACCAAGTCCCCCAGCTCGTCAAGAGTGCACAGGTCCTGGTGCTCAGTGTACTGGGTCAATAGGTACACACTCTTTTGCACCTCGACCAAGATCGGCAGTAGGTTATTTTCATAAACTTCCTTTGAAACAGACTCTTCGCAGAGGTCATAGAACCTCTCAAACACCTCATGTTCATTCTCCAAATTAGGGCCCAAGGAGTCGCAGGCAAAAGACTTGCACGGCTCGGCAAACGAGAAGAAGGTCTGCTTGTAGAAATAGATTCGGAGAACGAAAAAAAACCATACCACATGCAAATGCATTCTTCCGCAGAGTAAAAGCGACCAGATCACCTGGCCATAGAATTCATGGAGCCTGGGGTTGTCCAGTGGCTGCAACGCTGCAGCTATGACATACTTTCTGGTCATTTCAAGCCCTTCGTTTTGGTCGAGGATAGACCCAATTATTTTGGTAGTGCCGATGTTAACAGTGATCAAGTGTGAAGACCGTTGGGCCTTGGCTCGGAAAATATGACCACAACTCAAGAAAAAAGAGCTTCTTCTCAACTGAGACGCCTTGAACGGTGCCCTCAACTCTTTCCGTGAGTATTCGTAGTCTCCCACTGAAACCACCTCGCCCGGGTCGAGAAGCTGGCGGAGCAAGTAGTCGAGAATCCGCTCCGGCGTATCTTTGGTCACGCATTGAGAGCAGATCATACAGAGGGTCTCGATGTCGAAGTCCAGAAGACCCCGGACGTAAGGCGTGATCACGAACTGCCGGATATCGGTTATTTCTTTGATGTAGAGTAACGCATCCTCAAGGGCTCGGTTCAAGTCGCCTTGTAAGTAGGCACAGGCTATAGCCACCATTCTTCTCTGGAGCGACTTCAAATGGCTGGACGCTAGGACCTGGTCCAAGACTTCAGGGTGTTCGGGCGAAAAGTTATCAAGTGGGGCGGGCGGAGCCTTGGCAATCCGCTCCGATATAGCCTGCAAAGAGCCACACTTCTCCACTACCTCCAAGATGGGAAGGGTACTTGATCTGGTCACCGTTTGGGACAACTTGTGGTCTTCAAGGACCGAATAAGAGTACGACTCTCCATGGATAAATGCATGGTTGGCAACAAAGCGGTTCACCTGCTTCACGGCTGAAACACCGTCACATGACGGTAATGGGCTGACCAAGTCCCACATGGAGTCCAGGTTCAGCCATATATTTAGCGACTCCCAGTACTGGATTTCATCCTGACACTCCAGATCCTGGGTGAGCCCGTGGATGCAGCGTAACAAGGTAAGTTTACTGGAGGGGTCTGTTTCCTCCTCTAGCTGGACCTCAAGAAGCGTCACAGCACTTTGGACTCTGCCTAGAGCCGCCAAAGATAAGCAGAGGCATATGCAATCCAAAAGAGACTCACATGAATGCGAGAGCAACACTACTTTGTAGTAATTCCGATCTAGATAGAGTTGTAGGGCGGACATTGCAGTTGATGGAGACTGCACGAGTGGCTGCGAACGATTGCAAATATGAGTGCGCGCCAGAGAATCCAGACCCCAGCACCCACAGTCACTACTACTAGTTACGATACAGTTACAATCTACGATAATGACACCCAATCACAAGAGAATAATATTCGGAGCTATCAAATGGTTGACGCGACTCATAACCGTGTTCTTTTTCACGTGCTTTGCCTTTTTTGCTTTGCTGATCAAGTACATCCTTGGGGGTACAGCCGTGTCACTAACCCGAAAGCTTTTATAGAGATCCAGTTGGCGGAGGTAGTGGATTTACTTAAACCCGAAGGCCAGGGAGGTCTTTCAAATTACACATGCTAATTGCGATATTTTTTCTTATTTTTTGCTAGGGCTTGCTACGGATCAATGTATACAGGCACTCACCAGTGTATTGAGTGAGTATTGAGATCAATTGTTCGGGAAAAATAGCATCAATAGTGCGGAAACAATAGCCTTGATCATGCGAGAAGAATGGTATCAATGTACTCTATTTATAGACTTGGAAAAGTCGTGGTGTTTAACCCCTCCTGCTTCGATCATCTCTTCCTATTAGCTCCGCAGGTAAGGCTACCCATGGGAGAGCTATAATGATCAGACAAAACTTATGAAAGACCATCCGTGATTAATTTCGTACACACCTAAGATTCATCAAGCCTCTAGCATCTAATACTTCATTACTAATCATAATTTTCTCTAGTACATTTCTGATGTCTCACCATGTCATTACTTTCTATAATGTCATAGAAATTAAATGCTCATTTTCACGGCTAAGTATCGATTTTGGGCATGTATAACCCATGGCTAACGGTACCAGAGGCCAATGATATCAGGTAGTAACCTGCTTCAAGGAACCTCCAATACGCACAGTGAAGTACTAGACGTCTTGAGAAGCTACATTGTTCAAAGTTACAATGGTCAAAAGTACACTTCACCAAACCTCTGGATTGTTCAAAGAATCGACCTTGATCAAATCATCGAGTTGTTCACATCCACATTGTTTGGAATATCTAGCATGTGGATGATTGAGATTTAAGCGCGGTTCGTTTGGTTCATGTCTCAGTTCTATTTATATGGGCTTAGGGCCGAGATGGTTATAAGTCATGCCAGATAATGGTCGCGTTTAACAATTTCACCTGACGTCTGACGAGCGTATATTCCTATGATCTTGCATATACCTCCCTAGCATTTGCTCTCCAGTCGCCAGTGTATAGTCTCTTCATTCCTTAGTCCCTAGCCTTCAGTGTAAAAGGCGGATAGTCTTCACTATGAGAGCTGTAAGATTTTCTCTAATTTTTTTCTGCAATTACCATGAAGCACTAGATGTCTTTATCTATACGTCGTGTGTTATAGTCGTATTTGACGCACTGCACGCACGTCGATAATGTGGTGGCGTGGTTGTGAGCCAGGGCAGCGTTTTAGCACTCCCCACCTCAGGGTCCTCCGGAACGAAGGCGCATACTCACATGAGAGATGATAAAGATACGAAAATTCCCCGCTAATACTCACCCTTGCCCGATATCGCCAAAGCACACAATAGCCAAGGGGTTCCATCAGGCCATTTGTTGGGCTCGGGCCCGTGCCTTCTCAGTGTTGGGCTTGCCATGCCCAGACTGCACTTGTCAATGCACCTGCGTGGTCGTTGCGAATTTTCTGGATTGGGATAGCTCAGTGTGCGCGTCTCTCCTTCCTGGCTTTCGCATCCACTCTCCGGATTGTTAGCTTGCTTCCAAACAGCAACCACGCCCAGAGCGGGCCTTTTGGGTGGGCGTTGCCGGATTATTTTTCTTGTCCTATCTCCTGCGGAAACTTTTGCCGCCGGGATGTGTTGCAGCCCCGGCTGAACGTGCTTGTCGGAAAATATCGGTCGGCCAACTCGCCGCATGGCGTGGCTCAAAGTGAGTGACCAGACCCGATCCAGTGAGAAATAAGCTACTTTGGCGCGACCCTACCGCGCGCTCGGTTATCCTATTAAAACCACATTCTGTCCGGACTTTGGTATTTCTGTTTCACTTTTGTTCAGTATTCTGCTTCCGGTATATTTTCCTTTCTTTACCGCCTGCTGAGCAAAGTCTTTTTGAACACTTGCTGTTACTGCTCCACGGGCTCTTTAACATTATCCCTGCCGCACTTTCCCGTTGACTGATTTGCCCCAATAAAGATTCGTGGTCCTGACGCGCTCCATTTTAATTTTCCGTGTCTGAACATAAAATTCGTGAAGATCCATGCTCTGAAAATTAACCACCAAAAAGCTGTCTCTCCCGCCACCACCAAGAAACACCACCCACACGAACAATAACCCCAATTCCCATCCAACTCAAATTAACATTCTCACTAAACCCAAAATCTTAAACTGACAATCTGGTTAATTTTATTATACAAGGTTATCTGAAACACGAACACTCTCCTGAAACTCCACTGACACTCCACTAACTCCAACTAACCCAAAATTTACCCCCAACTTCAATATCAATCCTCAAACAACCCAATCACCAATCCCGAACTTCCCGATGTTGAATAAAAAAACCCTTTCCTTGAAGCTAAACAAGTCGTTCTTTGGTGCCCCCGACGCGCCCTTCACCCCTGTTGAACAGACCCTCCATACCCCCAAGGAAGCACAAGGCCACCAAAGCTACTTCCCCCCTCCAACGCAGCACTTGATTTACTCCAACCCCCAATACAATGAAAGTGACGATGTTCTTACCGATGCGGACGACATGCAAATGCACGTGAACCGCAACTACTCCATTTCTTTCACGCTCAACTTTGACCAGCTTCTCATGAACACATACTCTTACTTCTTGCTGCTTCCGACCACCACGCCATTTCTGGGAATCACACCGCCGCTGGGCCTTGTTTCCCGTGTGGCCAACGAGACTTTACAGACCCTCAGCAAAAACGTGTTGGAGGAGGCCTCGAACCCCAACTTCGAGTACGATACCCAGAACGTTTTGAGCTCGGAAAACGTCTCCAACCGCTCTTACAAACCCATCTTCTTGCAGCTCATCCGCAAGAGGTTACTCGATTTGTGCTCCACCCAAAAGGTCGCTGGCGGCTCCAAAAATGCGTCTGCTCAGGCACCCTCGGTAACTTCGGTCCAAATCTCCGTTCCGGCCCTGGTCCCATCAAATGCAGGGTCCCAGTTGCAGAATGCCGTGTACCAAGGCCTGGGATTGAAGCAGCTGTCTATTTCAAACCTACTGTTGAATGAGCAGAACATTTCCAACTACCAAAACCAACAGGCACTGGCTGCTCAGAACCCCCTGGCTGCTCTCAGCAGCTCGAGGCTGCGTTCCTCCTCGCTCAATTTGCGGAAGCACTCGCTCACCAGAAACAACTCCTACTCCGGCTCAAACTGGCTACATGTGGGCAACATGTCCAATGGCCGGCCCGCAAACAGTACTTTGAGCGGGTTGCAAATCTCCGACAACAACGCGTCGACAGACTCGCTTCAGCTGATGCATGATTTTGTTCCCCATACCTTCTTGAACAGGCAGGGCAGCATGCTGTCCACGGGCTCGCAGAACACAGGATCCGGTTTTAATTCGGGGTTCAATTCCATGATGATGGACTACCAAACGCCGGTGAGCTCTGCGAAAAGCTTCAACTCCATGGGGAGTACGTCGCCAAACCGCGACTGCATCAGCTCAAGTGGCTCCATATCGGAAACCGAGAGTCTAGGCTCTCTGTTCTTCCGGTCAAGGTACACCAGTCGGGGGAACACCGGCAATTGCCCCGGGCTTAAGCCTCTCACCATCAATACAGACCCTAGCAACTTCCCCAATAGCACTATACAAACGCCTTCTTTTGGGGGCAACTTGAATGGAGAGGGCCTTCATTCGCCATTTGTCTCTGCAATCACGCCGTCGGAGGATTTCGGCTACTTTATGACGGGAGGAAACAGTGCACCATCAAGCAGCACGATTGGCGTAACCACACCCAACTCCGCAGGCATGAGAAGTGGGACGCTTATTCCGGAGAGCCCCGTCAAGGATGCAAACGGCAGTAAGTTGAACATCAGCTCGCAGTTCGGCTTGAGCGAGAAAAAGAGGGATTCTTTGAAGCTCAAGAGAGGTATAATTTAGATAAACAATACAATAATTCATTGCAAGGTTTTCTGCGTATCACGGCTCCCATCCAGGCGGAATGTCCACAGAAAGTTCAAACTACTCTTTAATCTACTGTTTAGAACATACTCTATACTCTTCAAAACTACTCTAAAACTAGAAATAAATCTCCGAATAACCCCATATTCATTTTGAAATAGTACCACGACCCCTATATTCCTCTTTGAATTTAATTTCTGAGATGGCCTAAAAGTTTTAGGGTGTCACTATATTTCCCGATTAGTGTAATGAGCTGCTACTGACGCGTTAATTGCGCTGCTCAGATGAGCCATTTAGTAGAGGTTTTTTTCCATTACATCAATTATGAGTCGCGCACCACCACAATAACTAAAGCCTACAAGACTCGAAAAGACGTTTATACTCCAGTCAGCAATATTTGTCGATCCAAGTATTTCAGTAGCTTCTGGAATCATTCTTGGGATCGTGAATACCTGTTACACAGTAGATGTATCACGAAGTAACAATCATCCCACAGAATATTTCAAAGCCATAGATTTCCCCAAAACCATAATTTGCAATACCTTATAGGGTTATCTCTGGAATTGCAAGATGTTCAATCAATCAAACTGCTCCGGCTTGGCGAGGGGGACATACAGGTACCATCAATCACTAATGCCTTGGTAGCCTTGACCGAAGCTCTTGACTTTCGAATAGACATTGACCAATCAATTCGATGATGGTTTTTATAGGCCTTGAGTATCCCGAGGTTTTGTTCTTGGGGTTGAACTTGATACTGTTGATAATTAAAGCACAACAAGTGTACCTAATTTGATATCAATACAATGTTCAAAATGGGTGGGGCTGTAGAGTGTCATATCCACTTAGCACCCATAGAATATCAAGATTTATCGTCGAAAAGCCATGAATTGTCTAATTGCATAAAAAAGAAATCGTCCAATCGCATGAAAGTTGTCATCATACTTGTCATATAGACGATATGCATATAAGTCCCTGGATATTTCATTAATATCCACACTCATAGCATCACATAACTTATCTATGAACATTCACTGACTTCTATAGAGGCATCAGAAAATACCATGGAAATATCAGCAAATAGTCATAGAATGTCACTAGTATGCATAGGAATATCGTAGAATACCCAAATCTGAAGTTATCTGAATGTCAATCTTGCATGCGCGTTGCCTCGCGCATTAGGTACATCAGCTTGCAACTTATCAGTGGTGCTGTGGACCGCATGAGACCGAGATTTCGCCAGGTCAAGTTCCCCAAGCCGAGCGCTGGTATTCCACGCCCGGCACCCCAGCCCTTGGACAAGTCCGCCACGTGGACTCTGTTGCAGTCACTTTTGCCCGAGGACCTTGACCTCAAGCCACCCCCCACGGAAGCAGAGGCCTTGATCTTACGGGTGTTTGGTCGGCACCCGGACTCGCTTCTAGAGGTGCCGGCCCTCGGGAAATTGCCGTCTCCCTTTGAATTTCACCTGACGTGCAACGAAGATCCGAGCTACATCTCGCAGCCTCGGCTCTCCGTCACCAAGTTACTCACGTCGGCGTGGTGCGAGCTAAGAGATTACTATGCCGTGTTTGGCGGGCTGCGGAGAAAGGCGCCGCTGGCCCGGATGAAGTCTGGAACCGAGTACCATGCCAAAATCGAAAACGAGGACCACTTCCAGATCGATATGGCCTTACTTGATGAAATGGTGATGGAGCTCGTGGCAAGATCACCTTCAGAGCAGAGAGAAGAGCTTCTTGCTACGGGTAGGGAGTACAAGATGGCCAACGACTGGATCGAGCATACTATCAAGAGAGCTCTTCAATTATCGACTACTGGGCTGGCGAGAGAGCTTTATCTCCATGCATTCTTGGACCTCAACAAGGGCCGATTTGTTACCCAGCCAAGTGCTTTCAAAACGGGAGTTTTGGTCAATGGCATTGCGGATATTGTCAGAATTGTGCCTTCTGGGGACTCCTCCGAGATAATCGATGCTACATACTCACCTGGAATCATGAACTTGACTGAGGCCATAGATCACGCAGCTGAAAACTTAGCAGATTTGGCTAAGAATCATGTTCTTCTCATGGGCGACGTCAAAACCCGGGGTGGGAACACGCTTCCTTTGCAAGAGCTGGTGATCGATGCAGCCAAGACCCAGTGCATGTACTACGCTCAGATGATCCATAATCTTTCGCAGAGTGAAGTGTTTGCCTACGAGAGCTACCTAGAAAATGCCTCCAGGAGGGGTTTACTGCCAGATGCACCCATGAGTATTGCACTCACCGTCAAGTTGCTCGTGGCCCACTTCAAGACGATCGTGGTCGATTGTATACGCTTGTCTCAAGGTGAGCCTGTAGGCTTCGAGCCATACGATGAAACGAGTGTGTCGGGTCTGCTGTACAGCTTGAGTTCCTTACTTTCCGAGGAGGAGTTCCGAGAGATTCTAATGGTGTTCTACGGTGAGGACCCCGAGATCATGGTTATGGATTTGAAGCCGCTTTTTAAAGCCTGGCAAAAGCCTCTCACTTTCAGATATGTGGCAGCCAGAGCGGCGCAAGTGACATCAATATTTCAAAAGCTCCGTCCAGAGAAAGTGGAGGTAGAGTACCACAACGTGAAGACGCAGAGAGTGTTTGAAAAAAAAGTGGCGGTCTTTGACATGGACAATTTGCTGCGGTCCATGGCTGATGCATCTCTGCTCTGGTCGGGCCAAAGGTTACCAACCAATACGCAAGACTCGTCAAGGTGCAACTATTGTGATTTCAAAAAGAGATGTGCGGCCATCAATGAGCAGAACGACAACACCCTTCTCCAGAAGATCTACGAGCTCCAAGGTACGTGAGCGGAAATAAATGTTAGACGCCATCAAAGGTAATACCACACTTATCTATGGCACCACCTCTGCAGACCTCTGGACACAAGTGCCAACCAATTAATTAATGGGTTTCGTTTACCCCGTATATCTGTGGGCGTCATATACGTGGAGATAATATCCCATAAAGAAGGAAGTTTTTAGAGCATCGCGATGCCGAAAAGCCGAGAGGACGCACGGCACCTCCCGGGATCCGCACGACCCGCGTGCAGTTACCCGGCCAATGTCGGCAGTGTCGGGCTGCAATGTCGGTCGGAAAAGCTCGCAAAAGTTGTGGACGGAGGCACAGTGATCATCCTAATTTTTCTCGAGATCATCTACTGCACTAGAAGATCTTTGCTACGGGAACTACGACATATAAGTGTTCCATGGAAAGTGCCTGCACAAGCGACACGGCTCCACAGGTGCACACCCACACTGTGACGCGGAAAGTCCAAGGACTTATCAATTCCACCCATAAATTGTGGGGCAAATCAATTGTCTTCCGCAAGTGTGGAACGCCCGAGATAGCCACGTAGTAGTTATGTAAGCATTATATCAGTGATTATTGGCGCGTATAGTAACCCTCGGGAGACTTTTAAAAGGCCACGAAGTTTAAATTGGTTCAAAAAAAATTGTTGGTGGTGGTGTAGTAAGCTCGACCGAAAAGGATTTCTCGGCTTTTAACGTACAGGTTGGCTGATTTTTACTGGAGCATCGGTAAAATTCGGTAGTGAGAAATTTCACAAGGGGCGAGTTGCCGTGGGGGCGCTCTTATTCGCCAAGTCCGAAACCTGGGGTTGAACCCGAGCCGTATGCAGGAGATACCCGGGTTGGCATGCCGTGTTTTACAGAGAGGGAACTCAGAAAAAAACAATGCAATGGAAAGAAAAGACGAATTAAGTATTTCCGAATCCTACTCGTTTGAGATCACAAGAATCCCGAATGTGTGGCGGGAGTTAGCGCCATATTGGTGGTACTCCGACCCGTGTCAGGTGCGACTGTCCTGAAGCCGGGTATGAGGAACAAAGGTTATTGGCCGTTGCGCAACCTGAGGCAGTATATGCACCCGGGTCCAGGACGCTCCAGATTTTATAAAAAAAGGCGCTTCCCCGGCAATCAGAATTTTTTTTATTTCTTCTTTTTTTAGTGAACCACTTTTGTATTTATTAAAAAATGTCCGCAATCCGTTCATTTCAACGTTCTGCTTTGAGAAGAGCCTTAAACGTTAGAGCTTACTCTACCGAACCTGTATGTGTTTTACTTTGTGGGGGTGTTTTTGATTTGTCCGACGTATACTAACATCTTGTAGACTTTGAAGGCCCGTTTGGCCGAAATCTTGCCAGAGAAGGCTGAGGAAGTTAAGCAATTGAAGAAGGAACATGGTAAAACCGTATGTACATTTTGATTTGTTTTTTTTATTTGTTTGGATGCATCCAATATGACAGAACATCGACACGTCTATTGAGTCAAGGAGAGTTAAAAAGGAGTGATATGAAAAAAGAGTGGTAGAAAGAGCTTGATTTGGAGCTTGGTCTTGAACGAAGGGTTTGGATTCGGAAGTAGGGGTTCACATTTGATCAGACAAATTTTTCAAAATTTGATTTTCGAAGATCATCGAGGCATTCCCCTTCAAACCTGTTTCCCAACTTTGAAAAACCAATTTTGAAAATCAAGCTTGATTGAATTACCAAGCCGGAGATTGGATGCATTCGTCGAGGGTCGGAAGTATTTGTCCGCGGCGTTTTTTTCGCACTGACGTAATACTACCGCACGTTCAAATTGCATGTGAATAAAGTACTAACAAACAGGTGATTGGTGAAGTTCTTTTGGAGCAAGCTTACGGTGGTATGCGTGGTATCAAGGGCCTCGTCTGGGAAGGTTCCGTGTTGGACCCTATCGAGGGTATCCGTTTCAGAGGTAGAACCATCCCAGACATCCAAAAGGAGTTGCCAGCTGCCCCAGGTGGAAGCGAGCCTTTACCAGAAGCTTTGTTCTGGTTGTTGTTGACCGGTGAGGTCCCATCTGAGGCTCAAACCAAGGCCTTGTCCGAGGAATTTGCCGCCAGATCCGCTTTGCCAAAGCACGTGGAGGAATTGATCGACCGTTCTCCTTCCCACTTGCACCCAATGGCTCAATTCTCCATTGCCGTGACCGCTTTGGAGTCCGAGTCCCAATTCGCCAAGGCCTACGCCAAGGGTGTCCACAAGTCCGAGTACTGGAAGTACACTTACGAGGACTCCATTGAGTTGTTGGCTAAGTTGCCTAACATCGCCGCCAGAATTTACAGAAACGTGTTCCACGACGGTAAGTTGGCCGGTGAGATTTCCAAGGACTTGGATTACGGTGCCAACTTGGCTCACTTGCTCGGCTACGGTGAGAACAAGGAGTTCCTTGAGTTGATGAGATTGTACTTGACCATCCACTCCGACCACGAGGGTGGTAACGTCTCTGCCCACACAACCCATTTGGTGGGCTCTGCTTTGTCCTCTCCATTCTTGTCGCTCGCTGCCGGCTTGAACGGTTTGGCTGGTCCTTTGCACGGAAGAGCCAACCAGGAGGTCTTGGAATGGTTGTTCAAGTTGAAGGATGACTTGAAGGGCGACATCTCCAAGGAGGCCATCGAGAAGTACTTGTGGGACACTCTTAACTCCGGCAGAGTGGTTCCAGGTTACGGACACGCCGTCTTGAGAAAGACCGACCCTCGTTACACTGCTCAAAGAGAGTTTGCTTTGAAGCACATGCCAAACTACGACTTGTTCAAGTTGGTGTCCAACATCTACGAGGTTGCCCCAGGTGTGTTGACCAAGCACGGTAAGACCAAGAACCCATGGCCAAATGTGGACTCCCACTCCGGTGTCTTGTTGCAATACTACGGTTTGAAGGAGGAGTCTTTCTACACGGTGTTGTTCGGTGTTTCCAGAGCATTCGGTGTCTTGCCACAATTGATCCTCGACCGTGGTCTTGGTATGCCAATTGAGAGACCAAAGTCGTTCTCCACCGAAAAATACATCGAGTTGGTCAAGTCTATTGGCAAGAACTAATTCGACGGACGTTTCCTCGAACCAAGTCTATTTATTTGGTAAGTACACTTTACTTAGCTATGATGTATCAACGACAGACTATTTTTAGTATTGTGTAGTGATTTGAGTAGACTATTCCGGCTAGTAAACCATACTAGCTAGTAGACTTTTCGAGTGACTCTAGTGCGTAGCGCAGTTCTCCAGTGCGTAACGTAGATGCCGCACATCCGCACCTCCCACTCTTCCTCAAGTTCTGGTTTTCACCTTAGCATATACCCCATGCTTCGGAACCTTCGACATTTGTCGGCCTCCTCTCGGTCGGCCCAGGAAAAGGTCCTGTATTCAAAAACTCTATCGCTACCCCACACCAAATTTTCCCCCAAGTTGCCCGATAGCGGAGAACGGACTCGGCTCATTAAGGCTTCAGGGAAGGACCTCTACAAATGGCAACACAACCGGCCTGGTCACTCCAAAACGTTCGTGATTCACGACGGACCCCCTTACGCCAACGGAGACTTGCATTTGGGACACTCCCTTAATAAGATTTTGAAGGATATCATCAACCGTTTTGAGTTGATCCACAACAACTCCAAAGTCAACTATGTGCCCGGGTGGGATTGCCATGGGTTGCCCATTGAGATGAAGGCCATAGAGGGCCAGGAAAAACTCGAGGCTACCCAAGTGCGCGAACGCTGCAGACTGCTTGCCCAATTCATGGTGGAGAAGCAGAGACAGCAGTTTCTTGACTTTGGAATCATGACGGACTTCAATGATATATACATGACCATGTCGCATGGGTACGAGAGTGCACAGCTCGAGATTTTTTTGAAATTGTACCTGAATGGGCTTTTGTCCAGACAATTGAAGCCTGTGTGGTGGGGGTGCGAGACGCAGACTGCTTTGGCCGAGGCCGAGTTGGAGTATAATCCGAAGCACAAGTCTGTGGCGGCGTACGTCAAGTTCCCACTTGAAGGCTCCGAATTGTCTGGAAAATGGGGTGACAACTTGTCCCTCTTGATCTGGACCTCGACTCCATGGACCATTCCTGCCAACAGTGCCATTTGCATGAACAGAGACCTCACATATACCATAATTGAGTCTAAAGAAGGCGACAGGCTTATTGTTGGAGAAGAGCTCGCAGCCACTTTGACGAAAATTAAACCCTCATACTCGAAAACGGGAATTACCATCAAGGGTTCGGAGCTTGAACACATGTGTTACCAAAACCCTTCGAATCAAACAGACGACCGCTTCCCTGTGTTGCATGGTGACCATGTTTCGTCAACAGCCGGTACTGGGCTTGTCCATACTGCGCCTTCTCACGGTATGGAGGATTTTCTTATTGGGAAACAAAACGGTCTTCCAGTGGCTTCTCTGGTTGATGGTAAGGGGCTCTACATCCAACAGAATATCCCACCAGGCTATGGGGATCTTGCAGGTAAGTATGCCAACGGCAAAAAGTCGATCTTTGCCGTCTTGCAGAAACTTGAGGACTTCAATATGATCTTTAGCATTGACAAAAACCACATCCATTCGTATCCATACGATTGGAGGTCCAAGACTCCAGTCATCCAAAGAGCCACTCCGCAGTGGTTTATCAACGTGGAGAAAATCAAGGACGCCGCTTTACAGCTGTTGGAAAAGGTGGACTTCGTACCTGAGGCGGGCAGAAACAGACTCTCCGCTTTTATCAAGAACAGAAGCGAATGGTGCATCTCCAGACAGAGATCGTGGGGTGTGCCCTTGCCAATAGTATACGATAAGAAGACACACGAGCCTCTTGATGACTTGGAGACAGTCACGCACATTGTGTCCCAACTCCAATCACTCGGGACCGATGCTTGGTTCACCAAAGAAGACGACATATCAAGATGGATACCCGAGAATTACGATGGAAGAAATTACTATAAAGGCAATGATACTATGGATGTGTGGTTCGATTCGGGGTCATCATGGTCAACACTCGTCAATGCTAATTCAGCCAATGATGAAAGAAAACCTCTCGCAGATGTTTACTTGGAGGGAAGTGACCAGCACCGCGGATGGTTCCAATCGTCATTATTGAACAAAATCATCTCTACCGGTAAAGAGGGAGAATTTTCGCCAGTGGCACCATACAAAAAGATCATCACCCACGGATTCACCTTGGACAAACAAAACGACAAGATGTCCAAGTCCAAAGGTAATGTCATCGAGCCCCGCCACGTCATAGACGGCAGTGCAAAGCCTTTTGTTCCTGCTCTCGGTGTGGATGGGCTCAGATTATGGGTGGCATCGTCCAATTACACTCAAGATATCAGTGTCAGCCAAGAAGTTCTCAAGAGAGTTTTAGAAAATGTCCGCAAGTTGAGAGTCACGTTCAAGTATCTTCTTGGAAATCTCCAGGACTTCGAACAGCCGGTACCGTATACAGAGCTCAGCAATATCGATAAATGGGTGCTTTCGCGATTGAGCAAGTTGGAAAAGTCGGTGGTTGAGGCATACTCATGCCACAACTTTGCCAGAGTGGTGCGGGAATTGAACTCGCACGTTGCAACCGACTTGAGTGCCTTGTACTTTGATATTTCCAAGGACTGCCTCTATACGCATGGCCCAAATTCGATTCGAAGGAGGGGCATACAGACCGTTCTTGAACAAGTCTTGAAGACGTATGTGGGACTCTTGTCGCCCATCCAGCCTTTGCTTACGCAAGAAATATGGGAGCGGTACGCTGGTTTTCACAAGGGAGGTGAGGTATCGCCCTTCATGAAGACTTGGGATTTCTTCCAGGTGCCCGGGTATGAAAACGCCGAAGTGGAGCAAGAAATGCAACTTATGTGGGACATGCGCGACCTACTCTACAAAGAGTTCGAGACACTCAGGCTTGATGGGTTGTATAAGAACAAGTTGCAGGCAGAAATATGGCTTCAAGCAAGCGGGGAAAATGAGGCAATTTTCAAACACCACCAAGAATTCTTGGACGATTATTTCCTAGTGTCCAAAGTCAGCATCAAAGAAGATCTACTGACTGTAAAGGATAGTGAAAACAGCCGCAAGGTGACAATGGAGCATTCGCATGGAAATGTGACTGCCATAATTAAGGAGTCTACATTGAGCAAATGCCCGAGGTGCTGGAAATTCCTCGCCGAGGCCGAGGACGAACTCTGCCATAAATGTGCCGAGGTTGTATGTAAATAGTAAGGCCTAGACGAGCCAGCCAAAAACAAATAAATAATTTGTCATTGACTAATGATTTTTTAGAGAACACTCAATAAGGCTCAAAGTGTAAAAAATCATACGTGAAATGTTCGGTTTCCCAATTTCAGACTTTAGTGTTGGCTGCGAAACCTAGAGGTTAAAATTAAGCATGGTTGGTCATGTTTAACGCGCCATCTCGACACTAGGCCAACCCCAGACCTTTCCCTCCAGCAGCAGTACAAAGGTTACAAACAAACACGTCAAAGGAGTGTGCCGGATGAATTTTAAAATTTCGTGTAGATGTAACCTTGAAAGCTCCCTGAGACCCTAGAAAACCAGACGCTCGAAACAACACGCGGTTATTATTGTATTCACATTCATTGTCAGAGATGCCGCGCGCAACGCACAAGCAAAAACCCTTTTTGTTGATCTACCCCTGGAGTGTATTGGAACAAAGAACACACCACGCTTATCCTAATACCGGCTAGATTTTGCTTTGAAATCAAACCATGCTGAGTGTGATGGAGAAGAAAATTGAGAACTACCTTACGCTGAGGACCGAGCTCGAGCTGGAGTATCAGGCCATCAAGTTTTCAGCTAAGGCCGACGAGTTATCGCAGGACTTGAGTGACTTGTACGAGTTTGACCAGTTGCTCTACACATTCAAGGCCATCAGGTCATATTATGAACATTCCAAGAGCCGATGGAACTCCGACTACCGCAACCTTTTGGATGACTTTGCGCTGCTAAATGATCGGACCAAGCTGAAACTCCCCATCGCGGAGCTCAATCTGAGGATTCCCGAGTTGGCGGTGCTCAGGAGAAACTTACAGGAAAACGCCCAGGAGGGTGGAAGGTTGGCTGCAAAGCTCGTGCTATCGGAGTCCAATTTGTCCAAGCTAAATATTACTTGGGGCAACATCTCCAAGCGTCATATTCTGGAGCCTGTTTCTCTGCCAACTCCTTCGGAACCCCAGCATCTTCCGTCCGAAAAAGTTTCTCTGAAAGTTTCCGAAAACGTTCCTCAGAAAGTTCATCAGAATGGCCCCGAGAATATTTCCCAGAAAGTATCCCATAATGCCCTTCCATCTGTCACCAAGGATCCTGCACAAACTACTCCCCTGGCTAAAGACCTGCCACCAAAAGAGATAGTGATTATCGAGGCCACTCCGACTGCAGACCTGAAGGAAGTTCAAGCAAAACAAAATGCTTCTAGTGCAACTCAAACAGCCTCTTCGAAGCCACAGAGCAGTGGAATCACACCGAAACTTCACCACAAAACACTTGCATCCCCTCCCGTCACTAATGATCGGTTCCAAAAGACAAACCCACAGGGCCATATATCGGAGAAGACAAACCCACAGGTTTTGACAAAACATAAATATTCACAGGCTACTCCACAGGAGCGTTTACTGCCTACACCACAGAAGAGTACACTGCCTACATCACAGAATACAAAACCACAGACATCTATACCAGAGAAAGCAATTCTTCTGTCAGGATACATAAATGGCCACACCAAATATCCCTCCAATGACGCTCACCTATCATCTAGCAAAACTAATGGAAATGGCGATATAAGTTCAACATCGAAAAGGATGAGAGAAACAGACGAAAGTCCGTCTATCTTGCCTGAGGTTAAACGCCCAACAGAACCAAACCTGTTCCAAAAATTCACTTCGTGGACCAGGGAACATTGCCAGTGTGTTATTGACGCAGCCCTAAGTGATAGGAATGACCCTGTGGGTGCGATCCAGCGAGAGATAGCAGCGAAATTTGCGATTATAATTCCCCCACATTCCGCAGAAACTCTTCTCAGGCATTATGGCTTGAGAGAAAATTACAAGGAGCTCTACAAAGCTCACAATTCAATCTTCAAGAGCGCTGCAGCCATGCATTCTCAAAACAAATTATACGTGGTGATCCCTTGGACCAATATTCGCCTTTCATACAAGCGCCTGAGCGGGCGTAATATTCCAGACTGGGAGGTCAAAGAGAGATATTATCTCTACCTCCTTCATCGCAAGGTTTACGGTGAACAAGGCGAACCATTTTCGAATTACTCCGACTTAGTCGATGCCTACCACCGTGAAATTCAAAAGAAATCCACATCTAGCGACAAAAACGGAAACAAAACTAACGACTCCCTTGTCGATCATGATGTGACTCCCTCATTAATTGCAGTGCTCCTGGATGCAATTCTACGTTTCCCCAGGGGAACAGATGATATGATTTGTACCATAAGGGAGTACGTTCATAATCGAACTGGGAAGTTCATCAGCTTGCAACTTATCGAGGGAACAATGAGTCTGCTTGATGCCAGAAAACTATCCAGAGTGGGTCTACCAGCGGCGACAGGGCTCAAAGACAAAGCCATTCCAAAAGTTCAAACGTCTTGCAACAACCAGAGATCTTCAAACATGCAAACACACCAGAACAAGCAGAACTCTCCAAACACACAAGTTACCACAAACACACAGACCCCTTCAACCACAAAGGTTCCTTCAAAAACATATCCAGAAATCACACAGATGGACAGTGATACAGTGCTGACAATCAACACTCATTTAGCCCTCAAATCATTGATTATCGCTAGTGAAAAGCCCAGTTGGTTTTATCATGATCTTTTCATGGACGGATCTTTAACCGAAACGTGGACATTCGAAAGGTCGAAGTGTATTATCTCCACAATTTCATTTGTCAGTGGAATTGGCACTGGGAACCCACTCTATTTTGCCAGATTTCAAGTGCTAAAGATAATCATGGACAGACTTGCATGGGACCACACGTTGATAGTGTCGGAAGAACAGTTGCGGGAAAGATTAAATGTGATGATAGGATATAAGTTGTTCGACGTGCAACTGATGCTTTTGCTACAAGATCTCAACATCTGATTGCTTGTTACAAATCAATCGATGAATCGCTTGTCGATAAATGCGAGACTACGCATCTATATACATCTGAACTTCGATTCAAATAATATGCATTGTGATTATGAACCCCGTAAGCTTATTTCTTACCACTCATCAATTGATTTAAGAGTTGGGAGCTGGACGAAAGCAGGCCTTGAGTGCTCTGTGCAGAGGCGGCATCCTGGGGTTTTCCAAACAATCCGGGGGGAGGCGGAGTTGAGGTTCTACCGCTCTCACTAGCTCGAAGGGCCTGGAATTGAGATATGGGCTGAGCAGTTTGCACTCCGGCAACCTGAGGGTTTGGGTTCGTACCATTTCCTTGGAAGTGGGGAGGGAATTTGGGGTGACTTTGATTCTCAGGTTGTTGCTGTGGGTGTGGCTGCATGCTGTGATCTTGCAATGGAACATTTGGTGCTGGAGATAAGCCCTGGCCATTTGGTTGGTATCCCCCCTGTTGTTGCTGAGTCTGTTGCATCTGCACTTGCTGCTGCAAAAACTGCTGCTGTTGACCAAAAGGCTGGTTCAGATACGCCAAATGATATTTCTTCATGGGACGTAACAAGCACCTCTCTATAACATGAATAGCAAGAGCCTTTTCGCTTTCCAAAGAAGGGCTTGTAGACGTATCAATCGACGTATCAAAATGAAAGAGCGGTGAAATCGTGCTTTCCTCGGAGAGATCATCGAAGTAGACCTTCAATGACTGTTTTGATTCGGAGAGCATTCTCAACCGTTCGGCACAATTGTCAATGAATTGAACAACGCTATTGTCGTCGATATCAATGTCATCGGGCAAGAAATTTCCATCCTTAGATACTTTCCCTTTGCTCTTCTTGGATTCTTTCTTATGGCTTTTCTGGTCTTTTGAAATTTCTCCAAGGGTAGGAAAAGCAGCTGCATTGGTCAACACCGGGCTATGAACTGAAGGAGATGCATTTGCAGACTCCGTAGGGTTCAGGAACTTGGCCCAATGTGCTGTGGCAGGGAGAACCGGCGCTGAACCAGACATAAGAGAGGCAGTGCCATTTATCAACGGAGTCATTTCTGAGCCACCTACACCATTCAAAGGATGCGACGAATTCGAGACCACAGGTGTGGCTAATGTGTTCTTTTCTTCATCCGTGGCATTCTCTTCATCAGAGTAATTGTACAGGCTCAAGTTGGCATTACCTTCACTTGGCAGGCCGCTCATACCCATCTTGATGCCTTGGTGCGTGGACAAATCCTTTCTGGTATAAGAATCTGCCTCTTCACCAGGCTCATGCAAAAACATGCAATTGGGGTTTGGACATGGGTGTCCCCTCAAGTATGACAGGCAGTACTTGGTTGTACCATGAGCAGCACGCAAAACTCTGCCGTCACAAAGGGAGCCATCTAGCTCATTAATACATCTCAAAGCATCCTCCTTGCGGGTGAAAGTGACGTATACCACGATGCTTTGGGAGAGACTCGAGTTCTGATGCCCATTTGGAGCTTTCCTGTTGATGACAATTTTCAGTATCTTGCCGTATTGACCAAAGTATTTGTCAGATCGTAAGACAGAATGCAAGTCTTCGGAGGAACAAGGTGGGTTCAATCCTGTCACATAAACCAAGTTCTTTTGGACCACTCTAAGACCAGCCAAATGCTTTTTGCTTGCAATCTCCAGCTCTTTCTTCTCCTTCTCCTTCTGCTTCTTCTCGCGATCTCTCTTTTCTTTTTTGAACTGCTGCATCTTGTACTCTTCTGACGTCAAAGTCTTGTATTCGACACTCTCATCATCATAGAGACGACGACATCCCGGACACCGCCCATTGAGCTCGGGATTTTGCCGGATGTTGTTGTAACAAAACTGACAGATTTGGTATCCACATGGACAAGGTTTGAAGTTCTTGTCTGAAATGTCCATTTCTTCCACACAAAGTGGACTATAAGGTGTTAGTAAACAGTTCATGAAGGCTAGGAGATTGCCATAAATGGTATAAACGATAATTTACATACCAATATTCTACCTCCTCATCGGTGATGAAGGAGTCCTCGGGTGCAACCATGGTTGTATTATGATACACGAAGTTGCGAAGTAACAGAGATTGACACTTTGAATTTTGGGTGAGACACGACTCACGTGACCTTCTCCACTTTCGTGTCTTGCCACCCAGCGGGTCAATGGCTTGCAGACAAAAAAAAGCAGGGACTGTATCAAAAAAATAAAATTTTAAGCCCCTACTTGTAGATGTATTGGAAAGTCCTAATGGTTGAGTGTATACAGGTTGTGAGGTTAATTAGATGATCGCACAGTGACGAAATCAATAAGTTACCTCCACGCAAGAACCCTCTTACCATGTCGTTTTTCGTTGAGCTTTGGGAATCCGTGTTCACCCCCGGAACTAGCCCTGCCCTTATAAAAGCTACGCACGGCTCGTTCATTCTCTTGCTCTTGTCACTTCTTTTCCTCATTTACTACACCCGATCCATTCACTTCATCAATCTCTTTTTCATTGCGCTGTTTTTGTATGCGGCAGTCATTTGGTTTGTCAACGAGTTAAAGAGCGTGAAGCTCAAGGAGAACCAGGAATTGGCGAGCCAAGACGCCCAAGAAAAGGATGCTCAAGAAAAGCATGTTTCGAAGGAGAAAAATGCCAGCGAGACTGTGAAGGATGCTGGCACGACCACAGCAGCTTCTCCAGGAACCACCAGAAGAAGAAAGGTGTAGTTAAATACAAGAACAATGTCGTTTTACATCATGGAAATCTCACGTCATCACATACATTCATATATGGTCAGTTATTTTATAGATCGTATCTTTAGTTAACATATTAACTGATATCATTAAATCTATATTTATTTAAAGTTTAATATCATTTATGTATCTAAACATTTTGGTTCTACTATATATATATATATTATACATACTGTATTATTTGAATATTTGTTTAAATTATTTGATGATATCATCATACATTCACATCTCTTCTTCAAGATTAGCACATAAGTGAAAAATACAGGATAAACCAGCACTCTCTACAGGCAGACCTAAGTAGCGCGCATCAAGTCATCTTCAGTACACTCAAACCAGCATGTTTCGCTTTGCTCTACAGAAATACATAGACACTCCGGAAAAAGACAGAGCCGTGGTGTTTTCTTGTGAAGATTATGTCATAGTTAAGGATGCCTACCCGAAATCGCTCCGGCATTTCTTGGTTATGCCTCGCAGTGAGCTGGTCACTCATACCCACCCGTTGGTAGCGCTTCGAGACCCCAAATTCGTGGACTCTATGCAGGCACCGGTGAAACACGCCCGCATGCTATTAGTGGATGATCTTATCGAGGCAGGGTTCGTGGAGGCTGCGGATGCGAAAGATTTCCTGAAATCCTTCATCAGGGCAGGCGTGCACTCTGTGCCATCCATGAACAATTTGCACATCCACGTAATCACCCAGGACTTCTTCCTGTCGCTGATGAAGAACAAAAAGCACTACAATTCCTTCACCACGCCATTCTTTGTGGATTTTCCCGAACAAGGTGTGCAGAAAGAGGATGAGGAACTGCACACGGACTCAGACTCCAGTTTAGAATCTGCATCGGATCAGGAACATTTAGTCATTTCTGGGGGCAAGTTATTGTTGGGTCACCGTAAAAGCACCCCGGGTAAAAAACCGGATGTTGTCCGCGACAGCCCCCTCAGATGCACGTACTGTCAGCGGCTGTACGGGACCCAATTCTCCAAGTTAAAGACTCACCTCGCAGAGGAATTTGCAGGAAAGTTTGGTGTGCACGACCTCCCCGCATCAGCAACAGTGAAGGCTCGCCAGCAATGACGCGCGCTCTCATAACCTCCCGTAAATTTATCCATGAGAGACAGGCTCCTTGACTCCAATTCTCCGGTCTGGAGAGGTGATATAACGGGGTTTAAACTTCCCCAAATTTACCCCGCGATTTAGTTTGGGATACACAATGTATTTTTTTAAACATGGTCACAAAGTCTTGTTTAAGGAGTCATGGCGCCACAACCTGTCAAATAGACTTCAAACAATACCTGTCAAAGATTTTCCGTCGCAACTGCCAAACACTCCGCCCCTCACCATTACCCCTCAACCCTACACCCTACCTTTGAGAAGAAGCAACGGTTCGGACAAAAAGCGGATGCCGGCATAATTGCTGCCTTAGAGGCTAACCTCTTATGTAAAGCTGGGGATATGAGCCCGGGAAATTCTCATTGGTTGCCCCAGTGGGGGTCCTCCACAATCCTAGATGATCGTGCATAAAAATCTGCGATACGCGGCGTGTATTGTTGCGACGTGCATGAAAGTCATGCATAGCCATATTCTCGGAAAATTCCCTCCTCGCCTGTCTCAAAGTTTCCTTGCCTATAAAAAGGAAGCTTCCCCGGTCAATTTTCCAAAATCAATAAATATCTTTTGAAGACACAGCAATGAGTATATTCGAAGGGAAAGACGGAAAGGACTCCTCGTCTACTGAAACTGCCTTGCGGGAGATCAAGCATGACAACATGAAGGTTGACGAAGAGGCCCTTCGGCACAACTTCAACTTCGACAAAGAGTTCGAAGAGTTAGAAATCTTGGCTTCTCAGGTTAACGAAAAACCTACTTTCATCGACAGAATTTTATCTCTCGAAGTAAAGTTACAATTCAAAAACAAGAACCACATGGTGTGGCTTTTAGGTGCTTTTGCAGCAGCAGCTGGTTTGTTGTCCGGATTGGATCAGTCGATCATTTCCGGTGCTTCGATTGGAATGACACCCGCACTTGACTTGGACTCGCATGAAGCCTCTTTGGTTTCTTCTCTTATGCCTTTGGGAGCCATGGCTGGCTCCATGATTATGACCCCTCTCAATGAATATTTCGGAAGAAAGTCTTCGTTGATCATTTCCTGTATTTGGTACACCATTGGATCTGCTTTATGTGCTGGCGCAAGAGATCATGGAATGATGTACGCTGGAAGATTTATGTTGGGTGTTGGTGTTGGAATCGAAGGTGGATGTGTGGGTATTTACATTTCGGAATCGGTACCTGCCAACGTTCGTGGTAGTATTGTTTCCATGTACCAATTCAACATCGCCCTTGGTGAAGTTCTTGGTTACGCTGTTGCTGCCATTTTCTACGAGGTCAAAGGTGGCTGGAGATATATGGTGGGATCTTCTTTGGTCTTCTCCACCTTATTATTTATTGGATTGTTCTTCTTGCCTGAGTCTCCTCGTTGGTTGGTGCATAAAGGAAGATACGGAATGGCTTATGACGTTTGGAAGAGATTGAGAGACATCAATGATGACGGGGCCAAGTTAGAGTTCTTGGAGATGAGACAAGCTGCCTTCCAAGAGAAGGAGAGACGTGCCGAGGAAAGTTTTTTGACCAACTGCTTCGACTTGTTCACTATCCCAAGAAACAGAAGAGCCCTTACTTATGCTGTGATGATGGTTAGTTTGGGTCAATTGACCGGTGTGAACGCCGTGATGTACTACATGTCCAACTTGATGAAGACTATTGGTTTCGACACCAAGAATTCCGTGTTCATGTCTCTTGTTGGTGGTGGATCCTTGCTCATCGGTACCATTCCTGCCATTTTGTGGATGGACAGATTTGGTAGAAGAGTTTGGGGTTACAACCTTGTTGGTTTCTTCATCGGTTTGGTCTTAGTGGGTGTTGGATACTTGTTCAAGGACTCTGATATTCAGAAGGCAGAGGGAATTTACTTAACGGGTCTTATTCTCTACTTCTTGTTCTTTGGATCCTACTCGACTTTGACTTGGGTTGTGCCTTCGGAGTCTTTCGACTTGAAGACCAGATCTTTGGGTATGACTATCTGTTCCACTTTCCTTTACTTGTGGTCTTTCACTGTCACTTACAACTTCACTCAAATGTCTGAAGCTATGACTTACACTGGTTTGACCTTGGGTTTCTACGGAGGTATTGCATTCCTTGGTTTCATCTACCAAGTCCTCTTCATGCCTGAGACCAAGGACAAGACCTTGGAGGAGATCGATGACATCTTCAACCGCTCTGCTTTCTCGATTGCCAGAGAGAACTTGTCCAACCTCAAGAAGGGTATTATGTAAGGATTTATTTGATTAATACGGGAAATGTGTAATGATGAAGTGTAATAAAAATTGTATGTAGAATGTATTTTGCAGTGTCTTGAGGCTTCTGTGTGGCCTGCATACAACCCACCTTCCTTTCGAGCATCGCATCTGGAAGTGCTATCCATCATCATGTTGCATCGAATCTTGGGAGGCATATTTCTCCTGTCTATCGATCCCATCAATGAAGGAGTCAACTTTAAAGAAGCGCATGGAATTACGCACATAATATCAGTTCTTCCTGGACCTTTGCCCGAATACTTGTCAAAGGACTATCAGCATCTCCAGGTGGAAGTCACTGATGTGGAAACCTCCAACGTTCTTGAGCACTTCCCCGCAACTATCGATTTCATTAACAAAGCCCTTTTCCCTGATGCTCCACCAGAGGGAACAGAATCGAAGAAGCATCAGGCCGCAGTGTTGGTGCATTGCGCTCAAGGCCAGTCTCGCTCGGTAGCGGTGGTTGTGTCGTACTTGATGTACAAGTATAAGCTCTCTTATGTCCAGGCGCTTCATGCGGTCAAAAGGAAAGTGGCAGGTGCCCAGCCAAATGACTCGTTCGTGGAACAGATCAAGCTCTTCCAAACCATGGGGTTCAAAGTCGATCCTCAGAGCAAGGAGTACCGAGACTTTTTGAAAGGTATGAGTCTAAAGACAGACCCTTCAGGAGAGAGCATAAGGAACATGGACTGGTCGAAATCTCAACGTGGCCAGGCCATTCAAAAACAAAACAGCTGCAATTTCAGATGCAAGAAGTGCAGACATGTGCTAGCGACCGAAGACCAGATTGATTACCACGAGCCACCCAAGTCGGATTCACCAGAGGCTCAGTTTGTCAAAAGAGCATTCAACTCTAGGAGGGTGGTTTCTGCCATGAGTGCTTCAAACAATTGCTCTCACTACTTTTTGGATGAGCCTTTGGAGTGGATGCAACCAGAGCTCAGCAAGCAAGATCTCGAGGGTAAGTTTTTCTGCCCAAAATGTGAAGCAAAAGTCGGAGCCTATAATTGGAAAGGCTCCAGGTGTTCGTGTGGGAAGTGGATGGTTCCTGCGTTGCATATACAGGCCGCCAAGGTGGATGTGATGAAGACAAACACACCAGTGTCCGAGGCCTCGCATGCCGTTGAGGGTTGATCAATCCTCCAAAGTCATGTCTATGTCTGAATCATCACAAGTTCGCAGGGTCATTGAGGGGGCAGAAGCTGAAACAGTAGGTGGTGCTGCCCCAGTTGATGCAGAAGAAAGGCCTGCTATAGCCGAGAATGTGAGGTTGACTTCTCCGGTGCCAACCAGGCCATTGTTGGAGCCAAGGTCCAAACTATGGTCGTATTGGTACTCCACGTCCTCTGCCATAAATGCATCGGGACTGTCTTCGTCTAGATCTGCGTCGAGATCTGCAGAATCGTCTATATCCACATCGACAATCTGCCTATCCAAATCCCTATCCATGGAATTTAGCAACATATTCGTAGAAGGAATGGACTCGGCGGTAGCTGATGGAGAACTGAGGTTATGGTCTTGTAGGTTATGTAGACTCAGGGCTTCACCCATTATACTGGTGCCAGCAGCCACCAGGTTCTCGGCCTGCATGTAAGCCCCGTCGTCAATCTCAGCAAGTCTTTCGGCTTCAATTTGCTTCATGGTCCTGTTCAAGCCAATGGGCGCTAGTGTGGTATATCCAGCCGTCTTGAGGTGGCGTAGAGTGTCTAAACGGTTCATTGTGCGTGGTGACAAGATGGGAATGTCTTCTTTGCCGGAAAACGCCCGCAACTGCAACAGCCGATTGTATTCCGCAAGGGCCAGGCTGGCTCCACAGTAATTGGTGGAGTAAGCAGATAGAGGTGGGGCGTACTGGATGACTTCAGATGGTATGTCGTGCGAGGCTTGTGCTAGCGCATGGATCATGGTGCCGTGGATGCTCTGAAGGCCAGCAGTTTGGGCAGAGTTGGGAACGTTTTCATGAACACGAGGAGCCCATTCCGTGCGTTTTTTCCAAGGAGAGTACGTTTCCGAAGCTAGAGTTCTTGATGAGGTCATGTTGTGTTGATCAGAGGGAAGCACGAGTCGCGGTTTAGCCGCACCGGAAAATCGAGAGAGAGAGGAGAGAAGGAGGTGGAGTAAATGCACGCCCATTATATTATATTTAAGGACCCATACATAAAACTATGTAAAATTTATTCCTCATCTGTCAACACAAACTCATCCAAGATTTCCTGCTTTGTTGACCGGACTGGCCATACAAACCCCCCTCCTGCCCCTGCAAGAGTCACAGTGCAGCCGTAGCATACAGACAAGGGCATGCCGTCCACGGACTCTGTTTGCGTTGCTTGGGAGAGCTTTGCGTAGGCCCTCTCCTCGTCCGTAACTAGAGGTGACGCGGTATTTACCGTGATATTGCTTAGCCATTGTTTCGGATCATGGTGTATTTTGGTCAGGCAGATCTGGCATACACCCTTGTGCGAGTGCGTAGGCCCTCCGAGCTTCTCTGCTGTCTTGACCACAGTTGAGGCAGTGGACGCATACCCGGTGGCGTCGAGGTTTTCAAAGTACTCCGTAGTCAAATCCTCCACCGTCATGTTTTTTATTAGACGAGCGGCTGGCTTTTGCTGCTGTAGATGGTACTGGGAAAGCCCTTCGCTCAATTGCATGACTGCATTGACCTCAGCAAACAAGATATCGCGTAGAGGGAAAATGATTTGGATGGTGTTTTCGCCGTATGCGACTGACTTGTCTGCAATGGCCTCGTGGATAACCAGCCCACGACCCTTGACCGTCAAGGAAAGCACCTCATTGGCCAACCGAGTCATGCTATGGCCAAACAAGAGAGTTTGACACCCTTCTTCGCTGGCAACACACCGGAAGATGTCCCCATAAACAATGCTCTTCAAGTCTGCCCTCAGCGAGCCACTTGCTGAATTGTGCAATAGATTAGCTATATCGTCAGCCTGCGTTTGCAGACCCACAACGTCGAAAGTAGGACTCACGGCGACTTTCTTGAAATCGGCGGCTGAGTACTTGTTAAGATCATGCTCCACATATTTGATAGCAACCGGGTGGTATTTTTTGGCGAGATCTTCAAAGTCGGGTCTCTTGGACTGGTCTCCTTCTAGAAGATGCACCACGACAAGGTCAAAGGCACAGTTTCCTTTGTGGGTCTCCATCTGTTCCCTAAGAAGACATGCTATCATATCTAGCAACACAAGCGAGGAGACACCGAACGAAAGCGGAAGCAATACTTTTTGTTGGCCCCACTTCTCTGCCACCGCTCCATACTTAACCTTATACCGGTCATCTTGCATGGTCTTCCTCTGCTTACCCCTCATGAAGAAGATGAAGCACGACGCGCAAAAGTGCTCTTTCCGCGAGACCAATACGGCAGACTTGGTTTTGCATCTTTGGCAAAGTTGGTCGGTCAGTTCATCTAGATACTGGACAGGAACTGAGGTCATGACGTATACCAGGACTGCGCAGGTGAAGAGGATGAATGCGAGTGAGCGCGATGCCACGCCCGCGTGCAGGTCAAGATCACCCAAATTCCGAACACTTTTGGTTAGGCTCCATGTCTAAATTTAGACCATGTCATTCGACAAACTTTCTGCGCCCGTGGTCTGCGCCGATAAGTGTGATCCCTCGCCATTGTGTCGAGAGCCTGTTCAATTAATATACGCGAAACCGTCGCGAGGCAGATGCACTCTTGTTATTGTAGGAAGCTTCTTGGAGGCGATCCCGACTCGTCGTGTAAGGTGCATGAGATCGTCATTGTCTCTCAAATGCACTTTTTGAGTTGCGCGTGGTCATACACTTTTCTTGCGAAATGAGGCTTACTGTCATGTCTCGAGCCGCAGTCGAAGGGACACTTACGAGAAGGACGCTGTTTAGGGCCTGTCAAAAATCCATTTTTGTAGCGATCAAGTAAATGACTAGAAATCTGATACTGTAGGACTCCCCCACACTTTTCTTTCTTTTTTGGGGGTAAGATCAAGACTGTATGTGGCTGTACGATGCCGTTCTGAAACAATGTCCCAAGTCCATGATCTCGTCGCTGCATAGCCCCCAAGGCTTAGAAACGCGCAGCACAAACCTAATCAAGTTTCATGTTAGTGAGCCATATAAGGACCCCCACATGCCGCCCCGAAACTTCAAATATTACTATTTTTTATCTGCTTATCTTATCTACTAAAAACTACAATGTCTGCTAACGAATTCTACTCCGCTGCTCCTCAAGGTACCAGGGAATCTAACCCACAAGATGCACACAGGCAAGACGCCAACCAGAACGGCCCACAAGCTGCCGACGGAGAGAGAGGTTTCCTTTCTACTGTGGCTGGAGGTGCAGCCGGTGCATACGCTGGAGGAAAGCTCGGAGGCAACCACTCCACCCTTGGAAAGATTGCTGGCGGTCTTATGGGTGCTATCGCTGCCAACAAACTTGAAGACAAGTTCAAGGGCCACTCTTTCAGTGGTAACTCTTTCGGTGGCCACTTCGGTGGTCAAGGCCAAGGCCGCGGAATTGAGCCTGGTCAAGGTGGCCCAGGTGGATACCCACAAGGAGGTCCAGGTTACCAACAAGGACCAGGTGGTTATCAACAAGGCCCAGGCGGTTACGGACAACCGGGCCCAGGTGGAAGATGGTAAACTTACGCATTAATATACCTTTGCAGCTCGCATTAGCTTGCAACTACTGAATATCTTTTCCTCGTAATTTAATGTAGGTCATATCACGTGCGGAATCACGTGCGCGCGCACTTATATTCGCCAGTAGCCACTCCCGGACATCCCCACCATGCTGCTGGAAACCCCAAAGATAAGCCTCGACACCGATGAGGTCGTCAAGGAGAAGTCCAAGGTAGACTTTACTAAAGGTGATCCAGAGGAGTTCAAATTCTACCCCGATAATCCGAAAAACCATCGCCACAAGTATAGGTGGGCCAATAAGGAGGCATCCAAGTACTATGATCCATGCGAAGAGAGTCGGCAAGCTTCAATCAATTGTGTTCTTCGAAACCAGGAAGATAAGACCGTGTGCCAAGAGTTTTTTGACGCCTACAGAGAATGCTCTAAAGATTTTTTTGCAAAGAAGAAGCAAGATAAAAAAGAAGGGAGAAAGGGCTGGGGCTTTTGGTGATTCATATGAAATCAAACCGGCCGGATCCTCCTCCGTGAGAGAATGAGCCGGCAGCTCCACGTCTGCTCTCTCCACGCAAGATGGTTGGCGTGGCCATAAGAGACGGATCCTCGGAGAACGTACTGGCTCGGGCTGAAAAGAGCGAGTCGCCAAAGTAGTCATCGAGTGCGTTTCCACCAGACGAATCACCGGTGGACCCCAAGGGCATATCAACAGACTGGCTCGTGTTGGAATATTTGAAGTCCAAGTGAGACCGGGTATTATGCATTTCCAACGATCCTGTTTTCCGATTGAGTGAACACACAAACACTGCATCCTTAGCCTCCAGCGATAACCTTTGCTTGCACAAGGATTTGTATTTCTTCTCGAGCGATACCCTTTCCGAGTCCCTCAATACTAAGCCCAAGAATCGGCCAAAAACCTTGTCAATTTCCGCAGAGATATCGACTCGGACTGTAAATAACATATAGTTCAACTGAAGATTGAGCAAACAAGTATCTCCACATGTAAGATGATCGCTCAACTTTTCACATATTTTGGACTCCCAATCTTTCATAAATTTGGTTTTGCGGAGATTCGACCGAGGCTCATGTCTTCTCCGTTGACGGAGCTCCTTGTTGGTTTGTCGCAGCTTGCTCTCAATCATGGGTATCTTGGCGTTTTGGATCGACTGGAAGTTCCTGGAAAGATAAAATATACTTTCTTTCATGCTCTCAGCAAACTCGAGATTGGCCTGCTGTTCTGATGAAGGAAACAGCAGAATTCTCTTGAGTTTTTGCTCGGTAAAATATAGATAATTCATGAAAAATGTCTCGGCGAAGTCAGAGAACGGCTTGACATTGAGCCACTCATTGATCTGTAATCTGGCTCTTTCGTTTTCGATCCGAGACAGGATGCCTCGAGTTCGAGGTGAGGTTTTGACGCTTCTGTCTTTCAAAAACCGCAAATCATGCTTCTTGAAGTCTATAATCTCTCCGGAAAAAGGGATCTGCATTGTGCCGGACAATGCCTGTGTAATTTTTGGATTAGTGATTCCCAAGTCCACGATCATAGTCATGAAGAGATCATTCAAGAGGCTGAACTTCGACTGTATAACACTGTTTGCATTATTTATGGTGTATCGTGAGCGGGACCCTCCGCATAGAAAACCAAGAAAGCTTGTGATATCATAGATATCCCCAGAGAGCTCCAAATTCTTCCGAACATCAAAGCACCCATGAAGAAATTTCTCTGTCCAGTTGACTTGAGAAAACGTAACGTTGACATAGTCCGCTTCGGAGTTAGCGGCCCAAGTGTTGACAACCTTCATGGTAAAAGCCGATCCGTCCTTCATATATGAGCAAGGAAGTCCATCTAGGATGTTGAGCCTCTCCAGAGGGGATAGTTCGGCCACGTTGATGCGCTCACCTAATTTCAAGTCCACGTACTCATGTGGGGATGGTCCGGTATTCAGGGAACGCAGCAAGCGTTGTTTCTTGGCCACAGCAACATCAGAACCAGGATGCTTTCTCTTCAATACGGAAGGGTTTCCCTTCTTCTTCTTCTCCCGGACCCGCAAAGAATCGACATGGGCTTTCCAGAGCCTGGTGTCATGTCTGAATTGTAGAAAGGCACTCAATTTGTACTTTAATAAGTACCGACGCTCCGGATGCTCTATCATTTGATGAGAAGTAGGCGGTTGGACACAACACGAGTGGTTTTCGAAGATAGGCAATTTTCCTGAATACTGATTTTCTGTCCTAATGGCAGCAAAAGCACCCTTAAAATCCGCATACAACGCGTTTGCCATGATGGCCAATTTCTGGCTGGACATCTTCCCCGGCTTTACCCGGATTGCATTCTGTCTCCGAAGAGAGAACCCCCGGTTTGATTCATAGTCTCTGGGTGGCGATCTCATGTTGACCAATGTGTTTTGGTTGGTTGTGTTCTGACGAGCCAGCGATAAGAGCAACCGATGGGGAGCATGTATAGACAGGGGAAATGTGGCTCTGATAGACTCCAAAGACATCCGGGAAAAACTTCCGTATCCCTGCTCTCGTGTGTAGCTAATAAAACTATTGTAATAGTTATTGCCATTGTCTATGGGAAGGCCGTCTCGGTTAGCATGCTGCACGCCACGATAGAAGTCGTAATCATTATTGAAAGTAAACTCAGCTGCGTTAGAGTCCGACTCGTCGTCATCAGCGGAGTTTTCATCGCTGCTGTCTCCGTCGTTGCCATTATGATTTGAGCCTGTCTCGAGGTACTCGTCATCCAAATCGCTGTTTTCGGACAGGAATCCCGTGTGGTTCTCAGCAGCCGCCATATCTGATCCCGTGCCGCCGTTTTGCAGAGTTTCCTGGGCAGAAATGGGTGATCCCGAGTTCAAGTTCATATCAAGACTAAGGTCTAGAAACAGGCTTGTGCGGTTGGGAGAGCCCAAATTGCGGATCTGAGCAGGAAAGGTGTTGACGTTAATGTGATCAGAATCCATATCAGTGGACGGAGTTTCCTGAGAGAAACGACCAAGGATAGAGGCCAGAATTTCATTCATTCGGTTCAAGTTTCGGTTGCCAGAGCGATGGCGCTCATGGGAGACACGAGTAAAATCAGGAAGCCCTAAAAAAGAAGAATCGTTGGGGCTCTGGGCTGGAGAAGGCGAAGGGGAAGGCATCAGCAGGATTAATCAGGAAAAGATTCTTGTTTGACCTGAGCTGGTGGTGATATAAAACGAGCAGGAGCTGCTTCAGGGGCAGTGAAATTACAGTATGGCATAACAATATGAGACAATATGCAAGGCAAGGACCGAAGGACAAAAACGCACCGAGATAAGGTGCTCCTTTTGCGGGACGTCTACAAATGGTTACAAAGGGCTTTTTCAGTTCGCATAAGAAGCCACATATAAAGAAATCGCATCCTTGCCCTGGTTGGGGTGAGGAGAATGATTAGCCAGGGAAAAAGTCTCCGCGAGAGTGGGTCGCTTAAATCCTATTGTGCTTGGATTAGGGCATAATTCCGAGCGCGGAACCTCTTCCTCTATGAGTTCGCCATACACATTAGATATAGGCAAGTGTTGCTACGGAGAAAGAGTCCCGTAAATCCCTTTTTGGAATATGTTCTGCTGAAATGAAAAAAAAAAACCCCCACGTGAGTGGCTCGCCCCAACACGTTGTGCTCCGTTATCTGAGGCTGGCACCATTACATCATGCACATTGTCTAAAGTCAGCGCGCCTCGGGGTGGCACTAGCAACTCCGAGGGAAAACAATTGAGACGTTAATCTCTGCTGAACAATCAATTTACGAAGTGGGGGCGGTCGGCTTGGCCAAGAAAAATTTTCTTTTGCTTTCAGCATATCAGCTGCTTTGTCGGCCAAAACGCATGGCCGCAAATCGCTCCTTTGGGTGTTAATCTTTGATAGTGCGCCCCAATGTGGGGTATTGGATTTACGACTCCGCAATCTGTTGCTTTACATTACTCTACTTGAACATCCAGACGCGACCCCTCTTTTTGCCATCGGGGTGAGCCGGGATATATAACCAGGTGAATTTTCGTGGAAACTATGGGTCATTATTTATTATTCATTTCGCTGCAATGAATCAATTGGACGGCGAATTTAAACCTTATGTGGACCACATTGAGGACGAGTCTGCCTCGGAGGAACAGGTGGACTCATTTTCCGATATCGACGAAAAGAGGATCATTCGCAAAATTGACTTCCGGTTAATTCCGTTGTTTACCATCTTATATCTTTTAAGTTTCTTGGATAGAGGCAACATTGGAAATGCGAAGATCGAGGGACTTGCGGAGACGTTGGAATTGCGGGGCAACCAGTATAACTTGTGTTTAACAATTTTTTTCATTTTTTACGCGTCTATGGAAATCCCATGCAATGTGATCTTGCGGTACGTCAAGCCCAAGGTCTTCATTCCCGTGACCATGATGCTTTGGTCGGTGGTGATGGTGTGCATGGGCACGGTCAAAAACTACCATCAGCTCATGGCCACCAGAGCGCTTTTGGGACTTTTCGAGGCCTCGCTTTTCCCTGGTATTTCGTACATTTTATCTATGTACTACAAGAAGAACGAGGTATTGATTAGAGAGGCCATTTTCTTCTCGGCCGCATCCATGGCAGGTGCATTTTCGGGCCTCTTGGCTGCAGCCATCTCCAAAATGGATGGGGTTGGAGGATATGAGGGCTGGAGGTGGATTTTTATTCTTGAAGGCTTGCTTACGTTAATAGCAGCTTTTGCTGCGTTCTTCTTCTTCCCTCTCTTCCCCGCAGAATGCTCGTTCTTAACTGAAAGAGAGAGAGAGTTTGTGGTGAACAGGGTGAAGTACTCGTCCAACTCCAAGGCTAAGGCCAACGACGCCACAGAAGATTTAGCAACTCCAGTTAACTTTGGAGAAACAAATGAAAACGACAAGAAGTGGGCGTTTGCCGTGTTCAAAGACTGGCAGTCGTGGTGCATGTTGATGATCTACTATGGTGTGTGTGTTCCGCTCTACGGAGTGTCGTTGTTTACGCCTACGATCGTGAAGACTTTGGGATACTCCAGCACCCATGCACAATTAATGACGGTGCCCATTTATATTGTGGCAGCAGTGATGAGTATTATCCAGGCATATGCTTCAGATAAAGTGGGAATGCGGTCGCCGTTCTTGATCTTCAATTACTTGTGCATGGCAGTGGGCTACAGCATGTGTATTAGCATCGACCCCCGAAAAAATCCCAATGCAATCTATGGGGCCTGTTACATAATAGCGCTTGGAATCTACCCGGCCTTCCCTCTCACGGTTGTGTGGTTTTCGAACAACTTGTCGGGCTCCTACAAGAGGGCCGTTGGAATGGCGTTCCAGATTGGAATCGGCAATTTCGCTGGAGCATTTGCTTCCAACTTCTACCGGTCACAAGACCTGCCCCGGTTCGTGTTGGGACACTCGTTGGAGCTTGGGTTCATTCTCGTGGGTCTCTTGTTCATGTTGACCACCATTGCAGGCTACAGAATTAGCAACCGCAAGAGAAGAAGAGACTTGGCTGCAGGCATCTATGACGGGTACACGGTGGAGGACTTCCTAGCCATGGGAGACAAGAGTCCACATTTTTCGTATAGGCTTTAGAGCACGCATAATGAGCTGGTTTCATTGTTTGCCAATAAAGTTACAGTATTAGATTCGGGCCACCAGCTGGTAGAACAACGCGGAACTGTTTATGATTCGCATAGAACGCAAGCGCGGCCACCATGGGACAGATCTACACGTAGCGAATGCAAATAACACGAGACAAATTGGACAAGATGAAGATATAATCAGGGCATTTGACTGTTTCAGGTAAAAATAGTCTTCAGATGAAACACCCAGAATGAACCTATGAAAAATAAGAAGGAGATCTAGCAAGAAATTGGTAAAAAGTAAAGATTCATCATGGTGGAGAATGTTAGTAAAAGAAATGTACCATGAGTAATGTTGGAATGTACTACTGCTGAAATTAGTAATGTAATAGTGCCGAAATAGTGGGTGATGCCCAAATGTAGTATTGGTGAATGTATCAAGGGGCCTAAAAGAAATTCCAACTAAAAAAAAGCACTATAACAAGAGACGATCACGAAGCCGATTTGTCAGCATCGGGAAGGCCACGAAGCACACGTCATGAGTTGAAGATGAGCAATCAGGACATCAGTGCGTGTTTACGTGACTGCACAAAAGAAACGAGATAATCCATCTCTGGCCTTTGTTATGCAGCAACACAATGTGGATCGATGGATTATTTATAAACATGTCTAAGTATCGTCTAAGTGTCGTCTAATTATTGTGTAACCCTGGGTAAAACGTGACCTGATGGTCAGAGAAATTATATAAGAGGTGATGGAGTCGTTGTTAGAATGATGGAAACAGCTTAGTTGAGGCCAGGAAAGCCCTGGTTTCCTATTATTATTATTATTTTAATTTAAATGCAAACAAGTAAGTCTGTACCTGAGAAGATCCTGAAGATCTTGGAGATCCACAGTTTCAAGATTTCTGGAGATCTATGTCATTGCCATTCCCGTTCATGCGCAAGTTTATGGTACTGCGTATTCAGTCTAGACCTCTGGCCGTAAGCACGCTTGATCGCGCACGCACGCCTCACCGCAGCAGGCTGAGACTTTTCCGTTCTGCTCCAGGACATGCATATAGTAATTGGGGAATCTCCCAAGTCACGAGGGTTTTTTTTTTTTGTTTCGCTCTTCTGTGCAAAGCCGTATACATTTTTAAGCGAATCCTATTACAACATCACCGTGCCTTTTTATAAACACTCCATCCTACGACACGACCCCCCTTCCCCCTCGGCCCATATATCTCACCCCACTCCAAGCTTGTTGTCTGCTCCACATTCTTTTTTTCCCATCCTTGAGCATTCCAAGTCTACGCATAAGTCACGCGTAAATAGAGCTGCGCTCACAACATTGGTTCAAACCACCAGATTCCCATTTTTCCGCCAGGTTCCGGCACCCACACCATGAGCAAATCGTCCTATGCCACTTATGTGTGTATAAAGCTGTTCAACGCCCGCCTAGGCGATGAATTATCCCTTGCCGTCGGAGACCGCTTGGAGATCCTCGCCGACGATTCTGAGTATAATGATGGCTGGTACATGGGCCGCAACATAGCAACCAGCGCCGTGGGCCTATTTCCCAAGTCTTTTACCAAGGTTGAGGCCGTTTCCGATAACGGCCCGTCGCTCTTGAGGTCCAGGTCGCGTCGTGTTGTCACGGGAGGCAGTGCAAAGTCACATGCTTCAACGTCCAACTTGTCTACACCTAAAATGGCCCAAGCTCCTGCAAATGATGTACACTCTACGCTAGATGACATCGACAAGGCGTTACAGGAGTTGCAATTTTCGCCGTTGGACCCATCCAAGTCGAGTGGGCGCTCCGCCTCCAACACCCAGCATCAGCGAAATCCTTCCAACTCGCTGGCATATACACAGGACCTAAATCCCACCAAGGTTATGTCGTGGACCCCTAAGCAAGTGTCATCCTATTTCGCTATTGTTTTAGGCTTCGACATGGACATCGCTGGCAAGTTTGCGCGCCACAAAATAACCGGCCAAATCTTATTTCAACTTGACTTGGCCCATCTCAAGGAATTGGAGATCGACTCTTTTGGAACCCGGTTCGAGATCTATAAGGAGATTGAGAAGTTGAAGCAGGTCTACACCCGTGCCCATAGTCTGTCCAAGCTTGACGTCAAAGACACCTCTTATAACTCTCTGGATCTGATTCTGTCTCCAATGGACAGCCCCGGTTTAAACAACTCGGAGGACTTCCACATTAATCTTGAGGACCAGAATATCGATACCAAACTTGCTGGTGCTTCCTCCGCCAGCCGCAAGCCCTCTAAGCACCAGTCCCAGTCAGTTCTCCTTCCTTCGGCCGACTTCAGGGCTTCCCACAACGATGCTCTGTCGAGACACGTTTCCAATGGCTCCGGTTTCTCCAATCACAGAAGAACTAGGTCTCGTTCATTGGATAATATCCACTCCCTTGGTCCACCTCACATTGACAACTCTAATTTCGACTCTCCAAGAAAAGCCCCAGAACCTCCAGCCGGTGGCATAAATTCCTTTAAATTTGGTGGCTCGTCAAGCGGTATCAAATCTCCTAAACCTTCAACCAATATGCTCAGGAAAGATAGCACTAACCGGCCAAACCTGCCATCTACTGCGCTGCGACCTGCATCCTCCGTTTATGACATAGTGTCAAATACACACCGGAGAAAGGGTTCCACCGGAGTCAATTCCCACAGAAGACATTCATCTGTCTTTCTGTTCTTATCCGGCAACAATGATGACTTGGCTGACGCTAGGCCCAAAGAGAAAACTAGGGCTTCGCATGGTGACATGACTATGATTGACACCATAGATATTGATGATCACGAATTGTCTCCTCGCAAGGCTAGCAGGGCAGAGGAACTCGGACCCAAAACAGAAGACAATCCACAAAAAATCTTGAAGTCCTTGAAGTCGGTGTCGACTCAGAACTTCAGGAACTTGACTGTACTGAAGAAGCAAAAGTCGTCTGCATATACCGAGGGGATCTGCGAGATCAACCCCGACGACGCGATAAAGTCCTCCAACTTCAGCGGATGGATGTCGAAGAAATCCGGCAGCACCCTTGGCTGGCGCTCGCGGTACTTTACTCTTCATGGCACTCGTTTGTCTTACTTCACCTCGCTTAGGGACAAGCGTGAGAAGGGCTTGATAGATATCACCGCCCACAAAGTCTTGCCCATAAGTACTGAGGGAGACAGCAATTCATCTAACGACAAGTACATTGCGTTATATGCATCGCTGACCGGGTTTGGTAGGTACTGCTTCAAGTTAGTGCCACCCGCACCAGGGTTCAAAAAGGGCCTCACCTTCACTCAACCAAAAACGCATTACTTTGCTGTGGAGACCCAGGAGGAGATGAGAGGTTGGCTCAAGGCTTTGATGACAGCCACCATAGATATTGACGACACAGTCCCCATAGTCAGCAGTTGCAACACTCCAACAGTCACATTAGCAAAAGCGCAGGAACTTTTGGCGAAGGCTCGTGAAGAGACCAAGATGAAAGATGAAGAATTGAGAGCAAGAGGGTTCTTCAGAGACGGCGAGGCACTGGAGGAGTCTTTCGCACAGGCGTTTTACACCGAAAGTTTGACCTCTGAGGAGGTTTCTCCCATGGTGGGATCGCTCAACGACACCACGATTGCCTCCAGCATCACAGGAAACTCTGGCAATCAACAAGCCCCCAAGCTCACGGTGGATACCCAAACCAAAAGCTACCGAACCCCCACAACACCGCAAGCATCGATGAGTTCTGGAGGCTTTGCATCACCCTACATTTTGGCGTCAGGAATGCTTTCGCCCAAACCCAATGTCACCTCTCCCGGTGCCTTATCATCTGTTCCCGATGAAGGAACACTCCATCCAAGTCCAAGTGTCAGGAATGACTACTTCGGTGACATAGCAGAGGAGTCCATCAGCCAGTACAGCAAGTCTGCTCTGGGTGAAGGAGTTGAGCGGGAGAGCACGCCAGGATCGAGTTCCTCAACCTCAAAGAAAGAAAAGAAGAAATCTGTAGGCGAGAAACTCATGGCTTATACTAATGATGGATCATTTGTGATCAGATCCAAGAAGAAATAGGACGTTCTAGTGTGATTTCGAGAAGCTGCAAAAGTGCTTATTACAAAGAAGTTGGTTTGCCGGATTTTCGGATTCAAAGTGCTTGTCAGAGACAATATTCTGAGCCTCTTTGAAAATTCAAATATTATGAATGTAAATAGGGACCGCAGAGATGCAGCACAAATGTGTACCTTGAGCGCGCCGTAAGTATAGCAATATTACAAAGTGTGCGCGACAGATCAGTTAAACACCCACCTACTCCACACATCGACTTACTCCCCACACCTACCCATCCAATCACCTTATTCAACCACCTGATACATACAGCACGTGAACCAAGGCATTCATTCATAGATCGGTGACAAAATAACCACTGGCGTCCCACACTATTCCCCCACAGCCTTCGCTTCCCCCAAGCAACACTCCACACCATGGATACCGAGGGTGCACACATCATCCAGCACCTCCGATCCATCATCATTCATTCTCTCGATTCCTTCAACCTTGGCAATGCAGAGTTTGCGTCCGAACGCTTGGTGGCTACCACGCCAGACGACCCCGAGGCCATCTACTTGTATGCCTTGACCTTGTACCGCCAGGGAAGGTACAAGGCAGCTTATAACCAGAGCTGTGCCGTCCTCAGCAACGGAACGGAGCACTTGAGCTGCGCTTACATTTTTGCCCGGCTGTGTTTGCATCTCGAGAAGTATAAGGAGGGTATCTTCTGGTTGGCCAGCCTATCGCATTTGTATAACGATAGTGCCCATTCTGACGAGGGGGGAAACGATGTCCATGAAAAGGACTATAACGACAAAAAGATGCATGCAGCCTTTCCCCTGCCTTTTCGAAAACACAACTATGAGAGTGAACGGTCCATTCACCCAGAAAGCTCTGCGATTTACCACTTGTTGGGTGACTTGTACAAGGCACAGGGCGACTCCAAAAATAGCATTCTTCACTACCAGCAGGCCATCCGCTACAATGTGTTTGATTTTGAGGCGTTCCAGAAGTTGGCCAATGCCGGCGCCGATGTGTCAGTTAAATCCATGTACAAGAGGCCCTCAACTATCCCGGTGTTGGCTCCTAACACTGGCAGCGCCAAATACACTACTCTGGCACCCGATTTCGGCAACGAAGTCCAGCAAAACTTTTTCCCGGCGTCTGATTCGCAAAAGTTTGACACTGAGGATATTTTGGGCTTGCCCAATCCATTTCTGACCACTCCTCGCCACAAGGGCATTATGCTGGATATTTCCACCCCCTCCATTGGTAACGCGGCAGTTCCCGACGCTCCAATAAGAAGAACGCATGGTCAGGAACCTTCGGATTCCAGACCGGGGTTTGTCAACTCGTTTGCTCGGTTCGGTGACTCCAAGACCCCAACTGCGGGGGTCAAGACTCTTCCCTATCCCAAGAGACGGCCTGAAATATCACATTCCCACAACAACAGAAGCCTCAAGCGATCGAGCTCTTCCAGTTTGGTGCCCACCAATTCGGACGGCCGTCCTTTCGCAAACAAACATATCGAGGCTGCTGACAGTTACTTGCGCAACCTCTATTGCGTGTTTGCCAAACTGTATCGGTGCTTTCAAAGGTTTGATTGCTACAAAGCCATCAGGATCTTGGAATCCCTTCCCGATAATGAAAAGGACACGCCCTGGGTTCTTGCCAAGCTTGGGCGGCTCCACTATGAGATTGTCAACTACAAACAGTCCAAGCGGTTTTTCGTCAAGTTGCGGCAATACGACCGCACGCGGCTCGAGGACATGGAATACTACTCGACGCTTCTTTGGCATTTGCAGAAGAAGGTGGAGCTCACGTACTTGGCCAACGAATTGCATGATATCGATGCCAGCCTGGCGATAACGTGGTGTGTTATGGGGAATCTCTTCTCTCTCACGCGAGAGTCGGACGAGGCTATGAAGTGCTTCAACAAGTCCATAGCGATCGACCCCCGGTTCACGTATGCACACACCCTAAAAGGACACGAATACTTTGGGATTGATAATTACGAGAGGGCCTTGGACTGCTTTAGGTACAGTATCTTCCTCGACGGCAGACACTACAATGCGTTCTACGGGATCGGCATGGTGTACATCAACTTGGGAGAGTACCAGAAAGCAGACTACCACTTCCGGAAAGCCGTGGCCATCAACCCCATCAACATCATCTTAATCTGCTGTGTGGGCATGGTGTTGGAAAAACTCGGCAAGAAGACGCTTGCTCTACGCCAGTATGAGTTGGCCCAAAAGCTACAGCCTCTCAGCGCATTGCCCATCTTCAAGCGCGCACAGCTCTTGTTTGGCATGCAGCAGTTTCCCCAGGCCCTCGAACAATTTGAGAAAGTGAAAGATCTCGCCCCCAACGAGGCCTCCGTGCACTTTCTACTTGGACAACTCTACAACATACAAAACCAGAAATTCCTGGCGATCCGGGAATTCACCATTGCCCTCAACTTGGATCCTAAGGGTAACTACCTAATCCGGGAAGCAATGGAAATGCTCAAAGACGGCGACTCTTAGCAGAAGCAGCAAAAGCACCAAAGCACCAAAGCACCAAAGCACCAAAAGCTAAAGAAGCATACCAATGGAACCAAAGAAGCAGAAACAAAACTCAACAGCGATAGAAGCTACTAGCGACGAAGCCCGTGGCAATTGGAACTGGTGGCGAGTTGACGGATCAGAAGCTTCTTTACAACTTATGGGCTCAGCAGAAGCTAATACATTGATGCGCATCTGCGTGTTCGAATGTAGCACCAGTATCTCACATGCGCGATCTGACGGGTAACTGCTGACGAAAACAAACAAAGAGCGCATCCTCATTTGGTTGACTGAGTTCGGACCTGCACACAGTGTGCCACTTCGCTGGAAGAGCAGATCACTTAAAACAATGCACCACCACCACCAACTCATGCTTTTCCTCCCTGGGCTCCTATTTTGCATCTCCCTAGCGCTGGCTTTCGAGCTCTTTGCCCCAAAAAAGTACATGGTTGGCGAGAAGGTCGAGCTCCTAGTCAACAAAATCGAAAGTGACCACACTCAGTTGCCTTACCGTTACCACAACCTTCCCTTTGTTTGCAATGACCCTACAAAAAAGGCCAAGACGTTGCTGTTGGGAGAGATATTGCGAGGTGATAGGTTTTGGGAGTCCAACTATGACCTTCGCTTTGGCGTGGATCAGGACTGTGCCCGGTTATGTGATGTGATCTCCAGAGTAAAGACCACGGAGTACCTTGATTCGCTAATCCGGAGTGGCTACGTGGTTCACTGGAACTTGGACGGCTTGCCTGGGGCCACCACATATGCCAATCCCAATCACGGGTCCAAATACTATGCAGCGGGGTTTCCCTTGGGCTTCGTCAAAGATGACGTTTCATACATGTACAACCACGTGACGCTCGTGATACGATACCATCCGGATAAAAGTGGGCTCAGCTCAATAGTGGGCTTTGAAGTCTACCCCAAAAGTGTCAACAGCGAAACGTGTCCGGGAAGCAAGAGAAACTACAAGAACTTGCCCCTCTTGACGCCCAAGAAAGGCGAACTGGAATACAAGACGCTCATTCATTACACATACTCTGTCTACTGGAGGCAGGACAATTCGCTCAACTTTGAAAACAGGTGGGATTTGTACTATGATGAGGACAACTCCGAGACCAGCAGTCATATCCACTGGCTCTCGTTCATTAACTCACTCGTGTTGGTGTGTCTCGTCTCATTGATTGTGGCAATCATCATGTTCCGTGTCTTAAAGTCCGATATCCAAGCTGAGTCCTTTCTTCCCTACAACAAGCTCGAGGCCTATAATGCCAAGGTTTCAGGTTCATGGAAGAAGCTAGTCAATGTCATGACACAGAAACCAAAACTGTCGCTTCTCTTGAGTGCCTTGTGTGCCAGTGGAGTGCAGTTTATTGTGGCTGCTCTTGGTGTGGTGGGGGTGTTCGCCATTAATAATAGTGGGTTTGGTGATTCTTCGTCGTCAAAAATCTTCTTTAACAACCACCAGGGCGCCTTCTTCACATGCTCGGTGGTTTTGTTCGTTGCCTCTGGCTTTGTCTCGTCTTTCGTGGGGATCATCACCCATAAGCTCCTTACAAACGAGCCCCATAATACCGTCTACAAGAATGGCCAGGTGAGTGTATTATCGATCTTCTTCTCGGCACTCTTCCCACTGTCGATCTTGGCATGTCTATTGGTGATCAATTTGTTCGTTTGGGCTAAAGAATCGTCCAATGCATTGCCTTTTGGTACTATCATCTCCTTGATCTTCTTGTTTGCCTTAGTGGAAATTCCTTTGGGCATTTTGGGAGGCCAGTTAGGAAACCGGTTCCACTTCCCTGTCAACTCCTTCTTGGTGACTTCTTACATTCCAAATGCCCCAGCAGAAAAGTCTCCTGCCCGCAGATCTCTTATAATGGGCACTTTGTGCAGCACTATTCTCTTTGGCTTGATCCCCTTTGGAATAGTGTACGTGGACCTTTTGCTCATCTTCAACTCCATCTGGTTGGAGAAAACAACCTTCTTTTACATGTACGGCTTCTTGTTGACCACGTCAATCATTCTTTTGGTGGTGGTGGCCGAGTCTGCTATCGTGGCAACCTACGCCTCATTGACCATCTACAACAACCCCAACTGGCAATGGCTATCTTTCAGAGTGGGCTCCAGTATTGGCTGGTACATTCTTGCATACTCCACCTACTACTTTGTCAACCACTTGCACATGACGGATCTCGTGAGCATCCTAATTTACTTTTCGTATATGGCACTAGTTTCGGCCGCCATTGGCGTGGGGTGTGGTGCTATGGCTGTGATATCGGGCTTACTATTTACCCGCAAGATTTGCAGCTCAGTCAAGAGGGACTAAACAGTTAACGATCTAGATAATTTAATACATTATTTCTTCATCCATAAGTCAATAAAGACTGTTTACTTGAATAGATTAGAGATGTAGATCAGAGCTTACTTAATTTTGTCGTATTGCGAAAGAGAAAAATACTCCTCCCTCTCTATGTGTGAATGAAGAGACATTAACAGACTTAGTCCAAAGAAGAAGCACCGGTAATGATATCAACCAACTCGTTGGTAATAACAGCTTGTCTGGTTCTGTTGTACAAGATGGAGTAGGAGTTGATCATGTCACCAGCGTTCTTGGAGGCATTGTCCATGGCGTTTCTTCTGGCAGAAACCTCGGAAGCGTAAGCCTCTGCTTGTGCGGTCAAAATAGAGTTGGCCAAGGAGAAGTCGGCCAAGGTGTCGGAGGTCTCCTCACCCTCCAACTCGTACTTGCTCAAACCTGGAGCCTTTTCAATAGCATCAGCAGTGAAAACAGCGAACTTGGTTGGCTCGAAAGAAACACCCGAGACGAACTTGTTGTACATGATCTCGGTGTTCTCGTACTTGCCCAAGGTGTTGAGCTCGTCGACAATCAACGACACTTCGTGGAAGTTTGGCTCGGCCTTTCCGACGTTGTTGAAAGACATCTTCATCTTGTCGGCGTGGGTTCTGTTCAATTGAGCCTTGACCTTGTCACCAATGGTAACAATGTCAACCTTACCCTCCAACTCCTCAATTCTTCTTCTGGCAGCCTTGGAGATTTGGGTGTGGATGGATCCACACAATCCCTTGTCGGATGAAACAACAATCAACAAGGTCTTGTCGGATGGCGAGGCCTCTGGCTCAGTGTTCTTGTAGAATTCGGTGTCGGACTCGTTGAAAACTCTGGAAGCTTGCATGGCTCTCTGAGCCTTGTTCAATCTGGTGGAGGCAACGATCTTCATGGTGTTGGTGATCTTTTCAATATTCTTAATGGATTTAAGACGCATCTCAATGTCTCTCAAGGTGGCATAGTTTCTGGTCTGTTAGTATTCATTCATGAAGAAAAAAGCCTATTGTCGGGACATGGACATCTGGGCAATTATCCCAGCAAACAAGATTTCAATTGTCAACATACCTTGCGCCAGCACGGGCGACTTGGACAGCACTACCAAAACGGAACATGTTGTGTGTGTATTGACAGATGAAGAGTTGAGAATCTGATTTTCCAGATTTTTTGAGGTGTTGGTCGTTCGGTACCCGAGGCGAGGAGGAGATATGATTGGCCCGCACACATTTCTGCGCACGTGACCTATCTTAAGCTCCAGGGCCCAATCCCACAATGTAGAGTTAAAAAATATAGATGGATATGAATATGTATATTGTATTGTTTGAGAATGTCCGATCTGTATTTTATTTATTGTATCACTTGGTTGCGGCCGACTTGGCTGTTCACACTGCGACCATTGCTGATAACTGGAGTAGATGAGGATGGAAAAGGGGACAATATATATGAAGGATGACATGTATTTATAGGGTAAATAATCTTTGTAAGGTATAAGAATGTCCGTAGAAAAATTAGGGTCTACATGTGTAACTGTTGATTTTGTTCTTTCGGAAGGAAACAAGATATGGAAGATACAAATCAATTTAGACAAGACCAATATAGCCTTGAAGGTATTGATAAGGATCAGAAGAAGATAGGTTTTTGCTGTCATGGCCCTGGCGTAAAAGCAACACCAAAACAAGAATACTTACATGTAGTATCTTAATATCGTATAATATGCCTATACAGCGATGCTAGAACGGTTTCCAACCGAACAAATTATATGTTTAACAATCATTGCGAGGGGTCGTTCTTCTGGTAGCCCAAGTATCCTTGAACAGGGTAGGTTTCGATCATCTTCAAGTACTTCATGATCAAAGGTCTGCAGTTCTTCTGGGCATCGATCCCATGGTGAGTCTTGCACTTGGACAACGCCTCGTGTGTAACTCTCAACTCCTCATTTCTTATCCACTGCTCCTTCATCATCGAGGTTCTGGCTTTCTGTATCTGAGAGTAGTCCTCGTAGTCGATATCATCGAACGACACCAACTCAGCTCTCTTGTGATTTTCGTACGAAGCTAGTTGTTAGTACATGTGGAATGGTTTCGAATTTCCTAAATGCTATTTCCCGAGATATCGGCGTGATCACATACCCATGGCAGTTAGTTTGGACAGTTGAGTTGAGTTACGAAAAGGTCAATTTTTACTGGCCCTCACATTAGGTGCGCGCACGATACTTTGCTTCTTGGGTGCGCTCTGGGACCCCTGCTCTACTGTCTATGCAACGCTAATATTCCTCTCTGCCCTCATATTATAACAACCAGACGTCGAACAAAAAATATCTCGACCCTAAAATTTGTCTATTTGTATCTTCGATACTTAACAAGTCATTAATCCAATTTAAATGATTTTTTAACCTCGGAATGTATTTTTCCTGTTCATGTTTTTTTCTGGCAGTACATATCTGGGCCATAACACTGCGTTCATTGCAGACTTTAAATCTGCTTTTTCTTACACGCGCATGCGAAACTTAACTATAAGGTGACCGAGCACTGCCTATCTCGTACCCCACAACCACTACTTTCTTCCATGCCTTCCAAAGTGAAGCAGACTGATGCGGTTGCATCGTCAATTACACTTAATGGCTCGGTCATTGCATATGCCCATGCTTTTTTCGCCTCATCAGCGTTTTTCATTGCTCTTGTTGTGGGATGTTGGCTCCACTATGAGAAAATCGTCAGAAACTCGTCCTATGGGTACCCTGACGAATGGTTTCCCAGCGTCTCAGCTACCATTGGTGACAGATATCCGGAGAGATCGATTTTTCAGATCTTGATAGCATGCACGTCGGGCCCTAGGTTCATCTTGATCTTCTTGAACTTTCTAATCTTGAAGAACGACGCCCGCAAGTTCTCCTCATATGTGCTCTTGGTCTCAGGAATTTTGCGTACTTTTACTTGTGGTGGTTGGGTCTACGTGACTTCCACGGATGACCACGATTGGCACGACATTTCCATGATTTCCTACATCCTTTTGACCATACCATGGACAATCACCGTCTGCAGATTGAGTCCCAAGGGTTCTACTTTGAAAAAGGGCAGGGCATGGACTGCCATACTGTTCTTTGGCACGCTTGTTCCGTTGGTGTACTGGTTCATCCAGCACAAGGTTCATGTGAGAGCTGGTGCCTACTCGATCTATGCTTACTTTGAGTGGAGTTTGATCATCCTCGATATTGGGTTCGACACATGGTCTGTGGTTGATTTTAAGACAATCCAGATTGTCCTCAAACCCTCTGGACTTCAATTGGAGTTGAACACTCCTGTTGAGAATGGCAAATCCACAAAATCATCTGGTGTTGGTAAACCAGCTGTGGTGACTGATGATCTTCCGGAATTTGACTTTATTGTGAACACCATCAATGCTGCGATCTTTTGGTCTATACTTACATCTCTTTTGGTGTGCGTTTGGTACTTTCCCCTTTGGCATATGGGTATATCTGGATATGAGGCGGTGATCACAGTGACGTTTATCGCTCCTATTCTTATTGGAATTCCTCCTTTTGGATACCTCTTCAGATCAGTTCCTCAGCTTACCAAAGTATTGGCTGTGCTCTTTGGTCTTGGAGCTTACAAAATCGAAAAGCCCGAGGAGAGATTGTTGGCTATCACGGCCGGAACAGGTTTTGCGGTGATTGCACAAGTTTCTGATTTTAAGGCCTTATCCTCCGATCCCAAGAAATTCACCTCCCTTTTGGTATCTCTATTGGTGGGCTTATTTGCTACTTCAGTGGCCAAGTTTTCCAACTTCTCCAATAATCCAGCATGGGCTATTATGAACAGTGAGAATGGAGGCTTGAACGAGTACTTCATATTTTTGGGTTTTGCTTCCGCTCTTCTTTCCAAACGCCATGAGACGAAAAAATCAGTGACTGCCAAAAGAACGGGCGGCTCCTTCTTTTTTGCAGCCCTTGGTCTCGGAGGATTCCTCTTTTGTTTGCAAGCATACCTCAGTGACTCGTCCACTTTGATCTACTGGAACTGGGAAGGGTATCCAATCAATGGACCAACCCTATTTACGGGTGGTCTTCTCCACTTCGCTGCATTTGCATCTGGAATCTTGGTGTCATTAAAAGTTCATCCCAATGCAATCCAGTCACCAGCCTACACTTTTGCGGCGTTCATCTCTACATTCATCTTATACAAATTTAATGGATGGGTTGGGTTTGGAGGCTCTTTGGCACTTTCCTTCTACGTTGCCTCCCTTGGTCCAATCGTTGGGCAGTCCATTCTCGGCTATAATATTGTGGCTGTCTTTACTGTGGCCTTTTTCATCTCGATTTTGATCTCATTAGCCAGCATTTGGATAGTTGCATATGCATTCGTCCCAGGTGGACCATTATTGCGGGAAAGAACCGATATAGTTCTTTCTACATCTCTCTTGTGTCTCGGATTGGCCATTGTCAACTACTCGTTGCGCAAGAGTGCTTCCAAAATCATTCGTGTGGAGGTGGCTGGCAAGAACCTCTTTGGTTCTACGCTCAAGCTTTTGATGGTGCTTCTTGCCGTGCTGGTGAGCACTGTCATCCATAGATACCCTACCAAGGAATTCGTGCCATACAATGCAGAATCAAAATCTTTCACCACAGGCATTTGGTGTGTGCATTTTGGACTTGACAACGATATGTGGTCCAGTGAGACCAGAATGCGGGATCTCATCCGTGACGCAGAAGTCGACATCATTGGATTGTTGGAAACTGACACGGAGAGATTGATTGGAGGCAACAGAGACTTTACGCAGAAAATTGCCCATGATTTGGGCATGTACGTGGACTACGGCCCTGGTCCTAACAAGCACACTTGGGGTGCGGCATTGTTGTCTAAATTCCCCATTGTCAGCTCGTCCCACCATTTATTGCCATCCCCAGTGGGTGAATTGGCGCCAGCCATCCATGCAACTTTGGACATTTACGGCGAACTCATTGATGTGGTGGTGTTCCACTCAGGCCAAGAGGAAGACATTGAAGACAGACGGTTGCAGAGTTTGGGAGTACAAGAAATCATGGGCAATTCCTCTAGACCCCTTGTTCTCCTCAGCTACTTGGTGACTACTCCTCTCGAGGGCAACTACAACACTTATGTCAGTGAAAAGCTGAGGGTGTATGACATCGACAGCACCGACTGGGACAGATGGTGTGAGTACATCTTGTTCCGCGACCTCAAAAAGGTGGCCTACGCCAGAATCTCTCGTTCAACCATCACCGACACCGAGCTTCAAATAGCCAAGTTCAAGTTTTTGAACGACCAGCAAAAGGAAAACGGGAACGATTTCATCTACGGAAACCACTTTATTGACGAGAGTCACGTGGACCCCGACTTGAGATTACCCGAATTATTCAAAGGCGATGGTGTCCGTGGCCACAGGTACCATGTTTTTGATGCTCCTAGATACTTTGCCGACACTCCGGCCCAGATAGAGACATAAAGCGGACGTCACGTGTCCTACCAAAGACTCGATGCCACTGTCGCTGGGTTCACCATGAGCTCGTCTTGATCAGGTGCACTGGTGTACAGGTCGCACCTTTTTAAGTAGTTTTTTCCTCTAATACACTTACTTCCGAACAATGAACTCCATCTTCAGAACTGCCACCAGGGTGGTGTTCGGGCACAACCCTCCCATGAATAACCTTTTACAGATGAGGTTCAAGATGAAGAGCCACAAGGCCGCTGCAAAGAGATTTATAAAGACCGGTAATGGGTTCAAGAGAAAGCAAGCCGGCAGAAACCATGGCAATGGAAACTTCAGTGCAAATTCCATCAGCCATTTGGACTCGTTTGTCCCAGTCGACAATAAAGGCCAGCACTTGAAGTTCTTGAAGAAATATGTGAACTGCTAGAGCATACTTGTATATAACGATTACACGCATCACCGATTACACGCAATACCGATTATATTGTAGCAAGATGAAAGATTTACTACAGAAAAGTTGCAAGCTGATAGTGTTTTTAAACTGGATGTGTCTATTTCTTGTGGCTTATCTCTAACCACTCGCCAGTTTCTAAGTTCTTTTTCAACTCCTGTGTGGGAAAGTAGTGGTAGTTGGTCTTCATGGACACTGCTCCAGGAACGTGATCATAGGACATGAGTCTCAACTTGACGTAGGAGTTGTCGGGGATGGCCTTGGTGAGGCTCACGAACGTCTCTATATCTTGGGTTTCCTGGTCATTCACGTGCGTGATGAATACACCCGTCAGGATGCCGTATTGCGTCATGGGACCTCCTGCACTCTTTCTAGCAACGTACACACGGGAAGGAATCTTCTCCATAAGTTGGCGAACGCCATGGTGAGGTTCTTGGATGATGGCACCGCACCAAAAGATCACTCTGGAAGTGTTGATTTGGCTTGTTTCCGTGGTCCGCACCACAATGTCCATCACCTGACCCTCTCTGACGATCTTGAACGTGAGCTCCTCATTGTCATATAAGGAGTTGAGTTCCCTGATACTGGTGATCAACTTATCGTTGACCGTCAAGATGATATCGGAGAACTTGAGTGTAGGCTTCTCGTCCTCATTGACGGGAGCTGAAACTCTGAGCACCGATGAGAATTTGACCACATCCTCACTCTCTTCCTCGAAGCGGTCAATCCATTCCTGCGGAACACCGCGGGTTCTGGCCAGAAACACAGTAAGATTGGCGAACTCGGCATCCAAGATTCTCAACGACCGGGGGATCTCGTTTTTCTGGAGAGACTGGATGACGTTCTGTGCATCGGTCACGTCCAAAGCTGCTCGGTAGATAACGTCGGTCATTCTATCGGTCTGTTCTCCCAAGTAAGAGAGCCAGAATGCCCGCAAAGATCCATCGTCGTCCACCAAGATTCCGGTGTCGCACTCCTGAGCCACCTTACTATCGAGCAAAACAGACTCCAAGTTGGTGGCCCTATATCTGGGACTGAAGGAGCTGGCTGGGATGTTGAGGGCAGCAACAGAACTGACAGTCACATCGTCGGACACCATTCTGTGGGTGTAATTGTACCCAATGAAAAACGACTTGTCTCCTCTCTTCAAAGGCTTGTCAGAAAAGTTTGGAGCCTGCACATCGGCATCAACCATGGCCGGATCATACTTGACTATGGCATAGTTCAAGTTAGGTTGTAAGAACACCACCTTTGCTGCAACATCAACGGAATCGGCAAAGATGAGGTAGATGTCAGTGATATCATGAGGAACAAAGCGGCGAGATACCAACACGAACCCGTTTTTGGCATCGATGATGATACCATGTCCCACACACTTGCTAAATGGAAACCCGTCCACGGAAATGGGAGAGAATGATCTGATCTGCACAAACGACCTAGAAAGTTTAGAGCACGCCCTCCTGGCTTCGTTGGAAAAGGGAAGATCAACAAACTTGGCTTTCTGCGGCTTGGGCTCCAATGGAGGCAACGGCTTGTCTTGCAACGATTTCATGTCCCAGAGGCCAGTCTCATCGTTTCTCGTAGCAAGTCTAAACTCAGACTGCCAATGCCTCTCGATGTACACAACCAGGGTATTCTTGAGATGCAAATCAGACAAATTACGGAACGTGGCAATGACTTTCTGGCGGTCGGGGATACCCTTCATAACCTGGATAAAGGTATCTAAATCTGGAGTAGCATGATCATCGATCTTGTCCAAGATCCAGCCGGTCTTGTCCTGCCCGTTGAAGTCAAAAGTACCGGAAGCGTCGTTGACGTAAACACCCTTAACAGGGATGCAGAAGCTCCTTGCTAGCTGGTATGAAAGATCATTAAAGGAAGCACCAGCAATATCCACAAACCGATTGGGAGTAACAGCATGCAAGTCGCCAATGGTGATTTGTTGCACCAACTCCTTGCCTCCACGCTGGATAACATATTCCAAGGTATTGCCCACATTCTCGTCCAAAATGACGTCAGCAGTGATGAAGGTGGATATTGGCTGGCCAGCGATGGAGATAAGTGTATCACCTTCCTTGATCAACCCATCTGCAGGGCCCTTGGGCAATACTATGTCACAGACCAAGAGCCCGGATTTGTCGGGGAAGAGTTCCCTTGCCTTGGCCTCGGCCTCGGGGGTCAATCCCAATCTTCTGCACTCTTCAAATGGACGCATAAGCCATTCCACCTGGATATCGCCGCGGGTGATAGGCTTGCCTTCTTGGATGCACCTCAAAGCCCTTAGAGGCCTGTGAACGGGAAGGAAGAAATCAGTAGAAGCTTCCGTGGATCCACCAGCTTGCAAGGCCACGGCTTGTCCGTTTTCATTCACAACTGGAGATCCCGAAGAGCCTCCCGATGCACTGGCTGCTGCTTGTATGTACTCGGTGTTGAAGTCGTTGTAGGTCATGGAGCCATAGTACGGAGCATTTCTGTCCAACCGAGAGATGAAACCTGCCAAAATGGAAAGCTTTTCACCGGCATCGTTACCAACCACACGGATCTCGGTGCCGACCTTGGCCAAATCTGGTCTCAACTCAAGTTCTGATATCGTCATGTACTTCACTTTAGAGGGATCGAATTTCAAGAACCCGAAATCGTGAATGGGATCTCTGTAGATGGGCGACACCACTGCCTCTTCGTGGTTATCGAAGACAGCATATCCCGAAAAGGGGCCTGGGCCAACCACATGCCTGTTTGTAAGGATGATGCCTCGAGTGGAGTCCACGACAAAACCAGTGGCCTCGCTTGTGAGACACGTTTCGGTGTCAAAATTGGTAATGTTCGAAAACTGGATAGAAACCACACTCTTGATGACTTTGGTGATGGTTTGACTCCACACAGTGCTATTTTCAGCACTTGGGAGATCGAACACCGGCATAGGAGACTCGCCTTGGTCCGAGTGGCCCTCGCTTCCGCTGTCGGAAGATGTCACATCCTGCTTCTTGTGGGGCGAGTGCAAGTCACCGTTCGAAGACTTTCTTTTTGGCATGATGTGAAGTCTAGAATTCTAAAAGTTCGGCCGGTATATGCAATAAGTAATGATGACGACAGGTTCTGGTTTGGAAAGCTGTGCGACTGAGAAAAATGAGATCGCATCTCACTGAAAACCACTCGCACGTGACGTGCCTTTCCAAGGGTAAAGATCATCCACCAACACACTCTCTGGTGATAAAGAAGAGTCTTTTAACAAACTGCTCCTTTCTGCACTGCTTCTCTGACCTCATCTTCCTCGAGCCAAGTTTCCAGCATTCCGTTTCTTTTTCTGTTCCTTTGTCATTACTATGCTTGGTATTCGAGCTTCTCCATGACACCCTCGGTCCATGTATTGTAGTAGTCTTTCTGGCTTGGCTTGTCAAACGCAAGTGAAGGATTGATCATCGATCCCATCATCTGGTAGATCTCCCAGCCTCGGCCTAGTTTGCCTTGGATTTCCTTCTCGCGTGTGGTGTCTTCCGAAGACCAGTCATTGTGGACGTACTTCAACTCTAGATCAAGCACCCACGGTTCGTTTTTAAGCGACTCTTCTATGATGTTGAGCCACATGAGCATGTTTGCCTTCATTAGCCCGCCTTTTTGGTACTGGAAGAGCTGGTCCTGGAACTCCGACTTCTTGCCCACGTACTTCTGAATGATCTTATTGTTGATCCGAATGTATGCAGCATGAACGATTCCACACGCTAGAAGCCAATCGTTTTTCTTGGTGAACTTATGCTTTTCCGCCAAAAACGTCTCCAAGAGCCGGGGCGTCACGTTCGATGGAATGTAGAAGTTGTTGGCGAAAGATATAAAGTCTGCAATGGTAATGTGACGGAGATATCGAGGTGAGCCGGGACTGGAGAGGGCTAGCTTCGAGGGAGAGCTTTTTGGGGTCTTGATTGCACTTTTAAGCGGCGAAAGCGGTGGTTCCTTCCTTTTTGGGTTGAACGGAGACTCTGTATCTGCTAGGAGTCGAGCCCCACCATTGGTATTGAATGGGGATTCTTGGGTAAAGCTAGCAGGTAGCTCAGACTTGTCGTTCTTCAATTTCTGTAGTTTCTTCAATGGCGACCCAACCGATGGCGTGTAGTTTCGCTTTGTGGGCAGCGTCAGTGCCTTCCTCTTGGTGGGGGTACTCGTTGGGGACGACACATGAGACACCACTCTTTCCTGGATCTCTTCAAGTAGCTTATCGAGTAGCTTTGGTTGTAGCGGGATCCGCAGCGGCACGGGGGTAGGGAGAGAGAACTTGTCCGAGTACCGTTCCACGGCCAAGTATGCACATAGATGGTGTCTTGCAACATCAGCCTTGTGAGGTAGAATGGGGATTCTCTGCAAGGACAAATTGTATACTGAATCGATGTAGGATAGGAGGGGCGCGGGATAGTCACCAGAGAAGGTGGGAATGATATCCTTCAAAGACTCTTTCACCTGTAGGGAATTCATTGTAGATAGTAAGAGATAGTGTACTTGAAGCTGCAGTGAGCAGGATCAGAGGCAGTGGATGCAGGACACGATACAAAAAAGGTACAGATTAAGTTTCAATTGGAACTATGGGACCTATAGAGTTTCCAAATAAAATCATCTATCTTTAAAACAGATTAACTAAATTATATCACTGAGTTTTTTTTTTTGAATTATCGGTGGGTGTTGAATTCCCAGAGCTAGCCTAGAGTTAGACCCGTGCACCGGTGTGCGCACTACGGCACTGACCAACCAGAGAAAAACTAAAACCCATTAGCTTATAGCAGGTGTGAATCAACAAGATCGTATAGCTAGTGTACACAATGTTCGCCAAAAACCTCATAAGGGCATCGACGCCCGTACGCACACTTAGCAGCTCCATTGTTGCCAGCCAGAACGCTGTTGCTGACACCTCTGCTATCAAGGCCAAGGAAATCATCTCCGGAGCCCCCAAGGAATTGACCGCCGACAGAGTGGTCAGAATCTTCAAAGAAGCTAAACCAGCCACACAGTCTGGACACCACAACGGAGCATTCTGGAAGTTGGACTGGGATGTGTTGGGCAAATCCAACCGTTGGGACAACGACTTGATGGGCTACCAAGGAAGTGCAGACTACATGCAAGGCACCATCATGAAATTCGACACCAAGGAGTCGGCCATCAACTTCGCCGAGGGCCAAGGTTGGGCATACTACTTGCAGGAGCCAAAGAAGAGACACTTCAGAAAGAAGGAATATGCCATGAACTTCCAGCACTCTGCCGGTCCTTTAAAGCATATCAGAACAAAGTAGGTTCTCCATTACACATGAAATATTACACCGCGGGTCATAGCTAATAAAGTCATTGAATTGAACATACATCACTAGAGCTGGTGTCAATGTCAAACCCGTACATCCATCCATCCGGTCAAGTCATCAAATACTTCCATGTCTGAACTATCATTACAGCTTGAGTTAACGGCTTCGGAGTATCCTGTATGAACTGCTCAAAAGGTATTTTAAATTTATGTAGATACACTACACACTTCTAGTACTAGACACTATGCACTATGTTATCTTACACAGTACTACACTATACCACTACACCACTACACCACTACACCACTACACCACTACACCACTACACCACTACACCACTACACCACTACACCACTACGCCACTACACCACTACACTACTACACCACTACACCACTACACCACTACACCACTACACCACTACACCACTACACCACTACACCACTACACCACTACACCACTGTACCCCCACTATTCTATACAGTGAAACCATCATGGAATTGGCTTAGAAATTACCGAATATTGCTCTGCAATAATATCACATTCGCTAATCCAACTTCTATCCCATGGACCACGGTGTACGCATCCATTACCAGAAGTGCGCAAGCTGAGGCTGGATGCTTCATCTCATAATGCGAGGCAAGTCGCGCTCCTACGCACACTGGAGAAAGCACGCGAGTAAACACTTTTGTCAGAGACAGACTAGAGTATCTGCTTGGTTCTGTGGTTGATCAGACACATATATAAAGCACTCGCGAAGGGCGTTCTGGGAGACTCAGACTGTCTATTTCTTACCCTCGTGCGCTACAGTCTCAACGGTCACTTTCCGAGTCAGCTTCGTCGTCTATGTCTTACAATAGATATAATGGAAGCAGGCGGGGCTATTCGTCTCATCGGCCCGTCTCTTCAAGTCTGTCTAACGGACAAGCATTCAAGCGAGGCCACGATTCAAGAGATCATCTACTAGATCCTCATACTAATAGAAGCCTGGAAAAACCTCGACATTCCAGCATCGCCAACGGGACGAAAGAGCCTGCCCGGCCAAAGTTGCATGGCGGCACCGACTTGAAAACGGGCAAGAACCCCAAGGATGACAGTCATGGGCTACAAACCCACAGTTCCGACTACTTGTCCCAAAAAAGCCCCACGTCGGAGGTGGATATCACGAAAAACTATAAAGTGGTGTATGACCCTGAACTCGACAAGTCGTTGAGCAAGGCCGACAAGAAGAAAAAACATCGCAAGCTCTTATTCAGCTCCAGCCTTGAAAAGAAACCGCTGGATCCCCGCATCTCAATGGGTTTGCCTACCTACTATGGCAAGCCGATCAAGACGTCCAAGAAAATGGCATTCAAGATTCTTCCGAAAGCCAGATTCGTCTTTGACAAGGACTCATTGACTGCTCCGCCGCAGTCGGAATTGGTGGTATGGGACCTACCGGCCACAGTGAGTGAGATATATCTTATCAATTACTTCGAATCGTTGGGAAATGCCGTCAAGGGCGTTAAATTCATCAACGACCCCATCAATGCAGTACCTCTAGGCATTGCTACCTTCACCTTCCAAGGCCTGGTAGAGAAATCGCTGTCCCTCGCTAAATCCTTCATCAGAACAGTCAGAACAGAAGAACCTAAAATAGACGGGGTGGCTCTCAAGGCTGCGCTTAACGATCTGGACGATTCGGTTTTAAAGACTAGGATGAAAATTGCACAGGAGAAGCTACGCCTTGAACGTGTACGGAGAGAGAATGAAGAGAAGAGACGCGTTGAAGAGAAGAGAAAACAGGCTGAAATCGAAAACATGAAGACCAAAAAGAAGGAGGAGGATACTGCTGCTGCAGAGCCAAAGGCTTCTACTATAGCAAATACCACAACTTTCTCTTGCAGGTCCGGCAAGAAAGTCGTGAAAAGCGTGTTTCTCCCGTCCGAATTGACCAAGTACGTTAAAGAACGGCCTTTTCTTTTTATTGACGACAAATATCTTCCTACACGGAAGATTTCAACGCTGGAAGTCAAGAAGGTGCTCACCAAATACGACTGGACGCGAGTTTTGCTAGACAAAAGTGGTTTCTTTGTGGTGTTCAACTCTTATGACGAATGCAAGAGATGCTTCGATAATGAGGACGGGGTACGATTTTTCGAGTTCCGCTTGTTCATGAACCTTTGCGTTCCAGAGAAGTACGACGAAAACCAGTGCACGAAGTCCAGCGTGATCGGCGATAATGATATTGTCAACGAAGCCGCCAACCTTTTGGTGAAGGACTTTCAAATCTTCTTGGGTAAAGACATCCGAGAAAGAATCATTGCTCCAATAATCCTTGATTTGTTGTCTCCCGAAAAGTACCCAGAGTTGATGAAAGAACTCAAAGAAAAGGAGCTCCTGGAGAGTTTGCAGGCGGAGAAAATCAAAAACGAAAAGGCAGAGACATCATCGCAATCACAGCAAAGCTCCACTACCACTAATAATAAGTACGTATTCACGTTACCGAGCTTTGCCAAGAAAATCGGGCTGCTGCTGGGAGATATCATGAAACGAAAGAAGCTATTACCAATGCAACGTGCATTGGACTTCGATGATGAGGAGTCCGAAGATTCGGATGGCGAGTCCAGTAGGTCTACGACCCCAGTGCCTAATTTGAAACGTGAGAGTGGTGCACTCGAAAATGGTGATGTCAAGAAACAAAAGACATCCAAACTCAGAGATTCCCTTCTATACAGTGATTCTTCTGGAGATGAAGCAGCCGCAACGGACAGTCCCGAACCACAGCCTGCAGACGACAAGAATGACATTGTCAAAGAAGAAAAAGATGAGATGGAAATTGACTATGAAGAGGATGATGTCGAGGGCAAGTATGCCTCGACCGAGACGCCTCTTCCAGAACTTGTGTATGAAGAAATTGAGCCTCGTGCAGGCACTGTCCTCGATGTGACCAGATTACAAGATCTCATCAAGGACGACGAAGACATGCAATTGGTCCGCAAGTTGCTATCTACAGCGGAGACTTCACCCATCAAGCATCCACACTATTGGGCATGGAAGCAAAAAGAGCAGGCGTCCAGTGCCATTGTATCGGACGAAGAGTCGATTGGGTTGCTTAGTGCGCACCTTGAGTGTGACACTGGGTCATTCAAGAGTCAAGGCTTTAGAAAGATTGCTGATGCAGATAAGATCGAGTATCTTCCACATCGGAGGAAAATCCACAAGCCGCTCAAGACGGTCCAGAACGACAATGAAGAGAGTGGAAATGGTGCCAATGTGAGCAATAACAACAACAATGTGCAGAGCTCTCGTGTGAGTCGGGCCAATAACAGAAGGTTTGCTGCAGATATTAGTGCTCAGAAGCAGATCATCAGTTCTGAGTCGGATATTTTGAACCTCAATGCGCTCAACAAGAGAAAGAAGCCTGTTTCGTTTGCACGTTCTGCCATCCACAATTGGGGATTGTATGCGTTGGAACCAATAGCAGCCAAGGAAATGATTATAGAATACGTGGGAGAGAGCATTCGTCAACAGGTTGCAGAGCACAGGGAGAAGAGCTACCTCAAGACGGGAATTGGGTCTTCGTACTTGTTCCGGATCGACGAGAACATTGTCATTGATGCCACCAAGAAGGGAGGCATTGCACGATTCATTAACCATTGCTGTAACCCCAGCTGCACGGCCAAAATCATCAAGGTCGACGGAAAGAAAAGAATCGTCATCTATGCTCTCAAGGACATTGAAGCCAACGAAGAGCTTACCTACGACTACAAATTCGAGAGAGAGACCAATGACGAGGAGAGGATCCGTTGTCTCTGCGGAGCACCTGGATGCAAGGGTTACTTGAATTAAACTGAAGTTGGACTAAATAAGTTAAGTTGGGCTTAAGGTAATGAAATCGTAGGTGCAATGTGAAGTGTGAGGTAATATTGAATTGGTTATGTATGGAAATAGCAATTATGCGTTTCAGCACGCTTAAAGCCAACCTAAGAGTACGGAGATATAACGGATTCGGACTTTTCGTAATAGGGCCGAACTACCATAGATCACACTACCATTGGATAATAGATGCAAAACGTTCTTCGTACCTGTATATAACTTGCAACCTGCAAACCGCGCGTCAGATCTGGAACATCTAGCGCTATAAAAGTAGAGCAGTTCCCAGGTTCAAAATTTGCGGGAGCTTTATGAATGAGCAGTCACATTAGGTTTTTCCACCTGCTTGAGTGTATCCATACCAATTGGAAACATGTCACGAGATCTCCGCTTCGAGCAGCCAAGTACTCTAGACTCACGCGTCTCTGCAGCCAGCAGTTCAGCACATCGACGATCAGACAGAATGCCCATGCCCATGAGGCCCTAAAAAAGGAGGAGGATTCTGAAATAAACGAAATCTCAAACAAAGAAAACACCTCCAAGAACGTTCCGCTTGTCCAATCCTGGGACCGTGGTGGCTTGGAGAAGAACAATGCATTGTCTCCATTACTAGCCACCACCAGGAAGCTCATCGATGCGCACAAAGGAAGCGTGTGTTTGATCCAGGTGGGTGGATTCTACGAGTTATACTTTGAGCAGGCCACCATAATTGGCCCCAAGTTGGGTATCAAGGTGGCCACTAGAAAAACAAGCAACCATCTGATCCCCATGGCGGGGTTTCCACTTCCCCAGCTCCAGAAGTTCGTCAAGATCATTGTGCATGACCTCCAGTTGAATGTAGCCGTGGTGGACCAGTATGAGCCCAACGAAGACAACAGCAATTTGAGGCACCGAAAAGTATCGAGGATCATCTCACCGGGCACGTTAGTGGATGAGCTGTTCCTCAATTACTCGCAGAATAACTACTTGGTCGCAGTGCACTTGCCCGCCAAATCCGTCACTCTCCGTGACCTCGAGGCTGAGGTGGGGATTCTGTGGGTGGATGTTTCTTTGGGGGAGTCATTTGTGCAATTGTCCACATTAGGCGAGTTGGCGGGCGATTTGAGGCGAATTAGTCCCAGCGAAATCATCCTTCCCAAGGATTTTCTCCACGCAGGGCCGGATTACGAGTGGTTATCGGAAATCGCTGATTTGAAAAAGTACTTTGTCCGTTTTCACAAAACTACTTACAAAGACTACAAGCTCCACCTCCAGAACAACCTCGTGGCCACGCGAAAGTTGCTCGAGAGCTTGAGCATCCGAGAAGAAGCTTCTTTAAATCTCGTGCTCTCCTATGTGAAAGTCAATCTCCCTGACCGTCAGCTCCTGTTGGATATTCCCACCAGACACATCAGCTCGCGGTACTTGAACATGGACTCTCGGACCAGAGACGCTTTGGAATTGACTGGGAGGTCTACTTTCGGCACTATTTCCGTGGTGGGGTCCCTTTTGAATACCATGAAGAACACAGTTTCCCCATCTGGCTCGCGTCTCTTGACCCAGTGGATTAAGCTGCCTATCATGGATGAGGACGAGTTAAAACATAGACATGACTTTGTTGCGTTGTTCAAAACAAACCATATTTTGCGTTTGCGTGTGAGACAGCATCTTAGCCAAATGGGCGACTTTGTTCGGTCTCTTCAAAAATTGACCTTGAGAACAGGCTCTCCGGTGGTGAACCTCCAAAGTGTTGCTGTGGGGCTTACAAGCTTACTGCAGTTGCACAAGATGTTGACCGACTCACAGAAGAAATTGCCAGCCGTCGAGAAAGGCTTGCTTGTGGAATTCTTAAATGCTTTTGATGTTCCAACGCAAATCGCCGACAAAATCTTTGACACTTTCGAACTCGAGGAGCATAGGCCCATCGTGGAAGAGACCAAGGTGGAAGACCCTCTTCAGTCTTTGGAGGAGCAACTCATTTCGGGGTCCAATTTAGGACTCGATGGTGTTAATGCTTACATGAAGAAGACCTCAGCAACTGATATGCAGGAGTTACAAGAATATCTGGTCAAAAAGGACTACAATGAAAGACTTTCTGCATTGCACCAAGCTTATGATGAAGCAGAAGAACGAGGAAATAACTTTGTGAGCCAAATATCAGAATCCATCAAGTCCATTGATCCCAAGGCCACGGTTGTGCAGAAGGATCAAGTGGGCAGGCACTTCAATGTGCTCTCAGTCACTTCCAGATCCAAGAAATTAGACAATATCGTGTCTTCATTGATACAGGATCATGGTTTAGAAGTCATTGACAAGAAAAAAATCCTTCTGCTCATGAAAGCACCGCAAATCAGTCGTCTAACGGAAGAAAAATATTCGTTGCTGCGGAAGATTCTCGAAGAGGAACGAAAAATCATCGAGAGCCTCTCAGAAGAAGTTCTCAAGGAGATCTTCCGTATCCGGAGTGCCGGAAGAAAAGCAGATTTCCTAGACGTGACAGCATCCTTCGGCCAGATAGCTCAGGAAAACAGTTGGGTTCGTCCCAAGTTCGCTTCTACAAATTGTCTCGAGATATCTGAAGGAAGACATCCCGTAGTGGAAGCCAGCTTATTGAGCAACGGCCAAAATTTCATGGTGAATGATACTCGCCTCGGCAAGGACGCCTCGTTGTGGGTGATCTCAGGCCCCAACATGGGCGGAAAAAGCACGTTTCTCCGGCAAAATGCATTGATCGTGATCATGGCACAGATCGGGTCGTTTGTTCCAGCATCCAAAGCCAAGCTTCGTCTTGTGGACCGGTTGTTCACCAGAATCGGGGCCTCCGATGATATCTTCAGTGACTTGAGCACGTTTATGGTTGAAATGCTCGAGACTAGCAATATCTTGAGATACGCCACGAAGCATTCCTTGGCCATCGTGGATGAAATTGGCCGCGGCACCAGTGGAAGAGAGGGCCTTGCCATAGCATATGCTACGTTGGTGACGCTCTTGACTAAGAACAAGTGTCGTACTCTATTCGCGACGCATTTTGGCCAAGAGCTCAAGACGTTGCTTGAAAACAATAACATCAAGGAGACGAAGCTCGAGTTTCTCCGAACAAACGTGAGTGATAAGGACGGCACTCTCTACTTTGACCACCGGCTCGAGCCAGGAATCAGCGAAAGATCCTATGCTTTTGAAGTGGCCAAACTTGCTGGGTTTCCAGATGAAGCCCTTAGCCACGCAAAACAGGCTCTAGAACTGATTAATCCAATCTAGACTGGCTTCAGAAATGGTCTATTTACACTCCTGAGTCGCCTACAACTTACAGTATATACTACCTTTAGTCTATGCTTAGCATTGCCGTCTTACGGGTGGAACTCTAGATACTGCAGAGTCTTCTTACTTTAATCTACCTTCGTTTACTCTCTGTTAGTCTTATTTACTTTGAATCCTCTTCTGACTTTTTGCTGAGTTGGCTGGATACCATCTGGTGAAGCTGGTGCAAGGCAGCATTGGGTTGGTGTCCGTTGGCTTGGACTGCGCCTTGCACCCATTCATTCTGCACAGCAGGCACTGGTGCTCCATTTGTTTGAGAAAGAGCTTGGTTTGCTTGTATAGCTTGGTTTGGTGGCATAGCAGACATGTTTCCATTCTGTGCATACTGTTGGTATTGGTGATACTCGGTTTGCACGTGGTTGTATGGCTGGTACTGTGGCTGTACTGCATAAGCACCGTACGCCATGTTGGGCTGGTACTGCTGCTGATGGGTACTGCCTTGAGGGAGGTATGCAGGCGCAGGCTGTTGGTAGTACTGGCCTTGATATTGGTTGTTGTAGAACCCGGTTTGGTTGTACTGAGGCATGTACCCCATATTGGGAGCAGTGTAGGGCTGGTTCTGTTGTGTGTAGTAATCAGATCTGTTCTGATACTGATTTTGATTTTGACTTTGACTTTGATGGCTTGGGTGGTTTGCCTGGCTTGGGTGCTGGTATTGGTTGCTTGATCCCTTGGTCTCGGTGTATAGAGACGACACTGGGGCATGTACCTGTGGATTGGGTGTACTTTGGGGTGTTTGTTCATTCTGAGATGTTTGTCCTCTTTGGCCTGGCCGGGACCCGTGCTGGTTATGCTGGTAGATTGGGTTGTATGCCACCGGCCGGGACTCGTGTGGTTTAGGTGGGGCAAAGCCATAGGTGGAGAAGGTTTCGTCCTTGGCCGGTCTTTTCTTAGGTGGCTCTCCGTCCTTGTCTTGTTTCTTCTGCTTCTTCTTGCGCAGCTTCTCCTGCTTTCTTGCCAATTCCTGCTCGTCGTCGGAAAACTCCTGTTCGTCCTCCGGAAGCTCTTCGTCGTGGCAGTTGCTGGCGTCCGTGCCCTTGATTTTCTTGATGGAGTCTGTAAGAACAAACTGCGACTCGGGCACCACGTAGAACACCTTGCTGCCCTTTTTCTCCTTCAACTTGGCTAGTTCGTCCGTGGAATTGAGAAGTACTCTGTACACGGGGCTTTGCAACTTGCCGAAAGTCTCGTAGAGTGGGCCCAAGAGTTGCCTGTCCTCGAAGCACAAGATGGAGTCCTCCTTGAGGATGCGGAACTCGCCCGAAACACTGGCTTTTATAATGACACTTCGCTCCACCAAGGCCGTGATATCGCCAATATACTCCAATGGGGCGTCTTCGGGCACCTGGTAGTCTGCAGGAAGCTCTTGTGGTTTCTCGTCCACTTCATTCTTGGACACGATGGGTCCTGACGGTGCTTCGTCCTCTTCCTCTAGGTTATCCTGTACATCGATATCTTTGGTGTCTTGTTCCTCAGACTCGGAGTCTGAGCTTGAATCCAGATCCGAACTTGAATCCAGATCGGACTCCGACCCCAGATCGGACTCTGACTCCGAGCTCGACTCATCTGCATTAATGTCTGACTTTATGCTGATCTCATCATCGGAGAATTGGGCCAACTGCTCGCTCTGGGTATCTCCCTTTAAAAAGTCATTAATTCTTTCGGATCCTTGGTCCTTGGTCTCTAGTGGTTTGTCCTGTTGAGCCTGTAAAGGTTGTTCAGATTCGGTCGGACTCTTGGGGCCACCATCTGCACTCATGTCACCAGCCGGAATGATTTCTTTTATGTTTGGAGTATCATCCTGGGCTGGATTTTCTGGCTCCACTGGTTTATCCAATTCCACTGGTTTGTCTATTCCTGGTATGTCTAATTCCGGTGCTGGATCTTCGCTTTGTTTGATTCCAGAATTTGGAGGATCTGCACCTTCGGTTTCGCCAGTATTTCCCATGGTAGCAACCACACTGGGAGGAACCAAAGCGGCATCTCCTTCAGCTGACTCGATTTGTACAGTCATCTGAAGAGTTCGCTATGTTCGAGCAGAGTGAGATGAGCATCGGGTGAAGTGGTGGTGTACGGGTGCACTCACAACAAAGCGAGTGGAGTTACGCTAGAAATCTTACAAGTCACATGGATACATCCTATATATCCGGTAACACGCCCAAAGGCAAAAGGTTGCTTACTAACGCAAAGTTACGTTTTTGCCGGTCATTAATTGGGGTATTGTTATGCGCACCTATTGTTTTATCAACAGAGCCCCCACCACGAAAACGCCCGTCTAAGAGACAATAGTAAAAAAATCAAATAGTAACCGGGAAAAAGTTTCAAAAATGATTTGCTATGGTTTTTGGTCGATCTTTTGTGTGTTCCTGGTGGTGGACAAGAGTGCGTGCATTCTTTCTCTTTTTAGAAGGACCAGCGTTTCTATGCTTGGCGCATATTTGAGCCTTAATCGCAGCCGCCCTTGCCTTGGTTTCAGCAGATCACGCGCTGAACAATAGGCAAAAAAAGTGACTACGAACCACGAGACTGGTACACGGTGATTCTTGACGACTTTACATCAATGCAATTGTTAGAAGTTACAACCCAGCGGTAAAAGTGGTACTGTTGTAAATTCCGTGTTTAGTAACCATTCAAGTTATGAGCCCTCTCGTGGCTTCCAAAAACCCGCTTGCTCTGATACTCCTTGCCGGTAGTTGTGCAAGGGGGCTTCGTCATATGGCAGTCTTATAGACGGAGCTCGTTTCTGTGCCGGCTTAGCTTGGCATGCCGGCAAGCGCACAGGTTTGTCGAAGCCCGAAATGCTCCTCGCCAGCATTGTCTCCTGGCACTGTGTGCAGGCCCTGCCTTTCGCGCCCACCCATGACGGTGCAACTGCGGCACTGCGCGCAACCCCATAAAACAGCTTCCAGCCGCTGTTCCCAAAACCCTTTTCATTTTTCTTTCCCAACTTCAAATCCTCACGCTCCTTTTCAAAGCTCCTCTCTTTTCATTGCCCTGCTTTCTAGCAATTACTTTCCTTTATCAAAACAGTATGTATCTATACTTTATGGCTTCAAGGTTCCCAATCCTTAACAGTCTCCGGGGTAACCCAGCCAGCATCATAACCGCAAGATATGTTTGAGTCGTTCTTTTGGTTACGTGGTTGGTCCTGTGGTGATCCATTCTGTCATGGTTATGTCTATGTGTCAGTCGTGGTTATCCTACCAGACATGTGGTTTTGTCTGTGTTTCAATGTATTTTCACTCCTGAGCGCACGCCCCCTGGCATTCGTCGTCATGGTGAAAAAAGGAGCCGTCAAATGCGTGTAGCCGAGCCCCCTGGGCGCAGCCGCGTGCGGGACATTTGGCCTGTGTACAGCGTGTTTTGGCGGCGTTTCGCGTTTCGCGTTTCGTGTACACGCGATGCTTAGCCTGTTATACCAAAGATGATGTTTCCTTGTTTACGTTTCCAACTTCCATGTACTAACTCCATTCTAGATGAAACTCAATTCTTCCACCTTTGCTGCACTTGTCACTGTGTTGGCATCTGTTGCCCTGGCAGCTCCAGCTAATTTGAATGATGCTGACTGCGCAGAGAAAAGATCTCACGTTCATCACAGACACAAGAGAGAAACCGTCTTGGAGTATGCCTACGTCACTGTGACTGTTGGTGCCGACGGCTCCGTTCAAAATGCTGCTCCGACAGCAGGTCCTGTCGTGAACAACGTGGCTGGTGCTGCTGCTGCTCCTTCCGCTGCTGCTCCTTCCGCTGGTGCTGATGCTGCTACTGCCCCAATTGCAGACGCCGCTTCTTCTGTCGCTGGCGCTCTTTCTTCTGCTGCTGTATCCCCCGTTTCCTCCTCCGGCTCTTCGAGCTCGGGTTCTGGCTCCGGCTCCGGCTCCAGTGGACTGGTGAGTGACTACGAACCTATCACCCAGGAATTCCAAGACGGTGTTTTGTCTTGTAGCGAATTCCCAACTGACCAAGGTGTGATGAACCTCGACTACTTGGGTTTCGGAGGTTGGTCCGGAATCTACAACTCTGATACTTCTACCGGTGGTACCTGTAAGGAAGGATCGTACTGTTCGTACTCTTGTCTGCCAGGTATGTCCAAGACTCAATGGCCATCTGAACAACCTTCCAATGGTGTCTCTGTCGGTGGCTTGCTCTGTAAAAACGGCAAGCTTTACAGAAGTAACACGGACGCTAAATCTTTGTGTGAATGGGGACAAGACTCTGCAGTTGTTGTCAATAAGCTCTCTAAGGGTGTTGCCATCTGCAGAACCGACTACCCAGGAACCGAGAACATGGACATTCCAACGTTTGTGGCGGGAGGATCTACTTCCCCTCTTACCACTGTGAACCAGGAGACCTACTACACTTGGCAAGGAAAGAAGACTTCTGCGCAATACTACGTCAACAATGCCGGAGTTTCTGTTGAGGACGGATGTGTTTGGGGAGATGCCAGCTCAGGAGTTGGTAACTGGGCCCCAATCGAATTTGGAGCCGGTTCTGACAACGGAGTTGCATACATTGGTCTTTTCGCCAACCCCAACAACCTCAACGGTGCCAACTTCAACGTTGATATTGTTGCCGATGGCGACTCGGTGGTGTCGGGATCTTGTTCTTACAGGAACGGTAAATTCTACTCGAACGGCCAGGAGATGGCCAACGGTTGTACAGCTTCTGTCACCAAGGGCCGTTGTCAAATTGTGCTCACTGACTCCAATTAGGAGCAGTCTTTGAATTGTTTAATTACGAAAAAATTAGGAAATATTGTAGAGTATGTGAGTTGGGTTTTAAAGGTTCTTATCGGCGGCATAAATTTGGTTGGATGGCGTATGAGATGACCTCAGAGGTCGATGACCTTTGACGTAGGAGTCGCATCAAAAAGAAACCAAATATGCAGCCCAAAGATAGTCAGTCATTAAGCAATTAGATAAGGAGAAACCCGAGCTCAAAGCCAAATTTCGTATTCGAAAACAATAGGCCACGGAGAATATTCAATAAGAAAATAATAATAGTGTAAAGGCGAAAAAAATAAAATAAAATGAATCCAAATCTACTCAATACCACTATACAAAAATAAACCAATGAGAGCCCGAGCACGTTTTTCCCCCGAGGCATCATCGCAGCATCGGAGATTCCAAGAGGCAAACGCACAGAGGATAGTGCCGAGCGTCCAAAAAAAGAAAATTAACAAGGGCAGGCATGGCCGATGGAGTCAAGGCCCATACCCCATTCTACCCCAGAGCAGTCATAAACCGGATAACCAAGAAACGCACAATTAAGCGCTTCTCCGCAATCTGACTGATAAGCAAATCCAAGTGCACTGACCTGCCCTGGGAAGAAGACCCACATCATGGGTTCCTCTAAGTGCAAGTAGCAGCGACCAAGAGCGTTGGATTTTCGCGGCCACCTGCGGCACATGCGACGAACAACGCGGCACTTTCCTCGAGAGCTGCGGCGCTTTCCGGTATGCAGTGAGGCGTCTCTTGCTCTGCAGTGCAGAATGACTCTATTCTCCACTAAATCTACCTCTGATAAGAAACGTACAGTGATCGCATAAACCTGAGTACTTAATCCATTACATTCCCTCTTTTGGTCCGATTTGTTCGAGTTCCATTCTCTCATTTCTTGCTATTTATTCCTAGTCTATTCTCCAGGTATTGGTCAGGGTATTGTCTAGAATATATATTATTTATTGAAGTCAAGTATTTGAAGTCAAGTACTGGTGCTTAATTTGAGTGTGTTGAATTTGATTTGAAGTAACGGGATTAAGTGAAGAACGAAAAAACTACCCTACACCTTCGCATCATGTCTTCTATAGGAGAAAAGAATATCGGCGGGCCCTCCAAGGACTCACAATATGTCCGGGATGAGGAGTCGCTTTCTAGCTTAGACCCGCTTGAAAAGCAGGAGGTCAAGAGAGACCTTAAGGCAAGACACATTTCCATGATTGCTCTTGGAGGCACGATAGGGACGGGGCTTTTCATTTCCACCAAGACTCCCATCCAAGCCGGGCCTGTGTTGGCCCTTATTTCATACTTGTTCATTACCACGTTGGCGTACTCGGTGACGCAATCGTTGGGTGAAATGGCCACTTATATCCCATGCTCAGGCTCCTTCACGCAGTTTGCTGCCAGATTCTGCTCGCCGGCTCTCGGCTGTGCCAACGGCTGGATGTATTGGTTCTCGTGGGCCATTACATTTGCTTTGGAAATCTCTGTGGTGGGCCAGATCATCCAGTACTGGACCTTCAAGGTGCCTTTGGCCGCATGGATCACCATTTTCTGGATCATCATCACCATCTCCAATATGTTCCCCGTGAAGTTCTATGGAGAGTTTGAGTTCTGGATCGCCTCCGTTAAAATTATTGCTGTTCTTGGCTGGTTGATCTATGCCTTGTGTATGGTCTGCGGTGCAGGAAAGACCGGTCCTGTTGGTTTCAGATACTGGCGTAATCCTGGACCTTGGGGTAACGGAGGTGGCTTTGTGCATAACCTTAATACCGACCGTTTCTTGGCCTGGTTGTCTTCGTTGATTTCTGCATTGTTCACCTTCCAAGGTGTGGAGTTGGTGGGTGTTTCTTGCGGAGAGACCGCCAACCCTAGGAAGACCGTTCCTTCGGCCATCAAAAAGGTCATCTACAGAATCGTCGTCTTCTACATCTTGTCGATCTTCTTCATGGGTTTGTTGATCCCATACAACGACCCAAAGTTGAAGGATGGTGATCATTTTGCTTCCACCTCGCCATTCATTGTTGCCATGAAGAACTCGGGCACCCCTGTTCTTCCCGACATCTTTAATGCCGTGATCCTCATTGCCATCATTTCTGCTGCCAACTCCAACGTCTACTCGGGCTCCAGAATTTTGTATGGCTTGGCTCAGGCTAAAGTGGCCCCCAAGTGGTTCCTTAAAACCACCAAGCAAGGCATTCCATACGTGGCTGTGCTATTTACGGCCTTGTTCGGTGCCTTGGGCTACATGGTGCTTTCCAGCGGAGGAAATAACGTTTTCACCTGGCTTTTGAACATCACCGCTGTGGCCGGCTTGATCACTTGGGTCAGCATTTCCTTCTCGCACATGAGATTCATGAGCTGCTTGAAGTCAAGAGGCATGGGAAGAGACTTCTTGCCCTTTAAGGCCATGTGGATGCCATTCCAAGCCTACTACTCATTTATTTTGGGCTTCATGTTGGTGTTCGTGCAAGGATTCTCGTGTTTCTATGACTTCAACGCTTCACTGTTCTTCACCGCATACATCTCGGTTATATTATTCGCTGTCGTGTGGGCACTTGCACACTTTTACTACAACGGCAAAAACTCATTCAAGCTCAGCACCCTTTTGATCCCATTGGATGAAATCGACATTGACACTGGAGTCAGGGAAATCGACGACATGGTGTGGGAAGAGACCGAGCCCACCACCTTCTGGGGCAAGGTTGGTGCTAAGTTATCTTAGATGCATAAACAATCAGTATACAATTAATTTAAATTTGACTAATAAAATACATTGGCATGAAAAAAATTAAACCAATGATACGCTAAAAGAACCAAAGCGCTCTATGCCAAAGACACTTCTGATCAAATGTCTGATGTCCATGAGTATCTGCAGTGCGCGATAGATGTATGCACCATTTTCAACCCATCTCTTCCATAATGTCGGAACCATCCAAAAGCACGTCCGGCACTTCAAACGGACCAGCTGTCGAGAAGAGCCTGGCCAATCAGAAAGTGGCCGAGAAGAAGCCGGCTGTGGATGTGAAGTTGCTCGACCAGCAACTTGCAGAAATGGACTCCGATGAGTTTGACTCCGATGATGACCATGACGGTTGCGCCTGTTGTTCTGGGATAGGACAAATCAGACAACCATAGAGTCGGCGTTTCACCATGGATCCAAATTAAGCTATTGCATCGTCGTCCAGTCTTTTCGCTATAGCTATCATAGTCTATAGTCATCATAGCTCATAGGTATTCCCCGCTCAACTCACGAAGTATGCGTAGATACTTCACACTATGGTTGCACGCTATAGAAATCCTATAATAGTCAATTCCATAGGTTTCCATGGTCATTCTCACTATGACGTTTAGTAGTTCCAGGTATTCTTTTTTACCTCATAATAGAATTATGGCCCTCCACAATTCGTTCACTTTTTCCGGACGCTTCTGCGGACAGATTGACGGGTGCTTCGCCTCGTTTTTAGCGTTTCTTCCTCCTTTTTTGCATCCGGTTCTGGAACATCCGGTGCTTCATCGCCGGCATTGGTCTCTTGTGGCTCTTGCTTCTCCACAGCATGTCCCTCCAGATCCACGTGAGCTTTCTTTTCGGCGGTCTCCGTGGTAGAAGGGTTGGAGGGGTCTGGAGTGAGCTCCGACCGGGTTCTCCGTTTCGCTGTGTATGCAGACGGGCTGGACCGCAGCTGGCGTCTCTTGGCACTGGCCTCATTCCCCCCTAGCTTGGCCACGGACCGCGTGCGTTTTCGGGTGGCTGGCTCTTCCGAAACCGGATCCTTTTTCTTGGTTGTGGTGGACTTTCGGCGTCCCCTGGCAATGTGTGCATTCTTCAAAGACTCTTCGTCCTCATCCTTCAACCGAGACAAATCCACCATGTCCTCGCCCTCCACGTCGCTTAATTCCGAAGAGTAGAGGTCCATGGCTGCGTCGTTGTCTAGGTCGGGCTCGGCAGTAGCAGTAGTTTTCTCCTCCAGCATGGGCTTTTCATTTTCCATATCGTTTTCAATTTCATTGACCTCTTTCATGTTAAAGTGTAGTGCCAACTTAGCCCATATTTCTGGTGCAGTGAAGGTAGCACCCTTGGCATTGGTGTTGAGGTGCTGTACAATCACCTGGACCCTTTCCTCCGCCTGGGGGCCTGCAGGCTTGTGGTCACAGATCAAGCTGAAGAGAGTCACCTCCTCCTCAGCACTCCACAGTCGAGACATTGCTGCGTATTCGGAACTGGCTCGTCAATATTGGTACGGGGCGTTCAATATTGGTTAGAGTTATACAGTGCGGTGAGGTAGTATAATATAGCTATGAGTCGCGATCTCTACGCTAGAATGGAATCACCGCTTCTACACCAAGTAATGCCAAATGCCCAAGTATTTCAGTCCCAATCAAGAGTCCAATTCAAATCTGTCTCAATTTAGAAATGACTTCTTGAAATCTCCAAAAGACATCTTCCAATAATCTCTATCCATGGGTATATGACTTACTTAGAACCCACTAGTTTCTCTCACGCACGACTTTTCAAGCACTTTTTTCTCACCTTCACTCGCATCTTCAACTACAACCCCCACAGCACCAGATGCCCAGGAGAGCCACCAATCTATTTTCCACGGCTAGGGGCCGTGTGCGTGCGTCCATGAACAAGTACAACTTGTTCAACTTGTACAAAAAGCTGCAGATCAAGTACAACGGCATGACCTTGTACCAGCAGAAATGGACTGCCAAGAGAGAGACCAGAGCCTACCACGGCGAGCACTTGACCGAGAGCCGCTGGAAGACGTTGTTCCTGCCCAATTTGGAATCCGTGGCCCAGTTGGATGCCTCCTTAAAGGGTGTCGATGTGTCGCCTACCCCCATGTCCTTGCAGACGTATGCTGTGTTGGAAAAGCGGCTTGAGTTTGCGTTGTTCCGCTCCATGTTTGCCTCCTCCATCAGACAAGCCCGGGAGTTCATTAAGAACGGCCACGTGCAGGTGAATGGTGTTACCATCAAGCATCCATCTTTCCCTCTTAAGAGTGGAGACATTTTCAACGTCAACCCACAGAAGGTGATGCTTGCCATGGGCAGAGTCAAGCCCGGCCTTGAAAAGTCCATCAAAGTGGACAATAGACAGATTGCAGTGTGGAACAAGTACGTGAATGCTGCAAAACTGAACCCCAAGGATGTGTGGGACTTAAAGCAGAACAAGCCGGAGTCCTTGGACACTTCGGAGAACGGAAACCGCTCCCGCCTAGAATCCATCAAGAACTTCAACAAGTCCGTGGAAGCAGACATGCTCAAGACTCAGAACCTGACCACCAGGGAAAGCATATTGGCCAAGGTCTTGGCCCTTGCGGGTGGAAAAAACGTGGAGGAAGTCACAAGCGACGAGTTCCTCAAGATTGTCACAGGATCCAAGCCCGATCTGGAAAAGTGTCTCGAAGTCTATACCATCTTGAAAAAAGCCGACCACGACTTGGTCAAGACACACTCCGAGGAAGCTTGCAAGAGTTTCCTTTCTACAAAGAGCACGGAGTTTTTGTCTGCAGAGGCCGCTAAGAATGCGGCACATGTGAGGAAAATGCTCAGTGAGGTTGTGACGCAGCAAATGGAGCGGATCCGGGTCAATGCAGAGAAGCTGAAGATGCCGGAAGATGCCAAGTCGCTTCCGTTCGACACGAACTTTGCCAAGAAGTTGAGGTCCGTGGCCCCATTGAAGGCGGACGAGGTGATGGAAAACGAGGCCAGTGCGGTGGTCAGCCTTCCCTGGCAAAAGGGCTTGTTTGGCCGTCAAAACCCCTCCAAACCATACTTCACGCCATGGACGCCCCGGGCTTTCCTCGGCGCCTTTGCCATCTTGCCTCATCACATCGAAATCTCCTTCGAGACATGTCATGCGGTATACTTGAACGACCCAGTTGCCAGACCAGGTCATTCGGAGGTCATCACGCCTTTCCCGGACCATGTTCATGAAAGAGCGTACATGTACTACGTTAGAAACGGAATGTGAGCTTGTAAATATCAATATAATCGGGAGCGATATAGAGTGAAGATGGGAGTAGTGAGAATACTGAGAACAGAAGTAGTGAGAGTAGAGCATACAGTAACAGAGCCAGTCATTCTGGCCAGTATTCAGTCACTGAGTCACTGTTCCAATAATCATTTTGTTTGATTTTGTTTGTTTCGCGTCATCTAGAAATTTGTCCATAAAAGGGTTGTTTCTTCAAATTGAAAAATGTGCATTGAATTTAGTGTGGTGATAAATTAGTATGTGAGAATGAAGAGTTGAGTACTGAGAATTAATAGAGTGGAATATGAGAATGAGAATGAGAATGAGAATGAGTGAGTGGGTGTGTGCGCATTCCTCAGCGTATGCCCAGGGTTTCTTATAAAACACTAAGAGAAGCCTGGAAGCAGTCGCGTCTTCTCCCGCGTCTACTCAATGCCACCAAGTCTCTAGAACAAGCCAGGAACGAGCTCCGGTGGATCCAGACTGAGCTTCCCAAGAGCAAGTGGGCCGATGCGGTGGAGAGACGCTTTCGGTTGGAGCCCTTGCAGTATATCCTAGGCACGCAGCCGTTTGGGAGTTTGGAGATCCAGTGCAAGAAGAAGGTGCTTATCCCCCGGTGGGAGACCGAGGAATGGGCTCTGAAGGTGGGTGACATGCTAGCACTGGAGGACCAGCCACTAAGGGTTGTGGATGCATGTACGGGAACTGGGTGTATTCCGTTGTTGGTGAAGCAGATGGCTCCGAAATGCCTGGTGCTGGCCTTTGATTACTCCAAACATGCATATATGCTTGCCATGGAGAATCGGGACCGATGTGGATTGGACGTGGAGGTATTGCAGGCTGACTTATTTGATGTGGACGTCTCCAGCCGCTTTTCTGACGTGGACTTGGTGACGTCGAATCCTCCATACATCTTCCACGAGGATTACGAAAAACCTCTAGCTTGCAATGGCATCGAGCAGTCGGTGAGGCTCCACGAGCCGGCCGACGCTTTGATTGGAGGCGTGGAGTTCTATGAGCATCTTATGGAGAATCTTGTGAAGCCTTTGAATGCCAAGGGACTCGTTTTTGAGCTAGGCTACGAGGACCAGGTCTTGGAGACCTCGAGGTTGCTTCCCGACGGCTGGGAATGGGGGAGGTACTATGATTCGGCTAACAATCTACGGTGTGTGGTGGCTTGGATGACCGGCTCGAACATGGCTTTCTTAAGCAAGCTTGTAGAAAGGCAGGTTGTGTGACTAGTTCAATTAAATACTTATCATTAAAATACTGCAGCATATCCATGAGATAGTTATATGATTTGTGAGTTAGAGTTATGAGTTGACTCAGCAGAATGTTCTATAACTATGTAATCACTTTTCAGGATCGTATCTCATCAGCCATTTCTATATCTGTATTGGACTTTGGCGTGTCCAGTGCTTGTGGGACGTCTGCTCTTTGAACCTCTGCTCCTTGAACCCCTGCACCTTGTGCTGGAGTCTCTGCTTCTTGGGTCTCTGGGGGATTCTGCTTTGGCTTCTTCCTGGTGCCCTTACCCACAGCTTGGATAAAGCCTTCTGCGGTGAACACCCTGGTGCCACTTAAAATGTAGCCTCCGTAGCCCTTCAGAGTCATGAGAGGGTGCAATCTACCCTGGATGGTCTGGTAAGCACGGGCCCTGGTCTCAAAGATGGATGGGGCCAACACCGTCTTCATGGAAGAGAAGGCATGTTGTGTCTCCAACAACACCTCCTTGAACTGACTGTAGAACACCAAAGGCCGAGAGCCACCCACACGGTGAACTGTGTATGGCAAGATGGAGGGGATTTTGAGGGCCGTGACCGAAACAAGAGCATCGAAGTTGCCTTCGATCACCATGTTCAAAGCATGGTTGATCTCGGCAGCCCTCTTCAGTCTTCTCTCGTACTGGAGTTTTTTGGTGGGCTTCATCTCCTCAACCTCGTTCTCTGGAAGTTCTTCCCAGTGGATCATTTCGTTTTCAGGCTCAGCAAACTGAAGCCAGCTCAAAGTCTTGATCATCTTCTTCTGGAACTCCTCGGTATAGTTGGAATGCCGCAAGGCCGCCAAGTTGGCATGTTCATTTTCATGCACGAGGAGTATGGTTCCTTGCCCCTGCATCCGCTCCAACATGGCATACGTCACCACTCCAGAAGTGTCGTCAATGACAAGATATTTTCCTCCGGGTCTGATATTGGCACTGCTGAGGAGCATGCCCAAGGTCTCATCGCTCATCTCCATGACCTTCTGAGAGTCCTTTTCAATATAGTATTGAAGAAGCTGTGACAGGCCCAAGTACTCCACCTGGAACCGGCGCAAGAACTTCTGCTGCTTGCGGCGCAAATACTTCTGCTGGGAGAAGATGGTCTTCTTGTCAAAAGCAGAGTGACCTGCAATGATCTGGTCGATGATTTTCTGGCCAATGTCAGAAGAGGCCCCCGACTTCTTGAGCTCATCGATCTGCTTGTTGTCCAACTTCTGGATCTTGGATCCAATATTGATGATGTCCTGGTTAGACTCGGCACTGACTTCGAAGAACCGGGTCACCTGGTCCTTGGTGAGCTGTGAGTCGTCTAGCTCGTTTTCCAACGGCTCTTCATTGACGCTGGTCAACGATTTCACTGGAACTGCCTCGTGGTCCTCGACGATTTCAAACGTGGTACCATAGGGATGCCCGAATATGCTGGTGGCCTTAAACGAGCCGAACTTGCCCAAACTGATGAGCCCGTCTTCCCGAAGATAAGCGATCTTCAAACCTTCCGAAGGTAAGCGGATGAGCACGTGCTGCTTGGCCACGATTGTGTGGCTGCTTTTTTCCATGTCCATGGCCGGTGGTGAGCTGCGATGCATCTGCTCCATCACTTATGCCATGGCGGACTGCAGCCAGTGCGACTCAGAACCCACTCCAGAACTCACTTAACCACTACTCCCACTTATTTATTTTTTTCTTTTTCCCTTTTCTCCCTTTCTCCTTTTCTCCTTTTCTTTCACCTAACCCGCCTCTTTTGAAATTAACTATACAGTAATTTACTTCCGTCTGTTCTTACCTACTCGTTAGATCCCTGGGTGCACTACCCATCTGGCCATCTGCCTTAGCATAAACATCAGAATTATCTAAAGGCCGTGGAATACCTTTTAGTAGGACTTGTTATATGTAATACTTGTACTAGTAGCATTATAGTGGCTATATCAAGTCTTATACTTAGTGCTGGGGACTAGTCCGACAGCCTCGCTTTGTAGGATTGGTAAATGGTTTTAACCTGGAATCAGCCAGTAATGTACTTAGCTGTGTGGGTATAATTCTATCTATCCATAATGAAATAGTAGACTCGTCATTAAGCCATATGGAACTAGTAGTGCATACTAGTGGCATATTACTGGCATATTACTGGCATATTACTGGCATATTACTGGCATATTACTGGCATATTACTGGCATTACTGGTAGTGGCATTACTGGCAGTGGCATACTGAGACTCTATCTTGGGCACATGGCAGATCTTAGACAAATGTGTCGAATGACGAACTAGCCTCATTTCATATTTAAATAGACTGTTTAAGAGTCATCATCATTAATGCTAATAGGTATAGACGAGGAAGCTAAGATTAACTCCTTATAGCACCTTTACCTTTAGCTCTAAATTTATAACTTTACTACTTCTAGTATTCACGATTTGATTTCTTTCACTTCTAATCTAGTCCTCTCTAACTACTATTTTTCATCTACTATTCTTCATCTACTATTTATACTACCAATATTACTTCTAATACTACTGGACATCATTCTATTGCATGCCCTGTTATAAATACATTTTTGTAGATTTGGTCCTGATAATTCCATCTTATTATTTTTAATTTAGGAATTAAATATTCTAAATTAAAATTTTGGAGCATATAACCAAATTATACATAGTTTGTGAATAATCTTGATCAATCAAAATGTGGTGCAAATAATGTACCTTTTTATTATAATTCTATAGTCTAATATCTGTCCAATATCTGTCTAATATCTGTCTAATATCTGTCTAATGACTCTAACACTGTCTAATGATTCTTTCTTAAGTCTCTGCCTTTCATAATATCTATTTTTACCCACTCCATACTACCCTCCTAAAGTATACTACTCTTACTACACTCCACTTCCTCTTTTGATGTCTGTTGAGATTTATTTAGACCCTCGATTCTTGGTTCATCTGTCCATGAGTCATATTGATTGGACGCAAAGTACAAGAATCACAAGGAACTTCCCAATTTCATCTCACCTTCTGTTTTGTCTTGTATCACTAATTATGCTTCTTCGTTTCTGCCGTCATGGAAACCTGCAGCAATCTAGCCATGCCCAAGAGACATCAGAGCTCGCCCATAAGTTCTCGTGCACTCTGGGTCCTTCTTTTCTTCTTTTCTTTCTTTTCTTTCTTTTCTTCTTTTGTTTCTTTTGTTTCTTTTTTCTTTCCTCCTTTGAGCTCTTGGAAACGGCTCTCTCTGGCGTTTCGGAGTTCGTACCAGTACATTCTCCGCCATGCCAATCCAAACGTGAGCTCGTCCAGGTCAATTCTCCAAAGTAACTTTCAGCTTTTGTCCCGAGGAAATTTCCCGAGGAAATATCTAAATTTTCCTCTTGCTTCTACTATACGCCTCTCTATTTTATCCCTCATACCTTATTGATTTAAGCATGTGTATCACTTGAAATACTTAGTCAGCTCAAGAATTGAAGATTACTAATTTTAGAAAAATTGGAAAATCGGAAACCCAGAAAATCTGAAAACTTGATTATATATTCATAAAATTTATTGACATGGTACCATCTTGGTATTTATATCCATACATGTAGATTGGTCTGTATAGTGCGGAGGATTAGCCGGAGCGTGGTGAGCATAGAACCAACCATAGACCTATAAACACTACTTCGCTGAACAAGCCAAAATAAGTCTAGTGGTATTTGAGTCCTTTAATACACATCTGTCAATTTGCTAATTTCTTAATTCTCTATTTTCGGAATTTCTAAATTCTTAATTCCATGGATTTCTACGTCTCATTTCCCACCTCTTTGGACCTCTTCTTTCTCTCCTATCTTTAGGTCGCACTCTTGCACCCAGAGATTTTTTCGAAGCGAGCCTCATCGCATTTTTTCAGCCAAACTACACCATCTCTTCACATCATGGGTAGAAGAGCCAAAAGCAAGCAGGAAGCGCCTCCTACGTTTGATGAATTCACGGAGGCCAGATCAGGAGGCTCCAAGAAATATTCCAAGGACAAAAAGAGGGCTGGTGATGCTGCACCCAAAGGCAGAAGAGCTGCCAAGAGAGCTCGCAAGCAGCGGGAAGATGAGGAAGAGGCACCCGCTGATCTCCCCGAAGTCGACTACGAGGAGTTGTCTTCGGCCAAGAAATCATTGTTTGATGATGACGACGGCAACGACGAGTTTGGCTCGGACCTTGAGCCCGAGAATGATGAGTATGTGGACTCGGACGAAGAGGGCCGTGTGCGGCCCATGTTTTCCGACGATGAGGACGACGACAGATTGGAGGACTTGAATGCAGAGAACATGGAGGCCTTCTCGCGGAAGTTGGACCAAGAGGACGAATTGGAGGCCGAGGAGGCCCAGAAGGAGTTGCTCGAAGGTGCTGTGCAGCCCCGGGCCCAGGTGTTGCCCACCGAGGAAGAAGAGGAGGAGATGGCCAAACGGCCTGTGGATGTGACCTCCGTCAGGACGCGGATGCTTGAAATCGTCAAGGTCTTGGAGAACTTCAAAGAGTTGGCCGAAGAGGGCAAGTCTCGTGCAGAGTACGTCAGCAGGCTCATCAAGGACATTAGTGACTACTTTGGGTACTCTGAATTTTTGGCCGAGAAGCTCTTCAACTTGTTCGTTCCAGCAGAAGCTATCGAGTTCTTCGAGGCCAACGAGGTGGCCAGACCCGTGACCATTAGAACGAACACCTTGAAGGCCAGAAGAAGAGACTTGGCCCAGACCTTGGTCAACCGTGGTGTCAATTTGCAGCCTATTGGTAACTGGACCAAGGTGGGTTTGCAGATCTTCGACTCGCAGGTCCCCATCGGTGCCACCCCCGAATACTTGTCTGGACAGTACATTCTACAAGCAGCCTCGTCTTTCTTGCCGGTGATGGCTTTGGATCCGCAGGAAAATGAGCGTGTGTTGGATATGGCCGCCGCTCCCGGTGGTAAAACCACCTATATATCTGCCCTCATGAAGAACACCGGGTGTGTGTTTGCCAATGATGCCAATAAGGCTAGAACCAAGTCGTTGATTGCCAACATCCAACGGTTGGGATGCAAAAACACCATTGTGTGCAACTACGATGCCCGTGAGTTCCCCAAGGTCATTGGAGGTTTCGACCGTGTCTTGTTGGACGCTCCATGTTCCGGTACCGGAGTCATTGCCAAAGATGAAAGCGTCAAGATCTCGCGTACCGAGAAGGACTTCATCCAGATCCCACACTTGCAAAAACAACTATTGTTGAGTGCCATTGACTCGGTTAACGCGCACTCCAAGGCCGGCGGAATTATTGTCTACTCCACTTGTTCGGTTGCCATTGAGGAAAACGAGGCTGTGGTGGACTATGCCTTGAGAAAGAGACCCAATGTGAAATTGGTCGATGCAGGCTTGAAGATCGGGAAGGAGGGCTTCACTTCCTACAGAGGAAAGCACTTCAGCAAACACCTTTCTTTGACGAGGCGCTACTACCCCCACACATATAACGTGGACGGCTTTTTCGTGGCCAAGTTCAAGAAGATTGCCTCTTCTCCACACGACATCACCAAGTCCGGTGCCAAGGAGAAGGAGATGTCTGCTAGAGCCGAGGCCGAGGAGGAGGGCATCATCCACGACGACTTCGCTGAGTTCGAGGCCGAAGAGGATAAGGAGTTGATCGAGAAATCCGTCAAGAGAAGTATGAAGAGGAAGGGTCTCAACCCCAACGCAAAGAAATAGTGTATATTATAAAGAAACACCAATCAACAAATCACCAACTGTCAAAAATTTATCATTCCTATATACTCTTGAAGTCGCGGAGAGAGTAGTTGCCCAAGCCATGCTCCTTAATGTACTCATCTCCGTACTCCTCGTACTCCTCTTTTGTCACGTAACCTTCATGTGCCTCTGGCGACTGGGCCCATTTTTGCATGCCCTTCCATGCGTCCAAAATAGCATCCTCGGCATTATACACATTCAATGGTGCTCCTGTAGGCAAGAACTCGGTCAACTCGCTTTTTAGTCTTCCTGAAAAGTTGGGAAGCAAGGACCCACCGCCTGTAACGAGAATATTTTCAATCATGGCTCTGGACTTGCCTCCCGTCTCAAAGTTCTTGTCCGAGTTTCTCGTGAGCAAGTTTTGAATCACTTCCGGAATGCCTGCCTGATCTAGACCACCAATATGAGGCTGGAAGTAAATTTCAGGAACCCTGATTCTTTCTATGTTGATGTGCACCTGGTGATTCCTGCGTATTATTTCCGGGTCCGCCATCAATTCATCAAGGTCATGTCCTTCGGCCTGCATCTTCACCATCAAGTTGGGACGAGGCCCACTGATGAACTTGTGCAACACCGAATTTTGCCAGTCGAACTTCTGCGATGCTGCCAATGTGTCTTCTTTGGTGAATTCTGGGTCGAAATCAAGCAATTCTTGTTCGATTCGCAAGATCTCGTTGTGCGTTGTTTCTTGCTCCTCCTCCAACGTAGCATTGCTGATATCACGATATGCATTCCAGTCCGCGTCGTTGGTACCGAACGTATCATTGGGGTCGTTGTCAATGGTGGCGGTAGCACTGGTTCGTTGGCGCTTCTTGCCGTTGGCAGAGTTGGTGGCCTTGTCATTTGCAAGATCAGCAATGTTTCTCATTCTCTCCTGCGCAGCCATGGACTTCCGGTCCTTCATGGCCTCCATCATCTTCAGCCGGGACTTGAGCGTCTCCACAAGGTTTGTGAGCTCGAGCCTCTTGGTCTTGCTCCAGTCTTCAGGGTCTCTTTTCCTCCACTCCTCTTGCTCCTGGATGTACTTGAGCTTTTGTTCCTCCTCCTTGAGCTTCTCTTCTCTGAGCCTTAAACGTGCTTCGTAGTTGGCTTTGAGAAGCTTCTGCTTGCGTTTTTCCTTGATTTCTTCATCGTTCAATTCGGTGTCCGGAATCTCTGCCAAGGGCCAAGCCACCGCAGGGTCTTCCTCCTCCTCCTGGCCATCATCTTCCTGGCCCAACGACCGCTTGAGCGTTTTTTGCAAATTAAAGATGTACTTGTTTAAATCCGCCACATTTTCGAAATCCTCCTCCACAACCCGACGCTCTGCCTCGGCCTTGCTGAGACTTGAGAGCGACTCTTTGAGATCAGTATAATATACAAGCTCCTTTTGCTTCTGTGCAATGTTCTCCAAGCGTTTCTTTTGCGCTTGCTCCTGAAGACGTCTTCCGTTTTCTTTTCTTCTTTCGGCCTGACGAGCGAGTTCTTCTTCGGACTTCTTAGCCTTTTCCGGAGCGGCCTCGTATGGAACTTGGATCAACACATCTTTCTTGATGAGATTGTCCATATCCAAGTAATGGCTCAATTCGGAATCGTAATCCTTCGACACGTATGCATGGTCATGCATGATGTTCTTGGTATGGTCACTGTTGATCCGGGATGGGAAGTATGGGTATTTGAGAGCCAAGGCTTTTTGAAGAAACTGCAGCTCAGCCTCGCCTCCCCAGTCGATTCTTTTGCAATTCTGCATGATTCCCCTTCCGTCTAGAACAGGTATTATGTGGGTCAGGTTGCTCCCCACACCCACCACAATGCCATCTTTTTTCGGGGAGTTGTGGTAGAAGGAGAATAGAGAGTCGATTCCAAAAGCAACCTTGGGTGTCTTGTAGGCTTCAAACAAGATTTCGTACATTCCCTTGCGGTGGTTCAACGAGGCCGCAACAGGTTCAGTCATGATGATGGGATTATCGACGAAGCCATCGGACGTGATGCCTAGATGCTCCAATGAGTAGTCTAGTATGCTCTCCACAGATTCCCAGTTGGTGATCATCAGAGAGTCGAACGGCGACTTGGCCCCGCTTCTCAATGTGGGATAATACTCGGCCTCTCTGAAGATGTCGTTTCCCACTAGAGTAAGAGTGATGTTCTGCTTCCTGTCACGGTATTTGGAGATGAGGTTAGGGAACAAGTTGTTGGGGTTTTTGGAGTTGGTCATGCCTATCTTGAGGGAGTCGGACCCAAAGTCTATGGCTATGGGTACTCCGGGCTGGTAGTCATTGTAGAAGGGCTCAGGCTCCTGTGGGGCCCTTGTTTCCCGGATTGTATGCACGTGCATGGCCGCATGCTCTTCCATTTCACTAGGCATGGTGTTGAGCTCCTGTTCTGGTGTAGCGGGTTGGTCTGGTTGAGTGGCTTGATAGAGGACTAGAAGCTACGAGCATTTTTTGCGTGGCCCTCACGCGTGCGATCTCCTAACTATGTAGCATCCAGTTCAGGCATCACTAGACAGCTGAATACCAATCAAGAGACATATGGAATCGAAAAAAAGGGGGTGTTTCTTGATTTGGGGAAAAGTATTTTTCAAATTAAAGGCTTGTGTTATATTGGAGTTGGTCTGGGCAAGAAACCACGATAGCGTCACGTGCGCGAGCCGGCCCTCAAAGTCTCCATTTGATCCGTCAATCGGCTCAACAAGCAAACATGCCGCCAAACCCAAATACTGAGGACAACCAATTGAATGTGCAAGGCTACAACATAGTCACCATTCTCAAGCGCTTGGAAACTGCCACCTCCAGATTGGAGGACATAACGATTTTCCAGGAGGAAGCCAACAGAGCCAGCAAAGTGGGTGCGCTGTTGCCTCAGTCCGTTACTGCCGGCACTCCAGAAATAAAGACTGGAGCAGCTGAGGGGTCCAAGTCCATTGCACCATCTGCAGAATCCAAGTCCAGTCCAGCACCTTCCAAGCCCAAGTACATTGAGGAGTTTGAATTGTTGGTCCAGCAGAGTGTGGTTCCGTTTGTTAACTTATCCAATCAGATCGACTCCCTTTTGGGCGAGGCAGCGTCCATTTTGAAGGACGCCTTTGACGAGGAGATCAAGTATTTGGGCTACGTGTCTGAATCCAAAAAACCAGATACAAATGACCCTGCTTTGTTGGAGGCAATCAAGCCTATCAATGAAGACATTCTCAAGATCTCCGCTTTAAAGGACAAGAACTTCCGCTCCGAATACCCTAAGCACTTGAGTGCTTTCAGCGATGGTGCTCCTGTTGCTGGTTGGATTGTCGCTCCTACCCCGGTCGGGTACATCTCCGACTTCAAGGACAGTGCCCAGTTCTGGACGAACAAAGTCATGACTGAGTACAAGGAGAAGGACCCCCGCCATGTTGATTGGGTCAAGGCTTTCATGGCCATTTTCGACGCCTTAATTGCTTACGTCAGGGACTACCATAAAGCGGGTCCCTCCTGGAATGCCCAGGGTAAGCCTTTGGCTGAGTCGATGCTGGCAAGCAAGGACGTGAAGGCTAGCCCCGCCCCAGCCGCAGGTGGTCCACCAGCCCCTCCTCCACCTCCACCAGCCAATTTGTTCGACGAGGCTCCTAATTCAAAGTCGGCTGGCATTGGTGCTGTCTTTGCAGACTTGAACAAAGGAGCTCTGGTTACTTCCGGCTTGAAAAAGGTGGACAAGTCCCAAATGACCCATAAGAACCCCGAGTTGAGAAAGCAGGAACCTGTCAACAAAAAGCCTCCTCCTCCAAAGAAACCTACAAACTTGTCAACTGCTTCAAACATCCCCAAGAAGAAGCCTGCTCGTAAAGAGTTGGTGGACGGAACCAAGTGGATTGTTGAAAATTTCACTGAAGCTGATACGTCTGAACCTATCAAGATTGAAGTGGAGAAAACTCAATCTGTGTTCATTGGTAAAACTAGTGGAGTGACGATTCAAATCCTGGGCAAAGGTAATGCAGTTTCCATCTCGGATACTGTGAAGACAGGCGTTGTTGTCGACTCGTTGATTTCTGGTATCGATGTGATCAAGTCTACTAAGTTTGGTCTACAGGTGACGGGCTTGGTGCCACTTATCAGCGTTGACAATAGTGAAGAGGGAAGCATCTACCTTTCTCAGGAATCGGTGGATGCACAGAGTCAAATCATCAGCTCCAACACCACCGCGTTGAATATTAACGTTTTGAAAGATGAAGACTACGTGGAATTACCCGTTCCTGAACAAATCAGCCACACCATCAAGAACGGAAAGCTTGTGTCGGAAGTGGTTGAGCATGCGGGCTAGCCATGTTCACCACATGCCAGGCAGATGCGCAGAGTTAGAACTCCACCAAGATTAGAAATGGCGGGCACTTTTCACTACAAGATTACAAATTCCCATAAGAATACCAAGTTAGTACAATGACACGCCACCGGCAGTAGCTCGTGCATTAGGAGGCTTATATTTGCCTAGATGAGGCTCCGGTCACGTGCATGCGAAAACGGTAGAATGTTCTACAAAAAGAAAGCGAGAAGAAAATCTCTTCAATATAGAGCAGCACATTCTCATTCAGGTCTCTCTTTTTAACCTCTTAATTTTCAATCGGTTTTCAATAGACGCATCCTAGCATAATGGTCAAAGAGACGAAATACTATGAGCTTTTAGGTGTATCGATCACCGCCACCGAGGTGGAGTTAAAAAAGGCCTACAGAAAATCAGCCTTGAAATACCACCCCGACAAGAACCCATCGCCAGAGGCCGCGGAAAAATTCAAGGAGTTATCGCAAGCATACGAAATTCTTTCAGATGCCCAGAAGAGAGAGGTGTACGATAATTACGGAGAAGACGGTTTGAGTGGAGCCGGAGGAATGGGTGGCGGTATGGGCGGTATGGGTGCCGACGACATTTTCTCGCAGTTCTTTGGGGGAGGATTCGGTGGCATGGGTGGCCAATCCAGAGGTCCTTCCAGAGGAAAAGACATCAAGCATACTATCTCATGTACCTTGGAGGAGTTGTACACTGGTAGAACTGCCAAGTTGGCCTTGAACAAGACTATCTTGTGTAAGCTGTGTGAGGGCCGTGGAGGCAAAGAGGGCAAGATCAAGCAATGTAGCTCTTGCCATGGTTCTGGTATGAAGTTTGTCACCAGACAAATGGGCCCTATGATCCAAAGATTCCAAACTGTCTGTGACACTTGTTCCGGTACTGGTGACATTTGCGACGCCAAGGACAGATGTACTGTCTGTAAAGGAAAGAAGACACAGGCCGAGCGCAAGATATTGCAAGTTCACATCGACCCCGGTATGAAGGATGGCCAAAGAGTTGTCTTCTCCGGAGAAGGTGACCAGGAGCCAGGTGTTACTCCAGGTGACGTTATTTTTGCCGTGGATGAAAAGCCTCACAAAGAGTTCACCAGAAAGGGTAACGACTTGTACTACGAGTGCGAGATCGACTTATTGACTGCATTGGCTGGTGGTGATGTTTCCTTCAAGCACATTTCCGGCGACTACATCAAATTCCTGGTTTTGGCTGGAGAGGTCATTGCCCCAGAGGCTTTGCGTGTCATTGAGAAACAAGGTATGCCAGTGTACAGAAGCAGCGACAAGGGTAACTTGTTCATCAAGTTCTCCGTCAAGTTCCCCGAGAACAACTTCGCCTCCGAGGAGAAGTTGAAGGCTTTGGAGGACATTTTGCCCCCAAGAACTAAGTACACGATTCCTAAGGGTAAGGAGGTGGACGAGTGTGATTTGCATGTTGTCGACCCAAGAAAGCATCAACTGGGAGGCAGACGCGATGCTTACGACTCTGATGATGAGGAGGGTGGCCAAGGTGGACCAGGTGTTCAATGTGCATCTCAGTAAGGGGATGGTAATTTTTTGGGGAACTTGCAGGCGCACAATTTTTTAACTACTTTCAAGTTAGCAGCTAGTTCTATTTATTTAATCGTGGAAGCTTGAGTGTAAATCACTTCAATCTTTGGATTGCCATGAAGTAGTTTCCGCATTGGGCGTTCTCAGTGAATTTCCACCCATATGCTGGTAAGTACATACAACCGCGAGAGTCAGCCACCCTAAACGAGTCGCTGAACTCGCTATTCTTGAGCCATTGCCGGATCTCGTCTTCGTTGATATACTTCTCCAAAGTGTGTGTTCCCACAGGAACAATCTTCAAGATATGCTCGCCCATGAAGATGGTGGTGAACCAACTGATAAAGTCTCGGTTAATGGTGGACAAGAAAAGCCATCCGCCCTTGTCTAGACGGTTGAATATCTCGGTGAGGATTTGAGCAGGGTATTGGACGTGTTCCAACATTTCAAAGGCCGTTATCAAGTCAAACTTCTCATTCTTAGGCAAGTCTTCCAAAGCAGTCAACTCGTACAGTATGATATTATCCAAGGCCGGGTCGAGCTTCTGGTGGAGTTTCGCTGCCTCCAACACATCGGAAGAAAGATCGATACCCGTAACCGAATCAACGTAACTTAGTCTGGCCAAAGACTCGGACAATATACCACCTCCACACCCAACGTCCAAGGCTCTGAGCAGCTTTTCATCGAAGATCTCATCCCGTCGATCCTCTTGTTCCTGCATGATCCGGTCCTTGATTGTGGGAGGGAGTAGATCCAAGCTGTAGGACGGTATGTAGATTTCGTCATTTTCAGATTCGGCAGCTTCGTTCAACTTCTCGTGCGTCCTCATAATGAGGTTGATGTAGTCTACCCGAAGCAAGTTCATCTTGTGAAGAATTCGCTGGGGACCATTGACGTCCCACCAGCTGGACGCTAGGGCATTGAAATGGGACATCTCATCCTTGGATGCAGATGTGAGTTTGCCCACATTATGCTGGAGGCGGTATGAGATGCCAAAACTCCGGCTAGCCCGTAGTGGCACGTATTTCAGGCACCTAAACATGTATGCTGGGTGGAGCAATTGGAGACTGAAAAAATGTGCGGAGAATATCGAGTGTAGCCCAGTAGTGGAGTAGAGTCAACACCTAGTCCAAGATAAAAAAGACTAAATATTGTGTAGGGTTATTCTTAGGGGTATAAATATTCTATTGACAAGTTTTGGAGTGATAAAAAGGTGTGTCTGATTTTTAAAGTGTCTTTGTATAAAGTACTAGATGGAGTATTGCACGTGAAGTGTATAAAAAGAGAAATACTGCGTGGTCTCAGGGTTCATGAAGGAAAGAGTAAGTATAGTAACTCTAAGGAATTTAAGGCATTTATTATGTTAATTCAAATTTCTCATTTACACAAACTCATCTCAATCCTTTTATTTATTTTAATTAATAATAAAAGTTCATATATTTCCCATAGTATCCTTTACGTCTTCGTCTTGGTTAACCTACTCGACCGCGACCCGCACTCCATATCAACTACTGCCCTACTACTTGTACATAATATGCTAGATCCAGACAGTCTAGTGGCCACCCGGTCGCGAAGAGCAAATGCAGGCTCGAACTTAAGAAGACTTATAGAGATAGAGGAGCAATCCACCGGTGTGAATAACATTGTGTACACTGGGGATGATGAAAACGTTGAGCTATTATTCCAAGAAGACGAGAACGATGTGGAGTTTGAAGAATCAGCAAGCGAGGACGACGAAAATCTGGCTGAAGAATCACAGGAGGAAGGCGAAGAAGCTCCAGATGCAGATACAAAGGCTGAAGCCGTGGATAGTGACCAGAATGTCAACTCGGACGAAATGCTCTCGGATTCAGATCTCTCTGCCTCTGACAACGACGACAGTGAAGGAGAGAGAGACTTGCAGAAACGAGAGAGGGAAAACAAGCGGAAAAAGAAACCCCATTCCATCATCCCTGCCATCAAGAAACCCAGACTACAGGAACCCAAACCCAAACCACAACAACCCCAAACAATTTACTCCGAACTACTACTAACGCATGACCGCAGAGCGTCCTCGCGGAAATCCGCCTTGAAGAACAAGGAAACGTTGGTGAAGAAACTCAAGGAGGACGAGACTAGACGTGCTGCCCTTGCACCAGTTGTTAGAGTCAAAGAACGGAAGTTGACCCAGGAAGAAAGGCTAGCGCAAGCCGTTGAGACAGAGAGAGAGAATGTCAAATCATTGCATAGCTTCCTCGAGCAAGAAATTGTCAAGAAGGAAAGGCAGAAGTTGTTGTTCCAACAGAGAAGAATTAAGCTACGTGATGTCGTTCGATTATCCTCCAAGTTAACGTACGTGACGCCTCTTGATGAGCTTGATGATGCGAGGTATGTGCATAATGTGATCGAAAAGAAGAAGAATAAGGGCAGGAGAAGAAAAACAATTACTGAGACGGTTGAGGAAGTTGCCTTGCCCGGAGCCATTGACACCAGTCTTCCGTACTACCGGGAAGAAATGGAGCAAAAGAGACAACAAGAGGAGGTAGAAATGAAAAAGAAGGATGAGGAGGAGGCGAAAGTGAAAATGGAGCAATCAGAAAACGTTCCCGATAGCGGAAACGATCCTCTAAATAATTCTAAAGCTGTGTCAGCTGAAGAGAAAGACGGAGAGACCCTGACAGCTTCTAAAACTTTATCCCCGGAGGCCGAGAGTGTCAATTCAGATGATATGGCTGTAGACAAGATTGAGCCAACGGGAGTTAAAAGTGATATCAAATCCGAAAATGATGCCACGATAGATGAAGACCACACCACGAATCAGGAAACGTCCAAAACTGATGACAAATCTGAATTTCCAAATGATCCCGAAGTGCAATCTGAAGCGATTGAGGAAGCTATGCAAGAGGATGAACAATCATCCCAAATAACTGCTGATTTCGAAAGAGGCAAGAAGCAAACAGAAACAGTTGATACGGAAGGTTCAGCTGAGCCTGAGGTGAAGAGTGATACGAATAAAGAGATCGCCGACCTGCTGCTGCATGGAGAACTTGATGAGGCAGTTTCAAATGTCGACAAAGCATCAGCTGACGAAGTCGTCAAGGAAGGCACACCTAAGACCGAGTTGGATTCAGAAGCTGCGACCGTTAATGAAGCAGCCGAGGAAGAAGCAGTCGATGAAGAAGCAGTCGATGAAGAAGCAAAGGAAGAGATTGTACTTCGAAGAGAAGATACAGATGGCTCCATTTTCGAAGGGCCACCTCAGCTCGTGTCTCGTAACTATGTGTCACTTATAGAATTTGAGGGTGAAAGGTTACTTCCATTGGCCAACAGCAAAGTCAAAATTATCTTGTTTGGAGAGGGCGCCAATTCAGGCGCCTCAAGACGGTTGAGAGATGTAAAGACCATCTTGAAGAGTTCTTTAAGACTGGACAACCCTTACAGTGCGCCTAAGGAGGAGAAAGAGGATGAATTAATGAAACCTGTGACGGAGATTGATGAGGAAGACAGCATTTTCGAAGCCTTGAGAAGAATTCCCCGGCTCGGAACAAAGGAGATTTTCGAGGAACTCGAAGAAGACGACCAGAAAGAAGAAGCCACAGCTATTGAGATACGTACGGAAGCACCCACTGGATTGTACCTTCCGAATGAAAACAAGAAGTTGTGTCTCATCAATGGAAAAGAGGTGCGTTACTTTGATCCTGGTACTGGTATTCCGTATGATAACAAAGACGGCTACCAGATCATAAAGTCGATTGAAAGCGGTAATGTTCCTTGGCTCAGTTTAGGAAAAGACCAAAACACTTATGGAGAGGTGGAGATCTACCTCAACAAGAGAGAAGGTGCAAGGCACGCCAAAGGAGTGCCAGAAGGATTCGATGGATTTTAAGGATTATAGATTAAATAATTTTTTTGTAATCATAGTTGTACGAGGGGCTGCCGCATAGAAAACTACAAGTAGGTGTATTTTCAAATACAAGCAAGCACAAAGTCTTCAGCGTTCTGGATGAGCTAGGTGTTGTGTTGTACATCCTTCTCGTGAGCCAGGATCAAGTCATTCTGGAACTTCATGAGTTTTGTTCGAAGAACGGGAATAAGCATCTTCTTGATATCTCCAGAGTATTCGGAAGTCACGTTGAAGATGTACTCATCTTCATCTTGGTCGTGGAAGAACTCTTCAAGAGTCACTGTTCCCAGCAAGTCTTTCTCCTCGTCCTTCTTGGAGCCATCTATAGAGAACAGGAGCTTCATGTCGTAGATACACAAGACCTTGCCCTTTCTTTGAGTCACATCGCAGTCTCCCGACACAACCTGAGTCTCCTTCACCACGAACTTGAAGGTGTCGTTCTCGGAGATGGTGTTCACGACATTTTCGTTCATGTAGTCCTTACTCCATGGAAGACAATTCTTGTCAACCCAATGCCTACAGCGTTAGTAAGACGTTCTCCATGAACATGATTTTTTTTTGGAAATATCATACCAGTTGTTAGGATTGTGTACGACCATCTCTGTTTCACTAGTAGCTGGAGTTCATCAACTGGAGTTTCCCACGAATGTTTATACGCACGAATTTCCAGCACCTTCTGTGCGGATGCCGCAGATAATGTCAGATAACATTGCTTCAGAGGGTCTATTATCAGCACCATTGAGGACATATAACCAGATTTTTTTATTTTTTATTTTTTTACGTGTAACTCAAAAAGGTACATCGATGATTTCTATATTCGGAAATGTCATGAGAACAGGTCTTTTAACCCTGCTTCAATATGTACAGTGAATATTTTCACATTCATACGTAGGTGCGTGTAGAAGACTCTTATTTTTGAGCGCGTGTTAAATTACATGGGTCAGTCTTGAAAGAATAAACAACAGGGAGCACGTTCTTCATGTCGCAAAACATTGAGCTCCACGACTTGAAGAATAAACCCTTCCTAGAAGCTCAGATCGAAATTGAGTCCCGCTTACCGAAAAAGGCATACATCTATCTCCTCATCGAGCTACTCATTGGCTTTGAGATCCTTATTTCCTTTGATCGGATAGCTGATGCCTACCCGTTATTTGCACCTACGTTGTTAGGAGCTCTGTCAGCAGCCATAGCGCAATCCTTGAACCAAATCATCAAACGGAAACATTCTATTAGCAAAATTTTGAAGTTCATAATATGGGGCTCGATCAATGGGTGCTTCACAGCCATATGGTTTGATATCTTGAGTCGTCGAGTAGACAACACAGTGAGACAAGTGCTTCTCGACCAGACAATTGCTGCCCCTCTCTTCCAGCTCAGTTTCGCTGTGCTTTCTGCTATCTGGGAGAACGATAGCATCTTGAGCATGACTTTTAGGTCGACATACATGAGGTCTTTGCGATATAGCTACTGCTACTGGCCTTTCGTGGCCACATGTATGTTCACGATGGTAAGTCAGGAAAAACAGTTTTTCTTCAATTGCTTCGCAAGCTTCGTGTGGAACTTGATCTTGTGTAGGTTTAGTTAAGGTCTTTCAACTACTTGTATTTAAAACTAATGAATATGCAAATTATCGACATGCCAATGTACTCAACGACGCAATGCGCCCTTCAATGGATCCATTTTGTTCCCATTTCTTTTTTTATGGAACTTGGACACTTTGCGCTTTTTGAACGAGACATCTCCGAGGTTCTTCGTCGTCTCTGTACGGGCACCTGGTGGAAGTAGATAGTCGGGAACTCTCTTCAATTGTTCTTGGACCCGCGCTGGGTGCAAGACTCTATCGTGTTTCAAGGATGCCAAGTCCTGGGGGTTCTCCTCGAAATATCTCTTCAACTTGGCACTGTTTATCAACTCGTTTCTCAATTCGGCGATTCTTGCTTCTCTAATGGCAGATGCCGTCACCGCTCTGAAAGCATCATCAGCTCTGTACCGGAACCCATCGACTTGCTTCATGTCGAACTCGTAGACTTTTAATTCGAAGCCACTTTTTGCTTGTTGGCTCTCAACCCTCTTTAAAACCTTTTCGTCTTTCTTTGGACCTCCCGTTCCGGCAATTTTGTGTTTACCAAGCTCCTTCTTTGGAACAACAAACGACAAGGCCATACCGGCCTTTCCTGCTCTTGCGGTTCTCCCTATTCTGTGAACGTATGCACGAGAAGTGGTAGGCATATCGAAATTGAGAACACATGCAACGTTACGGAAATCAACTCCTCTAGACACACCATATTCTTTGTCTTTCTTGGACTTCTTTTCCTTCTTGGATTTCTTCAGCTTCTTCTTGTCTTCAACTGGTTCGGTCTCAGGAGCGTCTTCGGACTTGACTTCGGGGTTCATTTCCTCCTCAGACTTGACCTCAGCAGTTTCTTCCTCGGCCTTAACCTCGGAGTTGTCTTCTTCGACCTTTACCTCTTCGTCTTCTTGCTCGATTTCTTCTTCACCGTGCTCCAAGGTCGAGTCGTTCATATCATCGGCTGCAATCAAGAGATTGTAGACATTTTTGTTGAACTCGTCCACGATGTGTATTCTAGAATTGACAGGCAACTCACTGTTCAAAACACAGCAACGAATACCAAACTGCTCCAAGAACAACTTCAATCTGTAACCACGGTCAATGGTATTGACAAAGACCAACGACTTGCCTCGGATCAAACCCAACTTGAAGATCACATAAGCAAGCAAGAACTTGTCAAACTCAGTAGTACGAGCATAGTATTGCACCAAATTCTCTTTGGCCAAGTTCTCCTCATTGAGCTTCAATACAGCAGGTTTGGAGCAAAAGCGTGTCTTCAAGTCATCCAACTCATCGCTAATCGTGGCAGACATCAAGTATGTTTGTAAGTTGGACTTGATGGGCAAATAGTCACCAAGCTGAGCCAAGTCCTCCATGTAGCCATACGACAAAACAAGATCGACTTCATCAATAACCAAGCTTTTAACCGTTTTCAAGTCGATCAAGTTGCTCTTGACGTTTGCTTTCAATGTCAGAATCAACTTGGATGGGGTAGACACGATGACATCCGGTTTCCCGGCAAGCAAGCTCTCAATCACAGACAGCGACACATCCGACGAAAGATTGAGCGACGACACTTTGTGGTTGCAGTATATCAAGAGTTTTTCCACAAATTGGGTGACTTGGTTGGAAAGCTCTTTTGTGGGCACAAGAATGATGGCTTTAACACACTTTGCACCGGAGTTTTCTTCCAGCAAAATGTTCTGTAAAATAGGTAAGCAGTATGCAGCCGTTTTCCCGGATCCCGTGCTGGATTTGGCAATGATATCTCTCTTTTCGTCTAAGGCTAGGGGTAAAGCACTGGTCTGGATTAAGGTGGGGTTTTTAAAACCCAAATGATCTATGGCCTGTAACAAGCGGGCATCGAGGCCAAAAGAATCCCACAGGTTACCATCATCAACATACGCAGCAGCAGCAGCTTTTTCCATTGTGGCCGGTTGATAAGAAGGGAGCCTTTTCTTAGCCTGAGGAAAATTGGGAGATGCTCATCCACAACTGTGCAGGACCACCACACCAGGTGCGATTTCTCTTCGATTAGACAAGAGCCATGTGGAGCGCACTGTAATACATGGTCACCATGATCTGGGGACAGATTCTAGACAGTGACTTGACTGGTATGAAGTAAGAATTGAATAAGTTGGAGAAAAAGCTGACGAATTCTTGAATAAAACAAGGAAGCCTGGTCAAAATAATACTAAGAGAAAGTTCAAGAAGCGATAGCATCTTTTCTAATTCTGTCGAAAAAAAATAATTTGCTGTGATAAAGAAGTAGTGTGACTTAAACTTCGTAAATGGGCGTGTGGCGTAGTTGGTAGCGCGTCTCCCTTGCAAGGAGAAGGTCATTGGTTCGATTCCGATCTCGTCCACTTTTTTGGTTTTTTTCAGGCTCAGAATACCAAACTTTTACACAGCTCTTTGTGCTTCATATTTTCCCCCTTTTATGCTTTGTTTACTTCTTTATGCTCATTAGTCTTGTATATTACTAGTAATTATCTCTCCTTTTCCACACCCTCGTTTGATGATTGATGCTCTAGTATCGCATCAGGCGGAAGATCGGTAGTTGCGCCCTCGCTGGCTTTGGACGGAAACCTGGTGGGCATCGTCCTATTAGTATTATCATTCAGGCTCTTTCGTAACATTCGAAATGACAGAAGAGATGGACGTCGGAGCTCCGAGAGATCCAAATCCTGGGACTCAATGTCTTTCTTGGACTGAGACCGACTTATGCTGCGGATAAGCTGGTCACCGATGAAAGTGGCCGATCTTCGATCATAAGGGCCAGTGTAAACGTTCGAAGCGGAGGATTCGGTATCCAGCGGTTGTATCGTACCTGACGCTATCGACCGCTCTCTTTGGCCGGCCCTGCCCATGCCATAAACGGGAAAGACATTGGACGGCGACTTGTAGAGATGAGGCTTTCTATTGCTGGGCACGGTTCTCAAGCTTGGAGCACGGTTATCTCTGGTATTGGCAGCAGTCACTTCGTGTAGCTTCGAAGCGGATTCTAGAGATGTACGCGTCGACTCGTCATCAGCCACATCATCGGTATCATCAGAAATGGGGTCTTGCTCCGCTCCACGAACAACTCTGGAGTCCTGGTTAAGTTCTGGTTGCTGATCTCTCATGTCGTACCGAGGCAAGCCTAACTTCTTGCGGTCCTTTTCAACAACGAATATGTGCAAGTACCACGGAACGACCAAACCAAAAAAGGTTCCTCCAATCATATTCCCCAAAGCACCTGGGAGAAAAACCTTCCAAGCCACCCGAGCCACGGAGGTGGGCGCACCGTTGATCAACCCGATCACAACCAAGAACATGTCTGCCACGGAATGGGTGAAGCCCAAAGAAACAAACGTGAATATGGGCAAAACCATCACGATTAATTTGACGTGGATGGGCTTGGCCATGAGTTGGAGGTAGATTGCCAAGCACACAAAAAAATTGCCTGCCATGCCTTTCAATAGTGTTTCGTGGAATTTGCATTCTACTTTCGCCATGAGAACATCTCTAGATCCAACTACCCACAACACCAGAGAGGACACCGCAGAGTAATGGCAAATGATATAACACACAAAGATGGTCCCCACCAAATTAAACCACCAGCTGACCACCCAAGAGATGATGAGGTCCACTATAGAGACAGCACCTCGCGCTAGGCCCACCGCAAAAAACAACACGTTTGAGTTGAACAAATCCACACCCATTAGAACAACGTAGAATAACCCGATGGGGTAGAGCAAGCCTTGGAGCAAATGTATGATTCCTGAATTGTTGGCCATGAGTCCTGGGCACTCGGATTGGACCATGACATGAAGCATTCCACCAGAGGTGAAGAGCAACCCACCCATAAATGAGTTGACCATCAACGTATCTAGCGGCTGCCGGGCTTTCTTCATGGATGTGGCCACCACCGCTAGCGCAGTCTCATATGTCGTAAGGTAAGCAGCATCATCTCTCATTTCCCTGTGGAGTTCCAAGACGAAAGAATAGATGAGCCCAAAAGATAAATGGCTTGATAAGACGGTGCTCGCTGCCGGTTCCACACAGGATTCGTGCGTGGAAGGGAATCTTTCGGGCTTAAGGGTAAAAAGGCGCGGAAGAGGCTTTAGGAAAACAAGGTAGAGTTGCGGAAATCAAACAGCTCTTCTGGGGTTACCAGGGCATGCGAGACCAGAGACTCCAGATTTGTCAGGGGTTGAAGCTCTTCTTGGATATTTTCCTGCAGGATGGCGTTTGGGGCCTGGCCGTTGGCATCTAATGCCGGAACCGTTGTTACCGAGCTGTTGTTTTTTAGGTGCGAATGCGATGGTTTGCAGCCCCCATACTCTGAATCCGGGTCGTTCGGTTTAGAGCTCGCATCCGAATTCGGAACCATCGGTTTCACCTCCGGATCCGTCACGTCCGTATTCGAATTTGCCGCAGGCTTTGGGGAGCGAGACTGTTTTGCAGCTTTCACCAATTTCCGAAACTCAGACCTGTAATTGTTGAGCCACGCATGCACAGGAAAGTCCTTGTCAGTAAGGGACTTGAGTGAGAGCTGGCCGCCGTAAAAGGTGTTTGCAGCCGAAGGCGAAGAAAAGGCCTGGTGACTCTTTTCCCATTGGTTTAGTTTCTGGCGCAACTGAATATCGGGTATGGCATGGTTGGAGTCGAGGTTCGAGTTGTGGAGAAGGTAGTAGTGGTTGTATCGGAGCTCTAGCTGGGGCCGCGTGCCCAGAGTGGCAAGCTTGAGCAGGGCCAATTTCTCTCTCACCTTGGAGGTGGAGAGAGATGCAAAGTCCACCTTGGGAAGCCTTTTCTTGTCACTGTGGTGTTTATGGCTTTCCAAGAAGTAGAAGCGCTCGTGGTCCACATCGCGCAGAGGCTTGGCCTGCTTCTGACGAAAGTACAGAGACACGTCGTTCGCCTTGCGTTTTGTCAGCGGTGATTTCGTTATGTTGGGATCCTGTCTTCCACTGAGACAGTAGTCAAGGTGACTGGCCTGTAAATGCGATGCCTTCATCTTCACATTACACACTGGGCACAGGACTAGGCCTGGAGCACTGGAGCTTTTCACCACTGGCTTTTCCGCATCGCTTCCTGTATCGTTGATCTCTATCACCTCCACATTGGGATCAACTTTCCCTTTACCACTTTCTTCATGACCACTTTCTTCATGACCACTCTCTTTATGACCACTCATCTCCTTCTCCAGCTCCTTAGTTAAGGCCCCGATGAGATCGTCTCGAAGGCCCTGGTAGCACAAGACAATTTCCTCAAGCAAAATGTCCCGTTTCAAGTTGCTTTCGAAGAGTTCCGATTTGCAGAGCGGACAGTAGTTGACACTTAACAAGTGTTGCCGTATGCACTGCGAGCAGAAGGTGTGGTTGCAAGACGTGATTACTGGTGCCCGGAGGAAGTCTTTGCATATAAGACACCTCTGGAGCGAATCAAGCAGGGAAAGCTTGGGGATCTTGGTGTTTTTCCAGTCGGAGGGCTCGAAACTGGTCATTCTGGGCAGTACTTGGGGGTAAGTAGGGGTAGGACTAATGACTCGAGGCGCGAGTTGCTGACGCGCGATGTGCAGCCTGATCCTGGCCTGTCTGAATGGCCGCGAAAGCTGCAGCTCTAATGTTTTAACTCTACTGTTCCACACTCATCATGCTCCCAAGCCATGTATTTACTATACCAATCTAATGGGTGGCTAGACTATAATTCGTCATGTGGAACAGCACCTTCGGTAGCCTTGGCTTCATTTGCTTCACCGGATACCTTGGCTTGTTCCACATCTGACTTTTTCACGCTTTCCTCTTCAGGACTTGAGCGTTGATCTTCAACAGGAACCTTAGGAATATCAGGAATCTCTTGATTTTCGGAAGCCTCTTGAATATCAGAAACCACCTCTTCAATATCAGAAGGTATTCCTTGAACATCAGAAGGCTCATTCTCTTGGACAGTATTTTCAGATACAACCTCTTGAATAATATCTTCAGCTGGCTCATTCTCTTGGACAGTATTTTCAGATACAACCTCTTGAATAATATCTTCAGCTGGCTCATTCTCTTGAACAATATTTTTAGAGGGGGCAACCTCGATTTCCACCTGTTCCAGGTCATCTTCCTGTAAATTTTCAGTAGTAGCTGGTTCGGCCTCTACTTCAGGTTTAGAAACCTCCTCTACCAGTTCCACATTCACATCCTCTGAAGATGGAACAACTGGTTCGACTAGGTTTTCAGTGTCATTGGTCGTGTCAATGACTTCGGGGGAATCTTGGGTGGCCGTTTCCAAGACCTCAGGTGTCTCTTCAATTGGCGAGGGAACATCTTCGAGTGAGACATCGCTGGGTACTGAATCTTGCACAGATGCAGGCGATTTGAAGTCTTCCGAAACAGCATTTGATGAGATTTCCTGAGAGTTCTCGAGGGTCTCAACTTGAGATGAAGGCAATCCACTAGTTGTAGAGTCAACAGTTTCGATGCCTGGTTGAGCAGTTTGATCGGTTTCACTCGAAGAATTAGAGCCGGGTTTTTGTATTTCAGGAGATGGCTCGATTTCGACTTGTTCCTGAAAGTAGAATTGTTGTTTTGGTTCTTGTTCAGTCAAGTTGAGACTTGGCTCCTCAGGGCTCAAGTTCCGGTCCTCAATAATTACTTCGGGGATGATTTCCTCCTTAACTTCAGGAATGTCTTGCTTAGTAGTTTCAGGGATGGTTTCTTCACTTTCTACAGAGACGTTTTCCTCAACTTCTCCAGAGATGTTCTTGTCCTCAACAATTTCTCCAGAAACGGTATCGTCCAGGGATGCAATTGGAGTGTCTTGAACGACAGAATCATCAACAGTCTCATCCAAGATTGCATCCTGCTCTTTTGAAGAGTCAAGGTCATCTGAAGTAACCACCGTTGAAGACTGCCCTGAGTCAGATGCAATAGATTCGGTGTCTGTAGACTCCGAGGCCTCTTCTGCAACAGAGGGCGAAAATTCTGCTGGAGGGACTTCGTCTCCAGGTCCAACAGATGAACCTTCAGAAATTGCAGAAGGTGCAATCTTAGAGATGATGGACTCAGCAGATGAAGTGGCTTCGGAAACCACGGATGCGACAGAAGGTGGGACTTCGGGAACAGCAGATTCAACAATGGGGGCAACCTTGGAAACAACAGATTCAGCAGAGGGAGAAACTTCGGAAATGATAGATTCAACAGAAGGTGAAACCTCATAGATGACTGATTCAGCAGATGATGAGGCCTTGTTTATAAAGGATTCCACAGGAGAGTTCTCGGAAATGACGGATTGAGCGAATGAAGAGGCCTCAGGAACGACTGATTCTACCACTGGGGTACTTTCTGAAGCGATGGAGCTTACATCTGATAAGGCTTCGGAAAGGATGGAAGGTTCAGTTTCGCTACCAGACTGCGGAAGCTCCTTCAGATCAACAGAAGCAACTGGTGCCTCATCTTGAACAACGGGTGTAGCTTCATTGATCGAAACCGATTCCACGCCTCCCAAAGACTTTGGCAAATCATCCATGTCTCCAGCAGACTGCTCATTGATAGTTGACGCAGTGGTAGTCTTTTCGACATTCTCAGTCCAGTCCGATGTAAGAATACTTGGAGGCAGGTCCTCCTTCTTGGCGAGTTTATCCTTCAAAAGGTCGAAACCCTCGAGTCCCTTATTCTTTGCAACACCATAGGCAATTTTCCCGTACTTTTGGGCATGTTGATAATACTCAGCACCATACTTGCGAGAGAGGTCAAGGCCAATTTTCCCATAGTGACGACTGAGAGTCAAAGCATCACCACCATAGATCTTTGATAACTCAATAAACTCATCAAGATCCCCTTTTTCATGCGCCTGTTGTATATAAATGGAAAGAAGTCCCACGAAGATCGTGAGAAAGGCATATTTGAAAAGCGTACCGATGAAAGATAAGAACCCACCAGAGGAAGATGGGACTTGAAGCACGTTTAAAGAATTGGCCGCACTCCCTGTAGCCAACTTCGTACCGTTTGGCGAAAAGCTTAAACAAGTGACAGCAAAAGCATGCAATTTGGTGTAACATTTGACCAACTTCAAGTCGGAGAGCCTGAGAAGCGAGATGGAAAAGTCGTTTCCGGCAACAGCAACAAGTCCAGCAGTAGAAGACACATCGATGGCAACAATGCCCTTGATTTTGCTGGAGATTAGTTTTTCTCTGGTGACCTTCTTGAGGTTGATGTCATATTCTATGATAGCGGAACCTTTGCCGTTTTTCTTGGCCGCAGTGACAAGCACCTTGGAGCCATTGACATAGCGAATCTTCGAAAAAAAATAATTCTGCAAGATGTTCGCCGTCTTCTTATCTGCAGATAACGATGAAGAGATCAAGTTTCCAGATTGGGTGGAAATAGTTTCAATGTACGACGCCGTCACATAAGTGAGGGTCTGGCCACCGTCGTCAGGATTGATGTGGAAATCCTTGATTTCCGAGGGTGACGCGGGCTTGAATCTCAAGTTCAACTCCAAGGAGTCGGGGTTGAAGATGAAGATTTCTGAGGGGATTCTCGAAGTCATCAACCCACCCACCGAAGAGTCCCGGGCCGTTTGCACAATCTTGGGGTATTCACCAATAGACTCGGTCAGCAAGTTGTCGTCAAACTGCACGGCATCCAGGAATTCCAAATGCTCCTCGTCATTGTAGACGTATTTTCTCAAGTTGTTGTTGATGCTCATGGACTTGATCAATTCAGTGGACTGATTACAACCCACAAAGATGCTATACTTGATGTTATCTTCCGAAGGGCTCTTCCCATAGTCAATGCACATTGGCGAGTCTTCGTTGGAGGGCAAGGTGATTTCTCTGAATTTCTGCAATCTTCTCTTCTTGTCCGAGACATTGAAACTGCACCTAATGGCGGTGATCTTGTTGGGAATGCCGTTTTTGCCTTCGCCGCCGCCTCCGCATGCCAACACGGTGTTGTTGTTGACAAAACGAAGCCCATAAACAGGGAAGCCCAAGTCGATCTCGACGCTGTTTTTGGTGGACATGGACTACTGGATGTCTGAGTGGTGAGTAAGTGCGATGTTAACAACAAACGTCTTGCGACGCAGCGAGACCCGTACCACCTGACCAGACACTACACATTTATTTTTGCCACACCAAGGCGAAGAGTTTCCATATTCGGGCAGATTATAAATGGGCAAGTCCGGAATAGGCACAAATATTCCGATTTCTATTTAAATGCCTGGATCTTGGGATGTGGGGTGACCTACCTCAACGCACGTGACATCTTGAGAATCTCACCAGTACAGGACACTTCTATTGTCTCACACACCTGAAACAGCTGACTATGGTGGAGCTTTTGGGCAGAGTGCTCTCCATTCTGTCACACGTGACGCATGGGTACGTGGGAAACCGTGCCACTGCATTTCCCCTTCAATTCTATGGCTGGGACGTGGACGAGATCTACACCACCAATTTCCTGAACCACCCTGGTTACGGCAGGTTGAAGAGAGCTGTCACCAGTGCCGAATTAGTCAAGGACTTGTTTGAGGGTTTGGAAAATATCCTGGGACCCGGAGATGGCTACGATATGATTCTAGTGGGGTATTGCCCAAGCCCCGAGATCATGGCGCTAGTGTACGATAGAGTAGAGCTTCTAGCGGAGTCAAGAAATAGGGACAAGATCCCTGTGCTAATAGTTGACCCAGTTCTTGGCGACAATGGCAACTTATATGTGCCTCGGGAAATTGTGGATGTACATGCCAAGTATCTTCTTGGCAAAGCCCAACTCACCACGCCCAACCAGTTTGAATTGGAGGTGTTGACTGGGATCAGTGTGAGTAGCCGTGAAACAGCGCACGTCGCATTGAATGCATTCTGGGAAAAGTACCACGTTCCAAATGTGGTGATTCTGTCTGCACTCATAGATGGCACCATGTACAGCGTGGGGTATGTTTCAGGTGCGGAGCCTGAAACGTTCTTCATTCCCATCCGCCAGATCGACTGCAAGTTCAGTGGCTGTGGAGACGTCTTCACTGCACTCTTGGCACATGCATTCAGTGCGAACCAATGCATTCTTTCGGCCCACTTGTTGCAGAAGGTGGTGGACCAAGTGCACGGAATTCTCTCAATTTCGTATGAGTGTGAAAAAGAAAGCCTTGGCTCAGAACCATCTGTGGTTCGTGACATCAAGCTAATCCAGCTGAGCTGCGTGTTGGCCGATTAGCCTTCAATTCTACCTCGACTATCATACATTGGCTCAGGAGTTATAGAGTGACCACCTTTCTATTTGGTCATAGACAATCTCATATATAATTATTTTCGGAATACATCAGTGGTTGACCATTCAAAACCTTTAGTACTCATTAGTCTAGCAGTGCCTGAGTTCCAGTATCAGTAGTCTGTAGTCTCTGTAAGTGTCTAGTGTGTCTAGTGTGTCTAATGTGTCTAATGTGTCTAATGTGTCTAATGTGTCTAATGTGTCTAATGTGTCTAATGTGTTTAATGTGTCTAGCGTTTCTAGTATGCAGTACAAATAGTCACCAGGAATATATTTTAGTAGGTGTTTCTTTAGTATTAATACTCCAGTATTAGTATTATGAAATAGGGATGTACTGATGTAAAGAGGCTCTCTAGACGTTCATAAATAACCTCAGCCAAACTCGCATTCTTTAGAAATGCATTATTAGCGAGGAAGTGCGAACTGGCTTGAATTCCACAGGCTGAGAATACCCATGCGTCCTACCCACTCAGCCGCATTGTTAGTGCCTGCACCAACATCACTCCATACATACATTAAATATTAAACACTGGAAACACTGAAAACACTGGATTAGACTCTGGAAAGATGCTAGACGTCTTTTACACTAATACTAGAACATAAATACTAAAATGTCTTACAAGAGGTATTCTGGATTCTAGAGTAGATCTTGCGTGGAGTGAGAAAATAAATAGTTAGTCCTTCTTCTAGTCCATATACTAATAATTATACCACTAATAATTATACCACTAATAATTATACCACTAATAATTATACCACTAATAATATAAATTTGCTAACTCCTATTAAAAACAAATCCTGTTGGTGATTTAGATTTTTCATTATAATGCTTTAGTGCATATAGAGACATTGCTATAAAAGGTGCTCCATTTGCTTCAATTTAAAAGGATTCCCAATAGATAGAAATGACTAGTAGTGTATTCAATAAAGGACAAACCACAATTTTATGAAGCGTATAAATTAAGGGAGAAAATAAATTAAGGGAGAAAATAAATTAAGGGAGAAAATAAATTATAGAAGTTTATGAAATTTTATCGTTGGTGTACGGGTTCTATTTACATGTGATATTTTCGGGTCGATTCAGATTGAGTCTATTCATTTTTGGTGAGAAGGTGTAAGAATTGGGTTGAAATGATGCGTATAAATAGAGTAAGAGATGAGCAGTGAGCAGTGAGTGAGAGTCCAGGATACTAACACTAAACTGTGACTCTTAAGACTAATAGTAATAGCCTGATCTTTTGTTTTCTAAAGATCCACAGTTATTTGATTTTTTGAAAAAAATATATAATCGAAAATGTATTAGAAATACACCGGTGTTCGTGGTGTTCATAATGATAGTTAAACAGTGTGCGAGTCTTGAATGTGCGAGTCTTGAATGTGCGAGTCTTATGACTATTCCTGCGTTGAGGCCTGTCTGTATATTTGGCAAGACACTAGTACATCAGGATCAATTAAAGTAAATTTTATGAAATTGAAACTAACATGAATTTTCATGTCCTATTTCCATGTCCTATTTCCGAATCTGGAATCCAGATTTATACATTTCATCATAATATCATCAGAGACTTCATGTATTATAGAAGAGTCTCTGAAGCTGGGGTCGCACCAGAAATGCAAATACTTCTTTACTGGACATAAGATTACACTCCAGAACCCAAATACACAGTGATATTTGAGAGATACAACAAATAATAAAATATATAAAGTTAATGCTTCTCTATATGCAGGTACACACAGTGTTATATAAATGGTATTCCATCAATGGTTAATTCTATAGTGTTATATTTTGGAGTGGACTCTAGTCCCCTGCGACATAGTCACTGCGCGAACCATGCGCCGCGATAAGATGGAGCATACACCCCGCAGAACAACCTTCTCCTTACCATGAACTCGGAGAAAGAACCCCGAGCTGCCCATACTTATGGGCGCTCCAGACGCTACTACGTCTTGTGGCCCTTAATAACTTGCTTATTTATTCTGTTGCTCTTGCTAGGGCACTCATCTCCGCGTTCCCCCAAACCCCCCTATCAACCCCATGAACGCCACACAGAGCCCCTATCCCTGGACTTCCAAATCAAGCACATCTTCCACCATGGTGCTGGAGAGAACCATCGGCTACATCGCCGGCTCGACGTGACCCCTCAGTTCATTGCTGAATCCGAAAAGATGATGAGTGAGCAAGCGGAACTCTATGGCCATGACCAAGAAGCCAAGTTGCACGTGGAGGATTTTCCTAAATCAAGAAGGGGCCAGAATCCATGGACCGCTTCCATAAAAATCAAAGACGGGGCTGCAAAAAGTAAAGTGGTTCGTCTCAAGGAGCGCCACACGCCGCATTTCTTGGACTCATACCTCGAGTACGCCATGAAGGTCAAGGGAAACCCCTCGATCTTGAATAAAATCAACTTAGAATGGGAACCTGAAATAGAAATCCGAGTCCCTGACATCGAGGATAAGGACACCGTGGTTTCTCTAGCAAGCATCTCCTCCAATGCATACGTAAAGATGCCCCAAAATGAAAAGGAAAAGAAGAACCTGGACTGGATGGATGTGGGTGACCCATGGGAACCCGATACTGAGCACTCGGATGTTAATTTCGGGTGGCTTGACAATGGGCTTCGAGGCCACGTGTTTGTCAGCAATGACTCCAAGACAGTAGTGATTGGAATCAAAGGCACCTCTGGTGCTTTTTTGCCCGGAGGAGGCTCCGATGAAACCGCTGGAAACGACAAGATAAACGACAACTTGCTTTTTCTGTGCTGCTGTGCCAGAGTCGGTTATACATGGACTACCGTCTGTGATTGCTACGAAAAGACCTATACATGCAACCAAGACTGTTTGGAAAGGGAGCTACTTCGACAAGACCGGTACTACCAGGCTGCTCTAGACATCTACCGAAACGTGACCAAGCTATACCCTCCCGAAAAAACTGATATATGGGTAACGGGTCATTCCCTCGGCGGGGCACTTGCTTCGCTTGTGGGTAGGACATACGGCCTACCGGTGGTTGCATTTGAGGCACCGGGCGAGCAATTGGCTACGCAGCGGTTGCATCTCCCCAAGCCTCCGGGAATTCCAAAATTCATGGAGCATATCTGGCATTTCGGCAATACTGCGGACCCAATTTTCATGGGTCTGTGCAATGGGGCCTCATCTTCGTGCTCCATAGCAGGTTACGCCATGGAAACAGCGTGTCATACAGGGAAGCTTTGCGTGTATGATGTTGTCACTGATAAAGGGTGGCATGTTAACTTGATGAACCATCGGATCCACACGGTCATCGATGATATCATTTTGGCCTACAACGAGACAGCCAAGTGCGTGGACCAGCCACATTGTCGAGATTGCTTCAATTGGAGATATACTAGCCATGATGAGAACGAACCGGACGAACCTAAATTTCCGAACCCATTCAAGCCGAAGCCATCAAAGAGTGAAGGAGGGCCCACTGAAAGCACGTCGATTGGTACACCTACAAGCACCTCGACGGATCCAGCCAAGAAGTGTTTGGAGAGAACTTGGTATGGGTGGTGCACCAAGTGGGGTGACGATGAAGATGAGTGAGTGAACTAAGAATTGCCAAGAATGCAGAGAGAAGGAAGGGACGGGCGTAAGAAATTAGAAGTGGGGAATACAGAGAGATAAAATGCAGAAATTGACCCCAGGAATACAGCGCAAAATACTAGAGTGACATTCCTCTCAATCTCACATTGCTCACGAGTGGCTGCAAGCGATGTTGCGCATCACATGATTCAAGAATGGCGCTGCATCTGAGGAAAGTTCTCATGCATTGCACCGGGCAAGCAGTTACGTAATGGGAAGCACCGCCGCTCCCGAGGAACAGAATGCAGCATGGGAGAAACTCCAGAAACACGAGAAAGCCGCAGGCAAACAAAGAAAAGGATTGCCCATGGCAGTAACAAGCATTGTTTCCGGCACAATGGGAAGTTTAAAAACACATATCAAGAGTAAAGAAACATGACCCTTCAAACGTGTCGGCAAAAATGTGTCGCCGCAACAATCATGGCTCTTTCTTTCCAGCGAATTAAGCGTGTATGCACAATTCGCAAGTGGCCGGCCCAATTAGGCCAAGTGGGCTACATATACAGAGTGAGGGAACAAAAACGGAAGTAAAAAAAATAGCCGGCCTGCACAGTGCGAGCAACAAAAACATAACCTAGAACCGTTTGAATGCTCCAAACACCCTCCAGCCAATGGCATTCAAGCACTACACCCTCCAACCCCCCCAAAATTCAGTATACCAAAGAAAAGGAAAACACACAGACACCCCAAAAACCGCCCACAAAGTAATCTGTTGCCGTTTGTTGCTCGAGCAACCAAGAAATGCGTGCTCAAGACAACAGTGAGCATTCGGGGCTGTGTGCAGTCCCGTGCTGAATGCTAGTCATTCCAAAATTAGCGAGGCTAATACTGCAACAGTTTAAAAATTCTGAAACATCTTCGAAAAAACAACCCTCACCTTTTTTCTTTACTGCATCTTTGTCCAAAATTAGAAACACCCGTGTGTCTTTGTTTGCAATCAGTAATTAGTGCCTCACCAATTCACATTACTTGCATTGCCCCAGTCCAAGTGTGCTTTAAGAAAAATAAACCCATTACCCCCTAAAAATGAAGGTCATTAACACGTTTTTAAACTTGCTCCTCCTTGCCGGAACAACTCTAATGTTGATTTTCATTGTGTTGTCCGGATCCACGAGCCACTTCCCTTTCAACCGTTTCTACTGGCTCAGAGCTGACACCACCGATATCAGCAATGCTGCTGGCGAGTCGGCCTGGACTTTCTGGGGCGTGTGCGACTATAGGGACTTCAAATCGTGCAGAGTTGGCCCAGCCTACCCTCTTTCCCCCGTTGACAACTTTGAAACCTCCACCAATGTGCCAGATGACTTTGTTAACAACAGAGACACGTTCTACTACTTGACCAGATTCTCGTTTGCCTTCTTTTTGGTTGCTCTTGCCTTCACTGCTTTCGCTTTGATTATCGACCTCTTGGGCTTCTGCTTCACTGTCATTGACAAGGTGGTCAATGCTTTGGTGGTGATTGCGCTTTTGTTTGTTATGGGTGGTGCTGCCATGCAGACTGCTGCCAATGTGTTGGCCAGAAATGCCTTCAAGGACGCTGGCAGAGATGCTCACATTGGTGTTAAGAACATGGCCCTTGCTTGGGCCTCCGTTGCTGCCATGCTTTTGGTGTTCTTCATCACCTGTGCTGCCAACATTGCTAGATCCTACAAGAAGCACATTCAGAATGTGAATGGTTCCAAAGAGGAGCAAAGCTACTACGACCAAGATGGCATGAACCAGGGCGCACCTTTGGGCGATGAGTCCTCTTTCACCAGAGCCGGTCCAGAGGAGAAGGGCGACACTGGTTCGGGAGGAATCAGGTTCTTCCGCATCAAGAGAAACCAGAAAACCTCTGACGAAGAAAGCGTTTAGATTGAAGGCATAATTGGCCGGAAGGTGGTCCCACTCGTCTAGCTTACTAATACCGCTGATTAAATTCAGGTTGCCTAAATATGTAATACGAAACCTAATTAATGTTCTGGAGACGACAATAGTATACCTCGATGTTCAATGAAGACTAAAGTAACCAGTCACAGGGAGACAGCAGTAGACAGAATAGACAAGATTAGACAGAATAGACAAGATTAGACAGTGTACTAGACAGGAACTAACTAGACGGGAACTAGACGGGAACTAAGAAGACAGAAATCACAGTAACTAGTCCAACATTCTACTACATTATATCTGAAACATTAGGTCTGGTGATTAGTGTTCTCTGAATTTGGAAGCTGCGGAAACTGATGGAAAGTGGGGACTTTCTTAAAATTTAAAGAGAGTTTAAATCAAGCTTGGAAGTGGAGACTGCAGTGTGGTCAGGAAAGAATTGGCGCGATATCAGCTAAGGCCTTAGCAGTTTATGCGTGTGGCAGTCTCCTTCATATAACACTGCCCCTATCCAGCAGGCAGAGCCCCGGAAACTGGAGGAGCAGGATATCTGCCAAACACAGCGATTCGTCAAGTTTGCCCTGCTGCAACAGGAAAGAGGGCGTGCAAATACTGGCATCCACAAGCCTTGTTCTTTAGGTGCATATCATTACATCATGAACTTTCTCTGATGCCAGCGTGCATGATGGAACCCTTCTGCGTCAACTTGGGACAGCAATGTAGCACCCTACGAAGCCACCACCAATCCCTCGTAAATGTGTATTTGACAGCACATCCGCCGAAATCGTCCAATAAGAATCCACCGTTGTTTCATGGCTTCTTCCCTCATCCGCCCCACTTTAGCCCCAATGTCTACTGCCAGAAGTGGTTTTTTTTCTTTTTGGGCTCGAAACTAAGCGCTCGATGCGCAGTGCGCCTGGTGAGTTCTATGTACAACTTGCTAATTATCTTAGGATAAGCACGGGGAAAACCTCGGCCGAGACTAATTCATTCGCATTCGTTACTCCCACAATTTGTCTAGATATCTCCTACACCTTTCCCAAGCGGTTGTCTTAATCCGTCCTGTTGCTGCTCTCCTGCCTTTAGATCCTCCCCCCTCAGCCTCGCCCTCTCCGCACGTGCATCCATTCGACGACTCGTTGATTCCATTCTCCGCTCATACTTCCTTCTAGCGGCCCAACCTCTCTTGTCACCCGCCGCCTGAAACCAAGATGGAGAAATCCCAACATCGTCATCACTTCAAGAACATCTTTAAGAAGGACTCTTCGGATCTGGACTCCTCGATGTCCCACCTCAACCTCTCCAAACTCTTCCACAAGGATAAAGACCTGAGGGAGCCTTCCCACCAGTCACACGAGCACAAGAAAGAGCCCAAGCTCCTGACCGATAAAGTCAAACGTGATAAAGTGCTGTCTTTGCCTAGTTCACCCATCAACGGACCGTTATCTACTCTCAAGCGGAACGATACCAACCAGCCCCGAATCGACCCCCCACGAGGCCCCATCCGAAGAGCGGAGACCGCTGCGGGGCATTTCGACCAGAAAAACAGGAACTTGAGCGCACGGAAGCTCTCCCACCAAGGAACTCAGGATAAGATTGTATACAATCCGTATGGGGTGAATAAGAACGCTCTGAACCAGCTTGCTAAGCACTCCACGCTGTTCTACCTTAAAGGAGGCCCCGACCAAGGCGGTCGTGTTGTGTCCATGCCTGTGGCTGACCCAAACGATTACCTTCCTGATGAATTACATGAGGATCATATCAATTTACTAGAAGACTTTGAGTTTGAGAACTTGGAAAAGAAGATTGGGGATGGTGGAGCAGGCGATGTGCGCATAGTGACCTTGACGGCCAATAAAAAGAGGCATTTCGCCTTGAAGAAGTTTGTTCTCTTCTCCAAGGAAACCGATGACGAATTCTACAAGCGGGCAGCCAAAGAGTACATTATAAGTCGGAAGCTTTCGGACCTGCGACACGTGGTGAAGACCGTGGCCCTTTTACGAATCCAATCGCAGGCCAGTATGACCCGAGGCTGGGGAATGATCATGGATTTGTGCGCTGGTGGCGACCTATTCAATATGATCATCAAGCCCGGCTGGAAGCGAAACCCGTTAAGTGAACGTTACTGCATATTCAAACAGATAGCTTATGGCTTGAAGTTTTTGCATGAAAATGATATTGTTCATAAGGATTTAAAGCCGGAGAATATTCTCTTGGATGGAAATGGAGTGGTTAAACTCTGCGACTTTGGTGTGAGTGAGTATGGCCATACGGAGTACATGAATTTCGACAGTCCGGTCAAAACTTCTACTGCTTATGTGGGCTCGCCTCCTTACTCACCACCGGAAGTCATGTTGTTAAAGGAGTTGTCGTCTAGTGAGATCAAGAAGCATGCTTATGATCCGTTTAAAATGGACTGTTGGGGATTAGGAATGCTTTTATTCTGCCTCATCCATTCAGGTGTTCCTTTCCAACAATCCACTACGAATGATGCTCATTACAGAGACTATAAGTTCAGCCGTGATAGGTTTTGCTCAGATCATCCTTCGTTCAAGAACAATTCCGATTACTCAAAAGGTCCAGGCTCTGAGTTCAAATGGGCTGCGCAATTCCAATCTTCGGGTGCTGCCAGAGTGGCATGGAAACTATGTGATCCTTCGGTAACGCAACGGTTGACGTTGCCCGAATTATTCAAGGATCCATGGTTCATTGGCTTGGAGATGTGCATCTACGAGCACCCCGACCAAAAGGTCAACCCCATAGTGTTGCAATCAGGTACCTCGTCGTTCCTGAACTCACGTGCTCCATCACGAAAGAACACTATCATCAACTTCCAGGCCGAAGAGCCAGAAGTTACGCATACGCCAATTAGAAGTATGTTGGACACCAGTGGCCAAGGAAAAGGAGAAGGCCATGAAGAGGACGCCTCGTCGATCAAATCGGCCTCGTCACTAAGCTACGAGCCACTAAAGATCGGATCGGATAGTGTGCATAAAATGCCAAATGAAGGGTCCTACCAACTGAATTCCTCAACAGGCTCCTTCCAAAGAGTCACGCTGATGCTAAATGTGGGAGCCACTTCCGATCGGGGATCGCTTCCTCAAGTAGACGAGGTGGAGCCCGAGTATAAGGTTTCTGCATCTCCGTCATCTCTCGAGGTGGTGAAGGAAAACTCGAGCAATGCAGAGAAGTCCAGTTCGCAGACCAAACATGCCAAAGAAGAGATAATCACACATCCCGACTTTACCAAAGACGAACAGTTGCATGAATCCGATGACTTGAAGATCGGCTCTAATGGATGTTGCGAGTTGGGATACAAGATTAAGAAGCATCACCACTTGGACACAAGCAACGCATTCATAGGAGGCTCACTTTCCCGAAGATGATCAGCAGACCAGGGGTCATTGGTCAATAGCATGCAGACAAATAGAACTAATGAACAGGCATCTAGGTGAAGCACCAAATTCACTACAGAATTGCACTATAAATTACAAGAAGCGGACAATGATTATATGTATTTGATAGAGTAAACCCAGTATATTATGGCACATATACCTAAGCCTCCAAAGAGACTCTACCCTTAGGGTTGGTAACCTTAACACCGAGAGACTTGGCCTTAGCAACGATCTCCACTCTGTTCTTGGAGGACACGGCGTGGGCAATCTCAGCAGCGTGAGTCTTTTCGTGCATCAACAAGGCGTCCAAGTCCTTAACGTTTCTGACAACCACGACCTTGTGGCCAGATGCGATCATGTACTTAGTTCTCTTGTCGGAACCGTAACCAATGTTAGGTTGTGGCATGGAGCCTCTGAATCTTCTTCTGACACATGAGTCAATACCCTTTTGCTTTCTCCAGTTCTGGGCAACTCTGTGGTATCTGTCAGAGTGATGTCTCTTGAACGTCTTGGTGTACTTCTTGACAATCTTTGGAGTAGCCACTGTAAGTTAGTAATTATTCAAGCTAATCAAAACGGATGTAGACTGGCTCTGTTGAACCTTCGATTGGGGAATTTGACTGGCCACTGGTGAAGCCAGAAACAGGCTACAAAGACAGCCATTAGGACACCCATTGTAACAACAATGATGTCGACAATGAAGACGGCACTTGCTGATTGTGAGTTACAGTGTAACTCGAGATTTCACATACTCTTTATTGATTGTTGATAGGTATGAAGAAGGTCCGAATGAGATTGTAGAGGCTAAAAATTTTCGCGGATGCGAGTGGGAGCAGTGAGGGAGCCTGTACAGAAGCGCGAGAAGAGTGCGCGAGGGCGCAAGCCCTGAACGGGTCACGTGCAACAATGCGAGACGGGAACCAAACTGGAACCAGAAAGAATCATTCAGTGAAGTCATCAAATCATGTAGAAAATCTGATAGAAAAAATAGAAAAACTATTCATTTTGAAATGGTGTGAGAGTAAATATTACGTCATCACGAAAAATACACTATTTATCATTTTCATTTTGATTACTATAAGCTTCTTGTATATTTAAGATGCGGCATTATGGGCGGGGCATTACACTCTCTGTAGATGTCTGGTGGAAACAGCTCATAATGAGCTTGTTATGATGGTTAATTATCCGTGAACCAAAAATCTTAGCTTTTATTTCATTCCGACAATACCTAGAATTATCATTTGATCCAGTCTACACCATTTACATTTTCCAAAAATTTAAAAAAATTTCAATAAATAATTTATGTTGTGGATTTTGAAACAAATGTGCACCAATGTAAAATCTCACAGACCAATCACGACACTCTCATCTGAATCATGTAACACATAAATCATTTAAAAATTACAAACATAGTATTTTTGTGTTTTTGTGTTTCTAGCAACACCACATTATGCAGTATAAATCTAAAATATAAATCTAAGTATAAATATACATATTAAAATTGGTACCACAGATAGTGTATAGTGTATGGGACAATAGTGTAGTGTCTAGGTGACGAGTGGTCGCACTAGCTTTGCTGGTCGCACTGGCTCTACTGGCTCTACTGGGGTAATACGAACAGATAGCAATACTGCACTGAGCGGGGTTCGGTACATGAAGGAGGAAAAATGCCCAATGACAAAGCAAACTTGGACCCAAAATACATATATACACATATATATATATATATATATATATATATACTAGCCTTCTAAAAGCACCTTCACCTTCTCAACTATTTACTTTCTCGAAAAAGATCTACTGAAGTCTGTCTTTTAGGTGTCATGTAGCGCGGCTCTCTTGCTGTTTAGATTGCGAGCAAATACATCCATCGTTAAATGCATGCGCAGCTAACCTGCATTTCATGCGGTCTCTAGCTGTCTATATCCCAAAACCCCATACACCTGAAACACAACATCCACTAGAATTAGCCCCGTTCACCGCCGCAGACCCGGTTCTTTGATATGAACCAATACGTTAAATATGCTGCTGTGGCTGTGGTGGCCTGGCGTATTGCCTGGCTACTAATATATTACATCTCCGGCTTTTACATCAGCTATATCTCCATAAACAATGGCGTGCTGTTCAATGGCGTCGCTTATCATGGAAAGGTACACATTCTGTTGAATTCCTTGCGATTCAGACTCTGGGGAAACACCCGAAGAATAATATTTTCAAACCTATGCATCAATGTGCTACCGAGAGAGAGCACACTGAGGCCTAAACGAGCTTCTACGCCTTCAGATGAGCCGCTTTCCATATATCCGAAATCGTTCTTCCTCAAGCCGATGGTCAAGCTCGTGCTCTACTTATTGAGGTCCCTCGACGTGGAAATGAGGGACGTGAGTGTGTTTGCTTCCATGTACCATTTCAGCCTTGATTCCGTGCTGGTTGTTTTGGACTCGAAGCATAAGGTCTGCTCTACCAATTCCTATAACTTATCGTTGGTCAATTCGATAACCAAGGCAAGTGTCCAGTTCCTAGATTCCAAGAGCCCGTCGAAACCCCTAACCATTGGCTCATTATCACTTCTGTTTAAACTATCGATCGATGCCAAATCGGGCCGTCTATCCAACATCTCCACCCGGCTCCACGTGGACGACCTTGTCCTTAAGGCCTTCCTGGCTATACGACATGTTACCTTGCACAGCATGAAAGGTGGGTTGAAATCTGCCCCTCGCAAAGACCATAAATCTACCCCACAACAATCCCTAGAGTCCAAGATCGACGATTACATTCTAATTCACAACCGAGTGCTTCAATGCTTCAAGGAGATCTCGCTTAATGTGGCTAATTTTAATATTGAAGAAATCCCCATCTTCTCCCCCTCCAACAATTATACGCTTAAAGAGTACTTTGCTCAAGAATCCATCGACTCCTCCCTTTTTATGTGTGTGGAGTCGATGTCAATTCACTTGGCGCGGGTGCTCAATACCTCGGCTGGATATGAGGTGCTTTTTAACCATCCGCGGGACTCGCCTTTTGAACTCACGGTCTCCACTTTGCTCTTGAAACTAGGCTATCGTGGAGATAATGGTTCGGGGCAGGGGAAAATACGCCAGGAGTTCCTCTCGATTCCGACCTATAGTCTTACGTTCAAGACCAACATCATAGACCATTTGGTGCACGGATATGGTTTGAAAAACTGTGTTTTAGAATTATTTTCATCTGGAAACAGTCCCATGCTCGATGTGGACGTGCGGCTTCTAGCTCTTCTATGGTACAATTACTTGGTGTTGAAGAAGCTTATGAGGTTGAGAAGTATAAAGAAAAATGATAGCTCTTGGGAGTCTCCACCTTATAATGACAGTTCTGAAAGCGAAAGTGATGGCGAGGACTCGACTGACTCGGAAGGAACTGCTTTTGAGAATTCTCGCGAGCAACACATTTCCATGCAATTCGTCGATAAGGCCATGTCATTACTCGAGGATTATTACCCTCGAATTGATATCAAATTAACAGTCGAGCAACCTCGTGCTTTGCTCAGATTACACAACGAAAAGGACAACAAGACCCAGATGCTTATGGTGTCCTACTCAATGATGGTTATGCATGTGTTGACAACGGAAGACCATGACTACGATTCCATGTGTCACTTCATGCATCCAAGTGTCACTTTCAGTGAAAAGTATGGTGAGGATTCACGCCAAAAAGTCTTCACCGAGGAATTCTGTGGTTTGGGCGATGCTCACATAGACTTCCAGGTCTTGAAGTACTTAAAATTCCAAACGGCGGTATCGTTGAGTGGTGCATTTATCAAGCTCGTGAAGCCTGATGTACTAAATGGTATCAATCTGATCATAACCAGTGCCACCAGAGCTGCTACCGAGAACTTGAAGAGAGGTCGTTTGAACCGACACTTGGATGCACGCATATTAAGTGACCTCGCAAAGTATAGTCCGAAGAAGATTTCTCCAACGAAAACCTCCCATACAGAGGACTTCATTTTTGCGTCTCTTCCATCGTGGTTTATCTCAGCCGAATTCAAGTTCGACGGCTTGACAGTCATGCTAGGCTCCACGTCACCATTGATTCCTCCAAGCTATATCTATGAGCTCTCGAAGAAGAGCGTGGTCAAATTCACCGAGACTTCAAGTATTTTGACATTCAAAATCGGGTCGTTCAAGCTACTCATTGAGAATGTCGAGGACAAGGAAATGTTTAACGCGTCTGATCAGAGCTCTTCCTCGGCCACACTGGAAACTTTATCAGTCAGCAGTGTCAAAGATAGCTTTTGGGATATGTCCTTGCAAATAAGTGATACTTCTCTTAAAACACTGGACACGAAGAAAAAAGTGACAGTGCTAGACATTCCCGAGATGAAGTTCCAACTCCGCTCACAGAGCAAGGACTCCAAAAACGAATTGGTGTTTGATACCAGTATAGACCAACTCGACACCTTCATGGACAGGCAGGTAGCGTTCACTGCTATTGGACTGATTCACTTGATCATGGAGACTATAGTGAAACCGATCAAGAAGTTCCAAAACAGTTTCAGAAGAGAAAGACAGATTTTGCGGTCAAGGCAAGAAAAGACTGCTTCTTTCAAGATCCAGGATTACCTAGTCATCAATTTTGACCTCAAGAGGATAAACCTAGTCTTATCGCTTTCTGAACAGATCAAGATCCGCATGCAGAACTACGATTTGAAAGTGAGCTACGAGAAACAAATCGTCCAGGGCTCCAATTTATTGACTCGAGTCATGGTATCTTCGCCAATGGTGCCTGGATATTGGGATAGAATGTTGATTGTGGATTCGGTTACTGTGAGATTTAATACCTTTTCACCTGGAGAATCCATCATCATTGAATCGTCTGCCATTCGAATCTGCCAGCCACACAAATTCGTGGTGTACAAGTTGTTTGACAATCTTTCCATCTTCATGAAAGTTATGAAACATCTTGTCAAATGCCTTAAGGTTTCGGAAGTGGACATCGTTGTGAGACCTACCGAGTCAAAACCCATCGAACTTCCTCCCATTCGGTTGAAATCCAGAAAGATCACATTCGCCATTGAAGATGATCCTTTTGAAAGCGATCTCAATATGATATACCAATTGGGACTTGTGGAACAGCGCAAACGGATAGAACTCCAAGACTCTTTTGACGAAAAAGTCAAGTTGAACAGCGATAAGTTCGACCAGGAAGAGATCGACGAGAAACAGGATGCGCTCAACAAAGTGTTTGAAAGCCTGTGGATTCGGAAGGTCAGAGTGTACAAACAGAAACTCCTGCAGGAATGTGACGATAACAAAATGTTTTTGTTTGGAGAAGAGTCGAACCTCTCCAACCATGAAAATCGGCATGTGAATGCATACTCGACTTCGGCTCCTTTGCTTAGCGTGATTTTGAGTGGTGTGAACCTTCAGTTGTCGCAGCCCAAATTTCCTCCCGAACAGCTCTCTCAGTTCATCTACGACAATGGCCAGGGCGTTCCCAAAGACACTCGCTACAACTTGATTATCCCTATGTTCATGAATGTTAGCATTGAGGAGTTGAGAATGCATTTGAGAGATTATCCACTACCATTATTTGAGCTTCCACATGCAGTTGACTCCAGTGGTAAAGGAAGAGCTCTCTTGATGAGCGGCCATTTGGTTCTAAGCGAAAACCTAGTGTTGGAGGATGAACACCTCCGGAAACTCCCAGTGCAGCTCGTTGAAGTGACGGACGACCCAGAATATCAGCCCAACAAATTCGATAAACTTATTATCGAAAAGTCCATGGCAACTCTCAAGATCTACACCGACATGGACGTTCTCTTCGACTCGCTGGGGCCATCGAGATTTATTTGGGGCCAATCGTACCAGTTTGGAATCCAGCAGATCATGCTCAATGTGGACCAGTTCTCCAAGCCTCCGGTGGACCCATCGTCCAAGCTAGGCTTTTGGGACAAGCTCAGGTATGTCATGCATGGAAAGATGAACATACATACAGGGAAACATGCAAGTATTGAAGTGGGGTTCAAGGGAGATAAAGACCCTTACAATATGTTTGGACATGCGAATGGATTTATTCTCAGCATGAAGGATTCTGTTGAGTGGAAGATTAATGAGTACGACAACTCGCTTAAATTCTTCGATATCCAGGCAGGAAGAATCTCTTGGTACATCCCCAACTACTTATCGTCACCTTTGGTGTGTTGGACACGCCCAAGCTCCAAACCAACGTTTTTCCCCAATATGAAAGAGGTGTTGTCATCATGCCACGGCTACTACCTCAACGATGAGGCACGAATTGATGATCTCTCCAAGCTAGGAGAAGTCTCAAGCGTCCCGGAGAAAGAAGTGGTTCAATTGAGCGGAGGAGTCACTCTCAATGTTGGCTTCTTGTTGCAGCGAAAACAACCCGACTCAAATGAGATGTCTGAAGAAGGCAAGGCCCACTACGAACTTGAGCTATTCAACCCCAAGTACACAAAGGAAGGACACGACTCTTATGAGGGCTTTAGGACTGGAAGGATCCATATGGCCCTTTCTTTTGTTGCTCATACAGATGAAAGTTACAATACGATCCATTTGAGTCCAGGCGTGTTCAACCACTTTTTCGACTGGTGGTCTTTGTTTAAAGGAAACACCATGCTTCCTATAAGAAGAGGATCTTTGTTTGGAGAGGTGAAGAACTCGGAAAAGTTCTCGGAGCATCTCTTCACCAACAAGTTTCTTTTTGATATAAAGAATCTCTTCATAAGTCACATTTACCGAAACGAAGACTTGGGTCTGGATTCGGATGAATTGGAATGCATTGGGTTGAGAGCAAAGGTTGACGAGTTTGTTGTTGATTTGCATCAGAAAAAGGAGGAGGTCTTCGATACCAGCGATGATGCATCCCGTGGAAAGAAGGTCATGAAGATGATGTTCAACTTGGGACAAGTGGTGTTGACCAAAATAGACCTTCGAACCGTGCAAGCCATTTTCCACCGGAACGTGTACACGGCAGTCCGCCAGGATAAGGCGAGGGCTCTGAAGGATGCTTTGAAGATCTTCGACAAGAATACCAAATGGCTTGACCTCGAAGATTTTGACGAGGCGTTCTTCCCCTCCAACGGGTTTGTCTTGAAATCGGGGGAAATTCTTCCGTTCTTGTACTCGGAAAAATTCGCCTATCTCCGGGATATCTCAGGAGATAGATTTGACGAAGACTTTTCGGACGACCAAACACACGATTGTACTATGTACAAGACCGATTACTACTCGTCTCAGATTGAAGTGTACAAGCGCAGACTTGAGGATATCCGAAAGCTTTCGAAATCCGATCCAAGTGTCAGCAAGCACAATGTGGAGGAGCGAGTCAGTACGTTGAAGAGCTTGATTGATAAGTTGAAAATGCAAAGAAGGAAAAGCATGCATAAAGGAAGTGTGACCTCGATGGCTGAGCAGAGGGAGAATTTCAACAATCGATTTATTCTTGTTTCGATGTTCTTGAAGTGGAACGAACCAGTTCGGAACCAGTTCATGAAGTATATCCATTTCGTGCAGCGCAGCAGCAGCTACAAGAAGCTCATGTCGTTCGAGTTCATGAGCATGCTTGAGAGTATTATCGAAAAGGAGAAGAACGAGGAAGATGCGTCGACACTCCGGTCAACGCTCAAAGATGCAGAGAAATCAGCGGAGGAGTTAAGGTCTCGACTTAACAAGTTCGAGAGCTCGCAAGAGCGCATCGACAATTTCAATGGCACTCTCAGGAAAGTCAAGGACAACAATGTCATAAGTGAAGACTACAAGATCGAGGTGATTTCGCCTCAGATCCAATTGCAATCAGAACAGGCCAAAGACTCGGTTGTCATTATTACTGCGCCAGTATTGGAGTCGAAGATATTGTCTGTCAAGACTAATAAGGACTCTTCGATGCCATCTCTAGAGCTAGAAAGAAGGTACGGAGTGCTTCTTCACGATGCCAATGTTATGGTGGTGGAGAAGCTGAGCATGAAAGCCAAACAAATCGCTCTCGAGAGACAACCATACGGAACCAAAACAAAATGGCCCCCATTCCTTGGTATAGAGACATGCAAGAGCAGCAACCTAGCATTTGAAGAGGATGTGCTTGTCAATAGGATGTCATTGATGTTGACATTTGACCAGGTGATGGCACTGATTTCTAAGCTAGAACAAGTGGACACCGAAGATGGGGCGAGCCCTAGCAATGGGTCCAAGGATTCCCGGACGGCCAATAGATTGAGAGTGGATGTTCCCCGTCTTGCTATCAGCAGTACTTCCAAGCAGTACTTTGCACTTTACGTCACGGTGATTTCACTTCTCCTATACAATGAGCCTTTGGCAGTGGAACTCAACGATCGGATTTCGAAGCTTCGGTTCTCCAACGACTTCCAAGATTTGCCTGCTCTTCACCACCGTTTGACCAGTCTCCATAAAATCGTTGGCATTTCGGGTGGTCTCTTGAACAACTACAACTTCCGGCAGGATGGACATTTGGACAACGAAGCCCTTAACGAGTACTTGCTTCTCACCCACACGAAAACGTCATTAGCGGATGACATCATCCTTACACTCCAAACACTCTTTTCAGGCGACTTGGTCACGACCTCGTCCGCCAGAGTGGTCCAGGACTGGAGGATCGCTGCAGACGAAATTGTTCTTCACATGTTGAACGATGACCGCAGTCCGATCATCGATTTGAAGATCGAACATGGTGTTTGCAAAAGAGTCCTCAAAGACGACGGATCCAACCATAACCGGATCGAGATAAAGAGCATCGAAGGTGTTACACTCTTGGAGAATGCTTTTTACAAGAAATTCTTGGAGCCCTCAAAAAAGACAAATGCCCATGATTTGATCACAGTGGACTGGTCCATGAACCGGTCTATTGGAGGCATCAAGATCATCGACAACTTTGACATCAGCCTGCTTCCCTTGAACTTGAGCATTGATGAGGAGACCGGGTCTCTGTTGATGAAGTTTATTTTCCGGACCGATAACGAGATCAACCAGAGCCCCATCCTTAAGGTTTCCGAGACGGAGCCTAAGGATAAGAACGATGACAAGAATAGCGACAATGACGGCCGCAGTGACACTTATTTGGATGTGGCTTCTCGTGGCCAAACAAGAAGCCTTGCTGCATCCAGGGGAAATAAAAGTGGTTCAAGCAAAGACTCTTCTTCTTTTGCAAGTTCCGGAAATGAACTTGATCGTGATAGGGATGTCACGGCGATGATTAACCGGTCCAAGAAGTACATCAGTATCTCGAAGCTCACATCGCAGCTGTTTGAGATCATGATCTCGCTCCGCATGAAGACTGGTTCCAAACGGTTGCTCAACGTGTCCAATTTCCGCTTACAGCTCCCTGCTTGGGAGATCGAAACCAAGGTGTTGTCACTCTTGGACGTAGCGGACATCTTCAAGAAGACTGCCATCAGAGCTTTGCTCCTGCATTCAGGCGGTCTATTGAAGAACAAGGTGTCATCCAGAAAACAGAACTTGAAGCGTTTCGAACGCCGGTTCTCCAAGAAGCTAGAGAAGCTGAAGGAATCCGACGATTCAAAACCAAGTGAGTCAAAACCAAGTGAGTCAAAACCAGAGGATAAATCCAAGACTGCAAATGGACCTGTTGTGCTCTTTGAGATAACACCCAAACAAACAGAAGGCTGCACGGTGTCTACAGGCGAGAGTTATTCTCTGAGCAGGGTTTCACCAACCCAAACATAGACCAAATAATACATAGATTAAGAAATGACTAATGAAACATTTTGAAACACCTGAACACCTTCGCAGATGACAGGATAACAGACTAGCACGGAAATAACCGTACAAGAAGAGACAGCCCGATTTTTATATATGCTGCCTCTTCATGTCTGAGCCGTACATCTGCTTCTTCTTTCTCTTCTTCTTGTACTCGTCCATTTCGGTCATGTCCTCATTTCTGCCGGAAGCAGTATCACTTATGGCCAAGTCCGCGGTGTTGAAGCCAGGAATACCATTGATGGAAGTCTTGTCGAACTTCAACGCCGATGCCAACAAGCTGCCGTCAAATTCCTGAATCACATCCGGCAAATTGCTTAGTTCGGGGTTGAGAATCTGGCCGTCCACCGGCTTGGGCGCCGGAATCTGGTGTTTCCCTGGGAGGTCCAGTATATGGTTCTTATACGACTTGCGTAGCTTGACCCCCTTGGAGCCGTCACTTTTGACACGACTGATGGAGTTTGCAATGGGTTCTAGCTTATATAGAGCAAGTAGGTTATCTAGAGGAGATGGAGTGGGTGGAGTATATACCGCTGGAGTTAGTCGTGTGCCGGACACAGAAATGTACTGGTGATAAAACATACCATCTTTATCGATAAGATAGAAGCCGTCTAGGGGGTTCGTGACTTCTCGTATATTATCAGTCATATTCCATTGAAGAGTACACTCGAGTGTATGGAACGCGAGCTTATTGCGCGACGTTAATGCGTGCGAGCCTTGTATGTAGTTTCTGGAACTAGAACTAGAAGTAGAACTACCAATCCATATAAATATAATTCTTGTTGTGTCAATTCTGTTACTTCAGATAACTTCAGATAACTTCAGATAACTTCATATTTCTTCACTCTATAATTTATTTATAAATAAAAATGGCTGACTAGCTATACACGTTTCCAAGAGAGATCGACTTCACCACAGTGTAGTCGTCCACTCCGTACAATGAACCCTCACGGCCAAAGCCAGACTCCTTGATACCTCCAAAAGGCATGGCTGCATCAGTAAATATTCCCGTGTTCACACTCACCATTCCCACCTCCAAGGCCTCGGACACTGAGTACACGGTGTTCAAGCTTTCGGAGAAGACGTATGCTGATAAGCCGTATGGGGTATCGTTGCACTCTGTAATGACCTCGTCCTTTGTGTTGAACTTGATAATAGCAGCCAACGGTCCGAATGTTTCTTCATGCACGACCTTCATGTCCTTGGTGACGTCTTTCAAAACGTAAGGAGCGTAGAAATGCTTTCCAAGGTTCGGAAGTGGCCCTCCTTTGACCACCACCTTGGCTCCTTTGGACACTGCATCTGTCACATGGTCCTCGACCTTGTCCATAGCTTTGGTGTTGATCAAACACCCGTGGGTGACGCCCTTCTCAAAGCCATTGCCGATCTTGAACTGCTTCACCTTTTCGGCGAACTTGGCCACGAATTCATCGTAGATTCCGCTCTGGATGTATAATTTATTGGCACAAACACAAGTTTGGCCCAAAGAACGGAACTTGGATGCTATAGCCTGCTCCACTGCATTGTCGAGCTTGGCATCGTCGAAAACAATCACCGGAGCATTACCTCCCAACTCCATAGACATCTTCTTTAGAGTCAGCGACGATTGCTTGTAGAGCAACTTTCCAACAGGCGTCGAGCCCGTGAAGGAGATTTTCTTGATCAAGGGAGACTCGCAGAATTTAAGACCGCATGCTGGGGTCGATTCCACACTCACCAACACAACATTGAATACACCGCGGGGAAACCCAGCTTCATTGGCCAAGTACGCAAGAGCTAAGGACGACAAGGGCGTCTGGCCATCGGGTTTCAAGATGCATGTGCATCCCGTAGCAAAGGCGGGCGCAGCTTTCCGTGCACCCATGGCAGAAGGGAAGTTGAAAGGGCACAACAAGCCCACGGGACCCACCGGCTGTTTATAGGTAATGATTTTGTTGTTATAGTTTGAAGGCTGGATGGTGTGGCCGTAAATTCTTCTTGCCTCTTCAGCAAACCATTCGAAGTAGGAGGCTGCATATTTGACTTCTCCAATGGCATCGGTCAAGCACTTGCCGTTTTCCCAGGTGATGATGGCAGCCAAATCGTCCAAGTTCTCAAGCATGAGGTTGTGCAAGTTTCTCAACCACCTAGAACGGTCAACCGGATTAGACGATTTGTAGGATTTAAAAGCATCTGCCGTGATCTTAATAGCCTCATCGATCTCCTCGGGAGTCTGATCCGGAAGCTCGATAATCAACTCCTCAGTAGCAGGGTCAAAGACCTTAAAGGATTTGGTGGACTTTGACTCGTACCATTCGCCATTGATAAACGGCTTGGCTTTGAAAAGGTTTGGGTTTTTTAATGTCACTGTCATGGTGCTGGGTAGAGAAGGTTCATGGAGGGCAGAAGCCGGGATCTATATATGGTGGATTTCCCCGCGAAAGTTAGCGGGTTTCCTGCCGGTACCTAGCGGCGACCTTGATAGCGCACAAGATAGCGCGGATTTTGAGCAAATATGCCATACTACTCGGAAGCTACAACGATTCTACAAGCTAGAACTCGAACAAAATGGCCTAAGAAAATTAAGAAAGGAGAGAGAAAGGAAAATTAAACGGAATAATCAAAAAAATCAAGAGCTCACAAAAGGTCTATAATTGGAGAAAGAAGGGGACTATATTCGTGGTAATTTGTGGTAAATTGACTAGACTGACTGAATTGACTGAATTGACTGGATTGACTGGATTGACTGGATTTGTCATCAATTGTACTAGCTAGGACTGGATTTGTCAGATATTATACTAGAATGACTAGAATATATGGTTATAAAACCAGTGTGGGGTACGGCGTGAGATTTGGATGACAAATGTATTCCACGGCCTAGGAACGGTTTAAATACTTGGTCTAAAAAGCAACAGCCATGAATGCGCTAGGCCGTGTAGCGTGCGCCGTGTCTCAGCAGCCAGCTTGATAGCCTAATCAGATGCGCGCAAGCCTACTCAAACCACCCTGTCACCAGTCTGTCAAACCAGCTCTAGCCTGGCCATAATGGCGACAGACAAATCAAAAAAAGTACTATGGGATAAAAAGGATAATAAAAAGAGAATAAAAGGAGAATGAAAAGATAATAAAAAGAGAATAACAAAATAGTCAGGAGTATACAAGTAAGGGGAGTAAAGGAGATTATGGAAAGGAAGAGAATGTCGTGTGATCGTAGTAACGAGTGCGCAAGACCAGTTAAGACCAGTAAGGCCAGTGACCAGTAAAGGACTAATATGAAGGACTAATATGAAGGACTAATATGAGTATAATAAAGAGATGAGCAGATTGGCTTGAATTAGCAAGGACAATACAATGAAAAATTACGGTTAGACACGACTATATTTAAATGCAGGAGCGTGTAGGGAATGGGGTGAAGTCGTAATTGGTTATGGTGCGTCAAGAGTCTGGCCAGGGTCAGGAAATATCCAAAAGTTGTCTAAATTGGCATTATATCCACACAGTAAATCTGTACTTACACAGTCGATATGTACTTACTCAATTTACAGTTATACACCCTGACTCAGTTAATATTCATCGCCACATCTGCTACTGTATTACTCCTCGTACAGGCACCACACCATCACTCTTCCCAACTGGCTGCACGTGACCCCGGTAAATAGATCATCCAAAGCTCAAGGTTCCGATCGACCCTAAACCTTAACTCCTCAAATTCAACCACTCTACTACTCTTTTCATTAATATAAAATAATTCTCCCTAGACTACACTACACTACTTGTCTAAAACCACCATTGTGCAGTACTGCTCTTACCATTACTTACTCCACCACTTTACTTTACCGCTGCACCATTATTCTAGTCTACTACTCTGTTATGTGTTAAATTTACCTCTCCATTGAAGGCTCTCGGTTCGTTCTATGTCTTCGAGTCCAATAACGTTTTTGAATGCAAAGGACTATACTTGTCAGCGATCTCGGTTCCTCCAGTAGGGAGTGCGCATGTTCCGTTCCAGGCATGTTTCAGGGAGCGCGCAACCAAAACAACTAATCCGTCCACTAGGTATAACCACCATCACAATGTTTTCCTTAAGAGCAGCCAATGCATTCGTCAACGTCACCAAAACCAAGTCCTTAGGGGCTTTCCAGATTATGTCCCAAAGAACTGTCACGTCCAAGGTGTCAGTGTCTGGATCCGAAGTCAAGCAATTGAAGACCAAAATTCAAAGGGAGAAGAAACGGTTGGCTGAATACAAAACCAAGCACGACGAAAGGTCCAAGAATTTGAAGATCAAGGAGAAGGCCAGAAAGGAAAAGGAGATGGAAAGCTCCAAAAAGGCCGCCGAGGCCGAAGCCAAGTTGATCAAGAAGGCTACCAGGGTATACAGAAACTTAAGCGGATTGAACTTGTACATTAGGGAGAAATGCACCGGCACAAACCCTCTCAAGGATGTCAATGTTCAATGGGTCAGGCTCGCCGAGAGTGAGAAGGCCGTGTACGTGGACCGTGCCAACAAGATTAATGAGGAGAACCGTAAGATCTGGGTCGACGGCCCAAAGAAGCCACCCACCTCTTACAGCCTCTTTGTCAAGGAGAACTGGAAGGATCTTGGTGACTTCAAGGCTTCCTCCAAGGCCATTTCTGAAGCTTGGAATGGATTGTCTGAGGACCAAAAGAATGCCTACAAGCCCGAGGCAAATGCTTACGCCAACTTCAAGAAGGCTCACGATGCCTGGGTTGCCAACAGAGTGAAGCTCTACAAGGAGAAGACCAGCAGCTCGTAAATCGCTAGGCAAAGTGAGTGCCAACGCAGAGGCTTCTCATATTTGTACATTAAAAAATGTTCTCGTTACTAATACATGTAGTTCAATAATAGACTCAGTCACTGGTGCTCGGACTGGTGCTCAGGCCACCGTTGAGCTCAGCTTATTCAAGCTCTCCAGCTTCTATACTCAGTTTAACTTTTAACAATGCCTTCTTCAACAAGTCAGGCAATATGGGTTTGGACACGAAATCCACCATTCCCACTTCAAGACACCGTTGTCTCTCCTCACCGGCAACATTCGCAGTCAAGGCAATGATTTTGGGTAGGAACCTATCAAGGCCACGTTGCGTAAGAGACTTCGTCAAATCGATGGTGGCCTGGATGCCGTCTTTCTTGGGCATCTGGATATCCATGAAGATCACGTCATACTTCTTACCTTCGTTGAGTCTGGCCTCACACTTCTCCAACACCTCCACTCCGTCCTTGGCATGATCGGCCACGTAGCCTAGTTTCTTCAAGTGCTGCAGTGCAACCACCAAATTAACCATGTTGTCTTCAGCAATCAAGATGCTAAGGTCGTTGGCAGTGGGTTTCTCTTTGGCCAAGCTTTTGGACAGGTTGGTTTTGGAGGATGTGGGTTGAAGCGTGACAGGAGTGGTAGACTGGTCCAATAGGATTTTCTTCACCGACGACCTTTTGATGGGGGAAAAGAGAATGCTGCTGGGCTTTAATTTGTTCAACTCAGTATCGGAAACCATCAGCCCAAACCGGGTCAAGATATGGAGCCGCACATGCTTCCACTTGGGAAGAGTAAGGGCATGCTCGGCTGCCTTGAGGCATTCCCGGTCCACCACCAAGATATCCACGGGGCCTTTGTAAGTTTCGAGAGACTCGGACTTCTCAAATAAGTTGACACTGGCGTTGTAGTACTCAAAGACCTGCTTGAGTGCTTGCTTCTTCCACATCTTCTTGGACACAATGACGACATTCTGGGGAGAAAACAGCTCATTGTCAGGCTTGAGTTCGGCCTCGAAAGGACACGTGAACACAAAGGTGGAGCCGGAGTTCTCTTGGCTGGTGAAGGTGATTTTACCATTCATGATTTCGGCCAATTTTTTGGAGATGGCCAAGCCTAGACCAGACCCTCCATATACTCTTCTGGAAGAACCATCCACTTGCGTGAAGGCTCCAAATATTTTGGAGTTGGACTCTGTTGGAATCCCAATACCGGTGTCTTCCACAGATATGGAGAATTCATACCTTTTGTCCTTTATGAATGTTGCTTCGAGAGTCAACTTGACATGGCCCACGGAGGTGAACTTGAGAGCATTTCCAACAAGGTTGATGATGATTTGGCGGAATCTCGTGGCATCTCCATAGATGACTTCCACCTCAGGACAATTGTTGAAGTAAGCAAACTCGAGGTTCTCGGATTCTGTCTGCTCGCTAGCAAACAGAATGGCACTTTCAATGGTATCGTTGATGGAAAAGGCAACATTTTCAAGATTAAAAGAACCGTGCTCTATCTTAGTGAAGGCAAGGATACCATCAATGATGTTGAGCGTGACCAAGGCCGAGTTCTTGATGGTTTCAACGTACTCCCTTTGCACATTATCCAAATCCGTATCTAGCAAGAAGATGGAGCATGCGAATAGAGAGTTGAAGGGCGTTCGGATCTCGTGCGACATGTTGGCAAGGAAACTGGCCTTCTCCTCCGTGGCGTCCTCTGCTGCCTTCTTTGCCAATTCCATTTGCGTGTACACGGCCGATTTGGTGAATGACACAGCTGCTTGCGAGCAAAGAAGCAAAAGAAGGTCAATTACTGCTGGGTCAATGCTAAGAGCAGGTGTACTTTTTGTTTTGCCAAGACTTCTGTTCTCGAGGTAAATAGCCCCGACAGCCGTTGAGGTTTTGATGGGAACACAGAATCCGGTAAAGTTGGGGTTGTCCACATAGTAAGGGTCATCAGAGATCACACCTTCAAGATGGGAATGCACCGTTTCTCCACTGATCAAGGATTGGATGATCAAACTAGCAGGAGCCAAGTCTGGACGGGTCAAAAGTGGCTCATTGTCTAGCACATAGATGCTATTGATGGTGCCAATGGCCTTAATGATTGGCTGAGGGGTCAGCATCTTGAGCACGACTACTCCATAGTCAACGCCCATAAACATCAAGCTGCTCTCGAGTAACTTTTGCACAATCAAATCTATGGAGGAAGACTGGGCTATAAAGAGACAGAGCTTCAAGGTTTTGGTCCATTCGCCTTGAGAAGGAGGCTGGATTTTCTTGCGGGAGTAGAGTTCTCGCTCGGTCTTGGAACTCAATATCAGTTCCTCCGACAAATCTGTCATCCTTGAGTTCTTTGACCTGTCGTCACTGTCTGCCGGAGGAGCAAGGGTATCACTGTAGAAGCAATCATCAAAGAAGTTTTGCTGAACAGGACTTGGCTGCTCACTGACATTGGGAACCCCGGCCCAGTTGAAATCATCGAATAAGCCAGGGAAGTCAATCTTGAGTTTCTCCACTTTTTTGTCCGCTTTGACCGTGTTGAATAAGGAAAATGCCTTTTTGGCAAAGAATTGCACTCTCTTTTCGCTGTGGGAGTTTCTCTTGAGCCAATTGGCGCAGATGCGGCTGGCAATTCCGGCCTCCACCCATTTTCTCGAGTTTTCAGACTCCTCAATGGCTTCCTCAAACAAGTCTAGTAAGGCCAACGAGGGGAACTGTGGATCTAAAGTATAGAGACTTGCCTCAATGATCTTATACTCACACCTGAAGTTAGCACTGGAGTGATCGGACCAAAGCTTAAAACTAGCTTTGATCTCATTGGCGATTTTCATCACTTCTGGCTTCTTCACTGCATCTTCCTTATGCACCAATGAAATGGCACACACGAAGTAGTAAAGGACATGGAGCGTGGACATGGGCAATTGCTTCAGAACTGCATATGTTTTGAGGATTAAGTCAGAACACACTGAGTAATTCTCCTCCTGTGCCGCATAGAGCAACGCATTGGAATAGTAGACGAACTCCAAGTCAAGCGTCGGCTTCTCGGAGGTGACCTTGCTCAAGTCCATATATTCTTCTAATGGAAGCTTGCCGCTCCATAATCCCATTAAGTCCGTGTAGAACTTGTACTCGATGTCATTGTCGTACCTGACCAGTCTCGCAAGCCCCAAGGACGAGCTATGCCATCCTCTCATATTACCCAAGAATAACTGACTGGAGACAAAATAGCCCCTAACAAAAGTGTTCTTTCCTTGGATTTGAACAGGAAGCGCGACGTATGCCAAACGCTTGATTATTCTTGGAAGCGGCATCTTGAATTGCGCCATGAACAAGAGGTATGTTTCATTGATGGTTTGGAGAGTTTGTGTGCTTACTCCATCATCATTGTTGACAAGCGACATTGCCACATCCGCAAGCTCAAAGGCCTTGACCAAGCTCATATCCTCATGGAACTGAACAAAGTAATTTGCCAAATGGAGTAATGGCACGCTACAGGAAGCAGCATAGCCATAGGTTGCCATGAGGCTGACGAGCTGAGCGAGAATGGCCAACCGAAGGTCTGGAAGCTCGAGAATATAGGTCACATTCATGAGGCTGGTGACCAATTCGGCAATCAAAATGAACCGTTTGTCCCAGGCCCTATCCAACGTTTTGAGCCTTCTTATTTCGGCCAACGACAACGGGAGCAGACTAAGATGCTTCTCTGCGAGCTTTTTTGCTTTTGCTGGGTCCAAAGAACACTCGATCTTTAACGATTCTAGGCCTTTTAATGCTTTCTTCAAGCCCTCGTTATATTTTCTCAGACTGAACAATGAGCACACGCTAAGGTGTAAAAGAGTCCAGTTATTAGCCCCGAATTCAGCTTCGGCCTTCTGTAAAATGGTATTGGCCTCCTTGTAGTTTCCAAGGTAAAAATTGCACTGGATTCTCGATAACGTCAACTTGAGTTTCCTTCGTCTATCTCTTTTGGAGAGGAACATCATAGAGGCATCGAAGAATTTGAGAGCTAAACTCAAATTGGATGTGGAGATAGCGTAGCGTCCACCATTGATCATTGCATCGTGATAGGCCTGTGTATCAGCCGGCTTGGCTGCAGCACAAGAAACAAGCAAATGCGAGGCCATATTTAAGTATGCCGTCACGTTGATTCTTGAGGACTTGGAGAGGTGTTTCTGGAGCCGAAGGCCACAAGCGCGGTGGAACTTGTGGTATTCATTGTTGACGTCCATTTGTTCGAGGAGGAAGAGCTGGATGTTGCTATGGTCAAAACGGTAGCGAGACCTCTTGGTGAGCTCCAAGACCACCGAGTCGTTCAATTCAAAAGGGAAGCCGGTCTCGGTTATCATGTGGAACGGAACCTTGTAGCAAATGCCAGAAGATATGATTATTCTGGTGTCCAAACATAACTGGAGCAAAGAATGAATCACCTTTAGCGAGTACCCCGTGACGATCATCAACTCGCAAATGTCAAACGACCCATTGGTGCAAATTATGGTAGCAAACTTCAACAACTTCAAGGCATCGGGATTGAGGGCTGTCGCAATGTACTCTTTGATGATTCCTTCCATGCCGTCCTGTTCTATTACAGAACTGGCACTCTCCGCAGACTGCTCGAGTAAGCGTGTGTTAGACTTGCTCTTCAACAAACAGTACCGCAAGTAGTACTCGAAGCAAAGAAAGTTTCCTTTGGTCACTTTGAAAAGGGAATCCGAGTAGTGGTTATTTTCTTGGTTGAAAAATAAATTGAAATACCGACTGAACCCACGATGATCGAGTGGTTTGAGTTCGAACTCCATCACTGGCCATTTTAAAAATTCAGCAATTCGGAAGTACATACTCGGTTCCACCCCGTTATTTTCATACCGGCAAACACTCTTGTTATCTCTATAGGAAGCGACAATGGTGATGGCAGCATTGACAGTGTTGACTTCACAATACTCAAAGATTTCAACAAGGAGGTTAAACTCGTTGACGGGAAACCAATTGATGTTATCCAAAATAATGGTCAAGCCTCCACGAGCAAGGGCACTGAAGATGCGCTTGAAGATATAGTTATACTTCAACTCCATATTGAGTTTATCTTCCTCGTACGGAATTTCGGTACTATCACTTGAACTCATCGAATTGGAATCATACGCGTCAATCTCGTCCTTCATAAGTGCAACAACGGCATCTGAAGGTTGAGTGCTCGATTTGGCTTGCACTATAGGTGCCACCGGCCTGTTCTGGCGGTATTTTTGGTATTTTGGCCCAAGAAGAACCTTCAAGTTGGGGATGGATTGAAATAACACACTCAAGTCCGCATCGATCTCGTAGGTGAAGACTTTCCTCCATCCTTCTATGGTATCCCGCGAGGAGGAGAGAATTTGCTTCGTTATGGCGTATACACCATATATTAGAAAAGCATAACAGGAAACATTTCTGTCGCAGCAGTCGAAGCCCCAATGAACCACAAAGTCTTGCTTCTTGAAAGCCTCGCCGCTTATCTGTTCTAGAATTGTAGCTTTTCCAACTCCCCCTTCACCTTTGAGGAGAAGAGTCTTGCATTTGTCTGGACCATGGTACAGGGCAAAGAGTTTCTGCATCATTTCAAAGTTCTCTGAGCTGGCAGAGTTCAGAATTGAATTGTGGAATAATGGTAAGTTTGCTGGACTCGAAGTTTCCTTGACTTCAGTAATTTTCAGCAAATTGTCCAATGGAGTTTTTGGTTTGGAATAATCCAGAATTATTGCATTTAATTCTTCGAGCATGGCATCAATACTTTGGAACCGATCACATGGGTTTTTCTCCATGCATTTGACAATGAAACTGTCAAGTTCACTGGTGATCCATTTGGGACCCAACGTTTTAGGCCGGATTGGTGCTTTGGTCAAAACTATCCTTTTGAGTTCTGTCAAATCAGACGTTTGAAAAGGTAAACATCCCACCACAATCTCATACAAACATACTCCAAGGGAGTATATGTCTGTTCTATAGTCCACGGAAGAAGTGGCACCACTGGTGTTTTCGGGCGAAACAAACTGTAGGCCCTGTTGGACATTGTTGTAATTTTTGTTTCGAAAAGAATTGAAAGAGTGCTCAACAGCAACAGAAAAACCGAAGTCCCAGCCCGTAAGAACCACTTCCTCACTTTGGTGAACATCAGGATGTGGTAAGGTGGTGCGCAAGATGTTGCTGGTCGTCAAGCCATTATGAACAATGCCATACTTGTGGCAGGTTGAAAGAGCACGTAGTATGGGCACAAAGTCCTGGAGGATCCTTGCAATATAGCTCCTGCTTTTCGGAAGTTGCTGTACACGATTAGAGAGTTCCACGAAATCCTGGTCCGCACTAGTTCCTCGCACCGAGGATTTATCCAGAATAAAAGAGCCAGAGTCGGATGCACTGCGGTCAGAAGGGCCCGAGTATATGCTTTCGGGGACTCGGGTATTGGCTATTTTCTCTTTTGTCTGGTCGGTGTAGAACTCCAACAAGGTTTTGTAGTTGTTATCGGGGTAGATCATAATGAGCAATGGTTTGGAGATGCCATTGACGGAATGCTCCACACTTAGTTGGTCAATAGGGTATAGAATTCCGGGGATGTCTGGAGGCAAGGTTATGGGGTTATAAGTGGACAGGGTGCCGGAATCGTGTTCGGCCTGGGGTTCTATTGGCTCTTTAGCATTGTATAACCATGACTGGCGCGTAGAAGTAGGAGGATTAACCCCCAGAGTGATATACCAATCATTAAGAAAACGGGCAACATGGTCACAGTGGCTTATATCGGAAGATACCTTAATTAAAACGGGCTTTCCCGTCTCCTCGTGTTTGGCCGAGAACACAGACGAAGTGGTCTTATTGGTCGAAAGCTTCTCGCCTAGTTTATAACCAGCCACCGATGAAGGCACCTCTTGCGAATCGTCATAATTCTGGGTTTGTTTGAACTCGTACACACCCGTATCCTTCATGAAGTTGAGCTGGTTCTTTGTGATATTGATGTTATCCACATACAGCAGGTGGGCCACGACCTTGCCCTGCTTGAAGTCCAGGCGAATATCGCCATAAGTCTTTTTGCCGGACCTGCTGAGTGTAGGGGAATCCGAGGCATTGGATAGGGAATCAGAAATACTGGAGCGATGGAGTGAAGGCGTGGTCAGCTCTGAACTGGTGCTGGAAATGTCCTTGGAGAAGTAGTCCAGGCTGCCCCACGCACTGGAGAGCTCCGAGTCATTGAAGTAATTACTGGGGCTGGACGACATGGTGGCCAAACGTTAAGAGCCAAAGGAGGGATGGAGGAAGCAATGAAAAATAGTGTGCCATTGGCAACAGGGTCCACGGGGTAGTATAACACCCCATGCGTCTGTAGACTGCAAAGTGTAGGCGCGGTAGTGCACACATGTCCATTGCTAAAGATGGGCGCTGACGTTTGGGATGAGCAGCAAAAATGCTTGTGGAAGCAGCAACTGGGGCTGGCTATATAGCAAGTTCACAAATGAACTTTGTACTCGAACACAAAAGGCATGCGGGGGATACAGCGTTTTGCAGGCGCCTTGAGGAGTTCTGATGTTGCTTTTTGAGTTGCTCTCACTGGTTTTTTCTCTCGGGGTGTATGCCGTTGAGACGTGCATTAGATTAAGACACCCGAATGCGACGCCCACTATCGCGAATGAGCCCGATGGAATTCCATCAGGTTCAGACTCGAGTCTAACTTTGCTTCTGGCGACTTATGTACCGGATCCCCTCGTAAATCCCCACCGTTTATGTATGCAACTAACCAATGAGGTGTGCGTTCGGAAAAAATGTGACACTGTAATGTTGTAGTACCCGACAGTCTTTGGTCTCGACGTCTTTAATTATGAACATGGTCAATTAGGATTTTCATTGCATATAATATTCTTGCAATATTTTTCTCTCTTTAGGAAATAAGACATGGAAGTAATGAATGCTAAGGAGTTGTACAATCAGCTTAAGGAGTTGTCTTAGTATGGCAGAAATTGAATTCACACCGGGCTACCATATTTTATTGGGCTACCTAGTACTGGAGGCTGAATCAAAGTATATTTTGGAAGTTCCTGAGTATCCTTTGGTATATGTGTTACTTCTTGGGTAGTGCTAGATTGGATAGAGTATTTGTTGATTGCCTAGAAAGGGTAGGTGAATATATGAAAAGCCGGAGCCGAGCTAGCGTTAGGCTCGGTGTGGATGTCCGAGGCCGAGATTTGGCCATAATTTGGCCAAGGTTTGACCGAGAATAGGTGTCCCGAGTTAAGGTCAGATACGGCTTGACTCTCGGGCATTACCTTGGACTTCTCCAATTTATCTCGGACTACCAAATATTCATGTTCAAGCAAATGAGTTATATAAAGCCCACCAAAGTGGACCTAACAGGCCTATAAACCTATACAACAAGAGTGAAGCAAAGCTCTCGGCAACCATCGATCGTAAATCTCTTGAACACCCATCTACTTGGTGTACAATCCGCCATTCCATTGGATGTGTGCACCAATTAGATATACGGGTCAGAGAGATAGAAACTCAACCTATACAAATGAATTGAAACCAGTTGAATTGAAGTACCGCCCCAAGAATGCATGAGACACAGATGCCACATGTAGACCCTTAAAACCTGTTTCCGCATCGATGGAAATAAATGAAAGAGAGACTGTACGCTCTAGAGAGCGAGGAACGAGAGGAATAGGGCAGACCGGCCCTCAACATTAAGCACGCACGCAGTGATGTCATGTGCATCCCCTTTATAAGATGGTGCACTTCTTGGATTTCTTGATGACGGGAGGTTCCAATGCAGCTACAATAGCCTCGTCAAAGACAGTCTTCAAGCCTCTCTGCGTTAACGCAGAACACTCGACGTATTTTACTGCCCTCAACTCTTTGGCCAACTTCTCACCCTGGTCGGTGGTAATTGGCGACAACTTTTGCCGGTGCAACCTTTGTAATATAACTTCGTCATTCCTTAAATCGATTTGGGTTCCGACTATAAGACACGGCACGCCCGGGCAATGGTGGTGCACTTCGGGAAACCACTTCTCCTTAACATTCTCGAACGAAGCAGGCGAGATTACAGAAAAACACACCAAGAACACGTCGGTCGAAGGGTAAGACAACGGTCTCAATCTGTCGTAATCCTCCTGCCCAGCAGTGTCGAAAAGACCCAACGTAAAGGGCTCGTCGCCAATCATAACAGTAACCGCATAGTTGTCAAAAACAGTGGGGACATAGTCGGCGGGGAATTTGGATGTGGTGTAGGAAATCAACAAGCACGTTTTACCAACGGCACCGTCGCCAACAACAACACACTTTATAGTTTGCATTCTGAAGCGGGGGATTATTTCAGGTGTGTTTCAGTGAGGTATTGGATGGGTAGATTTGTGTGAGAATGTTTCCCAAATTACTCCCAGTTGGACGAGGTGGTTTGCGCAAAAAAATTGACTAGTGGAGGCACAAAAAAGGGGGTCTGTTAGTTTTGGAGAACAAGGGTCACGCTTTGTGCTTTTTGAAACAAGAGGTGTTTTGAAATTCGCTTTGTGCAAAAGAAGTAACTATGAGTCCAAAAAAATAAAATTAGGGTCAACCTCAAGAAACGCTTGAAGGTAAATTTTTTTGGTTGACTTTTTGTTTTATCTCCGTTGTTAGACTTCAGCTCGCGGGAGAAAAAAAACAGCGCCTTACCTGCAGGCCGGTCTACACGAGCGATAGGGGGTAATAACATGGGGTTGTGCCACACGGGCCGGGTTGGCTACGTAGATTAGCCTTAAATGGGAATAAAACATTACTCAGATGAAACAGGGTGAATGGAAACTATGGAGGTGGCGTGTGGGGTTAGCGTGCTTGTAAGCTGTATTGCCAGATGTGGATCTGGGTCCACACCGAGGCTCTGAATGTGGTGACCGCGTTTCCCCGGGCGCGTTTAGGACAAGACAAGACAAGACGTCTCGTCCCGATTAGATGGACGCTCACAATATGCATGCGAATTAAAATGCGGCTACATCAAGTCGTGCAGCATTCGGTGGACTTCATGAATTCATCTTCACTCTAACTTGATTTCCATCAATCCTGCATCCCCTTGCATGATGTCCAAGTTGCTTGTGATATCGCTGGGGAGATTATTAGTATCAATGAGCTTTTCGGCGATTTTGCCTCCCGGGTCAATAATCGAGAGGTCCTTATCCACTTCGTGGTCCTCCACAATGGCAGGACCTCCGCCCAAAAAGTCGACCATCATGTGCATTCCTCCGGCTCCACCGGCGTACTCTTCCACGTTCACGGGGAGAACTGAAGACACGCCCTCCAAAAACCACACCTTGTCCTTCATTTCCAAGGTGAACGACCGGAGGAGTTTGTAATAAGATCTCATGATGCGCATGGCCTTCACGTCTCCTGACATAAGTAGGCCTAAGAAGTCTTTCTCCAACAATGCAGGAAAGGCAAAGATTCGGAGGATGAAGTCTGCCTTATACCTCTCCTTGTGGAGCTTGTTCAAGTAGGCCAAAGTAATTAAATATGGCGAGTTGATAGGGACTGGGTATAAATCAGCAATGGCCGAGTCGTGGCAAACCAAATTGGCAAACGATGCCGAGCTCGTATCCGTGACTTGGCTCTTTTGGTTCATGATATCGCCCAAATCGCCCAAATCCACTCCAATGAATTTGTAAAATCTGGAGGCTTCCGTCAACGGCCACACTGCAGTCAAGATGGTGGCCGCACCTTTGACATGGAAAATCCACGCCGATGCAGGTAGCGACTTTGGAGATATCAGCGATGGAACAGATGCATTGGCCAAAGAGTCCATGATCAAAATCAAGGCACTGGCCACCAAAGCATCGGTGTTTTCTAGGTTAATGTTGAGAATCTCTTCACGCAACAAGTGCAATGCCTTGCCTCGATGGATGGTTACACAGTGGTCCAAGCCACTCTCGGTTCGAGACAAGTGCGTTGCACTGAAGGCTAGTAGAGCATGCATGAGGAAAGGGTATTCAAACGCTAGTTTAGGGATGTCGTTGTTCCAGATATCCGTGTCGGAGATTCCGGCTCCGGTGATGGTGCTCGACACCTTCGTGGTGTAGTGATGCATAAGCCTCAAGTCGTTCATGTTCAATGTGTCTTCGGGCTTCTGGTCCATGTCATCCGATAAATCCGCATCGGATATGCTGGTGGGGAGATTCCCTAGCGGGTTGGAGGCCGGGCATGTGGGCATGCTAGAGGGGGTATTCGATGGGTGTGCTGGACTGGCAGATTTCCCACCTGGACCGGCATTTGAGCCCGAACTGGCTGACATAATCTGTGGAAGAAACTCACTGAGCTGTGGCAATATGGAGTTTATATCGATTGGAGCTTGTGCAAGAAGCGCCAAGTTGCTCAAGTTGGCCATGTCTCCCAAGGCGCTGATATCGCCCAAGTTGGAAATGTTGTTCACCAACAGACTCAAGTTCAAGTTGTTGAGGTTTCCAGCCCCAAGCAAACCGCTTCCCAAAACCGAAGATGTCAAGTTGGCCAAAACAGGGTTTTTATCAGGCAGAGGGCTAGGCGACTTATCCGGAGTGGCTTGTTGGGTCTGTGGCGACTTGTAGACCGGCATAGAGTCCCTGAACTTCTTGGGTGGAGGGTCCAGATGGTCATCCGGGTCGGAGAAGCCACAGTCTAGCTTCATCCGTGCACAGTTATTGCATCTGGGCTTATTCTCGTCACATTTGACTCTTCTCCGTTTGCAGGTGGAACAGCCCTTCCGGGACTTGGAGTGGTATTTGCGTTTGGAGCCGCTCTTTTGCAGAGAGCCGTCACTGGTAGCACTGGACATGAGTCGGGCAACGCTGTAAGTTCCACGGTTACCGAGTTGAATTGGTAGGAAGTTAGGATAGGAAAGTTGAATTTGAACGCAGAGGACAAGTGTTAGATTTTGACCTCCAGCATCAAACGTCACGGATCATGAAAGTAGATGAAGGTATGGGAAGCGTCGTATAGCTCGTATACGATTAAGGGTCAGGTGTGCTATGAACAAAGAGGCGCGACCAGTTTCTTTTTGCTGCGCCCCGAATACCTACGCTACACGGGCTCACTAAATCGTACCATCGTTCTCCATACTTTACCCCAAAACTCACTACATTACCTCGGAGTCCCGCTTCACCACACCTTCTTGAACCGAGGACCCTCCTGCACACACCCCTACGATGACATCCCTAATGATTTAGTCATTCATTTATTCTATTCTCCTCTAATGTAGTCATTCATTTATTTTATTCTCTTTAATTAATATTATTTTCTGGATTCAATTTAGTCCTCGAATTTTTTATTTTATTACCTTTTTAGCAGATCTTTCTTTTTTGTTTATTTACGATTTTCTTTTGTCAAGTAATAGTATTGTCTTTGGAATGTGGACGGTGGACTGAGAATTAAGGGCAATCATTCATGCGCTTATCTGAAACGACTTGGGTGTCAGACAATAGCTGGGGCCTCATTCCCCTTGGTGCCTGGAGCTCTGGAGTGCTTACCTATATTCCTGCATGCACCGCGCAATCATATGGCAGAAAAACTGGCCTAGCGTAGCCCCCAATGGCAGGCGAAAAACCATTGTGGTACAGGTGGGCCCGGGTTTGGGTCACAGGTTTTTCCATCATTGGAACTGGAGTTCTTCTCTATAAATATGCTACGCCTACCGATGAGGAGCTCATTGCTGCGTTTTCGCCGGAGATCAGAGCGGAGTATGAGCGCAATAAGGCATTGAGACAGCAAGAACAAAGGGAGCTCATGAAGATCGCTTTGGAAACAAGCAAAAGCAATGATCCCATTTGGAAGACGGGCAAAATCAAGTCGCCTTTTGATAAAGAGACTCGAGGCGTGGACCCCCAGTTGGTAGATAAAAACCAGTTCTTTATTGATGAGAGCAAGAAGCTCCAGCTGCTCGAGGTGGAGCGTGCTCAGTTGGAGTTCGAGGAGACCGAGAGGTTGGTGCAGGAGTCCAAGAAGCTGTGGTTGCCCTGGAGGAGATAACTTGTATATAATAGATACGATTAATACCATATTAAGTACTAAGGATAGATATGGAAGTTTAAGATAGATGTAGGGTAGTGGTAGAAGTAATAAAGGACTAGAGCTCATAGAGAGCTGATGGATTTATTACTGAACTACCATTCTATATCAGTATATCATTATATACCAGTATACCATTCAATATACCATTCACTAATCATCTGATTGCCTGTATTAATATATTATTGTGACATGACGGTGGTCAATGTTATCTTCTCCATCCAAAACCAGTATCGAGTGTAGGGAGCCACTTGCTTGTAGAGGAGGCCCCCGTGCCCTTCTGTCTATTAGCCTCGTCCACCGCACTCACTATGCGGTTGATGTTCGTGTCTATCACCATGCCTCCCTGCACAATCTCCTCCAACACGGTCTGGAGAACCTGCCAGCCAAACACCAAGTCCAACTCACACACGTTGGTGAAGCACTTGTCCAAGCATTCGACGAACACCTGGATCAAGTCGAGCACCCCGAGCTCGGACTCCTGATCGTCCACTACAAACACAAAGTAGAGCGTGGCGTAATGCCTGTAGATGACTTTGATGTCGTCCAAGTCTTCTAGGAGTTTGGGTGGCGTTATGAACGAACACTCCTGGGATGTTCGGACCTGGAGCAACTGGTACACCTGATCTAGCAACGTTCGCTGGGTCACGAGGTCGACTGGCGTATAGAACTTGGTGAGCCGCGGCACGCCATCATGGTTGACTGTGGTTAGTTTAATTGGCTGAAGCTCGAAGTTTCCAGGAATCTGAAACTAAAGCTTTTTAAAACGTACATATAAGAACAGAGTGGATCATTGGAAGGAAGGGGTCCAAACGGCTTGTCGTTGACACTGCGGGTGGTGCGTCTTGTCTGCATGCTGGATGCTCGCTTACTCTTTGTTATTGAGGCCTACTACTATCTACCGTGATGGAACTTGAACCTCGTCATGGAGGCCATGCACATACGGCGAACTTGAAATATGGCGTGGTTGTGTTTGGAATTTCTGTGGTCTATGCATTGATGTTTGCCGCGGGCCATTACTTGTACGTCAGCAGGTGGGCGTCCCGGGGGAAACCGGCCCTGTCCTCACTATATAACAAGATGGTGTCCAGCAGATGGTTGGCATTGCACACGCTAGTGTGGCTTATGATTGTGTTGGGCCTAATGTCTTATAACTTCTCCATATTGACTCTCCCCACCACTATCAAACGAGCCGGCCGCTTGGGTTTCTGCTTGGTGCCCTTTGATATAGTGCTAGCAATGCGCCCGTCCTTATTGGCTACTTCATACTTGGACTATATCTCGCTCCACAAATGGATCCTGCGTGTGCTTTTCTTTGCCATCACGCTCCATAGCTTGGGTTATTTTGCCAAGTGGTACGTGGAAGGTGCTGTTTGGCAGAAATCCCTTCGACTTTATAATTTCTATGGTGTGGTGGCTTTCGCAGTGAGCATGGTGCTTCTAGTCATATCAATGCGGCCTTTACGGAACCGCTTCTACAGAGCCTTCTACGTGATCCATAATATCGTCGTTCTTTTATTTGTCACCATTATCTATTGGCATGCTCGCCCTGGCGTGGGCGAGTATATCTTCGTTGCTGTTGCATTGCTCACTTACCAGATGTACAACCGCATCTCGAAGTGGAACCACACCCTGGGAGCTTCTGTTGTTACTAGCGATAAGTCCAACTTGACTTTGGTTCGCTTGAGTCTTCCTGCAAAATATCCCACACAATGGGCCCCGGGGTCTCACTTACGACTTTCTGCTCCGGCCACCAGTGCCCTGACATGGTTATTTCCTTCGCACCCATTCACCATATACTCTTTACCGGGAGATAAAACGGTTGACTTGGTGATGAAAAGAAATACAACGTTTGAGGTGTACGAAAATGCAAACTACTTGATTTCTAGCCCGTTCAATTCTCTCCCTGTGCCTTTTTTTGAAACCACTGACCATGTTTCTATTGTGTGTGGTGGTTCGGGGATCTCACTAGGTGTGCCATTGTTTCGGTTCTTTAACTCGGGCTCCGCATCCACTGCCAATTTGTGCTGGGTAACCCCTTATAGAGAAGATAAGTTTGTTTTGGATGACATTCATTCGTCGGTGCTGATAGATGTCTATGTGACAAGAGACTCGGTGAGTGGGGCTTCAAGTGCTACAATCGAGGAACGAGGTCTTTTGGCTACCGCCGAACTGATAGAGCTTGATGACCTTGAAACCAATGCACCAGACTCTGCAAAGGGCGATGTTCCTAAAAACTATAAGCTTTACAATGGAAGGCCCGATTTAAATCAAGTGTTTCAGCCTTTGCTTGAAGAACCTGAGTCTAGATCGAAAGCTATAGTGGTGTGTGGTCCGGGATCCATGATTCTGGACGCCAAAAAATGGGGTCAAAGAAACAATGTATTTGTTTACTCCGAATTCTATTCCTTCTAAAGTTAATATAATTGATAGCACCTCGTACGTTATTTATTCAATTGGTGACAGAAAAAAAGAGCTCGCACTCAGGTTCGAACTAAGGACCAACAGATTTGCAATCTGCTGCGCTACCACTGCGCCATACGAGCTCTGTATTTTAAGAAAAATTTTCTGTGTATTTATGTATCATCAAACAACTTTTTCATTTGAAGTAGGACTGCGAGTAATCCGGAGACATTTTAGTATATGGGGTTTTGGTAATTTTTCATTCATATCCCATGTATCCAAACACGTGGGATACTTCCTTGACTGGACTATTTAAATAACAGATCCACTGCGCAGCACACTGCCCATGCAAGTAATCATAACTGCTCTATCAAGCTATTTACACATCATACCAACATAACACAAAGTAGTGTCATTGATATGTTTATATGCCGGATCTACAGCTCACACCAAGGTTATAAGTAACCCGATTCTCCCCTTGAGAAAAGGTCAAAAATTACAAATTTATTACACAGGACCATACAAATATTAGCTTCTGTTCAAAGAATCAGATAATGACGTTTTTTTTTTTACGAAGAGACTTGAAGAGCTGGATTTGTTGATTTAAATAATCACAATGGAAAGAAAGCAAAAAAAGTGCAATTTTCATATTTAATGGTGTAGTATATTTTGTCTAACATGCAAAATTTAACTGTGCATATGATGAAATGCGTGGGTAGTGGTCAAATCCATGCGAAAATACAAAGCTCTGTAAAAAATACAAATCACCAACAAAATGCTCAAAACAGTCAAAATCTGTTCCAGTCAGTTTCAAATATGTTCCGAAATGTTCCAAAATGTTTCAGATCAGTTTCAGATCAGTTTCAGATCAGTTTCAGGTTGTTTCAAGTTAGTTCACATATAACTATCTTGATCAGGCACGATGTGCATATCAGTCAGTCCAGAGTCGATCCAATGTGGGGTACTTCCCAGATTTGGAAGTCGCAGCGCACTTTTCTATTGTCTCGAGGCGTGGTGCGCACAGTCTACGCAAGCCTTCTTCTCGGTCTAAACTTAGACAATGTACGGCCTATTTGACACAATCAGTATAATCATTAAGTGTGCATACACCCCCAAATATACAACATAAAAGGAGTGTTTTAAAGAATGACGGGTTTTTTTCTTATCGTCCAATGACTGATGGATGATAGAAATGCTGCCATTGGTAGATCTAATATTCCGCAGTGCGCTACGTATCGAGGCAGTTTCTACATCGGGCAACCCGTTGCGGAATCCCTCGCGTCTGCTCCACTTATCAGTGCTTATATAAATACCAGGCCTGGTGCCCCATAGCTCTGACTTTTTCTTTTTTCTTTGCCATTTAAATACCCTATTAATTTACACCCAACAATGGTTTCCTTCGAACAGTTTTTGGTCAACGACCCTCTTGATAACTATGAAGATCCAGAGAAGTTCAAGGCTTACGAGCCCAAATTGGACAAGTACAGGAAAGACTTACTCGACAACATTTTGCCCGAGTACTCCATTGAGTTGCCCGACTCCCTTGAAAACTTATCCAAACAACAATTTAATGCAGTCAAATACTTGAAGGATAAAAAGCTTTTGACCGAGCAGGAATTTGAGATCACTGATTCCTCCGCAGTGGACATCTTGGCTAAGATCTCCAAGGGAGATTGGACCTCCGTCCAAGTTTTTGAGGCTTTTGCCAAGAGAGGTACAATTGCTCATCAATTGACCAACTGTGCTTTGGAGCTCTTCCCCAAGGAAGGTTTGGAGAGAGCACAGGCCTTGGACGAATACTACAAGAAGAATGGATCCACCATTGGTCCTTTACATGGATTGCCCATTTCCTTGAAAGAGCAAATGAACTACAGAGGCAAAATCACTCACGGTGGTTACGTCTCTTATATAGATAACACTGCCGAAGACCATGGTATCACTACATCCATTTTGGAGAAGTTGGGTGCAGTCTTCTTCGTGAGAACGAATGAGCCCCAGACATTGATGCACTTGGACGGAACAAACAACTTCATTGGGCCTTCCAAGTGTCCTTTCAACTTGGCCTTATCTTCAGGAGGCTCTTCTTCCGGAGAGGGTGCAATCGTTGCATTTGGAGGAACCCCAGTTGGTATTGGTTCTGACATTGGAGGAAGTATACGTGGTCCTGCAGCATTTGGAGGATGTTTTGGCTTGAGGCCAACCACCTTTAGGTACTCCAAGAAAGGAGGTGTTTCATCTACCTCAGGCCAGATCTCGGTGCCAGCTGTGGTGGGTCCCATGACTAGATCTATCGAGGATCTCGAACTAATGATGGATGTATACATCAACCAAGGTAAGCCTTGGGAACTTGATTGCCACACAATCCCAATTCCATGGAGAAAAGTTCAGAAGCCCGAGGCTAAGAGCTTAACTATTGCCATTGAGTATGATGACGGAATTGTCAAGCCAACCCCACCAATCGCCAGAGGCTTGAAAGTGGTGGCAGAGAAATTGAAGGCCGCAGGTGTCAATGTGGTTGAGTTCAAGCCAATCAAGACCCAGCTCGCCAGGGACACCGTCAACGCAATGTACGCGTGCGATGGTAACTACATGCAAAGAAAGTTGCTTGCGGGCTCCGGGGAGCCTTTGGCAAAATTGACCAAGTGGTCGTTGAACTACGGAGAGGGATCCAGAGTATTTGGAGCAGATGAAAACAGACAGCTCAATGCCACCAGGGATGAGTTGATGCAAGAATACAGTGACTTTATGAGAAAGAATGGCATTGATTTTATTCTCAGCCCCAACTACAGCAATGTTGCACCCAAATCTGGAGAGGTGTACAACTGGTCATACACGTCTTTGTTCAACCTCATAGACTTCCCATCGTTGACGTTTCAAACTGGACTTTTCCAGGATCCTGCAGTTGACAAGTGGGACGAGTCTCACCAGAACTACAAGTTCAGGTCGTCTTTGGAGGAACTTGAGCTTTCTAACTACGACCCCAAGGAGTTTGTGGGCGCTCCGATCGCATTGCAGCTTACTGGCTTGAGGTACTTTGACGAGGAGGTGTTGGCTGCAGGCAAGACCATCAATGATATTTTGAAGGTGGACTTGTTCAACTTGTACAAGTAAAAAAGTATATAGTAAACTCAACTAATTCAAGATGTTAAATAATGTGATTTTGAGTAAATGACTCAATGGGTCATTATTGTCTTATCTCGCATTCATGCAGTAATCGTGGTGCAGTATCTATCGCTTATCACCATCACCTACTATTATGGAGGAATTCGTCATTGTTGGAGCAGGCATTGCTGGGCTCACCACGGCTCTAGCAATTGCCGAAAATCGTTCAAGACCCTCAAAAATTACCGTTGTCTCTGACCACGACCCGTACACCTTTCCTTCCCAGCCTGAATACACATCCGCTTGGGCAGGTGCTCACTTCAGACCGTTCCCCTCCAAGAACGAGGCGGAACTCAAGGACTATGGTCTTTCAAGAGTCACTTACAAGCGGTTCAAGACCTTGGCGAAAGATCATCCCGAGTCCTCCATTAGGTTCGTCAAAGGTATCGATTATCTTGAGGCCCCCGATAAGCTCTACAGAGATCTTGCACCAGGGTACACCGAAGGGCTCGAGAACTTCTTGGTATTGAAACCAGAGCAGTTGGGCAAAAACTCCGCCATGGGTACTGCTTACGACTCGTTTGTCCTTAATCCACCGGTGTATCTCCAGTTTCTCTACCGGCAGTTGAAGTTTAAGTATCTGGTGGAGTTCGTGAGTTCCAAGCTCGAGAAACTCAAGGATGCCCGAAAGTTCGGGTCTCTGGACGCCATAATCATCAACTGCACAGGAAAAGGCCTCAAGTGGGAAGGTGGCTACGATGAAGACTACTTCTTCGTGCGAGGCCAGACTCTCACGGTGAGACCACCCGCCAATAGCGACATACAAAAGTACACAGTGACACACCAGCTGAAGGATAATGTGTGGACGTTTTATGTTCCACGGCCTCTAGACGGGGGAGTGATATTGGGCGGGACTAAACAACCCAATGATCTGTTTAGAGGTGCAAGACAAGCCGATACCGATGCCTTGTTGAGCCGTGCTGCAGGCATATTTCCCCAGCTAATGAAGCTGGACGAAAATGGCAAACGCTACTTCGATGTTGTGGGCACCAACGTAGGGTTCCGGCCATTTGTGAAAGGAGGTGTGAATTTCTCTGTGGGTGTACATGAGGACACTACTGTAATCAACGGCTATGGCTTGGGTGGCTCTGGCTACGAGTTTTCCTATGGCGTGGGAATGAAGATCGTTGAGCTTATCAACAAGAGAACAGCCAGACTCTAGCACTACACATAGGTCATGAATAACTTTAGAGATGTATACCATCTATTATATACATTTTGCTTATGATCTTTATCGTCTTGAAGTCATTTTTGAGCACAATTCCATTCGTCTCAGCCTCTATTGCTTCATCATCTATCTCTTAGCATCTTTCATAAGACCCGAGAATCCGCCCTTCTTCTTGGTCTTGCCACTTTTCCCTCCTTTATTAAGCTTCTTGAGGCTCATGAACTTATCGTCATCCAGGTCGCTGGAACTCAGGTCAGAGTCCAGGTCTGACGAGCTTGACCCAGAACTTGAGCCCAGGTCCGAGTCCGAGTCTTCACTTGATATAGATTTGATAGACGGTTTGGGGATCGATAGAATTGCACTATGTGATGCGCGCATATCCTTCACTTCTGGGACTCCTCTTTTGGCAAGATCCGTAAGAGACACCAATTGTGGTTTCTTAATGGGTACCGCCTTAGGCCGAGGAGCTGGTGGTTTTGGAGCAGAAGGTTTCAATTGCTCTTCTGTTTTAACAACCGGTTCTGGAATGGGACTGGGGCTAACGCTGTATATAACCCTGTTGCCTGCAGACGTGAGACGCTTGGGTAAAAGCCGATTGGGTTTGCCAGATACTGCCGGTGAACTCTTCTTTGGATCAATGGACTTGGCGGACGTCAAGCCAATGACAGACGAAGCAGTTTCTTTGGTGGGGATTTTTGCACTCACGTGAGCAGTTGAGAGTGGACCCGACTTCGATGGTGAGTCCGGTTTAGTGTCTGGGTTCGATTTGGACTTCAAGTCAGAGCCAGAGTCAGAGTCAGAGTCAGAGTCCGAATCGGAATCGGAATCAGAATCAGAATCGGAACTGGAACTCAAATCGGAACCTGATCCTGATGAGGACTCATCCGAACTGGAATTGGAAGACAAAATGATTGGCTGAGAAGCAGTTGTTTGAGTGACCGACGTTGTGGTGCTGGGCCTTTTGGAAGAAGCATTGCTTTTATCGGTCAGCGTAGAAGAGGAGAGTTTGGGCTTTTTCGCAGCCTGTCCACTTTCCTTAGCTAACAGTTCAGTTTTTTGATTTGCAGCCGTTTTGATATTGGTTTTCGTTTTGGATTTGGAAGGCATTGTGCCTGTCTCGGATCCAGAAACACCTTTAGAAGATGGTGTTACTTGGTGTAAAGGCGACGAAGACTTCTTGGAAGCTGATATAGCTTTTTTCTCTTGGCCATTGCTTTGGGGAGTTGAGTGGGATGACTTTCCTTTTTGCTGTGATTTATCATGAGGGCTTTCTCTTCCTCCATTGGTAGTCTTTTTTTGTGGAGTAGACTTATTTGGCTTTGCAACAGTATCTGCTCCATTTGGAACAGGAGATTTAGAAGTAGTTTTTAAACTTGAACCATTCTTTGATTTCCCTTTCAGATCACCATCCTTTGTTACGTTTTTCACCTTGGACTTGTCCTGCTTTCGTTTCGATGAGTTCACAGTCTCTTCTTGTCTCTGCCTTGCATGGGTGTCACCTTCAGATGAATCACGACTATTGCTTTGCGCAGTAGTAGAATTTGAATTTTTCTTCAGGCCAGTGTCCTTTTCGCTGTCACCGACATTGCTATCATCCAGAGACTCCAAGGAGATGATGTCCGCTTCTTCGAACTGCTTGGCCAATCTGCGCCTGTAAGCCGCCCTAATCTTTGTCTTTTGTGGTTTCACTGGTGCCGGAACTGATGCATCGTCCGAAACTTGATCGTCTTCTGATTCATCGGAACCATTTTCTGCTTGTGGCGTTGGGGGGTTCAGTTCGGCGTCCGTATCAGAATCCGGGATCGAACTTTCACTGCCGCTACCAGAAGCAGTTTCTGTAGCAATTTCGTCACTACTACTGACTTGAGGTTTTTTGTTTCCCTTGTAGGAAGTACTGTAATCTGGCACATGTGTTGTTTTTGAACCTTTGGAAAATTTGTCAACTTTAGGGCTCAGTGGCTCAGGTTTCACCCTAGACTTTTCCTTTTCTGTCAAGCGCTTTTCAATCTTGGAATCGAGTTTCTTTAACTTGATTAGAACAGAAGATAGTTTCGATTGACTTGCGAAACCGGCCAAAGGCTCAGGCAAAAGATTAGCCCGCTTGGACTTAGTTGTCTCCAGGTCGTCACGGTTTACCAATAAGTTCGTTTCGAAGTTTGGAACACCTCCCAAAGTAGTCCGAGAGCGCAAGCTTCTACTGTGGTTGCCGCGGCTTGAAAGAGCTGCCTCTCGCCTACTATAAAGCTCCTGTGCATTCGTATCGATATTGCTTTGTGTCTCAATGTTAAACTTTGTGTCGACAGAAGTAGTTTCAAAACGAGTGGTGGATGGAGGAGACACTGAAAGCTTTTCGTTAATTTTCTTGGAGACCCGCATGCCACCGTGTTTGAACATTCCCAAGATCTCGTCCTTGGTGAGATTTTTTCCGGGGCTTTTGGTGCTTGAAAAAGATAGACTTTTTTCTCTTGAGATTGGAGATGCAGTAGCAGCTTTTGCTTGTAGGGCAGCTGGTTGATCCAGATTTGACCTAACAACTTTGGGCACTGTATTTTTTTTAACTGCTTCCGTAGTGTTTGGTACTGTAGCCTTTGGACTATTAACTGCTGAAAGCTTCGGGCTTGAAAGCGCTGTGATATTTTGGATTTTAACAATTGGACTTGCAATTGCTTTATTGAAAGATGAGACTGTCTTGGTTGGATCTTTTTCAGCAGACCCATTTAATATGGTCTGACCGAAAATGTCACTCATCTCAGCAGCCTCAAGTGGAGACACTTCATCAAAGTTGATGAGATTCATGACTTTAGGCAGTGAAGGGCCACGGCTGTCCGAAGCTTCACGGAGTTGTATGTCTATAGCAGCCGATGGAGATGTCGAAGTTGTTGATGGTTGCACTAAACTCCTTTGGACGGGGTCAAGTTGAGGTTCCTTCAGCACTTTATTGTGCAGGAGATCTGGGGTTTGAGTTGTCGAAGTGATGACAACTTCTGGTTTCTTGAGTGGACGCGGAGTCAGAGTCACCACTAAAGGTTTCTTAGAAGGCGTAATGCCCGTGGGTGGCTGCGGGGGTCTGAGGGTAATTTTGCTTGTGTTTTGGGACTCCCTTCGTTTCTGAACATTTTTAAGCGGTCTATTGGAAATCAGATTATCGCTTTCGGTTCCGTTTTCAACATCCTCCAGGCCACTTGAGTTGGGAAGCACGTAGGAAACAGAATCTCCAGCCAGACTGAGGTTGGCTGGATGCTTCAGGGATTCGGACTCAACCGATGATTCTTTCTCTTTCTCTTGAGTTGGTGCGTGGAGCATGCCAGAGGTGATGCGCTTCCCCTTGACGTTGGCACCAGGAGACAGTTTTTTGTGTGGGATGATGCTCACCTGCGTCGTGTCGGTAATGGGAGGGGGTAGATGGACCGGAGAATTAGCAGCAGGGGCTGCATCCGGGATATGATCACCATTGGCAAGAGTGACGACCGCAGACTCACGCGGGCTAAAAGATCCCTGTCGCGTAGCCCAGATGGTTTTGGTTTTTTTGAACAGCCGGGATTCATCCCCCGTGAATGTATCTCCAGAGGGCCTTTTGCTGGACATAGACAAGTTTATGCTGGCTTCAGGAAGAATGGTGGAGCTCAGGAAACTAGCAATCTCATTGTCCACGACTATTCTCAAGGTATCACCATTAGAAAACACTTCTTCGGCAAGAAACTCGGGGTCCAAGTCGCAGCAGCTATTATCTTGGACACCCTCGACGGACAAACGCTCCGCATCGGGGTAGAGCTTGTAGTACCGTTGGATCAAGGCGTCGCAGACCTCACCAATTGAGCTGGATGGATCTGCAAGATGAAGGAACTTTTTATATAGCTGAATTTCGGTGGTCGGGTACTCTGCCAGTGAAGCCGGTACAAGCACAATCTGGAGCTTCAATTTCATGGTCTGACAACAAGTGATGAGTGGTATGTATTTAACGCGACGCAAAAATCACGACGCCTAGACCCGTGCATTCTGCCCATCATCGCTGCGCGGTGCGACCTATGGATCAGATCTGGCAAGCGATCTAGCTTTCTAGATTATACTTGAAGTATGGGTCATTGTACAAACCCAGAGGATAGGGTTTGTTGTCGGGGATAACCATTGTTTTGGGGTTGCAGTCGGCAGTATCTAGATCTTCCATCTGCAGTAGATCCCCCACTTGCCGTAATTCTGGGGTGGGCAATTGGCCTCTCCATGCAACGATATCACCGTCCATGCTGCCGCATAGATACAGCGAGAGAGACGGGCCGGAGTGAACAATCGAGGCCGAACGGACACTGCCCTTGGAACCACTTCTTTGAAGCCGAGTGATAAGTTTCCCGTCCAAGGCTCGGAGAAGCAAGATGTCTCCATTGTCGGAAGGAAACACAATGTGCTGCACCTCGGTGTCGCGTCTGGGACTTAGTACAAGAGGCAAGTTTTGGAGGAATTTGTTCCTGGTGAGCGGGCCGAAATTCACGAGCTTGTTTATAGGCGGTGCATTGCTCGCGATCATATCCCACACTCGGATCTTATCGTCATTTCCGGCCGTGTACAAGATGTGCCCTAGCTCATCCCACACCAAGGCATTCACTGGGCCCAGATGTGCCTTCACTGTAGACGTAAGATTCAAGATATCTTCCGAGGCCGTGCGGATATTTGTCTTGGTCATATCTAGACGGGCCACACAGCTATTGCTCATGCGAATGTCCCATACCTTGGCTTCCCCATCGTGGCCACCAGAAGCCATCAAGTATGCGTTTTGAGGGTGCCAGGCCACCAGTAGTGTTTTGCCCTTGTGCCCAGGAAGTGTATGGGCACTTGAGGCCGACCGTAGATCAAGGAGCCGGATGAACGGCTGGTCACTGGCCACTGCGATCAAGGCCTGCGATGAAAAGCGGTTTTCTTGGTGTGCGGAAATATCTATGGAGTACACACGGCTTAACATATCAAACTCATGCGCCACCTCCACATTATTAGTGTCCCAGATCTTCACTGTGTGATCGAAAGATGCTGTAATAAACATGCCTGTATCTAGAGGCCACCACTTGACAGCGGAAACACCAAACTTGTGTGCTGCTCGTCGAGGAACAGTAGCAATTGCCTTGAACCGGCCAGTCCCCGGATTTTCCCCAGTTTCTAGACTTCCAGAAGCCACACTTTGACTATTGGATCCAAGACTTGTTTCGGTGGTTACTTGATTTTCAGATTCGACGTCATCTGCTTCAATTTCTACTGTATCGAGACTCTGGTGGAGATCCCACAACTTTATAGAAGAGTCTGCGCAGCCACTGATCATGTACCTATGGTCTAGGGCTTCCACGGCAAGGGAGTTGACTGCCGCATGGTGGTGGCAATTGTCAGGAAATAGATTGGGCCGTACTTCTTTGAGACACGAGAATTGCAATTCTGTGACGGTGGTTGCAAAGTCCTGTGGGGAGAGTTCGCCTACTTTTCTCTCTAAGAGGAGAGATTGCATTGGGTGCGCTTCTCTGGTGGGTCATGATTTCGCGTAACCTATGTCACTGACATGTCACATGTTGAAAATATCATGGTACTTACCAGCTGTACACAAGTCACCAAGAAGACTCAATAAGAAAACTATAATGGGTGGTTTTAAATTTCTCCATTTTTATATCTAAGTTCTAAAAATCATATTACATGTTTTCTAGATATGGGAACATGAGTGGGCCATAATTGTCACTCCTGCATACAACACAGGGAAGAAAAAATTACAGAAAATTTAGGCGATACTCTACGTATCAGAAGCTCACACCGAGATGTTGGACATTAACTCTTTTCTCGTGGAAAAAGGCGGAGAGCCTGACAAGATCAAGGAATCCCAGAAAAAGAGAGGCGCCCCCGTTGAACTTGTGGATGAGATCATCCAGGACTACAAGGACTGGACCAAGACCAGGTTCGACTTGGATGCCACCAACAAGAAGATCAATGCCGTGCAAAAGCAAATCGGCCAGAAGTTCAAGGCCAAGGAAGATGCCAGTGAATTGTTGGCTGAAAAGGACAAGCTTACCGCAGAGAAGAAGGCCTTAGGTGAGGTTGAAATCAAAAAGGATGCTGAGTTGAAGTTCAAAGTCAACCAGATCGGTAACCTTGTGCACGAGTCTGTGGTAGTTTCCAACGATGAAGCCAACAATGAAATCGTGAGAACATGGAAGCCTGAGTCTTGTTCTGAGATTGGTCAGGTGGCCTCTGCTACAGGTGCTCCAGCCAAGTTGTCTCATCACGAGGTTCTCTTGAGATTGGACGGTTACGACCCAGAGAGAGGTGTCAAGATTGTTGGCCACCGTGGTTACTTCTTGAGAAAGTGGGGTGTGTTCTTGAACCAGGCCTTGATCAACTATGGTTTGGGCTTCCTATACGAGAAGGGATACATTCCTTTGCAATCGCCTGTGATGATGAACAAGGACCAAATGGCCAAGACGGCGCAATTGTCCCAGTTCGACGAGGAGTTGTACAAGGTCATTGACGGAGAGGATGAGAAGTACTTGATTGCCACTTCTGAACAGCCAATCTCCGCCTACCACTCCAACGAGTGGTTCGACAGTCCTGCTGAACAATTGCCCATCAAGTACGCCGGATACTCGTCTTGTTTCAGAAGAGAAGCCGGTTCCCACGGTAAGGATGCTTGGGGTATTTTCAGAGTGCATGCTTTCGAGAAGATTGAGCAGTTTGTTCTCACTGAGCCCGAGAAGTCTTGGGAGGAGTTCGACAGAATGATCAACAACTCCGAAGAGTTCTACCAATCCCTCGGCTTGCCATACCGTGTTGTTGGTATTGTTTCCGGAGAGTTGAACAACGCCGCAGCCAAGAAGTACGACTTGGAGGCATGGTTCCCCTTCCAAAAGGAGTACAAGGAGTTGGTGTCGTGCTCCAACTGTACGGACTACCAATCCAGAAACTTGGAGATCAGATGTGGTATCAAGCAACAAAACCAGATCGAGAAGAAGTACGTGCACTGCTTGAACTCGACCTTGGCTGCTACCGAGAGAGCTTTGTGCTGTATTTTGGAGAACTACCAAAAGGAAGACGGTATTGTTGTTCCTGAGGTTTTGAGAAAGTTCATTCCAGGAGCACCCGAGTTCCTTCCTTTCAGCAAGGAGTTGCCAAAGAATAGCACGTCCAAGAAGAAGAACTAATTACGTGCAAAACATATCTATAATTGAAGGTCTGTAACCATTTCATAAGTGTTTCAAGAGTGTACTACAAGAACATAAAGAAGTCTGTTAATTTCGAACTATTTTAATCCTCGCACACCATGTCCAAGCAGTCTTCAGCACAGCAACAACACAAGATGGCGGCCATGCATCCGCAACAGGTGGAACAACAGCCACCTCCACTGCTAGACTTGGCGGGTTGTTGCACGTAAACAGGCTGCTGCTGTTGGTAGTAGCCTTGTGGGGGAGGAGGACCTTGGTAGTATCCACCTTGAGGAGGAGGAGGAGGGCCTTGTTGATAGTATGACTGATGTTAGTATAAACGAAGCAAAGAGAAGGAGATGGATAAGAAAATCAAGGAATTGATTATAAGATCCTTGGACAAAAGTCTGGATCAAAGCTCAAATCAAAACATCACGAGATCATCAGATCATTTTTTCGCCTTTTTGACATGTACCAACAGAACATAAAAAAGAGAGGAAACGCGTGCATGCGCCGGCGCTAATGACCGAGGCAAGAGTCAGAAAAGCTTAGGATGTGTAAACATACCATGTGAGAAGTAGGATGAAGCAAAAAAGTTAGGGAACGGCAGGTATTTATGCGTGTGGATCTTAAAGGCTGTGCAGTGCCAGCGCAGGCTATTCGACGCAGACTGCAGTGACAAGTCACAATCGCGCACTGCATACAAGTCACATTCTAAACAATAGCTGCGCACTTTCATTATTCCACTCGTTGACGGGGCTAAAAAAAGCTGCTGTATGCACGCCACCATCGATCCGTGAGATACTCCCTCATGCCCCTCCTCTCAACCCCAAGGTCTGGTCATACACCATTACTTCTCTTCCCACCACACAAAATTATCCTACTTTTTTTTTGTAATGAACTTTAGTCTACCACACGTACGTAACAACAAAAGACCGTTTCGGGGCGACACTCTAGGTCTGCATAGTAAGCGGGCTTCCCCTATGGACAACTTACTGGATCTACCTACTCATGTTCCAAATACCAGTGGATCGTCAAATGTCAGTGATTTAGCCGATCCCTCGATTGTGCTCGCAAATGAAGTTGAGGATGTGCATGCGAAAGGTCGCGAGAAAAGTCCAGGGCAAGGCGGAGCTGCTGAGCCTATTGCAGGTGATCAGCTGAGGGAAGCTATTTTTATTGAGGGTACCGATATCACGCTCCAGACGGATGAGGATATAGCGGCGTGGATAGCAGAGAGAAAGAAGAACTGGCCTACGAGGAAGAACATCGAGCTCAAGTTGGCCCGGGCTGCTGTGCCCCAAGAACTGCCCAATAAGCTGGGACTGGTGACACTGATGCTGGTGCTGGTGCTGCTGCTGCTGCTGGGCAAGAATGCCGAGCTTACCAAGAGAAATGTTTGCAAGTACTTTGCCAAGAACAATCGATGTAAATTTGGGGCTAAATGTAAAAACTTGCATGAGCCGTCCAAACCCTCCAATAAAACCTCCATCAACGGCATCCACGTGAACATTCCCAAAAGGTATAAGGACTCGGCCGAGAAGGGTTCTCTTTTCACCAAGCTCGTGCAACGGGACTTGTACGCCAACGAAAACGACTTCGTACTTTCGTTTCTACAGTACCTACACTCCAAGCACATAATTGATATGAATGCAGATTACTCGTGAAATAGATTTACATTCAAATAGCTCTGCATTATACTCTGCATAACACGCCTCCCCCAGATGCTACGATCTTGCCTCGCCTGGAATGACCGTGCCGTTTTGGGAATGTAAGCTTATTTCCGTCAAATCAATAGTGCTGATCTTCCTTCATTTTCCGTGTGCACTCCAACATAATGCTACATTGTTTACCCACCTCGGCAAGCTTGCCGATCACAACCTCGTTTCCTTCGGCAAACCCGTAAATCGAGTACTGCAACCCGATCTCCTTGCAGAATTCGATCACATATGGCTGCGCCCGTCTCAAGTTGTGTCTGGGTAACCGGGGGAACAAGTGGTGGATCGCCTGGAACTGCAAGCCCCCATGAAGGAAATCCAACCAAACGGGACATGCCACGTCCATTGTTGTTCTTATTTGCCTAGAGGCGAAACTCTCGCTCACCCCTAAATCGGCGGTGGACATAGCAAAGTGGGAAAGCGTGATCTGGACGTGCACCAACATTGTTGCAATGTGACTCACGAGCACGTACTTTGTCTTGTTCCACGTGCCGTCGATCCCACCCACCAATACATAGAAAAACCAGTAAAAGAAGAAGCTGAGCCCGGCCAACTCGAAGTATCTGAACCAGGCGGCTTTTCCATGCCGGGGACCTTGGCCTAGGAGGAGGTGGGTCCACGAGAGCCTGTATAAGTTGAACCGGCCGAAGCAGAGAATGGGGTAGTACAAGTACTGCTGGATGGGAATGGTCTTTTTGGCCAACTCATCGAACCAGAGAATCTTGTCGTAGTAAGTCGAGTAGACGTTCTCAAAGAGCCTGTTGCTGACGGCAAAAAAGGGCAAGTGCTGGATATCTGGATCATGCACTGGGTCGTTGGTGATGAGGTGGTGCACATTGTGGTTGCGCTTCCACCAGCCCAAACTTAAGCCGCCGAACCAATCAGCTATGATCATGCCAAAGAGGTTATCGATTTGGTAATCGTGTGTGATGGAAACATGGCCTGCATCGTGGGCTATGAATGTCATTTGGTGCCATGCACTAGCCATGAAGAGCGCACTGAGGTAGTAGTACTTGAGACGCAAGAACGAGAACGAGTAGAGAAACAAGGAGCAGATTTTGACGACTTCTCTCACATAGTCTCCGTAGTTGCACTTGTAAAGCCCCATCTTGATTACCGTACTGTGGAGTTTGTTGTAGCGTTGCCGAATGTAGTTCTGCGTCTGGTAATCTAGGGCCGGAAGCTCCTTGAGCTCCTTGCGCGTAAGCTGGTTATCATATTGTTTCATGAGTGTTTGAGGGTCGACGATGACACTTTCATTTTCCAAAACGGGAAAGAGCGTGGGTGCTATGGCCTCACTGACGTACTCGGTGCCTTGAGGAACCACAGGCTTGACTGACTTTGGAGCAAACTGCAGCACTTCTTTTCCTAGAGTTTTCAAAGATTCGGATTGGCCTGTAGATTCCACTGACGTGGCAGAGCTTGAGTCGTCACATTCGGAAGGAGACTCTGTGTCTAGTTTCTGGTCCAAGCTTGAATGTGCCTTGGGTTGTGTTCTGGAGTACACTGCCCCTTGGATCGGAGGCAAGAGGTTTTTCCAGGGGTAATCGATCTCTCCAATCTTCCATTTTTTGAAAACTGCAATGGACTCGGCGCTATGGTACGCTAGCATCTCGTCCGTGGCATCTCGGCCCACCATATGGTAAACTGCCTTATCTCCTCCCGGATGAAACCTCAACCACGACGTGAGATTCAACACACAATTGTCATAAATGACGATTATCTTGCCGTCGGCAATAAGACCCTCGATGGCCTCAGGCGAGAGGATTTTCGTCATGGTACTGCTGTGCAAAGAGGATGTCAGATGGCTTATATTAAGTGCACGGTGCGATCAGGCAATCCTGCAGAAAACGCGTCCTATAAACGAGTGCCTTAAACCCTGATGGGTACAACGTCAGCAGCGGAATTAGCGCTGTGCATCCACAAATGACAAGGCTTCATCTTGGGCAATCTCCAGAACCGTACTGACCTTGTCGCCGTAGGAAATGCCGTAGAACTTGGTGGCTGCCTGTAACATCTCGGGGCGGAACGTGGTGCATATAAACTGCGCATGGCCTGCCAAGCTGCTAATGAGCGCTGCAACCGCAGTCCTATACTGGGAGTCCAAATTTGCATCAATTTCGTCGAAAAGGTAAAATGGCGCCGGGTCACATTTCTGGATCGCCAAGATCAATGAAATGGCACAGAGCGATTTCTGGCCTCCGGAAAGCTGCTCAATGTACTGCTGCTCGTTATCCTTGGAGTTGAACGACACTAGAATCGACACTCCCATATAGCTTTCGATGCTGTTTCCAGTAGGCCGGTCTTCGTCACTTTCTTTTCGTCTCATCACAAGCTCTCCCTTTCCGTTGGGCACCAACTTCTCGAACACCTCGCTGAATCTGCGGGACACCTCGTCGAAACTCTTGAGAATGGCCGAGTCCTTCTGCTGCTCGAGAGACTTGACCAAATTCTCAATAGACTCTTTGGACACTTCGAGCTCATTCTTTCGGGTTGTAAGCTCCTCTTTTTCCCGGTTGAAGATGTTGTATTGCTCCATGGCCTTCTTGTTGATATGCGAGTATTCCCGGAGCTCCACATTCACGGTGTTGAGAGACTCGTAGATCTCGTTGGAAGACACGTTTTCGAACCTGCTCTTGTGGAACGCTTCCTCGGGAAGCACGCCTAGCAGTTGGATCATGTCCTGCAACTCAACTCTTCTGCTATCGAGAATGGCCTTTTTGGAGAGCACCTTCTCTGTTTCCTTCCCTGTATCTTCAATTTTGCGCAATGATTTGAGCTGCTGCTCATTCAAACGGTCAAGCTCTGCACTTTGGCCATCGAGTTCCGCCTGTATGCCTTCCTGTTCACTCTTGATCTTCTCCAATGCTTCATTTAAATCGGGAAACTTCTCTCTCAACGCCTCGAGTTCTTTTGAGACTGCATCGAGCTCGGAATTCTTTTCTTGTGCATCTTGGGCGAGACTGATTTCCTCCAACTTCTTGATCTGGGCCTCGGAATTGGCAATTTTGTCCTGCCGTTCTGCGATTTCCGTCTCGAGCCCCGAAACTTCGCTCACTATGTTATTGTAGTTCTCTTCAACCTCTGCAACTTCAGCGCTGACTGCCTCGAGTTTCTCGGAATCCTTCTCAGACAAACCATCCATAAAGGCGGACTTGATTTCGTCTTCATATTGCTTGCGTTTGTTCTTGAGCTGTGCCAATGCCAACAAGTCAGATTCCCGAATAAACGTAGCACTCGAGATCTCGATGTCAATTGCAGACTTCTTGTTGATGAGCAGAATCTTCTCGGACTCATGAACATTCAAAGCAGTCTTTTGTTCCTCGAGCTTTCGTGTGGCATCTGCAAGACGCGAAGAAGCATCCAGAAGGCTGGTTTCAATCTCCCTCACTTTAGTTGTAACACTTTCCAAATCGGAAGAAACTTGTTGCAAGGCATCTCTCTTCTTTCTTTGGAGCTTCAAAGCATCAAGTCGCGAGTTTTTAACCTGCCGATATCCTCCACTAAGCAAACCCTTGGAACTGACCCGATCTCCATCGAGAGTGATGGCATTGAGCCCATGCTGACGAGCCAATTCTGAGCCTCTTTGCAAATTGCTGCAAATGACGGTCTGGCCAAAAATATGCGCAATGGCCACCTCCACCTCGCTCTGGCTCGTCTTGATTTTCTTCATGAGCGGAATAAAGTCTTGCTCGTCTTGTTTTGGGAGTGTTTGACGATGGGCTTTGATTCGGTTGAGAGGCATGAACGTGAGCTTGCCCACCTTCATCTTGCCCAACTCTTGCATGAGAATCAGTGCACTTTCATCAGTATCCACCACAACATGAAATAAAGAGTTGCCTGCGATGACTTCCACGGCGGTTTTGTATTTGTCAGAAACGGTAAACAATTCCACAAGTGGCCCGTAAACGTTACCTGACATGCCTAATCTGGCAGTCACTTCAGAAACAGCCTCCAATGCTTTCAACTGTGCACTGTTCATGGTCTTGGTGACTTTATTATTGACGCTGATGAGCTCATTTTCTGCTGAATCGTACATTGCCTTGAGCTTGATCTCTTGGCGCAAAAGAGACTTGCGTTCTTCGCCCATGGCATTGACCTCGCTCTTTAAAACGGCCACCTGCTTCTTCAAGTCGTTCAAAACCAGATTTTGGCCCTCGTGATCTATGGCATTGGTTTCTTGTTCGAGCCGAGCAGATATTTCGTTGAGTGAATCTGTTTTTTCCTTGATGCTGGCTTCCATCAACTTGAACTTCTTGTTGCGGTCCTGGATCTGGTTTTTAAGCGACGCAATCTCCGCTTTGAGCCAGACATCTCGTTCTTTTTTGGAGGAGAATTGCTGGTACCTGCCTTTTTTTGAGAAAAGAGACCGTTGCATGGAGGAAACTTCAGTAAGTTTCATCTTGAGCTTGGATTCCTGCTCCTTGAGAGGAGCTAGCTGAGGTAAAAGCAGGTCAGCGAGTTCGTGCTTGTTGCTTGCAATTAGCAGATTACAAGCGTCGATTTTTTCCCTCTCTTCGTGGGCCGCTTCAGAAGCGTATCCCAAAGCATTGGACAAGGCCAGCTTAGCAGCTTCTTTGGTGACAATAGCTTCCATGGCCCGTTTCTGGTCCGCAGTACTTTGGGCAAGATCGAGCGAGATGATCTTTAGCCTTGACGTCAACTCATTAATTGACAACTGAAGATTCTGGCACGTGGTCTCACGGGAGTCCAATAAAGAGATATCCAGTCGAGACTTGGCGAGAATCTTCTCGTATTTCTCATCAAGCTTCTCGATCTGGGCATTGATGGAGGAGAATTCTCGATCGAAGAGGTTGAATTCAAGCACCTTCTTGTTCTTCTCCAAGGCCTGGAACTGTTTCAATTGGTCCAGCTCCATCTGAAGATCCGAGAGTTTCTGGTGGAGCTTCTCCATGGACTCATCGATACGGTCCATTTTGAACTGCGAGCTGCTCATCTCCTTATTGGACTCCTTGAGCTTGGCCTCGAACATCTTGGCCCCGCTGACCTCTTTCAAGAGCTGGAGCCGTTCCGCATCCTTGGAGTTGGTCAACGACGTGATTTTTCCCTGTGGAACAATGTAGTATGGGTTCAGCCGAGAAAACCCAGCACTCTCCAATAAGTTCATGATGTCAGACCTCGTGGACGACTTTCCATCTAACGAGTAGTCGTCCTTCTTCAAACCTATAGTGCGCCTGACCAGGATCTCGTCCTTCTGGATAGGGAACCGCCTGTCCTGGTTATCGAAGATAATTTCCACGTATGCAGACATCACCGTGACCGTGCCTTCATGTATGAGGCCATGTCTCTCCTCTCTGGTCATATGGGTATAGGCGTCGGAGAGGACGAAGCGGATGGCGGAGAAGAAGTTGGACTTGCCCAGCCCGTTTTTGCCGACCACCACATTGAAATTGGGCGAGAGCTCCTCGATCACCGTCGTATCTTTATAGGTCTTGAAGCCCTGGATTACGATCTTCTTGATGTGCATTGATGTGTATTAGTAGTAGAAGCGGCGCGTTTCATGAGCGCGTCGGATCGCGTCCGCGCAGACAGACATATAGAGGATGAACAGATATTAGACAATAATTAGACAGATGAACTGATGCTAGACAATAATTAGACAGATGAACTGATGCTAGACAATAATTAGACAGATGAACTGATGCGAGACAATAATTAGACAGAAACATATCCAGATGCTAGACAGTAATAAGACAGAAAGACAGAATGATACACCGTGATATTGAAGATGCATTATCTCTCATCACATGCCCCTATACGTATTGCCGTATCGGTCTTTTCGGTCTCCACAATCGGCAGCATTGCTCCATGGCAAATCCGTAGGCCCGTACTTAACGGGTGGAAGTGCGAAGGGCATTCGGATAGGCAGTTTGTGCTTTTTGTTGTACGTGTCTTCGGAGTCCAAGTAGTCGGATTTGTAGGAAGGTACCAAAAAAGGGCCACCCGGGATTAGCACGCTCAACTCGTAGCTTGACACCTCGTACTTCTCGCCCTTGCTTTTGGCCACAGGGTAACCCCAGGCCTGCTTGGAGAGATTATGGCTTCCTACCAACACCCACCTGAGACTCTTCCAGTCGTCTCCATTGTCACAGGCATAGTACTTGCAGTGCGGGGTCAACCGCTCTCGGCCCGTCACGTTTCCGCTGGTCTTCCACTTGTACAAGTACTTCTTGACATTCTGCTCGTACTGGTTTTTCTGGGCCACGGAGCCGGTGTAATTGAAGTGCACTGCTGATCCAGATAGGTACCCGAAACTGCTCTCGGCAATGTCCTTGATTCGGGGGAACACGTAGTGCGGTTTGTAATTGAAATTGTCCTGGTGCCCGGCAAATGACTCGCCCCCCGGTGCAAGAGTCTTCCATTCGGAGAACATGAGCGGGCAAAGGAGGTGTGTGAAAACAGAACTAGTTTGTCCCTTTTGACACAAGTAAGGAGATGCAATGGAAGTGACCTGCGAGGCGATATTGTGTTTGGCCTGAGTGTCTGTAATGAGAAGCTTATTCCTGTCCAACACCTGCCTCAACTTGGCAAAGCCATAAGCTTCGCTTGTGGGTGATATGTCCCGCATACTGTAAGATCCTGGAGCAGACGCTACCAACTCCACCTTCACAGGGCTGAAATCAAGCCTCTTGATTTGGGGAAGTAAAAGCTTGGTGGTGTGTATTCCATAGCGAGCCAAGTATTGTACCAAGTCCGTTTGGAACCTGTTGCCTATTTTGGAATCGGTAGAACCCTTTTTCAATCTACCAGAACGCCAAACAGACTGGCTTAGGCCTCCGAAATCTAACTGCGTGAGATTGCTTGTCATTATAACGATCTCCATATCGCCGGTTTCAAAGACATTGACCATCATTTTCGAGTGGTGTGATGCGTAACGATGTGGAAGGGGTGCTATGTCCTCTGATATGTTGAACTTTTCCTTGAAAACCTTTTGAAGAGGGTGGCCCTTCAAGATGGATGAGCCAGTGATGAAGCAAATTTTGCGCTTTTTGACCGAGAAGTCTTCGTGGAGGAACGTAAGAAAGTACTCCACGTCCACGCTGAAATTGAACTGGTATGTCTCCATGAGGTCAGAGGCACCCACCAAGTCGTGCATTGACACCGTGTCCGAGTTGATGCCAGCAGTATGTTCATTTGTGACTCGACCACTGAGGTTTTTGAGAAGCTGTACTGCCGAACGGGGACCTGTCCGTTTCACAGGCACCTCCTCCACTTCATTTTCTTCTTCGCTGTCAATGACCACCACATGTGAACCATTGTCCGTAGCAATATGCAGAGCCTCGGAATCTTCAGACTCGTCAACATCAATGTGGGTTGAAGATATGGTTTTCTTCCTGGAGCCACGCGAACCAGAGAAACGAGAACGAACCACCAAAGTGTTTGAGTCCAGGTCCACCAGCACCGTGCTATCAGAACCAGGAGACTCGTGGTTGGATCCGGAGTGAGAAAACTCCTCGTCCACGGGGCTGCTCTGTGGCGAGGAGTCGTCCGAAGGGGCGATCTTTAATCGCTTGTCTTTTGGGTTCTTTGGGGCACTTTCGGATCTCTTTCTCAAGGATCTTTTATCCTTGGACACATCCACAACCTGCACAATCTCGATCTCTTCACTTTCCGAATTGATACTTGGTATTTTTTCCAAACTTTCAGGGTCCAGCTCAACTGTTTGAGTAGCTAAAACTTGGAATCTTAGGCTATCAGAGCCCTGATTCTCATCATCAGAAGCCTTAACCTCGATATGACCCTTATTAGACCCTTGACTAGAACCACTAGAACCACTAAAACCACTGGAATCTCGACTGTCAGTAGAATCTTGAGTGTCAGGTGCATGACCCTTCTTCTCGGGCACTGCATAACTCTCTTGCTCAGGCTGACTCTCAGAGCCCGAAGCAGGTAGAAACAAGGTTTCACCACCATCATCTGAAAAGCCCACAAAGTCAGAGCCCTGATCCCAAGTATCTTTAGGCGACTCTCGCATAATACTCATGAGCGAGCCACTCGAATTAGAGTTGCGCGAAGGCTCGTTGTCACTTTTCGACTCACTAGTGCCGTCCTCAGAAGGATCCTCCGAGGACAGAGTTATGACATCCTCTGAATCTGAAGCCTGTGATGGTAGGTGCTCCTCCAAAGCACTTTCATAGTGGTCGGTATCTTTTGCAGAATCCACCAATTCTTCTTTATTTACAAACACCCTACGAGCATCTCGAGAGGCAGTACCCTTGGTGGCATTAGCATTGTTGGAAGGGGCCATGGTACACGTTGTGGCATGAGATGATTGTTATTTTTCGTGGGGCGCGTGGTTGCAGTTAAAAAGGCCAAGGCGCGGGCTGACCCATATCGAGTCTAAGTCGTGGTGCGTGGCCCGCGTTGGGAAATGAAACGACCACTGGGCCTGGATGCATGGTGGTATTTATCTATAAAAGAGGAGCGCTTTCCATAGATTCATCATCCATCTTGAACACATCAGTGATCTATAAGAAACAAAAAGCAAAATGATCGAATTCAACTACATGAACGAGTTTGTCTCGTCGCCTACGATTATTGTCTCGGGCAAAGTCCCCAAGCTCTCAGAGGGTGTCATCAAGTTCACCCACCTCGAGTTGGGATTGTTCCCGCTGCAATTCTTCGAAGTTAATAATGGCCACTTCAAGGCTCTTCTCCACTTGGACTTATTCAAATTGAATGCATTTGACGTCAAGGCCTACGCTAAAGGCAAGATAGATGATGAAGGATTAGGACGCAATTTGGGCGAGGTTGTGGCCTCCAGCTCGTTGACTTTGGCTCATACCAGGTGTCAGGAAAATAAGCCCTTGCATCTTTGTGTTCTCTTGGGCTCGGACTCCAAAGGTGTATACGACATGCCCACCTACAAGTTGAATCGTGGAGAGGTTGCAACTTTGGACACTGCCATTCAGAGATTGAAGGTGGCCGGCCGCATGTTGCAGGCATACACTCATGACGAATTCAATGCCCAGAAAATGGGCAACCGTACCTTTCAATTTGTTGAAGAAAAGAGTACGAACAAGCTGATCTTCCGTGACTTCACAGGCACCAAAGCGCATTCAGAGGTGAAGGTGCACGTCTTGAGATCTCCCAAAACCGTGCAGGAGCTCAGAGATCTTGATAAGACGCAGCAATATCCTGGGGCAAAGGATAGCCATTTCTTTTACAACCATTGTCTCGAATTGATTAAGAAACATGAGCTTTTCCTTCCGTACTCGCAGAACATGACTCCTATTCAGTGCGCAGTGATGATCATGGACTCGCATTGGGACAAGAGTTACATCACCGCTCACGCGGCCTTGGGAGGAGGAGACGGAGAAGTAAGGCTCGCCATCTTCGGCTCCCATGGACTCCATGCTTTTCCATTGACATTTGGCCAGATGAACAGCAGCTTTCTTGATACAACCAATATCCCCAAGACCGAAGTTGCCAACGACGGCGACCGTGACACTTCATGGCAATGTTTAAACATTTGCATGGGTGCGTTTATGCATGAGATTGGTCACCTTTTCGGTGCGGTTCATGAGGTCGATGGAATTATGCTTCGTGATTACGAATGTTGGAACAGACTGTTCATGACTCGGGAACCTGGCAGCTCGAAAGAAAACCGGATCGGCAAATATGGCAGATTTACCAGAGAGTGCCACTTTAAGGAAAACGACCTCGTCCGCTTCCTCTACCATGGCTCGTTCTCAGAAGTACAAGATGCGTGGGATCCCGATTTCAAGAAGTTGGAATCAAGTCAAATGACGTACAAAGAGATGGCACCCCGTCCTTCCACGTTCGTCACTGAGCCAGGGCTGGTACTTGTAAAGTCCCAGTTGGGCATATACATGATCGAGTATCAAGGAGGAGAATTTCCTCGCCACCATACGGTATATTATCCCAAGCGCTACGGGGGCAAGGGGCTCGGGCATAATATCCGCGTGGACTTCAATAGGACTATTCACCTTCTCAAATCTAAGTGGAAACCGACGGTATCGAATTTTGGGGTGAGGTTTCATTCTGCTGCGGGAGAATTCTATATTGATGATTTCAGAAAATTGTGCTATTCGACGCCAGACTCTGTCATCAGGGATGACTTCAACTTGGGCCGTGGTACGTTGAGTGGCTACCCGAGCCAATTCCTAGGCACCGATGGCGATCGTCGTTACCTTGGTTTCGACATGAGTCGTGTGAAATACTTTCGGGTTTTCCACGGCATGGCTGTGGATGGAATCCAGATTTTTTATAAGCCATCCGAAGACAATGAGGACGTGAACTCTCTCATGATTGGCGCAAAACATGTGAATCATACTGATTTCCACTTGAACGGAGAAAAGATCACCAAGGTTATAGTGAGAAGTGGTCACTGGATTGATGCCATACAGTTTGAAACGGACTCAGGCCGTCAGTCGAAGATGTGTGGAAGCATTTCAGGCAACTTAGTGATCCTAGAACCAACTTCTAGTCATTGGAGCATTGTTGGTTTTGCAACGACCCACGAACAATGGCTCAGAGGACTTGCTATTATCTGCGCAAATGTATAGGAATCCAAGCGTCAAGGTTCAGAGACTCGCTCCAAAACCTTATCTTTTGCTTGGTTGAACTCCACCGGGTATTTTTCAGCAACACCTAACCTTTTTGACTTTCCAAATACGGTGCTTTTTGAAACTCCAGTTGTCAAGAGGCCCACTCGAGTGTTTATCCTTTTGATGTCACTCTCGAGCTTGCCTATGCGGTTTTCGGCAATGTGATGCTTGTATAGGGTTTTAAGGGACAAGATTTTGCTTGCTATCTGTAGTTTCTTTTCGTGTAGCTCGGTACTTTTCTTGTTCAACTGCCCGCTCAACTGCGCCTGTAGCACCAAGGAATCGTCCAATTTGAGCGAGTCCAAGGTCTCGTTGAGCGACTTTTCAAAGTATGCGGTGTGTTCAGCCACACTGGACTTGTTAAAAGGCGTATGTCGTTGTTCGTCCGATGGCGGGTCTAGGAAGTCCTCGTCACTGGATACAAATTCATCCGACGAATTGCACCTGGTTCCATGAGCTATATGTGCGGAGGCAGATAAATCAGAGCCAAATTGACCAGAACCATTCTCTCCCATATCCCTTTTGTCTTGGAGATCCAATTGATTCGCCTCTTGCACTTTATGTGATTGTATATTCATATCTTCATCTCCATGTCCGTCTCCATCGCCGTCTCCATCACCGTCTCCATCATCTCCATGAGGCTCTATATTCCCATCCCCAACAGTGCCATTTTCTTTTGCCAGCTCTTCTTCAACTCCACAAACTTCCAGAACACCATGAACACTATGAACACTTGCAGTGGAGTCCAGCTCCAGAGCACCAAGAGAAACAAAGTCCATGTTCGTAGAAATGCGTCTGGCGTGCACCTCATGAGCCATGGCTAGTGCGCGTGCGCGTGGAGCCCCAAGTCTTTTCAAGTAGCCAGATACTCACGCCGCATACTCCATACCCTTCGCCCGTCCAATGTCAACGTTCCAACTCCAGAGCTCGGAGGTGTTGGCCCGGTTGAAGCCGTTTGGCATCACGTTCGAGAAGTCTTTGACGGATCTCATCAAGGGCATCCGTGCCCACTCCAAGAACTCCCCAGAGAGCCTACTGGCCTTTCTCAATGACGCCATCCTGGAGTGCAAGAACGAGTTGATGTCCACGGATATCGAGGTCAAGGCTACGGCTGCCTTGAAGCTTGCGTACTTGGAGATGTACGGCTTTGACATGAGCTGGTCCAACTTCAATATCTTGGAGGTCATGTCGTCGTCCAAGTTCCAGCAGAAGCGAATTGGCTATCTCGCTGCCACACAGTCATTCAAGAATGAGCAGGAACTTTTGATTTTGGCCACCAACCAGTTCAAAAAGGACCTCAATTCGCATAATCACATCGAGGTGGGCTTGGCCTTGAGCGGAATAGCCACCATTGTCACTCCTAATCTTGCGAAGGATATTGTTGATGATATCCTCATGAAGCTCTCCCACTCCAAGCCGTATATCCGCAAGAAGGCCGTATTGGCCCTCTTCAAGGTGTTTGTGCAGTACCCGGAGAGCTTGAAGTCTTCGTTGCCTCGTGTTATGGATAAGCTCGACGACTCGGATGTGTCGGTGGTGAGTGCTACCATCACGGTGGTGTGTGAGATCTCCAAGAAAAACCCCCACTTGTTTCTCAACTATTTGCCCAAGTTCTTCACCATTCTCGAGGAGACCACCAACAATTGGCTCATCATACGTATCCTTAAGCTCTTCCAGAGCTTGCTGAAGGTTGAACAGAGAATGAAAAAACGCATCATGCCTTCCATCCTCAGCCTAATGTCCAAGAGCGAGGCCACTTCCATCAAGTATGAGTGTATCAATTGCGTTGTTGATGGTGGGATGCTTTCGCCGGACTCGTCCAAGGATAAAGAGGTGGCCAAAACGTGCATTGACCACATTTTGATGTTCTATACCCAGAGGTACGACCCTAATCTTTGGTTCGTCGGCCTCTTGGCCTTGATCAAGATCCTTAAAGTCTACCCCCAATTCATCCATAAGATTGGCCGAGTCGCCGATGTCATCACCCAATGCTTAACCGATAGAGAGATCGTGATCAAGAGGAAGGCCCTTGAAATCTGCCACTACTTGGTCACCGAAGATAACCTTGCGGATCTTGTGAAAACATTGCTTTTACAGCTTCTTCCAGAAAACTCTGCCACTGATAACCCGGATGGCTATAAGTTTGAAATCACAAGCAAGATTCTCCAAATTACTTCCTCGGATAACTACGCCCATATTCCCAATTTCAAATGGTACGTGATTGCTTTGAAAGAGCTTGTGAACTTGACTCTTTTGGCAGACACTTCGTTGGAAAATAGTGGCACCACGCAACTAAGCGAGTCAACAACAAACCAAATCGCTGAAATGGTGGGCACGGAGTTCCAGCTGTTGGCGTTGAAAGTACCTTCCATCCGTCCATTCTTGTTGGCCACTATCGTTCTTGACTACGTCAAAACCCCCAAGTTGATCAAGTCCTCTCCAAAGCTCATGGCAAGTCTCTACTGGATAATGGGCGAGTTCCTGGAGAATTTCGGCCATAGTGGGAAGAACGACGATGATGACGATGAGATAGACCAGATCATTTCCTTGAGCCAGAAAGTCACTATATTCAATTCTTTGGTTAATGTGTACGTGGCCGAGAGACTACTGGAAAGCACAATGTTTCCTATTTCCAAAGCAATCATTGAACTCGATGCCCCCGATACTTTATGTGTATTGATCGAGGCAGTGATAAAGTTGTTTAGCAGTATAGTCAGTGACTACGAGCAAGTGTATGGAAAGTCCGGGAAGTTGAGCCCCGAGAAATATGCAGAAATAGCCTACTTTCTCAAAAAGCTTATTGCTCTTCTTGAGCATTGGGAAAACCATGATCAATATGGGGTCCAGGAGAGAAGTCTCGTTTGGTTGGAGTACCTCAAGCTTTGTCTCGATGCTATGAACCTTAAGGACCAAGCTAGGGTGCAAGCTCTAGAGGGAGAGGAACTTGAGTACTATAAGAATTTGTCAAAGAAGTCAGGTGATTTGTTATCTGAAGAGAATGGAAGCTCTACTGAAAATGAGGAGGAAAGTGATGAGAGTGGTGAGAGTGAAAGTGAAGAGGAGAGTGAAGAAGAAGAGGAAGAAGTTGGTGATAACATTACAAAGACTCTCGATGAAGCAGCAGAATCGAAGAATAAAGCGCAAATCGAAGATGACACTACAATTGAGGAAGGAAAAAGTTTAAGTCTGCAGTCCAATGGGGGTCCAGACTATTCCAGTTCTCTCCGGAAAGAAGACAATATTGACGTTGATGTTGAGCGTGAAAGAGAGCTTCCTCAACTTTTGAATAAATTGCTTTTGTCGTTCTTCAGAAGCTACCAATTGAAGCCAGTCTCAGCCACTGTTCAAAGCAGGGTTCCCCTTCCAGAAACCTTGGATTTGGAAACCCCCATCAACACTCCGCCTGCTTTCTGTCTTGAAGACAGTCCTCCGCCAAGTGAAGAGGAGCTTTCTGGAGATGAAGACGAGGAGCTCGTCCAAATCCCCGAGCCCAAGGCTTCTGCCAGTGATAGGATATCTCGTCTCAAGGATGATCCTTACTACATCACCGGAGTCACCAAGAAGAAGCTGGCCAAAGTCAAGCCTACGATCACAGGCCTTGAAAGCGAAGGTATCAGCTCAACGCCAGAAGCAGCCAGTGAGACGGCATCTCTCTCCCAAGAGTCCATGATCAAACCAAAGAAGAGCAAGAAGATCAAGAAGGAAAAGGTTGTGGTGCTCCTGGAAGAAACTCTCGGGCATGACGAGGCCTTGAGCGAGCCCAAACTTTCCACGAAGCCGGCCAAAAAAGCCAAGAATAAGTTCATCATCAACTCGTTGGATTTGGATCACTCGGGTTTGAATTCGCTTGGGTCGCCTGGAGAAACCATGCATGACGACCAAGAGTATCAAGTGGACCTTGAGCAGTTAAGAACGAAGTTGGCAGACCGGAACAAAAAGAAGTCCAAGAAGAAGTCCAAGAAGAGCGAAAGTTCCCAGGCGGAGCCGTCGCAGCCTGATGTTCAGACGCAACCTGATGCTCAGGTTGAGGGGCCTGGAGAGAAGCCCATTGTCAAAAGCGACAAGAAGAAAAAGAAGAAGAAGAAGGCGGTCATAGAGGAGTAATCCGAATCAGCATTCAAAAATACTTAGTATTCGATAATAAAGGATTTAATAATTATTTATGTTAAAATCAATCAGTAGTCTATTCCTTTTGTATTAGTATAGAACACCTTTCAGAAGAAATAAATAGTCTAGTTGTAAGCAGCTAAAGCCTTTTCTGCAGTCTCGGTAGCAGATGCTGGGTTAACTCCGGTCACCAACTTTCCATCAGTCACCGTGAAAGAAGCCCATGGGTCTGCTGGCTCAATATAGTTTGCTCCTGCATGCACTGACCCTTCCTTGGGTGTCTTCAAATTCCTGGCCTTCATGATGTGATCGACCTTCAACAACTTTTCTCCATCATCCGTGAAGCCAGTCAAATTCTTTCCCTTGATAAAGTACTCTCCGTCTTCGGTCTTGATGTTTTCAAAGATTGCTGGCCCGTGGCAAACGGCTGCAACTACACCACCTTTCTTGGCAATAGCCAAGATGTGCTTGTGCAAGTCCTTGGCTTCGGGAAAGTCGAAAATGGCTCCGTGTCCACCAGCAGCAAAAAATATATCGTAGTCTTCAGCGTTGACTTCCGAAGCCTTCTTGATATTCTTGGTGGCCTTGATAAATGGATGGCTCTCATCATTGGCAATCACCAGAGCAGCCGCGAAAGGACCAACCAACGAGTGTTCGTCCCAGCCAAAAGTCCCTGTTTCAGAAACCAAGGTCACATCAGCTTCAGCATCAACTAGTGCCTTCCATGGGTGGTAGGCTTCATCAAAAAACACACCAGTCTTGGCCCCGTCATCGTAGAAAGAGCCGTAGTAGCTAGAAAGTGCAAGTAAGACTTTGACCATTGTAGAGTTATTTAGTAGTAGTAGTTTTTGTTGTCATTGTCGTTGTTGTTTTTAGTAGTTGTCGTTGTTGAAAATAATAATTTCTATAGAGGAGCGGATAGCTGCCTTATATACTTCATTTTGTGGCTGCAGGGTGGCGCAAGTGTATCTCCACTGTATAGTCTAGCAGGTCTACATGTATGTTGTGGAGATTGACATCCGCACTGCTCACGTAAGCCAGTGGGAGTGCACCCCGCACATACTGTACTAGGCCGGGTCTTGCCCATGTAAGGTTGCACAACTATAAGGGATTCAGTAGCTTCTTGATTTCTACAATGGATTGGTAAGCAATTAGATAAGAAAATTTTGTATAAGACAAGTAATTTCCAGAATTGGTGAATTCGTAATTTGAACAAGGCATTCACACCTCACCATCTTTTCAAATGCTCACTACTGTTTCTCACTACTGTTTCTCACTACTGTTTCGAGTCTAACTTATTGATTGTACAGATCTGGCACACAGGACAGATAGCACGTAGACAGAATTCTGGAAGATGGAAATCTGTCACTGTAGCAATTGCTCAAAAAATACTGTTATTTTTTTGGTCTGGAGAGAGATCACTCTAGAGCATGTCTTGCGGCATACCTCATGGCAGCCAATGTACTTCCCCGTTTTTCCTTCAATTCTACTACACCTAACACTGTACTAGCCTATATTAATTTATACCGCACTATAGTCTATATCAGTACTTCATAGTAAAAGACCTCATATTCCACTAAACTGTACTACGCTCTAATTGGTATAGAATAGATCCTTAAATCTTAAGACCATTCCATCACTACCACTCTGTGCTGCAATTCTGACCATACTGTATACTACTGACCATACTGTATACTACTGACCAAACTGTACTATACTTTACTATACTTTACTATACTTTACTATACTGTACAGTACTACTACTATATATAGCAGCATGAAAAAAAATTTACTACACTATTTTAATGCTTGGTGATGCTCCTGTAGTATTATATACAGTACTATACCATCTATACGGTGGGAGTAGAGTGGATCGGATGACCAATTAGTCATTTTTTCATGAATTGATTCTACAGACGAGGTTTTTGTTTCAAGGAAGTTCTAGAGGTGTCTTGAATATTTTACCAGCCAAAAATTAGTATAGTGTAGTATGGTGTAGTCTTTGAATGACCCTCGGAGTATGAGAGCGCAGCCGGAATTGGCCAGCTCAGGACCTCCAAAAGTGCCCCCACTATAGTTTTGAAGCTCAAAATTGGGTGAATTGATTTCCGGAATTCCAGTATTCCAAAAAGCCCAATTTCATAAATATTTCATGGAAAAAAAGGGGCTTTGCGTTGGGCCATTTTGTCTTGGGGTAGCGTGGTGTACGGGTGTTTGCCCATCTTTCCGAGGTTTGCACCCAATCCAGTGCATCCAATCAGCCATCCACCAAAGCTATAGACGCAGAACCTAACTATTTCTTAAGTATATCATGTAATTTATACCTAGCAGGTTCTCTACATCAATAAAATTAATAGATTAACTATCAGGAGTAATGACAGTGTAGGTGAGTGGAGACGGTGGGTAGATCCTGACATAATTCCCAATTGAGGGAAATATGAAGAAAATACTATATACTAAAGATAACTAAAATCTTGGTACTTAATCAGTGGTATATCGTGGCGAAACACCAAACATGCTTTTTTGAGCAGTCACACCATGAAGCATCTCGAATCTATCAGCTGTAATGAATGATAACCCATAGACTGCATACATATAATATCGGTATATTGTATTGGTGAATTGTATTGGTATATTGTATTGGTATATCGTAACAGTATATTGTATTGGTATATTTTGTGATATTGGGAATGTATAGGCTGGCTTTTCCTTATACATTCTGATATGGAAGTAATACCTCATAACCATGCAACCTTCCTATTCCCATATTCTTCTAAATTATTCTGGTTATTCCTGATCTCAAGTCTAATTTCATTTTCAAAAAAGAAAAAATTTCAGTAACATTCACAGACTATAGTATAATATTTTTAGAATAGACTAGTGCTATAGAATAGAGTAGTACAGTAAGGTATAGTTCTAGTAGAGTATAGTAGTAGTTTCAGAATACTGGTCCTAGTTATAGTACACAACCCTAGTAGTAATGGATTTAACCATATAAGTGACTTAATATGGACCAACCCATTTGGATCTATGGAACCGTCTAGACCCTAATGGAGATAATCTCAAGTGGGGTTAGATGGTGGCTAATTATTTTAGATGGTGTAATATAATAGTAATGATAGAGATAATGGAGTGCAGATAAAAACCACTACTGTAGATTTAATATAATAGTTGTTTATCTGTTTCGCATTAAAAATATCAACTTCTCAATTTCTCATACATTTTCAGAAATGGCAAAAAACACCGCACTTTTACATACGCGGAGTCCTAAGGTCCCTTTTAAAAAAGGAAAAAAAAATACTTCCCCTTGATAATAGTTTTTTTTTTTCATTATTACGCCTTACTAGAAATTTTCTTCGTTTCATCATATACATTAAAATAAGACTTGCCCCTCAGAAAACTAATATTACTCTACCAAGTCCTTTTGCTGTAGATACACTATGCAGTCATCAATGTATTCATCAATGCAGTCATCAATGGCTGGACTCACGGTAATTAAACAGTCTAATTAAATAGTCTTAAAATTAAGTCACTATTTAAATAAAGGACCTGTTCATATAAATTTTATACTGATTGAATGTCGTGCTGAATCCACTTGGTGTTGTGTCTTGTCCTGTTCTGGTCAGTTGGCGTGGTCGCTGCTCCGGCATGTACTTTCTCACCCATTGATAACCAAATTTGCGTCCGAAAATACTCAGCCGTTCAACATCATGGCTAAAAAGAAAGACATTCCTGTGCAGCGTTCGGCGGCCTCCAGGTCCAGTGCTGCTATCTTTGCTAATTTAGACTCGCCTGCCGAGCTCGATAATTCTGACAAGGTTGCTCTTCAACAGGAAGTGCCACCTGCTGAAAAGGTGGAGCCTGAAGAGCTGCTGGAGCCTGCGGACGCCAAGTTCCCGCTCAGCTTGATCTACGAATTCCAAGATTTCTTGAACGCCCACTTGACCGTCCGCAAGGGCTTTGAGGTGATGAGCTGCTTGTACATCTGCCAGATCTTCTACCTCCACTTAAATGCCATGGGTGCCACGGATGTCATGTACGCTGTGGGCTTCAACATCATGGGGGCCATTCTTGCCATGTACTTGAGCCATCGGGCACAGGTGAAGAAGTACAATGCTGCTCCTGAGGTGTCGGTATACCCCAAGTTGCCCCACTTCAACATCATGTATGCGTTCTTCATTCCGTTTGCCTTCTTTTTGTTGTACTCTGACTACACACACCCATTTTTCCAGGCCAACTTGTCGCTTACAAACTTTGCCATTGGCTCGTTGAACCCCATGGCCAAGACCCTCTCGGCGTTTGTCTACTACTACATGTTCAATGATGACGATACTATTGAATTGGTGCGTTTTGCCCAGGTCATCTGGCTCTACTTTGCCGTGGACTATGCTCTCAACCATTGGAACACAAGGACGATCTCCGATAATGAAGGAAAGGTTACGACCTTTACCTCCTTGGACCCTACTGAGATCCACCTCGTTGCAGTCTTGATGGTGAATCTACTTATTAACTTCAACTTGCCTGTGTCCGATGGCTCCATGCCACTTATCATAGTGCACATCTTGGCGATTGCTCTTGTGGGAGCCATTGGAGTTTCGTTTCCGGTTTACTACCTCTACACGAGCTTGGATGCCGGTGCTCTCCGCTCCGTGGTGTCTGTTGTGGTGGTGTCATCATTTGGAGGGGCTTTTTACTATCTCACCAACTACCTTTTCCTGATGAAAGTGGGACATGCTAATGCTGTTCAATGGCTCTATGAGTACATTACCAAGAGTGAGCGTCGCTACCACATTGTTACAACATGGGTTTCTGTGCTTGCCGTTGCTATTCCTGTGGTGTTTTTTGCCAGCCACAAGAACTGGATCAGTCTCAACATCAGAAGAAAGGTTTGGCACTTCCTCATTGCAGGTTCTTTGGCCTACCCTATCATTCAAGAGCCTACATTCGCGGCAATTGCAGCCATGGGCTCTATTTTTGTGTTCATTGCCGTGGAATTTCTTCGTGCTACTCGTTTGACGTTTGTTGGTGGCATTCTTGATGACCAACTTAAACGGTTCCAGGACTTAAAAGACGCCAGAGGCCCTTTGAACTTGTCCTACATTTTCTTACTTGCCGGTGTGTCTTTGCCAATAGCAGTAGGTGTTTTGGTGGACGACGTGGTCTCCTTGAGATCCTACATTGGGTTGGTAACCTTGGGAGTCGGCGACTCATTTGCATCTATAATTGGACGCAAGTTTGGAAAGCGCAAATGGTCGGGAGGCTCGAGAACTTTCGAGGGAACTTTTGCTTTCGTTGTGAGTACGTTTGTGGCATTCCTTCTTGTTGATACATATCTTTTACCAGATGCAGCCAAGGTCAGCAACTGGGAAAATGTGCTTATCGTTTCCTTGATCGGAGGAGCACTTGAGGGAGCCTCCACCATGAACGATAACATTCTCATTCCTTGCCTCTGTTTGATCACTTATGATGTTGTTTTCAGAGTGTTCAAATAGACTAGGGTAAAATTACAGACGTTGGTATTTCGTTATATAAAACTAACATGAGTGTGGTTTTCTTCATAGATATCACTCACGGAAGGCCTGGGCTGGCCCAGATTGTAGCAATCACTAGCAATTCTCTTCTTGAATGGAGAAGCCCTCATCGTTCTCTGTGGCCCATAATCCTTAGGTCCAGCTAAGGGATAATCGCAGGCTTGTAAAAACCGCTCCAACTCTATCTCTGGATGCTCAAACATCAGAGCAGACCTCAACCTTGGCACCTTTGCCTTCGTGAAACCAGGATGTTGCAGTGTGGGCAAAAATGCCATTTGGCCACAACTTGGACGGAAGTCAAAGTGGTCTGTGGAACTGCTTTGGTGGTTAGTGGGTGGCCGAGTAAATTGAGCAGCAGAGTTCACCTTGAAGGTTAAGAGATGGACCTTATAATCCTCTAAATCAGAATCGGAATCCAATTCTGCGCAAACAGCTTCAGGTGCATTGTTGTTCCCACGAGGCTTCAACGTTTGTTCGTCCACATCATCATCGTAGTCCGTGTCACTATCGGAAACAATGGCATTTTCATTCCCCACCCCATGAACAAGATCCAAATAATTATAGTCAAAAACATCCGAGAGCTTGGCGTACGACAGCCTGGAAGACAGTTGTTGGGAAAAGCGTCTTTGGGGGAAGTAGGGTTCCATGGAGCCTCTCCTCAGCGACCCCTTCAAAGCAGGGATCTCCAATTTCACCGGCCTGCAATGGTCAGTGGAGGGAGGGATCTTGAAGTCAGCAGCAACAGGTAATAGCAATTTTTTGTAGCTCACGTCATGGTCAAAGAACGGTTCCTTTGTTTGCATTAAGGAGTAGTTCAAAGGGCAGAGGCCGATTGCGAAGTAGAGATAAGAAGGCCGCGCACAATCGGTCTATACTGGCATGCAGCCCTGCACTCCATACCGGTTGACTAGGCTCCACGACAATGTGCTCATAATATGTGACACTGTAATTCTGAAGATTCCTGTATGATACAGACAGATCCTCCATACAGATCCCCTATGGTTATGGAGAAACGGGAAATTTGTAGTATACCATAATATCGATGGCTACTGTAATATTTGTGGTGTACTGGATGTGTTTCTAACAGCCGTGCTTATCTAGTCGATCCCGAAAAAGAGTCAATTTTGAATGCGAAAAAGACGAATTAGTTCTTCTTCCAAAAATTGCCGAAGCTCGAGATTTCGCAAGCCGTGTTTACGCTTAATTTTTCGAACACCACACAATTAAAGAGAAAAAGGCAAGGCGTTCTCTAATGAGGGGTTCTCGTGGACATAACACGTACTCCCGGCAGACTGCGGAATACACGTGATGGGAAGAAATTGAAAACTTCCTGAAACACAAAAAACACTTTCATCCCAAAAACACAATCTGTTTTTTTCTAAGTCGTCTTTCCCGCCTAGAACCGTCTTTATTCCTTATCGAGTGTGTACTTTCCACGCATACCGCAAGGGTCGGATCGTGCGTATTCTGCATATACGGCAATTCTTATCAGATTGCATATCTATTTGCAGGACCCCACTCCACAGTAAACTGAGGATCCCTAATACACTTCCGGCCTACCCCAAATCACCACCAATTGACTTGCTAACCACCAGAACAGTTTTCGCTTTCTTTTGCTGCTTTTGAAACACTCGAGGGCTCGAATTCCCCTTGGACGCGTCTTGAAGATTTTTCGTTTCCAACGTCCCCTGCTAAATTTAGATCTGTGCCGTATCGGCGTGCCTTTCCGGAACTGACACCTCTCGTACTCGTTCCACGATTCTTGCCATTTTCCACTAGTTTTGATTTTTGCCTAGTTTTGATTTTTTCCCTTTCTCCACTGCTTTTGTTTCTTTTTTGCCCCGTTTTTTCCTTTTGCTGCTATTCTGCTATTATTCTTGCTGGTAAAATTCATTATCAACACCTTCAGCCGTGATACCCCTTGCCTTGTTGAGATAACAATGACGCTGCCCAACCGATTGAGGAAAAGAGAGTCCACAACTGCCTCGAAATCGGTGCACTCAACTCCTAAGAAATCGGTTCCGTTGTTCGACCTTGCTTTTCTTCTGAAAGAGTTGCCTCCAAACACTGGTCCTCCTGACACCACTCCGACTTCCAGTGGCTCGGCCTCCCTGTCCAACTCAAACAAAAGCCTCAGTCATGTCCCTTGCAAATTCTTCAGACAAGGAATATGCCAGGCGGGCAAAACGTGTCCCTTTAGCCACGACTTAGACGGAACTGCCCCGGAGAAAGTCCCCTGTAAGTATTTCCAGAAGGGCAACTGCAAATTCGGGTCCAAGTGTGCGCTCGCTCACATCCTCCCGGATGGTACGCACATCAACGCTAAGACCCAGCTGCATTCCCGTCGCAGCAATGGCCGCCACGAGCGTTCGGGTTCCTACAATAATCCCCCACCTACCCAAACAAAGTACACTGGGGAGCCCAACTCGGTCCCATCTGCAGGCCTTCAACAACCCCCTTCTAAAAGTGCTGGTCACGAGTCAAAGAAGAAATCGGTTGATTATGATAATTTCTTTGCAAATGAGTTTTTGAAGGGTCAGGATGGTGGTGAATCTTTTGACCATGCCGACTTTCTCCATGCGCAGGGCGAGGTGTTATCGCAGCATATGCTCTATCCGGACTTGAACGCTTGGCTGTCATATTACTCGTCAAACATTCTTTCTCTGCCCCAGAGCTTAGCTCACAATCCTAGAAGAAACACTTTCAGTTCTACAACCAACCAAACGTCTCTATGGTTGGAGGAGTCCCCTATTTTCCAAGATTCAGGTGCGGGCTCGATGTTGCAGTCAAATGCAACGTCTTTTGGCCTGCGCTCGTTTCTGAAGCATAGCCTTGGCGGCCTGGCTTCGTCTCCCTTATATAACTATACGAGGCTTTCAGCTGAGGAATCGACCCTGGTGGACGAGGACAGCGATGCGTTTTTTGGAGACGACGATGCCAATTTCGAGGACTACGTGCCGGCATCCATTGGAAACTTGATTTTGACTCCACAGGAACAACAGAGACGTGAGTCCAGGTCGCAATCTGGAACTTTATTGGTGAGGCCAAACGTGAGTTGCCAGGATGAAAAACCCCAAGGACCAATCGAGCTAATAACTCGTGGCTTCGACGATGTTTTTCTCATTGATTGAGAGATACAGTTTTATTGACAGAGTTCTAATTATCCAGATGGTTCTTCGTTTAACATTTATGTCATCAAGTTGAGCTGATGGCTGGGATATGGAGTTTAAAACCTAGATGTGTTGAAAAATCCTTAGAATAGTATGACAAATTAGGATAGATGTGGTGAAGCTATACATTTATGATTATTTATACGCAAGTTTGAATTTTATTTGTGACTCAACTGACCATGTAATTGCTCTTTACCCACCACACATGCACATGTTATTCTATTTACACTTTGGCAACAGGTGCTGCCCTATATATGTCTGCACAGAGTCTCTGGAAGCGAACCATGGAATCTCTGCTGTCTATGTTCAACTCGGGCTTGACCCCTCTGATATGGTCAGATTCAAACAAAGTGCCCACAAACGCCATCTCGCCCGAGTATGGGTTCATGGACAAAACGATGTAGTCAGTGACCAGCCTCTCGGTCCTCTCGGGCTCGGATGCACCTCCGGTGATGACCATCTCTTGCTTTGTACGGATCTGAACGACGAACTGAATAAAGGCAGTCACATCGTTACTATCTGGAATTGGAGTGAAACTCACCAACTTTGGATTTCCTTCGACTTTCTTTAAGTTCCATTCCAACTTCCTCCCCAAAGGGAAGGTTTTGGCTCTAGCAGTCAAGGAATCAACCACATGCTCACCAGCAATCCCATCCAATTGCGTCTGCAAATAGGATTGTCTTTGCTTCAAGGGAAGACTGCATGCAGCAGCAAAGATCTTATTGGTCCGCACATACTTCTCGACGGCACCCTCCTTCCAGTCGTTGAACTGGAGTTTTAGCTTAGTATCGGTCTTGAATTTGGACACCGAGAAAGTGTTGAGACCAAAAGCACCGATTTTGCGTATGATCAATTTGTGCCACGATGTGATAGGCGAAGAAAAGAGACGGGGCGGACAGTAGAAATCGGCCAACACTCCAAGGGCCTTGACTGGCACCATGGATATGTCTGCCCTTTCACTCTTTCTCTTCTTTGGCTTTGCTGTGGAGGATGCTCTTGTGGCCAGGATTTGGATGAACCGAGGCGCACACTGACGAATACCTATACCATAAGGCAAGCTAAGTCCATACTTAAGCTGAGCTCTAGCTAGGCTTTGGTTCATGACTGTTGGACTAGGAGGGTAGACCACGCACTCAGGAAAATTTCGAGCATTGGCCCACACCCGTACCTCAAGCCAAAGGGCACCATACAAAGCAAGAGCAATTTGGGAGTGATAGGATATAAAAGAGTTTCTTATTAAGAACGGGGTTCTATTAAGAAAGTGATTCATGGGAAGGTGAAATTGGAAATCAGTGGATGTTGACTGGCCAGGGCACACCCGTACACCCGCAAGGGGAGATGGAAAATGCGTGATGAGCAGCTCCACTTCCTCTCTCCAGAAACATGCCTTCGGCCAACAACAAGAAGCTTGCGCCTGAAAAAGAGCGGTTTATCCAATGTTGTGGTGACATCTCGTTGGAGCTCGTTGCCTCGTTGAAAAACTCCAAGGATATCAACTTAAACGGCCTCATCACCAGGTACGCCAAGAAGTACAAGCTAAAGCACCAGCCAAGGCTCACGGATATCATCTCGTCGATCCCAGACCAGCACAAAAAGTACCTTATTCCAAAGCTCAAGGCCAAACCAGTTAGAACAGCTTCCGGAATCGCCGTCGTTGCTGTTATGTGCAAGCCCCATAGATGTCCTCATATTGCATACACTGGAAACATCTGTGTGTACTGTCCAGGAGGCCCTGACTCGGACTTTGAGTACTCCACACAGTCGTACACTGGGTACGAGCCTACCTCCATGCGGGCCATTCGAGCCCGGTATGATCCGTACGAACAAGCTAGAGGCCGTGTGGAACAACTACGTCTGTTGGGCCACTCCATCGATAAGGTGGAGTACATCGTCATGGGAGGAACGTTCATGTCGTTACCTATTGAATACCGAGAGAACTTCATTGCTCAACTACACAACGCCTTGTCTGGATACAATGGGCGTGATATCGATGAAGCCATCAAGTTCTCCCAGCAGTCGCAGACCAAGTGTGTGGGAATCACCATCGAAACCAGACCCGACTACTGCACCGAAACACATCTCAGTGATATGTTGAAGTATGGCTGTACCCGTTTGGAGGTGGGTGTACAGTCAGTCTACGAGGATGTGGCCAGAGATACCAATAGAGGCCACACGGTCAAGTCCGTGTGCGAGACCTTTGCCGTGGCCAAAGATGCCGGATACAAGGTGGTGAGTCACATGATGCCCGACTTGCCCAACGTGGGAATGGAGAGAGACCTCCAGCAATTCATCGAGTACTTTGAAAACCCAGACTTCCGAACAGACGGGCTTAAGATCTACCCCACCCTCGTGATCCGGGGCACGGGTCTTTACGAGTTGTGGAAAAAGGGTCTCTACAAGTCCTACAATGCCAATGCCTTGATTGACTTGGTGGCGCGGATCATGGCCCTTGTGCCTCCGTGGACCCGTATTTACCGTGTGCAAAGAGATATCCCCATGCCGTTGGTTTCTTCCGGAGTGGAGAATGGTAATTTGAGAGAGTTGGCCTTGGCCAGAATGAAGGATTTCGGAACCTCATGCAGAGACGTGCGCACCCGAGAGGTGGGAATCCAGGAAGTCCACCACAAGGTGTCTCCAGACCAGGTGGAGTTGATCCGAAGAGACTACTACGCAAATGGAGGCTGGGAAACGTTTTTATCGTATGAGGATCCAAAACAAGATATTCTCATTGGCTTGTTGAGGCTAAGAAAGGCTTCCAAGAAGTACACCTTCCGCAAGGAATTCACGTCGCAGCCAACGTCCATTGTGAGGGAACTACATGTGTATGGATCGGTGGTGCCGTTGCACTCGAGAGACCCCAGGAAGTTCCAGCACCAGGGTTTCGGAACCTTACTTATGGAAGAAGCCGAGAGAATTGCGCGTGAGGAGCATGGCACCAAGAAGATTTCTGTTATTTCCGGAGTGGGTGTGCGCAATTACTATGCCAAGTTAGGCTACGAATTGGATGGACCGTTCATGTCCAAGGCTCTCTGATTGCCTTGTGCTTTCTGAAGCGATCAAAGATAAATATACATTATAGAATATAAGCCAGGTCAGCTTTAATCTATTGAGCACCGGGGTCAGTGGCCCTATGTTGTTCGGGACGCACTGAATGTATTACCACATTGATCTCAAGAGGCGCGATGCTCATCAAGTCATGCGAGATCATGCGAAGGTGTCTATGCCATTTTGAAAGGACGTTAATGCAAGGAGCGGTTTTTGTAGTTGGTCTGGCTGCCGTACCGGTGGCCGTGGTTGGAGCTTGTAGCCTCTCTAGACCAGCCCGGAATATCCTCTCCTGAGCCGCCCACGGGACGCTCCAAAACAACGTTTTCGAGCCCGAGCGCATCGCTGAGCCATGGATGGTTGATCATTCCTCCTGCGTCCGCCCGCAATTCCGGCTGCAACGCCAACATGGGCAATAAGAAATCGGCGATTTCCACGGCATCGTTGACGGGGAACTTGTATTTTTCAATCAACACGTCCTTCAATCCCCACGGCTTCAACTTGCTGATGCGCAAGAGATCGCCCTGGTTGTTGAAGAAGTCGCGTGCGTACAACGAGTCCTTCAACATGCACCTGGGAAAAGGCCCCACCAACTCTATGACTTGTGCAATGTGGTCGTCGTCTTTGGTGTATGATTTGCCATTGCGGGGGTCGAATAAATAGTCCCCTGTCAATAACTCGAAGATGAGCGATGCAAATGACCAGAGGTCTGCGGATGCACCCCAGTGCGACCCCATGAGCACTTCCGGAGACCGGTACTGACGGGTTTGGATTTCGTCCGTGAAGTGGTGGTGGCACCAGCATGCGTTTCCCAAATCGGCGATTTTCACCGAGATCAACTCATCTTCATTAATAATTCCTGGGTTGTTGAAATGACTGGAGTCTTCCATGGTCATTCCCTGGTAGTTAGCGGATTCCGCTCCATGGTGAGAAATATTCATGGATGAAAGAGAATTGTTCAAGCTTTTCTCCAAGCCTTCCGAGTCCTCGTTTTCCGAGTTGTTGACAAACGACGTTTGACTCGTGGCGGGCTTGAGCTGGAATTTGGCCCCGCTACTGCCGTGTAAACCGGCCATACTTGATAAAGATGGCTCTGCTCCTCCTTTGCTTTGCGCACCTGCACTGGAGGTGAGGAATGAACCTTGGCTCATCACATGTTTGATGGGCGTATTGTTGGTGGTGGCGGACATGCTTTGTAGGTTTCCGAACGATTTGTTGCTGAAGGAACGTAAGGGCGAAGGCAAGGGCTGGGAGCCGGTGATGAGGGAATGTCTTCTGATGCCACGGCCGTTTCGGTTGAAAGATGCAGACCGGGAGACGCTGGAGATGGACTTGACTCTTTGCAATGGGGTCTTTTGTTGGGGGCTTGCAGGCGACTCATTGATGTTGGAGGTCAGGCCCGAGGAGCTTAACTCGGACTTCATTTTGATGCGCAGCGCTTTTCTCTCCAACTTGACTTTCTCCTCTTCTGCCTCGACCATCCGGACGATCTGCTCCACGTCGCCGATCTCAATAAGCACGTTTTCGGGCTTGAGGTCGGTATGGATAACCCCACATTTTCGATGCAAGAAGTCAAGCGACGCTAAGAGCTGCTTCGCGATTTGCTTGACGAAAACAATGGGGATTCCTCTATGCTTGTACCGACGGATCAAGCCCAAAAGATTTTCGCCCAACACCTCGAAAACCATACACACGTGTACTCCGTTGGGGCCCTTATGCGTGAAAGTGTCAAGGAGTTGGATGACATGTTGGTGGCCAGGGTGGTGGATATCGGAAGAGGTGACTTTGTCAAGAAGTTTGATCTCATCCACCGCAGTATCGGTGTAATGCTTAGCGCTCCGGACAATCTTCATGGCAACATGGCAGTGCTGGTCATTATCTCTAGCCAACCACACCGTGGAGAAATGACCCCAGCCTAACTTCCTCACCAAAGTGTACTTGTTTTCTTTGTAGCTTTCTCCAATGTAGCACGTATGATACCCACCCGGAACATAGTCTTTCAAGTCTTCTTCATTCTCAGGGTTGACGTCAGCAAGTTCATCATCTTCGTCTTCATCATCGTCATCAGCATCACCTTCGTTTTCTTCATCGCCTTTGGTGGCTCGCGAGGTGTCACTCGCCTTGGATTTCAGTAGGTGTGTGCCGTGGGATGAGGCCATGCTCTGACAGTCACTATTGCGGAAAACATCGAGTTCATCATCGTCATTAACCACGTTTCGTTTCTTAAAAGGCATGAACTCCTGGCTGGACTCAAAGTCGTCTAGCGTATCTAGATGGTCGAGGAGGTGCTCTGGGTGTGACTGGGTGTACAGCTCAGTGAGACGATCTTTGAGTGAAGACAAGTGTGGTTCCGTCTGGTCTTCGAAGGATGTTTTGATGGGAATAAGTTCGGGTTTAAAGGACTTCACCAGTGGCGACGAGCGGGCCGTGGACGCCTGGCCCGTCAAGGGAAGGAAACTTAAGGACTGGATATCGCCCGATGTAGAGCCATTGGCACGAGCATTCTTTTCTGATTTACGATTGTTGTGGGTGAGGGGCTGGCTTGCTTGGTTTGCGTCGGCCTTCTTGATAGCTATGGACAAGTTTGATTTCTGGGAAAGGGGCATTTGGCGGAGGTGATTGCAGAAAGGGGGACCTCGATGTTCTATAGCAGAATATATTTGTGGTGCGTTTCAAATTGGGAAACAACTGGGGACAGGAACGGTCGCGATTTTGGAGTGCTGGGATGAGTTTTTTTTTTATTAGCAATACTGGCGATTAGAATGGGGAACGGGTTTTAATTGGAGGATGTATATGGGTCCGGTTATAATGTTCTGTTTCCTCAAAGCACAATGCAGTTCGTATATTTTAGTAGAGGAGAATTTTCTCGCGCTAGTGTTTCTTCAGCCTCCAGCCATGCTCCGCGCACTGCACACAGCCCCCAAGTGCAGCTAAGCCTAAAGAGAGAAACTACCGTAGCCTCCAAATCTTTCCTCATCTATATTATGATTATATACCGTATTGAAGCTGACTAGTGCTCTAATCAAGCTCCATCTCCTCTTGAGGCTTTGGGGCCTCCTCCTTGTCGCCCTCCTTTCTGGCAGCGGCCATCTTTTCGGCCATGGCAGCCATCTGCGAAGCCTCCTGCTTTTGTCTGATGGCTTGCTTCTTCTCTTCTTGGTCGGCTTGGTAACGGCCCTTGATCAAGTTACCAAGAGATGCCAATTCCTCGTACTTGGCGATGTACTTACCCTTGGTGGAGTCGTATCCATCGTCATACAACCAGTCCTCAGTCTTCATCAACATACCGGACAACTTCTCCTTCTCGGCGTCGGAGGCGAAGTTCTTGTATTGCTCGTCCAACTTGCCTCTCAACTCATAGATGTACTCCTCCAAGGCGTTCTTTCTGTCCTCGGTGTCGGCAACCAATTTATCTGCAACGACCATGGCGTTTTCCTTCTCGAACAACTTGTTTTTGAGGTCCTCGTCCAATGCGGCAGAAGAGATCTCGATCACCAAGTCGGCCTTCTTGACCACCTTCTTGACCTCTCTGTATTGTGGCTCGGCGTCTTCGTCGACTTCCTCGCCTTCCTTGACCTCTGGCTCGATCAACTCCTTGACGAGCTGCTCAGTTACAGTGTGAGCGGACTCAATGGTGTAGAAACCGGATGGGTCGTTTCTCAACTTCAACTTGACGGCAATGGACTTCTCGCCCTCATCTGGAACAACACCCTTGATCAACCACTTGGCAATGACTGGCTCGGTTCCAGCTGGAACTTCGCTCTTGTTAGAGTATCTGGCCTCAACTTGGAAGTCACCCTTTCTGTACAAGGTGATGATCTTGGTAGATGGGAAAGCACCACCCCTTGGGAAAACCTCCAAGTGGTCCTCGTCTTCCTCTTCCTTGTCCCAGTGGTAAGAGACAGAGTATGGGTTGAAGTCCTCGAACTTGAATGGTCTGACTCTGACGGTTGGAGAGTGCATGGCGCAAATGAAAGCATTTCCTCTAGCAATGGCCTCATCTTGGTTCAAGGTGGTGGACAATGGCTTGCCAAAGATCTCGGTCAACTTAGCCTTCAAGGAAGGGACTCTGGTACATCCACCAATGACCTCAATGGAGTCGAGGTCTGCAGCAGCAATACCGGCTTCCTTCAAGGCAACTTCGATTGGAACGTTGATTCTCTCCAACAATGGCTTAACAAACTCCTCCAACTCCTCTCTGGTCAAAGATGCAGAAACATCAACATCGTTCATAAGAGATTCAATGTTGATTGGAGCTTGGGTGTTGGCAGACAAGACCTTCTTGACCTTCTCGGAAGCCTGAAGGACTCTGTAGAAAGCCTTTGGGTTCTCTCTGACGTCAATCTTGTATTTGCCCTTGAATTCATCGGCAAAGTGGTTGGCGATGGCGTAGTCAAAGTCTCTACCACCGAAGTGCTTGTCGTAAGCAGCACCCAACACCTTCAACTCTCCCTTCTTGACAGCAGCAACGGAGACTTGGTAAGAAGAGTGTCCAATGTCAACGAAAGCAACCTTCTTTGGCTTGTCCTCAGGCAAGTCGTTTTGCTTGAACACACCGTAACCAACAGCAGCGGCGGTAACCTCGTTAACAATTCTGACGGGGTTCAAACCAGCAATCTTACATGCATCAGCAGCAGCACGTCTTTGCTTCTCGGTGTACCAGACAGGAACAGAAAGACAGATATCGGAGATTTTGCCTTTGGTTTCCTTGGCGGCAGTGTCCCTGATCTTTCCGAGGTACATGGCAGCCAATTGCGTGGAGGAAAACTCCTGTTGCTCGCCCGTGAATCTGACCTTAGCGTTAATTTGGCCAGCCTCATTTTCAGCCAAAGCAGCAGTGAAAAACTCCTTCTCCGTGGCAAAATCTGGGTCGTTGTAGTTCAAACCCAAAATTCTCTTCAAGTTGTCGACGGTGTTCTTAATGTTGGAGGTTTGCTGGTTCTTGGCGCTCTCACCAATGAATCTGTTCTTGTTACCGAAACCAACCAACGAAGGGGTGGAACGGTTAGAAACTTCATTGACAATGATGTCAATGCCTCTGTTGACTGCACAGGCAATCACAGTGTTATCGTTACCCAAATCAACACCAAATGGAGTAGACATATTTAATAGTAGATAATAAGTGTAGTACTGGAGTGTGCTCGCAGATATAGTGAGGTTGGAAAAAATGTTGCGGTGCGTGCACGACTCATCTAGAAGCTTCGAGAAGTGCGGGTCGAACCTTGTAAAAACTTATGGAGCACGGTCACGTGAGGAGAGATTTTTGGGGTCATTGGATTGTAGGGCTATTCAGTGGAGCTCCGGCCTCCGAAATCTTTAAATCATATTCGGGACTGATGTGGGACCGAAATCTCCCTGCGCCACCGTCGGTTCAGCACCACCATGGTCGCGCGTCCCGGGCACGTGCCTCAAGGGTCCAGGCCATATTTAGCCGTAATTGCTGCAATAACGGTAAAGCTGTAGACCGAACTATCCGGTATAAGTGAATCTTTCGGATTAATCTTTCCAGACCAATCTGTCGGATAAGTGACTAGACACTGTGCAAGACAGTAAGTAGAGTCATCCAGCCCCCGGTCTCGACCAAAGCCAAGTAATCCTCAAGCTTCTTGTCTCTGACTGAGCGGAGAAGAAGGTCGATTTCCTGGCCGCTCAAGACGTTCATCTTTGCCAAGTACACGAGCAAGTGGAAATCAGAGAGATTGTCTGCGTTTCCGGAGCCGTTTTGGAGCTGGTTGCGAACAGCCCTCAAATCTTGAAGCTCGCCAAGAAAGTCTCTATTCTCAATTGGGAACTGCATTGCGAACTTGGGATTTGGCTCCAACGGGAACGAGTCCAGTAGAGACACCAACAAGAAATCCGTGGGGAAGGCAGGTTTGGCGTTTTCTTTGACCTCCAACCCGTACTCGTTTATTTTCGAGTAGAACACGTCTGGCACATACCGTTTGGAGTTGGTCTCCTTCACCATGATCATATTGGGGTGGGTAGATGCATTGATATCATCGGCCTTGACTAAAGCTTCTGCACTCGTAGACACCTGGTAAGCACGAGGCTCAATCTCGCCTTGCAACCCACCTGTAACAACACACGTAACGAACTTGGACGAGAATTTGCCTGAGTCAGAGTAGTTGCTGACGTTCACATGCTTGTTCTGCAGCTTGGCTGCCATTATTACCTCAGCACACGACAAGAAGAAGGAGTCTTTGTGTCTTTTGCAAAGAACAGTTCCATTGGAGGCCTTTGCGTCCGTGAGGTCCGTAAAGACCATGCCCACTTGACACATGCCCAAAGACTGGGCCACCTTGTCTACGATTTCCTCATCTTTCCACTCAAGCAAAGTTATTCCGTCCAACTCGCCAGCTTGAGGGGGCTCGTAGATGGCCTCAACCACGGCCTTTATGCCAAGTGGAGCTTTGTCGTAGCGTTCATAGCGGCCATAGAGAATACCATACCTCTGAGTTCCGGATTTTCTCCACGTGTCGATGAACTTATTGAGAATGTTGAAATCAGCATACTCTAGGTTATCCACCATTCTGAACTTCTGCTGCTGGAGCGTGATGGGTGCAGGCTGGCACTTGGAGCATATTCCCTTTGGATACGCCGCATGGCCCCCGGCACAATTCGTCTTGATGGCATAGTCGGGCTCCAGTAGCGGAGATATATACGAGGACCCATTGGCAGCATTGTTTTTGAGCCGGTCCATTTCCTTGGCGTATGCGTGGAACGATTTATGCTTGATCCCATGCTCAGCCAAGTAGTCCTTATCCCAAGGTGGCAACGGAGAGCAATGATCACACATTCCCTTATCTCCATGTTTGCAAAGAGCAGTCTTGTTGCGATTAATCTGGCCGTCGGCTTTTTCTAGCTCGTTATCGACTTCCAATTGTGGAAGTTTGCCTGGTTGAATGGGAATATCAATAGACTCAATGGCCACCGAACCATTGACCGACTGGGCCACAGGTTCAGCCACGGGGTTTTCATCAAAAGTAATAAAGAGCATATCTCCATTTTGCAAGCCAATATCGGAAACCTTGGCGCCTTCAAACTGTAGTTCAGGTTTACCCTTCTCACTGGCCACATCACTGACATAGACATTTGAGCCACTTATATTGAGTTTCGAATACGCATCTCTCAAAGCATCAAGAAAGAGGCTGGTTGCTTCGGTATTCACCCGGGCCATGCCTTGTTTGGATCTGAATCGGAGAATCATGGTGGCAAGGAATGGAGTATATATCAGGCCTGATATGGTGTGCGCGCAAGTGCCTGCCATGTAACAATGTGGGCCATACAGTGCGCTCCATACATTAGCGTTCTAGCAAACTGTACAAGTTTTCAGGCAAGTATACTGCTCATTGGCCGCACCCCTGTGTCGCAGGCTGAATGTATATGTCTTGATAGAATTGCTTTTTAGAAGGAATGGGGAAAACCCGACTATTTGCAGACAATGAAGGAACCAACGATATCTTTGGCTATGACCCTCCGCAGGAGCAGTCGGCAACGTCGCTGATTGGCGATGAAATGCACGAGCTTACGGATGCCCAAATCCAAAATTTGATCCGGGTACGCTTTGCCAATAACCCGGTGCTGTTGATCCGCCAGCTCTCACGGGATGTGGCGTACAAAGAGAAGCAATTGATTGTATTAAGGAACGATAAGTTCCAGCGGGAACACGAGCTCATCAGGTTGTGTGCGGAGTATAGCAACTTATCGACGCTCGAAATTGAAACCAGACTCTCAAATCGGGGAAGCGAGCATGACTGTGAAAAGGCCTTGGGGGAGATGGTAGGTTTGGCTGTGAATGAGACGTTTACGCCTGATGATAGTCGGTTTGAGGTGCGGACTGCTTCCGGTGGCTTACGGTCAAAGAGATCCAAAAAAAATATGGCTGGTGTGGGTCTCGAGCCACTACTTCCTGCTACAAACTGTGGGAATATGGCCCCGGTGCTTGGGTCTGTTCTATCACCAATTGGCTCGCATAACCTACACTCGGCCGATTCTGCACCTGGGAGCAGCAGCAGCTTGCGGACTTATTGGCAGGAGTGGATGAATGTTTCGGAGGAGAGCGTTGCCCGAAAAACAGACCGCAAAAAAGAAGACGTTGCCACTAAACCTCCTGTGGAACTAGAGAAAATCGTCCCGGAAGCAGTCTCGGAACCTTCGCTGGTGCTGTCAAATGGCACCACTACAGATAAGCATGGGTTCTACCTCAATATGCTGGCAAACGGGACAGAAGCCAAGAAAGAAGGAACTCATTCGGACCAACACTTATCGCATGCACATCCTACCAAGGCCGAGAGCGAGCCCCTGAAACGGCTTAAGCAGACCTTGAACAAACTCAAGCAATTGAGCTTGATGCACGATGCAGAGAGCGAAAGCATTTTACTGAAATGGGACCAGCTCATGACGCATATCAGCGAGGACCAGCGCAAGTTGCAGTCCAGAATGCTAGATATTGACGACACCAGTGTGTTTGGCTTCAAAGCTTGCAACTTGAAGCGCAGCGATAAAGGCTGGGCCCGGTATTTTGCCAATGAAGACATGGAGGCCACGGACGCAGCCAAGAAGTTCAAGACGCTTCAGGGCTTGATCCTTGAAGATGGCATTCCGCCCAAGTATAGGAACTCTCTCTGGATGGAGCTCTCGGGGGCCAAAGACATTTCCGTGCCTGGAGAATACAGCCGTCTCTTGGGCGAAAGTTACAAGAGCACAAGCCAAAGTGTGAGGGAGAGTATTGACCAGATCAACCTCGACCTCCACCGCACCTTACCCTCCAACAAATTTTTCCACAATGCAGCCAGCTCGTTGCCAGGCCCACAGCTCTCCAAGCTCAAGCGGATCTTATATGCCCTTGTGGTGCACATGCCACACATTGGGTACTCCCAAGGCATGAATAAAATCGTTGGAAACCTTTTGCTCGGAGTCAATGAGAGCAATGCCGTGAGTGGGTCCATGAAGCTTGACGAAGAAGACGTGTTCTGGATCTTTGTTGCGTTCATCGATGATATTATCCCCAGGTATGACTCCAAGGCATACTTTGACCAGGCCAGTATCATTGATATCCAGCACGAGATCTCCATCACGTCCAAGATTTATTTCAAGCGGTTCGTGCCTAGACTACAGGCGCACTTCCACAAGCTAGATGTGGATGTGCAAGTAGTATTGTACGGATGGTGGCTAGGAATCTTCAGTGAATGCACTACAGGTGTCGACACATGGTTCCGACTAGTGGACAACTTGCTTATTACGGAACACAACGATATCAAGTTCATTGCCTTTAGTCTCGCCATGTTCCGGGTCCATGAGCCTATATTATTAGAGGTGGATGCGGCCGAGGATGCATACACATATTTCAATCGGCTCAGACAAGGCGCGGCGACAAACGTGCGGTTCAAGGACCTCAACAAGGAATGCAATTCCATCGAGTCTCTGATATCTATGCAGGAGCTCAAGAAAGAACGAGATAAGATGGTTTCCAATGAAGGCCAAGAAAAGGAGTCTGAAATCCTCCAAGCTAACCAAGTCTGCAGTGTTGTACCTTGACTTGCCTAACCTGTGAAAGCTTGTTCGAGACCCTCTTTAGTGCAGGAATGCCCTCACATCCTGCTATAACAATAAGATTTTTTGATGGGCAATTTTAAGGTTTCTCAAAAGTTTTGTAAAAATGATTTCTGTTCCCACCACATCCTTTTGGCTTGAAAACTGGCCTTGAACATTGGCCTTTACAGCCACAACACATCCAACACTTCCTAACCATGGACCCGCCCGATAGCGCCTCGCACGTGAGCAGGGATGCGTAACGAGGCGTTTAAAATCCGCTTTCGTCCATGAAGACTCCAGACTCGCCCCTGCCTCTCTCTCAGCACATAAAATGGCGAAACCCCAGCTGAAGAGAATCGTGAGCTTATTTCTTGTGCTCTTCACCTTCGGAATCTTCTACTCCGCCTACTCAATTGTCGGTAGCTCTTTTGGTGGCGTCAGTATTGGAGACAGAAACATTGTCTATGTCGACGCTAGCACTGGCACGGTCTTAAATGGCTTTGTGCCTGGGATGCCCGCAAGTGGGCTTTTGTCCGTTAGGCCTCCTATCAAGGACAATTCCCATGAATTCGAGGCTGCTGAACAACAGATCCACCAGACTGGCGGAGACAAGAACGCTTCCGATGGTGATGAAACAGCCAAAGACGTATCATTGAACAACCCTGGGGAAAAACCTAAGAATGGAGCTTACCCCGGTCCCAGATCCAAGGCCACGTTTGTGAGTTTGGCCAGAAATGGAGAACTTTACGAATTGATCAAGGCTATCAGAAATGTGGAGGACCGATTCAACCGCAAGTTCAACTATGACTGGGTGTTTTTGAACGACGAGCCTTTCACGGAAGAATTCAAGAAGATAACCACGTCGCTTGTATCGGGAACGGCCAAGTATGGGCTCATCCCCAAGGAGCATTGGGGTTACCCCGAATGGGTGGACCAGGCCAAGGCCGCCGAAAACCGAAAGGAAGTGGCAGACAAATTTATTTATGGGGACTCGGAATCGTACAGACACATGTGCCGGTTTGAGTCCGGCTTCTTCTTCAGACATCCACTCATGGAGGAGTACGACTGGTACTGGAGAGTGGAACCAGGAATCGCCCTCCGTTGTGATGTGGAGTACGATTTGTTCAGGTACATGGAGGAGAACGACAAGGTGTACTCATTCACCATCACGATCCACGAGTTCCAGAAGACCATTCCTACTTTATGGCAAGAGACCAAGAAATTCATGGATCTCCATCCAGAACACATTGCTAAGGATAACTTTATGCACTGGATCAGTGACGACCGGGGCAAAACATACAATCTCTGTCATTTTTGGTCGAACTTTGAGGTTGCTTCGCTTAAGTTCTTGCGTTCAAAGCCCTACATGGACTACTTTGAGCACCTTGATAAGACCGGAGGCTTTTTCTACGAGAGATGGGGAGATGCACCAGTGCATTCGATAGCAGTATCGTTGATGTTACCAAAGGACAAAATCCACTTCTTTTCCGATATTGGTTATACCCATGGAGCGTACACGCAGTGCCCTCTCAACGAGCAGTTCAGGCTAGACCACAAGTGCGACTGCAAAGCTGATGACGACTTCACGTTCCGTGGATATAGTTGCGGCAAACAGTACTACGACGCCATGGGCATCCCAAAGCCTTCAGAGTGGGTGGACTTCCAATAATTTTGACAACGGAAAATGTGGCCTGTGCTCCGTTCTACAACAATGCACGTCTATTTTTGACCCAAGTTCTTAAAACTGTAATGAAGCGTACGTCTGCAGGACCCGCCTGCGCGGCCTGCCTGCAAGGCTTTTGTCAGGGCACACTACACAAGCGCGCAAATCAAAAACGCACACCGAACACCACTGAACTTTGTTAACGTTTAGGTAGGGATGTTCGCGTCGAACGATACACGCATCAATTCGCATATCTTATTTCTTTTTTTTTTTTTTTTACGGGCACTTCTGAACCTTAATTTTTCCCTCCCTCTCACTCACTTGATTTCTTAACCACTTTTCTTTCTCCACAACCTTTCTGCGATCCCTGATCATGGCTTCCCCCAGATCAACTGCCCGCCTCGTGAGGTTTGGTATTTTCGCTTTGGTCTTAATCTTTTGCGGATTCATTCTCACGAAAGGTTCTTCTTATGCTCCTGGTCCTGCCGTTCAACCAGGTTCCCAAGCTGTCAACGTGAACCCCGCTTCCGGTGCCGGTACTCCTAATTCTGCCGGTGCCTCTCCTGCTGCTGCTGGAGGTGCTGTGTCTGGTGCCAAGGATGCTAAGGTTGTTCCAGGTGAAAAGGTTAAGGCCACTTTTGTCACGTTGGCCAGAAACTCTGATTTGGATGGTGTTTCCCAGTCGATCAAGCAGATCGAGGACCGCTTCAACAAAAACTACCACTACGATTGGGTTTTCTTGAATGACAACGATTTCAACGACGAGTTCAAGGATTCAGTCTCCAAGTTGGTGTCGGGAACGACCAAGTTTGGACGTATTCCAGCAGAGCACTGGTCGTATCCTGAATGGATCGACAAGGAGAAGGCTGCATATGCAAGAGAGGATATGAACCGGAAGAAGATCATCTACGGAGGATCTGAGTCCTACCGTCATATGTGCAGGTTCGAGTCAGGTTTCTTTTTTAGACACGAGTTGTTGCAAGACTACGAGTACTACTGGCGTGTGGAGCCCGACATTAAGATCTACTGTGATGTTGACTACGATGCCTTCCAGTACATGAAGGACAATGACAAGTGGTACGGCTGGACCATCTCATTGCCGGAATACAAGGAGACCATCCCCACCTTATGGGAGACAACCAAAAAGTTCATGAAGGATTTCCCTCAGTATGTTGCCAAGGACAACAATTTGGAATGGATTTCCGACGACAATGGGCAAACCTACAATGGATGCCACTTCTGGTCTAACTTTGAGATTGGTTCATTAAAGTTCTGGCAATCCGAGGCTTATATGAAGTACTTTGAGACTTTGGACCACGCTGGAGGATTCTTCTACGAAAGATGGGGAGATGCTCCAGTGCACTCGATTGCGGCGTCGATCTTGATGCCAAAGGACAAGATTCACTTCTTCCAGGATGTGGGGTACTACCACGTTCCATTCAACAATTGCCCAGTGGATGAAGAAACTAGAAAGGCCAAGAACTGTCAGTGTGAGCCCGAAATCGACTTCACTTGGAGAGGCTACTCGTGCACACCAGGATTCTTCCGTGTGCACAATAAGAAGAGACCTAAGGGATGGGAGAACTTTACTGGTTAAGCAATGACGCGATCCTCCAGAAGTTTTACAATAGTCTTCACCACAGCCTAGAGAAACTGTTAATAGTACAATAAAAACGTCATAGTCAATCTGAACTGAAAGGGCGTAAGATTTTTATCAAACTATGAAACTGTATGCCTATGAAACTTGTATGCCTATGAAACTTGTATGCCTATGAAACTTGTATGTCTATGAAACTTGTTTGTCTATGAAACTTGGGTGAAACTCTGGACTTGCTATATTACTACATTTGTCACAGTCGCGAAATGATAGCAATAACTTAAACCAAAAACGGCCAACTCCTCACTCTGAACAGTCCCCTTTTTCATTATGACAATCACAATGTCTAAATAAGAGAACATGTCCATAAAAACAAAACCCAAAATTCTCACCTAACAATGCAAGACTGTTCCTTAAAGATAATGCAAGACTGTTCCCTAAAGACAATGACAATCTTGCACTAAAAATGCAAATCCCCGCACTTAAAAAAATATCAGGAAAAAAGGTCTGAAATTCACAACAATCGAAACAACAAGATAAGCCCAACCAAGTCACGAAAAAAGTCCAGAAAAAAAAAATTCAATAATTTTTAAAGAATCTACTCAAAAAAATTTAAATATAACTAATTCAAAAATGTGTCTAATATTTTCAATGATAAGAAAATTCATCACAAGTCAAATTCAACAGTCAAAGTGTTGATCGTCATTGAGGAATTCATGAATTCTGGTTTAAATACCGTTCGTCTACAATAACGAAGATCACAACATTCGGAGAATGAGCCCGGTATGCACTCCCGATCAAGGTATGATCTGCAGATGTGTCAAACAGTAGAAGATGCCGATGATGTCAATAAGCAGTACTAAAAAAAAGTGTCAATGTGACACCCTCATAACCACTGGATCATGTCAATCGTCTCGCTAAGACAATATTGTTTAATGGGCCATTTGGACTGGTCAGGCCGGTGGGGGGGGGGGGGTTGGGGCGCGCGGTGCATAATGAGAAAGTATTGGGGCGGGGGAGTACGCGAAATGCACTTCATCTCATTCCTCAGACCCTCCTGATTTCAAACAACCTAGAAACCAGATCATGGTGGGTATGTGGAATTTGCCAAAAACTACTGACAGTCCAGGCCCTTTTTTTGCCGGAAAAAGATGTCGTGTGTGTGCCCAAAATTCCTTATGTAGTGCTCTCCTGTACTCTACTACGTGGCCTGTACTGTATATACTTACAAGTTTTAGCAACTCTCCACAAGTTTAACATAAAACCTCTGTAAGCATCTCTCTTCTGCGATCAACTGAGACATCATCGAAGATAGATGCTGCCCCACCTAAAGCGAGCGTTGTAACGGTGATCAAGTGGCACCTCCGAGCCTGGATATAAGCCTGCACATGTTGAGTTGAAAAGGAAAACGACTTTCCCTGCGCGTCCTGCACACACCCTCGAGGTGGCAGGTGTTCGAAGCGAGAATTTGGCCGGAAAAATGCTGAAATCAGCGGCATTCGTTAATGGATTTCTTAGCCCGTGACCCAAATGTTGGAATTTAGATCATTGGGGCGTGACTTTAGAGCGGTGGTGTTTGCTGCAGGCAACATTCCAGTCTTTACATGGGCCAGCTTGTGAGTGCGTTTTCTCCTACTTTCGCCGCGCCGCATTTGTTTCACATTTCTTTATTGCGTCTTGAAACGGCCCTCGTACTATTACAAAAGCCTTCTCCCGCTTCTAGTTCTTCTACACAAAAGAAACCGGGCCTACCGCTTCCCAGCAGCATACCCGGAACCGGCATATTTTAACCTTCCACCTCGCCCGCCTTCTTTTTCCCGCCATGCCCCCTTCCGAGAAGCATAGACCCCCTCCACTATCTGTTTGCAACGACAAAGAGAAATCAGACATGATTTTGAGAATAGTCAGCCCCATTGCTCCGCAATTCGTCAACCAGGATATGAGAAATACCTTGAGACTCAGTGAGAGCATTAGAAACCAGCAAAACAACTTGATCGCGTCGGGGCACTACGAAAAGAGCCTAGCATCCAGTGACTCAAACTCTTCGGCCAGCTTGATGCTGAATTGCAGCTCCGCTGCTCTTGATACCAATACCACCTTGTCGCACACCGCCACCGAAGGCGGTGAAGTTGGTGAAGGCAGCGACGGCAGCGACGGCAGCGACGGCAGCGACGGCGGCTCTGTTGAAAGGGACGCCGAGCCTGGAAGTAACTTGGCATGGACTGGTAAAGACGAAAGGGAGCATGACATCGCCAAACACCGCAAACTTTCGGAGCCTGTTGTTGGTGTTGATTCAGAGAACCCGAAAGACGCCGATATGGACGGTGCAAGCCCCAGTCCCGAATCCTCATATTTCTCGGATAGCAGCGAGTTTAATCGGATTGTTAGCGCCGTGTCCCGCAAAAAGCTAAAGCGAGACAATCTCCCAGGGGACCTCAAGATTCTACCCTCTCGAATGAACAATGTGCGTCCCACGCCACTGATCAAATCAGCTCCTTTGCGGCCGTCTGGCTCCGTGCCTTATGGCATGCAAAGATGGGTGCCGGTCCGTTATGTATACCCTGCACTACCTCCCATGCCCCACTCCGCCATGCAATATGTCCATACTCCTTTGAAAAGGACCACGCCTGGGTACCCAGATCGCCGCGCATCGCGGGTGAGGCTGCCGCCCCGGAACTCCATAAGCCGCAGGAAGCCGGTATTGGACGTGTTTCAGGGTGATGCAGTGAAATTCGCCCCTTTGCCTTCGCAACCACCCTCTGCGCAGCTAGAGACATTTGACGAGAAGCACGATGACAATGAGGAGGCCACGGAAGAGGAAATCCAGGAATTGGAGTACAAGCGCAAGATGGCCAACCCTGTGTTAAAGGGAAGCATTTGCTTCAACGACACATCTGCATACAACTTCAAGATCTTCAAGGGGAACGAGCTGCTGGCTAAGGAGAAATTCTTGAAGATTTGCGAAACCACTTGGAACGAGTATGTTGCCGGATCATGATGCAGGATTTCTGAATCCGAATGTATTCGTGTGTCATGGGCTGTATTTCTACTAATAATCTCGGGTCTCGTCATTCACTTCTTTTTGCCCTCTCAACGTCCATGTTATCGCAATATAATTCAAGCATGATCTATGCTACATAGTGGCCACCATTCTGCGTCGTGCCATAAGAATCGTACCAAGCCACAGTCGAACCAATTCAGACCAGAGTCATACCGAAATCGTACAACACCGTACAAATCTTACCATATCTTACTAAACCGATTAATGTTCTCTGACTGCCTCTTATTCTATCTACTGTCTTTCATTAGAGCGTCACGTGCGCGCCTGCGACGGCAAATATCAACCAAAAAAATGCTCGCTTACTCTGTAATATCACCATGTTACATTATGGTTTGGTGATACGATCCGTGGCCCGGAGCAGATTGGCATCCACTCATCTCCGAGGCCTGGCCCGCTTACTCTCCCCGCACAATACCAGAGCCTTCTCTGTGTACGAAAGATTGCGGTTTTCCAAGACCGCCCCAGTTCTTAATGCACCCAAGAATAAGTCAGACGATCAAGACAGCAATCGTGAAACAACCCCCAAAAAGGACTTTGAGACAGACTCCGAACGCAAAGAAAAAGAGAAAAAAGAGCACAATGAGAAACCTAAAAAAGGCTCCGAGGAACAGAAGATTAGGGAAGAGGTCGAGGAGCATTTGAAGAAAAGGAACCCCAACCTCAACCTCAAGAATGTCAAGTTCATCCAGATAGACTCCTCGCAGTTGGCCAAGGGCGCTGCTTTGTTCTCCCTTCTGACCCTCTTGCTTGTGATGTATTTGCTATCTCTGCTGCCCCAAGACGAGCTTTCATTCCAGGACTTTCAGAACAGATACCTTCTGAAGGGCTTGGTGACACGCCTCAATGTTGTGAACCGGTTAGCCGTTGAAGCTGAGCTCATTCAGGGGGCTTTCTCGGATGAGACCGTCCGCGGTCTGCATGGAAACCCCATGGTGGTGTTCACTATTGGATCGGTTGAAGTTTTCGAAGAGGAAATGAACGCTTTGCAAGATAAACTTGGCATCCCAGTGGAAGAGCGCTTGCCGATCCTGTACAGTGATCGTGGCTCCTGGGTTTCCATGCTATTACCCATTTTGCCCACGGTTTTGTTGATTGGAGGTTTATGGTACATCACCGTCAAACGTGCCTCATCTCAAAATGGTGGTGGTGGTGGTGCTGGTGGAATCTTCAAGATTGGAAAGAGTAAAGCTAAACTTTTCAACCAGGAAACTGATATTCAGATCAAATTCAAAGACGTTGCCGGATGCGAGGAGTCCAAAGAGGAGATTGTGGAATTTGTGAAGTTCTTGCAAGATCCAATGAAGTACGAAAAACTTGGTGCCAAAATCCCAAGAGGTGCTATTCTCTCTGGTCCTCCGGGTACAGGAAAGACCCTTTTGGCCAAAGCTACTGCAGGCGAGGCTGGCGTTCCCTTCTTGTCCGTGTCCGGATCTGAATTCGTGGAGATGTTTGTCGGAGTGGGAGCATCACGTGTGCGTGACTTGTTCAAAACCGCTAGAGAAATGGCCCCTTCTATCATTTTCGTGGATGAAATTGATGCCATTGGAAAGGAGAGAGGCAATGGTCGTATGGGAGGCAACGATGAAAGAGAAAACACATTGAATCAACTTCTTGTTGAAATGGATGGGTTTGAAGACTCGGACCACGTGGTTGTCCTTGCAGGTACCAACCGTGCAGACATCTTAGACAAAGCCTTGTTGAGACCAGGTAGATTCGACAGGCACATTTCCATCGACAGTCCTGACATTGAAGGCAGAAAAGCCATCTTCAAAGTGCACTTGTCCAAGCTCACGTTGAAATCGGTGGAAGACATCAAAGCCAGTCACAATGACGTTGATTTCAGCAAGTACCACCAATTGATCGACGAGGCTATTGAGAAGCTAGCAGGCAGATTGAGTGCATTGACACCCGGTTTTGCTGGTGCAGACATTGCCAACTGTTGTAACGAGGGAGCTTTGATCGCTGCTAGAGACGATGCACAATCGGTGGATACTTACCACTTTGAGCAAGCCATCGAGAGGGTTGTTGCTGGGTTGGAGAGAAAATCCAGAATCTTGAGCCCAGAGGAAAAGAAGACCGTTGCATACCACGAAGCAGGACATGCCATCTGCGGGTGGTTCTTGGAACATGCCGATCCCTTGGTGAAGGTTTCGATTATCCCACGTGGCCAAGGAGCTCTTGGATATGCTCAGTACTTGCCCAAAGACCAGTACTTGGTCTCGGAAGACCAATTCAAGCATAGAATGATCATGTCTTTGGGAGGCCGTGTCAGCGAGGAGTTGCACTTCGACTCGGTGACTAGCGGGGCTTCAGATGATTTCAAGAAAATCACCCAAATGGCGCAGTCGATGGTTTTGAAGTTGGGAATGTCCAACAAACTCGGCAGTGTGTACTTCGACAACGGCGACGAAAACGGCGGCTTGAAAGTGCACAACACCTACTCTGAACATACCGCACGCACCATTGACCAGGAAGTCAAGAGATTCATCGACGATGCCTACGTTGAGTGCAAGAAGCTATTAACTGAAAAGATAGACTTGGTGGATAAAGTGGCCGAGGAGGTTTTTGCAAAGGAGGTTTTGACCAGAGAAGATATGATCCGGCTCGTTGGGCCTCGTCCTTTTGCAGAGAAAAACGATGCCATAGATAAGTATCTCGAGGGAGGCGATGCATTTAAGGGCAAGCCAAAGGAAAGCTCCTAATGTCCCGCCACCTCATGTTTGTAAATAGATAGTCGGAATGAGATAAATTAAAGCTGGGAATGTTTATTAGAGTCTGGATCAGACGGTAGTGTTCAGTCCACAATGTCTAGCATAGGTGGAGACCGGATTTTGGAAGTGCCGGTGACAGGCCTCAGCATTCTAGGTGTTTTTGTCTTTGATGGGCTCTGTTCTGAGTCTCTTTTGCTTGGTTCAGCCTTAAATTCAGGTTCAGAGTCTGAGAAACTAAGACTAGAAACACTATCGCTGAAATAGTCCGAAACGTCCGCCTCTATTTGTTTAGTATAAGACTTCCTCGGCGAAGTTTCAACATGGTGGCACAACACGTGGTTCCGGTAGTCTTCGAAATTGACATCAGTCATGAAAGTGCATCCCAAAATGGGGCACGGAAGGACCTGCCTTCGAGCGGAGCACGACATAGGACTGGCCCGTCGGTGGGCTATGAGACCAGTCTTGGAGAAGAAGAGTTTTTTGCAGGACCGGCCACCAACGGCCATGCCACATATATAAGGGTCTGATTTGGGAAGTTCCACCTGAAGAGGGAAATGTAAGTTGAGTTTTAAGATGGCAATTTCATCCACAAACGGGGGTTTCTTTTGGGCCGATGAGACAACTGGGTACCCGATTTCTTGGAGTTCTGCCAAATGAGCCTCCAATAGGTGGATGCGATAAGACAGTCTGTTCTCGGCCACAACACCACAGTCACGAAAAGCACAGGTATATAGGGCTAGTTCAGGCACCTGGTGCCACTCGAGAAGCAGGTTTTGTTCGAACAGCGAATCGATGTTTTGTTCGTGGTCTGAGTTGCTTTGTTCCGAGTCGCTTTGTTCTTGTTGATTTGGGCTCACATATTGAAAATCTGTGCATTGTTCGTAGTCCATGCTTTGGTCATAGTATGAACTTTGTTCATACTGGCTTTGTTCAGTATGACTTGGAGGCACCAAAGCCAAGTCTTGATTCAAAAGAATTCGTCCTCTCTTGGGACTCCCACTGGGTGAAGAATGAACCATGCGGTTTTTTAATGGACTTGAGCCTGCACGTTTGGGCTGAGGCGACTTTAGAAGAGGAATGGGAGAAGACGTGGAGAACGGCAGGTCCGGAAGACTTTCCCCGCCGTGTTTATGCTTTTTTGTGGGCGACGATCCAAGGATCAGAAGGTTATCCTCCAAAGCATCTGAATCGGAAGTGACTGCACTGGAGTAATGGAACCTTTGCTCAGCCTTGAGCTTTTGCTTGAGCTCGTGCTTATTCTGAGACACGCTTTTCTGCTGGCGTTTCTGGTGCTGGAGTTGCTTGTCGAAATCATAGTCTCCGGCCCAGATGCTGGAGTGGACTCTGACACCATGGATCACGTTATCGTTACTGCGCAACGACCGTAGATGACCGTTGTCCCTGGTGATTTTGCCGCTGTGAAGATCGATCTCGTCCGACTCCTTTTCGTCGTCTATAGTCGAGAACTTGGCGATGATCTCATCCCACCGCCGCTTGAATTTGCTGGAGCTCTCGGCCTTAAGTCGGTTGATATCGGTTTCGAAGTTGTGTGGGTCGATGGTATTCTTTCCTAGCAGAAACGCGGATTGTTCAACCGCCGAATCCAGCTCGGATGTATCGTCTATGGAAATCAGCCGCTCGTAGCTGGAGCCTAACGAAGCTCGGGTCAGCATTCCGTTCCGGTTGTAGTATATTCTGTATTCGTAACATCTGCGCAGTCACGTGCGCGCCTGGTCGGCCTTTCTTCAGAGCCGAGTATTTGACCTAGACGGTATTGACATTGAGGCAGAACTAGAGTGTAAATTATAGATTTATACGAGTGGGCTGTTATTGGGGGGAATGACTTAAATTATATTGATTAATTAAAAAAAATTCTTGGTTGATTTTTAAGACCGGTGTATTTGTAGTATACCATGAACGAGCACATCTCCAAAGAAAGACTCGCACTTGTTCATGCAAATCAATGTTTCAATTCGAGCTAAAAAAAAATGTTGGTAATTCGAGCTAATTGTATTTTTGGTACCGTAATGCTGCGACTATTCGATTCATTCTTTTCTTACGCTTTGTCGTATAAGCTAACCAGATATGATTTAAAGTATCCATGATTTTATTAAATTCTAGCTATTAAGAATCTTACTATATTAATAAGTATTTAGAAGTACTAAATATTAGTATAGTTAAATTAATATACCAAGTTAGTAGATGTAAAAAAAAGGGACCTAATTGTGGCATATTTTAATAATTAGTTGAAAGAATGTGTGGTAATTTTAATTCTTGCCAAAAGCGCCCATTGCGGAAATCATATCTTGTATATCAAAGATAGGTTTCTTACTATATGTAGAAACGATGTGCGAGATGATTGCAGATCCTAGGATTCTTATAATGTAAACAACTGAAACACTCACTGTAAAATACTGAGTAAAAAAGTCCCGCAGAATGAATTTAAATACCTATTTGAATCATCTGGTTCTATAGATCGGCTTGACTAATTGTTGACCGTGCTGGTCCGCTTATCGTTCTGGTTCTTCTGCCAACACTTGCGGAAGGTCTCCATTTCTCCAAGACACTTTCTCCAGTCGCCTTTGTCTGCATGGCAGAGTTGGAGGGCCAAGTTTTCTTCGTAACAGCCTGTATTCAAGATCCGCTGATCCCACTCATCTGGGGCGTCGTCGTCGATACTGCCTGGGTTAGTTGCAGGGTCCATTGGAGAGTGGAGATGGTTCGCGTCCTTCTTGTCGCGCTGCGCACTTACCATAAACCTCTATGAGTCTTGTGGTTTAATGTTTGGTGTAAATCTTCTATAAAATCTTCTGGAAGTGTTGAGGTTTTCTCGTAGCATGCCGTGGTAACATTAAGATCTAAAGTATATTTACAAATGTCCTCAGAAGCCGAACCCGTTCTTGGAGTATGCCATAGGTTTCAAGTCAGGGTGGGGAACCGCGGCGAAAATCTCCGTGGTCAAGTTCCATGGACAGTTTGGCTCGTGAGCCATACGGTACCCCTGCCCATCGTCCGCCTCTTGATCATAAGTAGGGTTTTCTGTAATGTGCACCACTCCGCCCTTGTTCCCCGTGGAGTCACAGTAGTTGGGGGCACTGAAAACCGTAATAAGACGGTGGTTGTGTTCCTCCTCGACTCCGTCCATGCGGACCTCGTGGGATCTCATGATCTTGCGGATTTTGTTGTTCAAGCAGAACCTCTCGGTGATGTCAGGCCCAAACTGAATTCCCAAGCCTCTTTTGGAAGGCGAGCGACCGTTTTGCGTTTGGGGATCCGTCCATAATAGTTCCATGGCAATGCCTTCGCGCGATGGCTGCGATGACCCGGAACTTGGGAACCGGTTGATCTTCTTGATATCTTGGAGCGTGACCTTGTCGTTGGAGAACAAACCCCCATGCATGACCAAGTACGATTGGTTAATCAAGGTTGCCAACGGAAGAGCGCCAAAGGATTCGGAAAATGCCTCGAATACCTTCTTGGAGTACTTGGCCTCGCACTCGTCGGTGAACCCGTACGTCTTGTTCATGTCGTTGGTCTCGTGGTTTCCTCTGTTGATGTAACAAGACTTTGGATAAAGAATCTTGAGCACATAGAGGTAGAGTGCAACTTCACACGACCACGAGCCTCTATCCACAAAGTCACCGTTGAACAAGTAAATGTGATCTTCCGACACATGGCCGAACTTGCTGAAGAGGTTCAACACATCGAAAAACTGCCCATGGGTATCTCCCACCACGGTGATCTTTTTGCCGTTAGCCAAGAGGATCTCGTCCTCTCTGGCTTCGCTAGCAAGGCTGCTGTGGGGCAACATGATCTCCACCATGGACTGCTCATTTCGGAGAATCTGGTGCACCTTGGCAATAATAGCAAACACATGTTTCTTGGGCAACTTACCGCCCTCCTTAAACAACTTGATCATGTACTTCAAGTAGTTCTCGTCCAAACCCCCGAGAGTCACCTCAGTCTCCTGGTCCTTCTTAGAGGTGGAGATGTCTAATTCCGGGCCCTCCCACGACTTATCCACCAACATACCCTCGTAGTCCAAGGTATAGAGGATGGAGGTCTTTTCATCGCCCGCAATAGCACGCTCAAAAGCCTCCTTTTTTAAATAGTTGACACACTGCTTGAGGTTCTCATTGGTGGCCTTGTCTTTGGGCATCTTCTTCAAGATGATCTTGAAGTTGGTTTGTGCCTCTTTGTAGTTTAACATGGCCATCAAAGACACTCCCTTGCGGTAGTAGGCCTTGATGAAGTCGGCATCCACCCCGAGTGCAGCATCACAGTCCGCTATCGCCAGCCCATAGCTCTCCATCTTTATGTGCACCTGGGCCCTGTTGGAGTAGAAGATGGGGTTGGAGGCATCCAACTCAATGGCTTTGGTGTACGAATCAATGGCATCCTGGAACTTGTGCTCCTTTAAGAACAAATTGCCCTGGTCCTTGTACTTCAAGGCTTCTTGTGCTGACATCTTACCGAGGGTTTGGTGGGTCACAAAATTTTCCCAAGTTCGCGGCCACTATAAAACTCGCACATCTTAGATCTGATAATAGTACATCTCATAACTACCATATCTTAATTGATCCTTAATAAGAAAAATTGTAACTTTTTTTTTTTTTTTGGTCATTAAGATTCAGATATATTTTTAACATCAGCAATAATTTAAAGTAAATCTTTTGTTGATATTATAGTTTGCTGGAACTTAGTGCTACGTATTGCAAAACATTCTCTAGTACAGTTGAGTATTTAGTCCACGTGAAACATGGCGTGGGGTTCACTTAGGCTTTGATCCGCAAGCCGGATGCAGGCGATCCAATGGCCGTGATCTGGGTAATTTTGCACACTTGTCCCTTGAACTCTGGCTTATATTTGGCACCCACCAATGGCTCGGTGAACACCTCGTCGCCCTTGTAGATAGGAGTGTAAGAAGCACAGCAGATATCGAACTCGGCATAGGGGTCGAAATCAATTTCCACTGCATCTCTGGACATCGACTCTGACCGTGCCCGGATCTTCTGTGCTTGCTCGGCCTTGGCTCCACTAGGCACAATTGACAAGAGCTCGCCTGCAAAGTACGAAGCACTCGTATAATTTTTGTTTTTGAACGACTGCAGCATGGCCACTTGCAAAGAGTTCACGCGGTGGGCGTTCTGGAGTTTGGCCTTGGTGAAGTACGCAGCCAACTCCAAGTTGCGCTTGACTTCAGAGGGATCGAGCGAACGACGCTCCAACTCGATCGACAATCCGAGAATGTACTCTCTGCACAAGGTCAAGATGTCGTCACACTTTGCCTCTTGCTCATCGGTCTCCACCGTCAACACAGCAATGGTGTAAATGATGGCTCTGAATTCTTGGATGGCTTCTGGCAAGTTGTTGGCGCGGAAGAACTTGAAAGCAACACTCAACTTCTCCTCCAAGGTATCGAACCCAATGATGAGCGGCCTGAACTTGGCGGGGTTGTCCTCATCGTTGTGCTCTCTTATGTAGTCCTTCATGGCTGGCAAGTCATCCACTCCTGGCAAGTATAACTTGTTGCTGGTGTACACTTCCAAGAAACGGCTTCTTAAAGGCTCAAAGTTCACCACTCCAATCTGCTTGTTCAACAACGTTGCAGCTTGCTCGAATGCACCCGCGGCCGCATAACCGGCGGCGGTCTTATTGTTGCGGAGCCAGTAAGCGATTTCTCCGTCAGCTCCATCACTCTTGGTGACCACGGTGTCAGTATCTTGGGCAGCTTCAACAAACTCTTCATCCTCGGGGATTTCAAGGTCCTCGTCTTCCATGTCCCATCCGCCTTCTTCTTCCTCATCTTCCTCGTCCAAAACAACATCGTTGAAATCATCAGCAGCCTTGGCGGAGACATCAGTCTGTGCAACATCGTCGTTCAAGTCCAAGTTTTCCACATTGCCTGTCAACAAAGCGGTCTCAAAGAAAGACATCTTGCTTTCCCGGAGTGGCCAGTTCTTAGCGACTTCATGTTGTGCAGCAGGCAATGGCGTGGGCTGCTCGATCTCGGGCAACTGCACCTCGGTCTCTGAAATGCCAGCTGCACTCAAAATTTCATTGGCCTTATCCTGCATGCCGTTGGATGCAGCCAACGTGTAAGCCAATGGGTACATGCCAACCTTCAAGTAAGCCTCGATTCTGGAGTCCACATCATTGTTGTACAAACTGTTTTGGACAACGGACGAGGTGTTGGAGCGGGCGTTGGCAATCAAGGTCATCTTGCTCAATCTTTCCTGGTCACCCTTGTAAAGGTAAAGGAACGACAACTTGTCAAAGAGCTCCAATTGTTGGTACACTCTCTCCACAACCTCAACGTTACCTTGGAGTAAAGCTTCTTGGCCCAATCTCTCCCAAGTCACAGTCTTCTTTAACTTGTTAGCCTCAACCTCAGCAATCTTTAAATCGCCACACTCCAAAGCCAAGTCAAAACGGGACTCGGGGTCCTGCACAAACTGCAAAGCGATTTCAGGGTAGCCCTTCTTTTGTAAGTAAGCAATGATGTTTTGACCCACCAAGTTGGACGACAGGATGATTCGCAAAACCTCATTGAAGTTGCGGTTGACCAACGACTTCTTGAACCTGTACTCAGTAGGGTCGATTTGAATGATTTCGACCCGACCGGCACGGCTCAAACAGTACACTTTAGTACCCAGCACCTTTGCAATGTAAAGGGTATTTTCCAATGTCTTGATAATTCCACTATCACCGTTCAACAAGGTGTATTTGATGTGGTTCAAGGTGGAATACAACAACACTCCACTCTCATCCCAAGCAGCACTCTTGACTCTGATGGTCTCGTGCATAGAGGTCACCAACTCCAAGTCCTTGGTTGCAATAGTGATGGTGTGCTTTGCCAACAAGGCCACGTACTGTCCATCAGGAGACCAAGAAACGTACTTGACGTTATTCACGGAGAGTTCGCCCAATTCCTTCTTTTGCTGCACATCGTAGTTGACAACAGAGTGGCCCTTGACCAACAAAACACGACCACCAACACCGTTCAAAACATCGCTGACCGATGAATCCAACTGGATGCTCTTGGTGACGTTGTTGTTCATGTCCTTCACGTAGAGGGTTTTGGTGGACTTGACAAAACTAGCGAATCTGTTACGCGAAATGAAACTGGCAAAGTTTCCCTCGCCCAGTCTAATATCGGTAGGCTCAATAGCACCAGTGACGTGCTTTGGCAAAGTCACCAAGGCGTACATACTATTCTCGCCCTCGCCATGGGTCACAAGCAACGAGTTGTCAGACTGGTTGTAGGACATGGTTCTCATAAAGGACCAGGTCTTGCCGATCTTCTTCAAAGACAACATTGGCAAGGAAGGCTCGTCTCTTTGGAAGTCGTAGCTCTGCACCTGCTTGTCGGAATTGACGTAGAACAATTTGTTCTGGAAAATGGTGTTGGCAGGTCTCTCACGCTCTAGCTTGAACACCATCACACCCGAGTCATGGCACGTAGCAAACAAGTTGATGGTGGGGTGGGTAGCAATCATCCAGAAGCGGTCATTCTCTCTTCTGAATTGCTTGACGGCCGTTCTCTTGTTAAGATCCCACACTCTGATGGTCTTGTCATCGGAAACAGAGAGGATCAAGTCTTGGTGAGGGTGGAACACAGCACTGAGTACGTTACCGGTATGGCCACGGCAGGTGTCCACCTCCCAAGCCTTAGTTTCGCTCATTCTCCACAACTTGACGAGACGGTCATCAGCAGCAGAAACAATTAAAGGCAAAGTGGGATGGAAAGTAGCCCAATTGACTCCCTTATCGTGGCCCTCCAACACGTACTTGACAATGGCATTGACGTTGCCAAAAATATCCTGTTGGGGCAATTGCTTCCTTTGCAACTGGTCCTCGAATGACCGGGGGGTAGAAGTGGGAGCAGAGTGTTTCTTTCTCAACCCGGTGATATCCCAAACACGAACCGTCTGGTCCAAGGAAGCAGACACAATCAAATCCTCCGAAGGGTGGAATTGAGCCAGCATCACATAGTGGTTGTGGCCAGTCAAGCAAGCAATCTCCTGTCTGTTCTGCCAATTCCAAATACGGATGGTCTGGTCATCGGAACAAGACAAAATCCATGGTAATTCATGGTGGAACGAAACACTTCTCATATAGTCCAAGTGGCCAGTCAACGTGAAGATACACTTTCTGGTGTTGAGCGACCAAACCTTGATGGAGTAATCATCGGACCCAGATACAAAAAGCGGCTGCGTGGGGTGGAACGAAATACATCTCACGGGGCCCTCGTGGTCTTCAAACCGGTCGATCAACGTGCCCATGCGGTAGTCCCAGAGCTGGATGGTGGACGAGTGTAAAGCAACAAGCACCCACGGCCTTTTGGGATGAAATGCAACACCCTTAGCCCGGGAGGACTTGGATTCAAATTTCGTGAGCATCTTCATCTTTCGTGGTGGGCTGATGAAGAAATCTTGAACTGGGGACGAGTGTTGTTGGAATTTTCGAGGTCGAGGTGGCTAGTTTGACCCCCGTACACCACGGTCTCAAGGGACAAGTGGTGCTTTTTCGCGCGTAGTAGAAAACTCCTGTGGTGGATGCAGGCCCCCGTGCCCGGTCCAGTCTGTCCAATCTGTCTAATCTGTCTAATCTGTTGAGCCTACTTCTATACCTCTACCATTAAAAAAACACTTTATAGGTTTACGTAGTATGTTATTATTCTTCATATTAAGATGTAGGTTTCGAGTAGCTCAACCTAATAACTCTCATTGTACTCTGTTCATTCAGTCCAAGTTCTCGTCTCTGGTAGTCTAGCAAAAAAACTTGCTGCTAACTCAGCGACTTTTATTTTGGGCACGAGCCATCTATGTAGCAAAGGCAAAGATGCCTCCGGCGATTGCAAGAAGAACTGTCACCGCCCCAAAAAGCCCAGAGTACCCGTTAACAGTGGCCCCCGATTGCACGCTGGAGTCGGTGGTAGCAGTCTCCTTGGAGTTCTGCACAAACCCTCCGGTGTATGCGATCTCGCTCGTGGTGGAGGTGGTGGTCTTGGCAGCATCGGCAACTGGGTTGTTTCCCCCCTTCGTCTTGGTCTTTGTTGCAATGGACGTGGACTTGGACGACCCGGACCCATGTACCACTGCAGTGGTCTCCACGGAGGATTCTTCATCGTTGTCGGGGTCAAGGCCAGAGGCATCCGAAGAACCCAACCACGTCTTGCCCTTGGTCAAGTATACATTGTCCTCGAAACCTTCGGTAGAGTTGTACAAGAACGCATGGTAGTCGGACGACGTATCTCCTTTGTAGAAGGAAGGCACTTTGTAGGCTTCGATGGTGACGTTCTTGACGTAGGCGTAGTAGTAGCCGTACTTCTTAATATCTTCAGCGTCCCAGTCGATCTCTCCTCCTGCCCATTCAATCGTACCGAGGGCGTTCAAGGTAGATCCTCCGGGCCACAAAGAAAACTGCACCCGCGAAGGCGTCGAAGGGTAGTCATAGCGGTCCGTGGTGGCGTTCCAAGTATCGTCCCGCTTCAACGTACGCACAAGCTCTCCGTCAATCAGCCACTCAATGGCATCTTCCTTCCAATCTACCTCGTAGTAATGCCAGTTCAGGTAAGTATCGGTCACAGTCGAGTTGGCCGTATTGGTATAGTTCAAAATACCAAGCGCGTAGTAGTTGGACTGTGGGTTGGTCAAGTTGAAACCCAAAGACTCGAAATCAATTTCGTCCTTCACATCCGAGTATGAAATCATGGCAGTAATGACACCTCTGCCACGCGACGTCTTGATCGAAGCGCCAATTTTTCCAAACCACAAGTACTTAGTGGACGAAACAACCGTACCGGTGGACTCCTTGGGCATCTGCAACAAAAGTGCATCATCGTTGGAGTCCAAGTATCCGGTGTACACCCAGTCTGCCTCGGAGGCATTACCCAAATAATCTGTTTGCTTAAGGATTTTATCAGTACTATCGAACGAGTCTTTGAACGAGCCCATACGAGGCTGAGGCATACAAGCAGTCAAGTTGAAGGAGTAACGAGGGTCACAGCCTCCCAAACAGTAAGAGCCCGTGCCGCAAATTCCGTACTGAGAACAACATGGAGAGCTCTTGGGACACTTGGCGGTTTCGTTACAGTAGACGGGGTTCCAGTCACTGGAAGCGGCTGCACAGCTGGTCAAGAACACCCCTAGAGAGAGGAGAAAAACCAGCAAAGACTTCATGTGAAAGGTGCAAGTTTTTTTTGGTTAGGCGGCGGCGCAAGCTATCAGCAGACTTTGAGCGGGCTTTTAACGGGGTATTTTTAAGGGTGGGTAGGTGTAAAAAGGGAATGTAATTTGTAGGCGTGGTGTATGGGCTGAGATATAAAAGAAAGGTTACGTTTTGAATCGAAAATTTGATGCACGTCTCGAACAGACCGCTTTGTTGAGGGGTCTTGTGTGCCGGCGCGGGCCTCGAGCATTTCCCCCTTTGGGCCTAATTAGTACACGCCATGTCTTAAATCGAAACAAAGCGCGCCGTGTGCACTCCTGGATGTGCACCCGGGTTTATTCTTTTCACCGTGGTTTCTTGATCCTATTGTTTTGTCTGATATTTTTAGCCTAGTGTTTCAGAAACATGTCGTAGATGTTGGGCTGGTAGGCTGACGGCTGGTTGTAGATGAGGTCGTCCTCAACGTTATTGGCTTGGGGCCTGGCTTGGGGCCTAAAAAGAGGCTGTGTATGAGCGCGGTTGATGCCTTGGTGGTCGCCAAGGCTTGGGCTTTGATTTATACCTTGATTTCCTGAGAAGTGGCTTGGGCTTTGGTTGTGTATGGAGCTCTGTGACGGCCTCTTGGGTGGCAATTGTGGGGCCCCCTGTGGATTACCATACACAGGTTCTCCAAAACGGTGTGGGTCTGATAAGTCGCCTGAATGCACCGGCCCGCCTTGCGCGTTGGGCTGAGCCTTGTTGTAGGCAGACTCCACGCCCTGCAGCCACGAGTATCCTGAACCCCCTGTACTGTCCATGCGAAGGGAGGCCATGGAGCTGGTGAGGTCCCCTTTTTTGATTTCTTTCAAGAGTGCATTGCGGAGATTATTCGAAAACGTAACGAGACGCTGGTAAAACTCCGTTCCTTTTTGCATCCCCACCGAGTACTTCTTCCAGGTATCGTAGAACTCATTGATCCGGACCTTTTGCTCTTCCATAAGGCTTTGTTTGAATGAAGATGACTCGCGTATTTTCTTGACCTCAGGGTCCGTCACCAATTGCTCCCATGCTTGCCTGGCCTCGTTCATAGACATTTTCTGCTTTTCAATTACTTCATCGAGAGCTCTCAGGTACACGTCGAACTTCTTCAACTCGTCGGGGAAGATAATGGTCTTGATTTCGTTGGTAGACTTCACCTTACTGTTGAGCAACAAGATGTCCGAGATGTCGTCGTTATGAATCTCCGCCTTAAGCTTATCCACCACTTTCTGCTTCTTGGCCTTTTGGCTGTTAATGTCGTAGATCAAATCTTCGAGGCGCTTGATTCTAGACTCCACCGAACTAGGCAGTTGTGCAGAAAAGTCATCAATATCTAACAAGCTAATCTCGGGCTCGGAGTTTTGCAGTTGCTGGCCCCCGGAAGCCTGGAACAAATTAGCAAACTCTTGCGATTTTTGACCCTTACAAAGGATTTGGTAGAGCCCAGAGTTGTCTGAATTGACCAATGCAAAGAGCTTGGTGTCTGAACTGGCAGCATCATACATGGACTTCTTGAGTTTGATAAGATCTTCTCTGAACCGCTCATGGGATACATTTGTAGGCGCAGTATTGAGTTCTTGCTCGCACCGCTTGATGTTCTGGAAGATATCCTGCCTTTGGTGTTCGATCAAACTCAAATTGCGCTGCACCTGGGGAGAAGCTTGGGAGATTTCGGCAACTTTTTGCATCAACAGGGAATCTGAGAATACTTCCGGCTGTGAAGTAGAATTCACCACATTCTGACCTTGGTATAGCTCCTTAATACTCACCAATGCCTTTGGAAGGTTCAAGTATTCCATGGCAGATGCAAGTTCCTCATTGGATACATCAAAGGCATCCAACTCGTTACGGAGCAATTGCGACTTCTCTTCGGAATAGTAGCTCAAGAGCTCGTGGATATTGATGGGAACCACGTTTTTCAAGAAATTGTTATAGTGGTAGTCGTTGATCTGAGAAAACGCCTCGTTCTGGCCAATTTCAATAGGCTTGGCACTATCCATTGGCTTTGGCTCGGCAATCACCACCGTTGAAGGCACCATATCATGGTAGATCAAATCGTTATCCTTGGATAAGTCCCTCAACTTGATTTCCAAGGCATCCTTTTGGAACTTATAGTTATCCAATAAATCATAAACGTTTTCCAACCGAGACTTGGAAATGGTCTTCAACAAAGGCGGGGGAATTTCGTTGATGATTTCAGAGGATTTGGTCAAGTATGCAATAGCCTCACCATATTTGCCTGAAGCTTCCAAGTGCAAGCCCTGGAAATAGTAGCATGTGGAGTTATAGTACAAAGACTTGAAATGGAAAATGGAAATCCAATGATGGTCCAAGTCGGACTGCACACTGGAGGACTCGGGGGCCTCGTTCCTGGACTCATCACTGCTTTCGTCGCCCGAATCAAGCCCCAAAATGTCGTCATCAAGAGAAGTGTCAGTGATAGCAAATGTGGAGCTTTTGTTGATTCCACTGGCACCTTCAGCCGTCAAAAGATGCTTTGTGGCATCGTAGCATTGCTGGTAATGTTTGGCAGTGGAAGAGCAAAGCTTGGCGATCAAGGAGTTCTTTTTCTGCTCCAAGTCGCCGTCGATGACCTTCAAATTGAACATTTCCTGGCCTTGCGCCAAGCACAACAGCACCAAAAACCTCGTGGTGGACGGCTTCAAGTCACTTGACGGCCCGTGCAAGAAGTTGTCGCCGAGAAAGTGAAACACTCCTGCAGCCTGTTGCATCAACTGCAACGACGACTTGAAATCCGAATCGTCGTCAGATTTTCGGGAGGCCGAGTATTTCAATGCCGAAGCATTGGTTAAAGTGGCCCCCAAATTGAAGAGAACACTTGCTTTCTCAAAGGGTAAGGCATACTGCTGGTGGTCACAATCGGGCAGAAATGCATCAGCCCACGTGAAGGTGAGAGCCTTGCGCTTGTTGACCCTCAGCATTGGAATCCGCAAGTCCAAGATCTCCAATTGGCTGTAATACAGAAAGTACGCCTTGACGGCCTTCTCGTCGCCACTGAGCCCGCTGAGATCTTGCCTCAGCCGGTTGAACTTGGCAAGATCATCCTGAAACTCCTGCGTATTGCCATACACTGATAGTAGGTAGTTGTTGAGGGGCTTAACCCAACTGATTGGCTCCGTAGCTTTGAGGGGGACCGAGATGATTGTGGTGATCATGGTTGCTGTAGTACTCCACAGTCTCTTATCGGAGAGTCACTTGGTGAGGTTCGCGTTACTGCAGACAACACAATGACTGCAAATGCTGCACTGAATAACCACTCAACGAGTCCATTGAGTTTACATGTGATTTGTTATTCAACTATTAGGATCATCAGAATTATGGGCATCATCAGAATTATGAGCATTAAGAAAACTGATTTTTTTTTAAAAAAAAAGTATATATCCGTAGGTCATTTTTTTTTAGTTGTACTGATGGATATTGATTGAGAATATCCCATGAAATATAAGAACCCAGGATAATCTAGCATATTTAATTAAAAAAAGATCACTTACTTTAATATATTCATTTTTTTTTCCATTATAATCATATGTAAATCTTTATATGGTTTTCACTATTAGTATACGGTAATACATATTGACTCTACTGTATACACTATAACATGCTGTAATTATCATATGGACCATCATATTCATTATTACTACTATACCATAATTTCCTACTACACATCTATGTTAAATTCTTCCCTCAATTTCATTACTTCATTACTTCTATGATTATGGGTATTTGTACTGCATACACCACCCAGTACTGCATACACCACCCAGTACTACATGAAGTTATTAATACACAGTCTGTATCATCAAATCAGTGTTATTTCTCTCATTTCTTTGTGCCATTTTATTAGCTACTTCAAATTTTCTATCAACTGGATTAATCCATCCATAGCTCGGTCTTTTATTATATGTAGGTGTATTTGACAGTCTTTAAATTAGATCATATTCATGGGCAGACAGATTCCTAAGAATCAATTTAATCAATAGAGTGGCTCTGTATGAGTTTATTATCTGTATAATCAGTATTATGGGTTAATGAGTGAATTTTTATTTAGAAACATGGGAATTTTGGATATTATGGACATACACCTCTAGAGCATATTCTGAATTTCTTAATGGAGAATACTCATACTGTCTATTCACTGTAATATTTCTGTCATAGATTCAGATACTGTCTCCTTAAAGACAAAAGGCAGGCAGTAGTAGACAAGTAAAAATTTTCAAGACAAATGACAAGTCGGAATAGAGAGTAGAAGGACAGACACAAAAAAGAGACAGTATAGTTAGACAGACACAAAAAAGAGACAGTATAGTTAGACAGACATAAAAAAGAGACAGTATAGTTAGACAGGACAAAGTAGAATTAGACAATTACTTACATATACTCTATACTAATAATCTATACTAATAATAATTTCACTAATCTTATACATTGAGCTTTTAAATCTTTGATTTGGGCTGTAGATTGGAATTAGTATGTAGATGTCTGACGCGCACGTGACTTGACCTTAAATTTCTTAAAAAAACCCATTCTAGTCTGAAAAATGGTATTGATCAATTTAGGATTTATACTTGAAAAGTTTCTTCTCTCACTAGTGCCAAAAATTGATCATGCACTGCAATAAATACTTCAAGGCGTGTCTATAAGAAAAGAACCCAAATGTCTTACTCAAGCATGCTCTTGACCATCCCATAGAAAATCCAACATCCCATAGAAAATCCAACATCCAATGGTTTAATAGATAATGTGATAATAAACATAAATATCTCCACTAAATCTGTCTTTTCTCAACTACGTACACCTTACTTCTCTTAACTGTACCTTTATGGTCTCCATAGTATAGTCAGTGTATTAAGTAGTGTATACTAATAATTGTAGTGAGGTAATAGGCTTTAGAGTAGAGTAGTATGGAGTAGAAAAAATTCTAGAAAACGTGTAAATCACTAAATATGGCTACTTCTCCTATAGCTACACTCATAGAATATACTCATAGAATATAACCATAGAATATACTCATAGAATATACCCATAGAATATAACCATAGAATATACTCATAGAATATAATCATCTCTTTATTATCTACCATATATAGTCATTTTGTAAGTCTCATATGTAACTACTATACAAGACTCCAGCATTTACTATGACTCATACCGTTGGTTTGCTTGTGGTGCGTGTTTTATTGACCAGAATCCATGCTTATTGTCCATTCATCATCCCCAAACCAGAGAAGTATAACTTATAGAGACTGCATGTACTAATCTGGACAATAGATATATTAGACACAACTAGACAATTCTAGATAATTCTAGATAATTCTAGACATCCTAGACAATAGACAATATTAGACAATATTAGACAATTTAGATATACTAGACAATATTACACACATCTCTAGTAACAGATATACTAGTTGGTCTATATATTCGATACATTAGTAATTGACACTAGTAATTGACACTAATAATTGATACATTTGATAATTGATGGTTTCAAAAAATAGCCTCTTCGTTAAGTGGAGTGGAAGTAGTGGTTCGTTGGGTCAGGGACATGTAAGGCAAAGTGAACAATTAAATAAATTAAATTTATGGGTGATTATGATTCGCCAGTGTTATCAAGGTAGCCACCTTCCTTGCAAAGAGAATAGAACTCGCTGTCTGGGTTCTTAAGAAGATTGGCCGGGCTATCAAATTCCTTCACCTCGCCCCGCTCCAACACTAGCACTCGGTCGCTGTCCATGATTGTGTCTAGTCTGTGGGCAATGGTCAAGATGGTTCTGTCCTTAAACTGGGCCCTTATTGTCTCTTGAATCACTTTATCGGTCTGCACATCAACAGCAGCCGTGGCCTCGTCCAAAACCAACACCTTGGACTCTTTCAACAATGCTCGAGCTAAGCACATCAATTGTTTTTGGCCAGATGAAAGGTTCGAGCCTCCTTCAAACACCTTGGCATTAAGACCAACTTGCGGCTTGATAGGCTCTTCCGAATTCTTTTTGGAATCGGGTTTGGCCTCGGTCTTCATAGACTCCACGTGTGTTTTCAAATGTGCCATTTCAAGCACTTTCCACAATTTGTCATCGGAGTATTGGTCGAACGGATCCAAGTTTTGACGAATAGTACCCTCGAACGCATGGGCATCCTGAGGAATGATGTTGAGCTGGCTCCGCAAATCGAAAAGTCCAAGTTTGCTTGTGTTGACTTGGTCAATATCAATCTGTCCACTAGTAGGTTCAATGAGCCTGAACAACGCAAGGGTCAAGGAACTCTTGCCTGCTCCCGTCCGCCCAACAATACCTATCTTCTCTGCAGGCTTGATGTCCAAATTGATGTTCTTTAACACGGGGTCCAAGTTCTCTCTGTATCTGGTGGAGTAGTCTTTGAACTGTATAGCTCCAGTAGAAGGCCAGGATTCCGCAGGCCTAGTGTCCTCGATTATCAACGCAGCTTCCGAGGGGAGGTTTCCATATTCAATAAGACGCTCAAGACTCACAGCCTTGGCCTCAACCTCTGCCCACAATCTAATGATAGCGTTCAAAGTGCTGGTGGAGCTGAACACATAAGACATAAGGAAACCAACCATGGCGGGGCTGGGACACCGGTCCAAGTGGACACTGAACAAAATAAGCAACGTGGCCGAAAGGACAATAATGGCTGCAATCGATTGCAATCTCATGGAAAGCCATCTGTTTGCACTTTGAATGGTCCAGTCGACTTTCGTGACCGTGTCGACCTTTGCTCTATTCGAGTGAAGAAATCTGTCCTTCTCGCCAAAAGCACGGATGGTTTCAACTCCATTGATCGATTCCTGCAAGTGAGAAAACACAGGACTTCTCAGGGCTGACTTCAACCGCTTGAGTTCCCTGGAAGTAGGAACAAATCTGTTTCTGAAGTAGTTGTAAAGATAAACCAAGCAAACAATAATCACAAACATGAACGGCAAGTTGTATATGACAATAACAAGCCTCATGACACACTCAATCACGAACGAAGCAAACTGTGTCAAGCTCCAAAGCACTTGCTGGTCAAGAATAGAAATGTCGTCCGAGAACCGGTTCAAGATCCGGCCAATAGGAGTGGTGTCAAAAAACGACATAGGTGATCTCAACACTGACATGGCCATTTTGTCATGGAAGTAGCTGGAGCTTCGGACCGCACTAAACGTCCACACGATGTATGCACTGGCAAATGTAAGGAAGCCACCCGCAATTCCTGTGAAGGCATAGAAAAGCAAGTAGAACGTGGGGTGCAAATTATAACCTGCTTGCAAGTTTCTTTCGGACCAAGACTTCAACACCCAGCTTCCAAAGATATTCATAGCCACCACTGCCCAGAAGAAGACTAACCATATGGCCATGTAGATCCAGTTGCAGGCCTTTATAAACTCGAAATACACACTCATCTTGACATGGCCCTTTTCTTGCTTCTCCTTGTTCTCGTTGATTTTCTGTCGGTTGTGGTACTCGTCTTCAAACACATAACTGTGACCAAACGAGGTGACACTCTGTGCGCCAATAGTGTTATGCGTTGCAATCCTGGCCAAACTGACATCGCCAAGATCCTCAACATCGCCCATAGTAACGTGAGTGTGGGGTTCGAAAACATTGATCTTGTTCTCGTCTGCAGACTCGATGGATGCAGTCTCCTCCACTTCATCGTCGCTCTCAAGGGACTCAGAATCTTCGTTTTCGTCTTTGGCGAACTCCTTCATCAAGTCAAAGATCCGGCCTTTATGCTCAATCAAATCAGCATAGTTTCCTCGTTCCACAATGGTCTTCTGCTCCAAAACAACAATCTCTTGTGCCAACGGCAACACCCTCATGGAATTGGTAGCAAGAATCAAAGTTTTAGAGGCCAAGAGTCCACTGGAACTCAACACGTGCTTCGTAATCTTCTTACCAACATGGGCATCAACAGCAGATAAAACATCGTCAAGCAAGTAAACATCGGCCTTGGAATATAATGCACGAGCCAAAGAAACTCTTGCTTTTTGACCACCGGAAAGCGAGATTCCTTTTTCTCCAACAAGTGTGGCGTCGCCATGAGGCAACACCTCGAAGTCGCTGGTCAACTGACATGCCTCAACGGTCTTGTCGTAAAAAGACTTATCGTATTTCTTGCCAAATAAAATGTTTTCCCGGATAGAAGTATTCAAAACACAAGGATTTTGAGCACAGTATGCGATCTTTCCATTCATCCTGATGGAAGAATTGGTCTTGTCCGAAAGAGGAATTTCTCCAATTAGCGACTTGAGAAGCGTGGACTTTCCTGCTCCCACTCTGCCCACAATACAAGTAAGTTGGCCCTTTTTGGCCACAAAGTTTATGTTCTTCAAAGCCACATTCAGCTCATCCACTTCTTCAAGCTCAGACTTCTTCGACGACCAAATCAACGTGGCATTTTCAACTGCGACACTGGGATCATTCAAGCGCAAAGGTGTGTTTGTTCTCTGGACCATATCTTCGTCGATTTCCTCCAAAACAAAGAACTTGGACATTCTGGCCAACGCAACACGTGCTTCGGCGAGACTGGAAAAAATAGAAGGAAGCATTGCAATAGGAGCAGCCAAAAGATCAAAAAGCGACAAGGCCGGGAAGATCACAGAAGGCACAAGAGTCTGTTTGGATACCATGGCATAAAATGAGTACACTGCACATGAAACAACAAAGGGAATTGACCCCCATAAGAACGAGGAGCCGGCATTGAAGATACCCATTTTCTGAGCCATCACCAACTCTTTCTTGTTTCTGACTTCATCAAGTCTTTTGAGCATTGGGGTTTCCCACGAGTAGAGTTTGACACTCTTTATGGAATTAAGAATCTCACTGGTCAATCTGGTTCTCTCGTCCTTAAGTTCCATTTGTCTGTTGTAAAGAGAATGAATGGCTGTGCTTATAAGCGTACTGAGAGGCACAAGAATCAGGGCAGTAGCAAGACCGGCCCACATTGCATTGCCAAGAAGCTTGTAGAGTGCAGCAAGAGTAATGGCCAATCTCAACACCACAGTAATTGCATCGGAGCAGTTTTCGATACTGACGGAAATGTCTCCCACGTCCACAGAAACATGGTTGACAATATCTCCAGTGGACTTTTCCTTCTTTCCCTCCGGAGAGAGTTTCAAAGCCTTTTCGTAGATCAAGCAGGTCAATGCGGACTTGATGCTGAAGGAGCATTTGAAGAACACCTGGAACGCCTGGTTGAAACAGATAAATCTGATCACCGAACAAAAGTATAAGCCAAGAGCAATAGAGATTCCCAGAATCACAGGAGGTCGTTGTTGAACATCTTCGGTTATGCTTGTGGATTCGTCAATGAAGATGATAAACTTCTGAAGCAAAAATGGAGAGAGTGTGGTGCATGCAATATCAGCCACCTCGCCCCAAAAGGCTTTGAAGATGATGACCTTGTAGACTCTGAAAAGGGCGTAGAAGATGGAAGGTTGGATCATGCGGTCTTTGTCCGTCACGTGAGTCTTATTTCTAATTCTTCTGTCTCTCCACCAGGCAGCACGCTTCAACTCGTAAGCCCAGCTCTCGCGGAACTCGGCAATTGTGTGTTCACTTTGCAATTCAATGGAAGTATTGGGCACTTCGGGCACCTCAATGGTGCCGTTCTTATAGACCCGGTCCAAAATAGGCTCCAACCACCTGAACGACACGGCTGCAGGTAGGTTATGAATGGTGGAGGCATCCCATTCGTTCAAGTCAAAGTACTCCTGGAGCTCAACAGAAGGCGTGTAAAAATAAGCTTCCATAATGTAGAGCGCCACCGAGTTTAAGCCAAGAAGAAGCTCCACTGTGTAAGCAAGCGAAAATGTGCTCTTATCGTCAAACCCAGAAAATACCTTATGAGGAGAAAAGTAATCCAGGGCCACGATAACAAACCATAGAATGGCGGAAAACAACCAATAGGCAATCAACGAAGCATGGCCCACAATGGAACGGGTGGTCTCGATATAGTGCAACGGGAGAATGACCATGGAGCATATCACGAACAGCGAAAACAAGCATACAAGCAAGGCATGGTTGTTGGAGGGGATGTTCAAGACCATCAAAATCACGTATAAGAGGGCGTGGATCAAGGTTGAGTTAAGGCGGATGAAGTGGAAGGCCCCCACGCTCCGGATCTTCCATGGGGACCCAAACGAGTACTTGATATGAAAGGTACCAAAGTAATTTCGAAAAAGAATGGCAAACGTCTGGTACGCCACAAGCGAGCCCGCCACCACCTGGAACACAAAGAGCACGGACGATAGAAAGCAAGGGTTTATATAGTTTTCATAAGGGTTGTAGAGGGGCTGTCTTAGCGACTCCATTAGTCCACAATCTCGACTGCTATGTTCTAGCAGAACAAGAACGGAAGACATGTGGAAGTGTTTTCGATTGAATCTTGTCTTTGAACCAGAAAGCTGCAAGGGCTTAGTTATAAAAGGCTTAGTTGTAAATGGAACCGATGGGAAGGTGCACTTTATATAGAAGAAAAAGTAAGCACGAAATAAGATGCATGCCGCTTATCTGGATGAGGTCCTGCACCAACAAGCTGTTGTAAAATGCAGCAGCACCCTGTCAACAAGGCAGCCCCAGACCAGTTTTTTTTTTTTTTTTGATTCGACCCAATTCTAAGCTGTACACCAATTTTTCCCGAAACATTTATATACACTCTGAAACTCATGTGATCAGATTCTCTACAGAGGTGATCAGATTCTCTACAAAGGTGATATAAAATCTTAGGGGTGTATGGGACTCTACACTCTCAAAGTGCTGCAATTATATACATGGCACAAATTAAAATATATGAAGCTTATCCGAAACAGAATGTGCTGCAGATCTAGTGGCAAAGGCCTAGGCCGTGTGTCAAAAGTGTGTTAAATGTAACAGAACTGCACACCATGACTCATCGGAGTGGGGAAAGTCTGGTTGAATGGCCGTGCGAACGTAAGGCCCTCGCGCATGCACTAAGCTTATCAGCTTCGGCCAAGGCACACTTGATATGGTGATTTTTGAGGACTTTAATTTACACTGATTATGTAATATTAGTGTGGGTATGCAGATTGGTGTATGGGTGTATGGGTGTATGGGTGTCTTTTTTATTGGTGTATGGGTGTATTTTGTATTGGTGTATGGGTGTATTAGTATTGGTATTGGTGGGTAGAATGATGTGAATTCTTGGTGGAGTGGTTGAGTGAGTGCACGCGTAGAAACGTCTCTTTCTGGCCCCTTTGCTGCTCTGCGCGAGGGTGAGTCACGTGTTGCATTTCTGGATTTTTGACATGCTTTCAGTCTCTGCCACTCCACACTCCACACTTCACACTATTTTTGAGTATCTATTGTCTATTGTCTATTGTCTAATGTCTAATTTCTAATTTCTAATGTTTCTTGTCTAATGTCTTGATTTGTCTTGTCCATTTTCTGTCCATTTTCTGTCCATTTTTTGTCCACTTCTAATGCATCTTGTGGTTGTGAACGCATCTCTGGCTCAGTCTCACTCACTCACTCACTCACTCACTCACTCAGCCTTATAAACCATACAGACAATTACCATCAAATACAAATCGATTTAAATTTTCTCTAGTATAATAGAAAATTGTTTACTATTTTGAATTTCGAGTGTTAGAAGTGAAGGTATGTAGAATGGTCCTTCTGCTGAGCTTAAAATCGCCCTTCCCTAAAAATATCAAGTCTAGTGAGGTTCTACTGGACGGTGATGTTATGAATTCATAGGGTATACTTAAAGACACGAGGTTGAGGTTTCCCAAAGACCTTGTCGGTTTTAAGGAGACAGATTGAACAGAGTCCGTGCACTCTGTGCTTCACTGTCTGTCTCAGTCTTTCCTTTATACATCTCTTGATGACGTTTTCTGTAATACTGTGCTTTACTAAAAAACAAATATAAAATATAACATTCGTGATTTCTTACCATGTTTACGATTCAAGACTTTAGAATATTCTTTCAAAGGCGTAGGCTCATTTGATATTAGTCAGTCTCTCTTGTGAGTGCTCTCTCTCTCTCTCACTCTCTTCGTGTCCAAAATAAAAATCTTTATAAAATGCCCTTCTTATTACTATAAACTCTTTACCATTTAATTTAAATTTATGCTTTCAGCTGCTTGGGGCTATGGAAGTATACTCTGCATTAAGCTTGTTGCAGCCAGCTGTGTTGCGCACGACCAGTCACTTGGCATAGAAACATGGCCTAGTGACTGACCAATTATTCGAAATTTCAAAAAAAAAAAACCTTTCAAATCTCGATTGGTAAATGCTAAATTATTAGTATTATTTTAATCTACTGCTTGTGTATTCTTGGTGTCCGTCCATTACTGTAAAGTGCATTTGGTGCTTCCACTACCAAAATAGGTAAGATGGCTTCTTCTGGTTTGGTTACTGTGAAAGGAATTGACACTACTTATATAGGTCAATCCTGCAGGTACACCTAACCCACTCATGGCTGCAAAGTTCATAACTTTATTAGGCTACTGACTACACTTTTACTCACATTCTCAGTGTATAACTGGGTCTCGTTCGTATTCCGGGGGTATAAGTGGCAGTTCCGGGGCTTATATCCAGTTCCGACCTATTGACTCAGGTCGTTTCATCCTCCTCATAAAAACATTTTTTTAAAAATTGTTTATATTTTTGGAATCTCCTGAATTTCGCCATAAGTATATATCAAGGAGAAGTCTTAATCTTGTTTGTGTGGGCAGCTACTAAAAGGTATGTCCCGGTCACGTGACCATTCCGAGGGTCAAATAACAATTTTCAATTTAAAGCCAATTTAAGTGCTACACCCTTAATTAGAGTCATGAGTCACTTCATCTGTTTGATTAAAATAATCCTGATCGACTACTAAATGTTTATGACTACGCCCCCCCCCCCCCCAAATATCCATTTTTGGTATTAATTATCATGAAGTATATCTAGTGTGTTATATATATATTCAATAGTAGTAGGATTAATACGGAGACATTTACTGCGACTTTCACTTCGCACTCTCACTCTCACTCTCAGTCTCACTCTCAGTCTCACTCTCAGTCTCAAGAGAGCAGCAGGGCTCATACTCTTTCCTTCTTTTAGTTTAATGGAAATCCCTATTAACCATATTACTCAATACATTTTTTTAATTATATATTCAATACTCGTTTTTTTAAGGTAGACAATTTAGTATCAGTCACTCTCTATTTTACTCTCTCTCTCTCTCTCTCTCTCTCTCTCTCTCTCTCTCTCTCTCTCTCTCTCTCTCTCTCTCTCTCTTTATATTACGCTCTCTCACTGTGTCTCACTGTGTCTCACTGTTTAGTGCGATCTGCTCACCTTGTATGCATGGTGATAAGCTGGATCTACAAGTGGCCACGGAGATCTGTAACGACTTGAACCGGCTCATTCCTGTTGGCAGTCTATTTTTCCATGGCGTGCCTGCATCGGGCTTCTCGCTAGCCAATACCTCCGTGGGGTCCTCGAAATGGTTTTGGCTCGATGCTTCCTTCTTAAACCTGGTTTACGGTGCATCTCTACATCCATCACTTAAGGCCTTGGCCTACTTGGTCAATTGCCGCTTTTTATCTGCCGTATATAAGGCTACGTGTTTCAAGTCTTGGACCGTTTGGAAAATCAGGCTCTATGCTGTTCCTCTGGATATAGACGGCTCTCGCTTCCTTAGACTGTGGAGGAACAGAAGGTTCCGGAATGCTACGACCCTCGCCAGAAATATCAAGACAAATATGTTATTGTTGTTGAGTTATTTGGACTTTTCCAGCCAAACGTGGCGTGCTGCTTTCTTTCCTTCCTCCTTGGCTCGGGGCATGCTTGTGGTGGTACCTTTTACCAGTGCTCACAACACTGAAATACCTTCCAATCTCCACTTGCACATGAAAAGATGGGTCAATCTGCGGCTGTTTTTTACAGGAGATACTCCTATTTTGAACTTGGATCTGGTGTTGCAGTCTGTCTATAACCAGATCGAAACCCCAGACCTCTCCGCCTTCACCAGATGCAGTGTCTCAAACGACGCTTTGAGCCCCGAACTGATAATTGGGGATCTTCTAGACGAAACAAAGCCTTCTATTCTATACGAGTACGGGCTTAGAACCGAACTCTATCGTTTCCAGCTCGAGTCCTTGTGTAAAATGTACGAGAAAGAGTCGTTTTCCTCACGAGACCATGTGCCGAACTTTGTCAAGTTGTCATCTCCCATGGGCCATACTTACTACTACGATACAATTACAGGTGACATTTTCAATAAGGCTGAGCTAATGACCAATCCTCGTGGTGGCATACTAGCTGAAAATATGGGTTTGGGTAAGACCTTAGTATGCTTGGCGTTGGTTTGTTTAACCAAACATGAACATTCCTGTATTCCAGACAAGCTTCTTCTTTATGAAGACAAATCCAACAAGGGGATATCTCCACGGTCGTTGTTTGAGATGTCCAAAAGAACAGTGCTCGAAACCGTCTTCTGGAAACAATACGAACAGCATCTCCCTCCATCTATCGTGGAGGTACTCTCAAATTCCCCTGCAACATTTGCAGTCCTTGAGGATACTCAGCCCGAGCGGTCTCGTGCTGGTCGCCAGACAAAGGCCCGGGTCCGGACCCTACATTTGTGCAGTACCACGCTAGTGGTTGTGCCCGAGAATATCATCCACCAATGGATTGGAGAAGTGGAAAAACATCTTCAGGATGAATCACTCAAGAAACTCTACATTTTCTCCAAGAACAATGCCCAAGTCGAATCGAAACACTCCGTGTTTAAAAACTCTCTCCCCACTGATATACCGCATTTGCTCACATACGACTTGATCCTCCTCAGCTCAAACCACTTTTCCAAATTGAGTGCAGATCCAGAGAACATTCTCATGAGTATATATTGGAAGCGGCTAATTATAGATGAGGGCCATTCGTTGAATTCACGGGCCTCGAACCTCTCTCTATTGTGCAAGTGTCTCTACGCAGAACGACGGTGGGCAGTGAGTGGAACCCCAACTTCTGGTCTCACCAATCTACAAATGGAAGATGAAGCTTTTCTGAAACAGGAAATTATGGGCTCAGACGAAGCCCATCCCAGAAAGAAGAGGAAGTACGTTGTCAAGAGCAAGTTCAACTCCAAGGAAGACTTGAGGAAATTGGGCAACTTGGTTACCAGCTATTTCCAGGTCGAGCCGTTTTCAAGCCAACCAGCACTATGGAACAAGACCATCGTCAAGGACTTGGTCTCTCCCAACCAATTTGCTGCTCTGCACAGTCTCCAGAAAATACTCAACAACTTGATGGTGCGTCACAGCCAGCCGCAGGTGGAAAAGGATATAAACCTCCCGCCGCTCCACCACGAGGCAGTCTTTCTCGAGCCTTCTTATCACAACAAGTTGGCCATCAATCTCTTCACGTCTGTTTTGGCCGTGAATGCAGTGACCTCCGAAAGAGTGGGGTCCGACTATATGTTTGATGCTTCTAACAGAAAGCAGTTGCGGGCTTTGGTCACCAACCTACAACTCTCCACTTTCTATTGGACGGGATTCAAGGTTAGCGATGTCAGATCTCTTTTGAATGTGGCCACAGAGTATCTCAATAAGGAAAAAGAGGGGACTTTATTGGTGGAAAGGGACAGGGCCATATTGCAGGAGTCCATCAGAGTAGCAGAGATTGCCTTGAACAACCCAAGATGGAGAATCGCTGCATCCATCCACGAGATGCAGTACCTCGTCAAAAACCTCCCCCAGCAATTTTCGGACAGCTATGCTATTGAGGCACTCGGCGAGAACGGCATCTATGGCGGCCCTCAGTTGGTGGCAGCCCAAAGGTTTTTCTTCAAAAATAGGTTTAAGGATTCCGCAGGCATGGCCGACTTATTGGTTCAAGATTCAAGCCAGTTCTGGAAGCACTATTGGCAGGACTTCGAAAAGAAACACTCGGAGAAGCTCTCAAAGAAAGCTAAGACGCTTGAGTCTGCAAAGCTTTCAGCCACAGATAAAGATCAAGGCGAGCACATTCTCTTGGAGGACTTCAAGACGAAAAAGACCATGCAGAACTCCAACTTGGCCGGTGCCCAACCAACAGACCTACGAAAGGCGCAGATATTGAGCACTGCACTGGCAAAACTCAGCTATCTCATATGCAAATTGTTTGACGGTCAAGAAAACGGCACCAAATCCATTGTCTTCTTTGACTTTGAGGACCATGCGTACTTCCTAACGGAAGCCTTGGATATTCTCGGCATGGGGTACTTGCTCTATGCGACGTTTATTGGGTCCAAAACAAGAGCAGAGAACTTGGAGGCGTTTTCATCCCGCGATGCCGGCCCAAATAGAGGTCTATGTTTGATCATGGATATCAAGCTTGCATCGCATGGGTTGAACATCATCGCAGCTACCAAGGTGTATTTCATCAATCCTGTTTGGCAAAGGTCGATTGAAGCACAAGCCATCAAAAGAGCACATCGGATTGGACAAAAGAACGAAGTGTATGTGGAGACTTTGATCTTGAAAGGCACGTTGGAGGAGGAAATCTACCGCAAGCGACAGACTGGGACCTCGGACCTGTCTAACGTAGACTCGTCCAATAAACACGTGATTGACGATGTGGGCATCCAAACGTTTGTTCTTAAACACAACTTTCTTCCATTTGAGAGAGGTGATGGAGGTGATGAATATTCTCCGTTCGTCATGCAGGACGACCAAGTGCCCAGTGTTCCTTCTGACTCCGATGACGGCTTTGCTCTTCCCACCCATTCAAAAGAAAACATTGATTCGGGCACTTCCACATATACCCAGTGGAAAATGCACCTTTTTACACCAGAAAGCTTGCAAAGAATCAGTGAGATCGATGCAAAGAGACACCAAACTAAGTCTGACTAAGTCTGACTAAGTCAGTTTAAATCGAGTCAGACTAATAGTCACGGACTATGATGTCACCTCCGGTGGAGCAGCTCACCACTATGTTGCAGTAAGGATGAAAGTCAAGGTCCACAAGTGCCTTTCCATCGCCCTCGAATTTGGACACCATTCTCTGCGTGGCACTGCTCCAGAGAATAAGAGCCCCATCCTCCGAGCCCAGTCCGATGTATACGTCGTCTCTGGAGAACCGCACCTTGCTAGCACACTGAGTGACATCTCCAGTTGCCCCTTCATACGAAAATCCCTTCCGTGAAATGCCTTCGGGGACCGATTTCTTGGCATTGCTTGTGTATACCATACCGTCCATGGCCTTGGTGGCTACCATGGACTCGTCGGAGCTGAGATCTAGACCGGTCACCCCCTCGGTCTGCCCACTATATGCCCATACCAAATTTCCTGTGGACAAATCATAGGCCTGGATATTGGGGTCCACTCCCGAAACATACGCCATGGTCCCGTTCCGGTTTATGGCACAGCTGATCAATGGATTTGGGGTATATACAGTCCGCACGGCCTTCTTCTCCCGGTCGTCCCAAACTCTAAGGCTTCCGTCATCGCCTACACTGATATAAGTGCCATTTTCGCTGGCTGCACTGTCGTTGACGGCCAAGTCGTGGCCCACGCCTTTTCGGGTTTTCTGGCCTGTCTCCAGGTCCCAAAACGCAACGGTGGAGTCTGCAGACGTGGAGAACACCGTGCCTTGGGATTTCCACGTGACCGATGTCACTCCGGACTTGTGTCCTGTAAGAACCCCATAGTTGGGTGTTTCTTCTTCGTGGGTGGGAAGACTCCATAGGAGAATGTGCCGGTCGACTCCAGATGTTACTATACTCTGGCCATCGGGGCTGAATTTGCTCGAGAGCACTGTACCGTCGTGCCCCGTGAGAGCGATTGAGTCGCTGTAGAGCTTGAATTTCAGCTCATTAGTTTCACTGTGTCCACCCTGGCGAACTATCGACATGGAGGTGTAGACTGTTTGAGTGCATCGCATACGAATAGTGGGGTGTACGGGTGTTTTATGTATAGTGGGGTGCTGCTAATGTATTTAGGCAAGATACTCAAAAGTGTCTCCCTCCCGACGCGCTATGTACTCCTTGTCTAACAAGTACTCGATAGACCTCTTAAAATCAATGAGCTTGGCCTTGAATCGAGACTGCGCCTGAAGTAGCACTTCATTGACCAAATCATTATGCTTCATTGTTTTTCTCGCCTTCATTATTCTCACTATGCTTGCCGTGAGGTAGTTTTTCCGTGACTCTTCAATCTCCCGTGATGTCTCGTCCTCCTCCTGCTTCTGCTCGTTTCGGATGGAACTGACAAAGTTCACCTTTAATTTTTTGGACTTGTACTCAGAGACAATGGTGAACTGCGTCTGGGGTTTCTTGGAGTTTTCTGGCCCGGCCGGATTCTGCTCAATCAATTTGAATTTGACAAATGGTAGAAGATGTGCGTCCAACACATGCTGCGCAACTCCCACCGTGTCCAAAAGTTGTGTGTAGTTGAGCGTAGTTTGATCATTGAAGGCCAATAAAATGATCAACTGCACGTTCGAAACAGTGAAGATAAAAGGGGGTTTGCCCTTGCGTGATAAATTAGCCTTCACTTCGTTTTTACCGTGGTTCCAGAGCCACTGCAAGTTTCTTCCGCTATGTTTCTTGCTGTATTCTTGCAGAACAACATCCAAGGTCTGCTGCAAATCCGCTGGGAGCTTCAAACTGTAATCATCGCTATGGACAAATGGCCACATGCTCTGTGCCAAGATCAATGGGTTAAAGTCTCCAAGTGAACCATCGTAGCCAAAGATATCCCGCACTCTTATCTTAAGGTCCTCAGACGATTTCATGTCTTGGAACATTTTGGTGATTTTTGAGGTGAACTCCAACGAGTTTCCCTCCTGCAACTTCTGTAAAATACCCTCCTCCAAGTCATCGGATTTGGTGTTGCTGTTGATCAATCTCTTGGCCAATAAACGCCTGTAATGGTTTTCAAACACATCTTTATCTTCAATGTATTTCAAAACAAGCACCAAGTTGTCTGCTGTCATGTTCTCAATGTCAGCCTCCTTGCTTGTTGCTTTCAAAAAGCCATCGGCATATCTCGCAAGTAACTCCGGACTTTTGCTAGGTGATTTAGCTGTGGGTGTAGCAATCACGTTAATGTTGACAAAATGGCGGCAAGCACTGTCCAATGCTTTGATGAATAGTGGGTCTTTCTTGAAAGATGTGAAGACAACCTCGTTGAATTTGTGGTATATCAGAATAAGCGTGTGGATGTATTGCTTTGGATTGATGGCATTGATGCCAGCTCTCTTGACGGGTTTGTCAGACATTGCTTTATCGTCAATGGACTCGGATGCAGCCTTGAGGTCTTTGATAGCTTGTGCGGCCTCAAGCTTTATGAAGTTGCCCAAGCTGTCGGCCAATGCTTGCAAAGTGCTAGGCACCTTAGATAACAACTTGTACATTCTCAGGATGTGAGCCACTTCGTTTTCCTCCAATAGTTTCAAGAACTGATCGTACATGTCTTGCGCATGATCTTTGATCAATACATTATGCATAGTGTCCAACAAGTACCTCTTGCTTCTCTCTTCAAGATAGTTATTGGACCTCGAGATCTCCTCGGCCAATCTGTTCTCACACTTTATCATGTAATCCACCACACTGTGTTGAGATAAGAACTCCTTGCTTTCTCTCTTGTAATACTCTGCGGTCTTCTCGATGAAGTAGACCTCGAAACACGTGGCATAGATGACCATGTTGGGTTTCTTCAAGTCATTGGCGTCGATTCCCAAGTACACCATGGACTTGACAGCTACGGAAATCACGTTTGTATCCACAATCTGGTTATTGCGTTGTCTCTCGATCAACTCGAAAATCTCCTCTCTAATTTGCTTGGCATTCAAGTCAAACATGTGATTTTTCCACTGGAGCAAGGCCAACGTGTTGACATCAAAGATATCTCTGCGTCCATCGGATCGTTCCTTTTGAACCCAGTATCTGTTCATGTAGTCGAACACATTGTTCAAGTAGCCAGCTCCAATGGTAAACCGTTTCCACTTGCGTACGTAGAACTCCAAGAACAGCTCACCTGGCTCCGCATGCAATTTCCTGATGAAGTTCACCAAATACTCCTCCAACTTGTAGTAGATCTCTGCGCCTGTAAGAGAGTAGGTGGTCTTCTCGCTGCCAGTGCGGCTGGAGATGATGTTGCTGTTTCGGGACTTGTTGGTGCAATAGTTGTACACGGCCGTGTAGCAATTCATGTACATCTTGGACGTCACGCCCTGGTCGCCTTGTGCACCTAAGATGAACTCAAGACCGGGCTCGATGAACTTCCACGTGGCATCTAAGTCTCCAGCAATGGGCAAGGTCGGAGGTGTAGACATTGCAATGGGCTGCTGACAAGGGAGGTCGGGTTTTTTGGCCTCGGGGCGCCGGGTTCTATGGATGTATTATTGGTGGGGTTTGGGGCCGATAGCGTAGGGTACTCTAGTCAGCCTTGGGGGAGGAGATGGGTCAAAACTTCAAAGTTTGGGGGAGGTTTATATGTGAGTCTAGACGAAATTCAGAGAATGGTAGGATGTCAAGGGCACGATGGAAGCTGTGGGTTTGGTCTTGGAATGCTTACACAATATAGCTTAGGGGCGCTCAGTCTGTGGTGAGTTTTTTGGCGTGTGCGGGCGTATGCAGTAGCACCAGAAGCCGTAAGTGGAGGGTCAAAAGAAGGTCAATAAGAAGCGATAGGATTTTGGAAGAAAAATACTTTGCCTCGTATTGATTTATGTGGCGTTTATAGTAGAGGAATTACGGTGCAGAAATGAAATTTATTTTGGAAGTGGCTCATTCTCTTGCCTTGGGCGACTTCTCATCCCAGTATTGTATTAGAATCGTTTGGACGGCCACATTCAGTCCATGGGTAATGCAATAATGCAATTTTTTTGAACACCCAATATGTTTCTCCGGGGAAATATCAAGAACGACTTTGCCATCACCAATGCCACCTGTTTGAATGGAGATAAAGCAGGCCATGATTACCTAAACAATGCATGTGGGTGCTATCTTAAGCACAACGATTTCGATGCAGTTCTAGTCCTTCCCTGCTAGTCATGAATCAGTCTCTATGGACTGCAGGACTATCAGTTGGACTAGTAAAAATTATTAGTAAGACCCAGTTAACAGTGACCTGGTAGAACAGTGTGACCTGGTAAAACAGTAAGACTTAGTCGACTATCAGACACACCCATTTAAAACAGTCACTTGTCAACTATCAGTTTCCTCGAGAGCTACCCGAGTCAAGCTAATCTGACCGGGGACCTATGCTCACTCGGTCCACCACCCTCAAGATGGAGATGGTAAAGGTCAACACCCAGAGGCAGAGCACCAACAACAAGAACGACGCTAAAGCTTTCTGGCGCCGGCAAAGAAAGTTCACCGTAGGATAGTGCTTGGTAAGAGACCCCAACTCGTCCGGGTCTCGCTTGCACACCCACTGCTCGTCATAGAGTGAGTCGAACGTCAACGACATGTTTGCTGAAGAGCACATGATGAGGAGAAGATCCAACATAATCAACTTCATCTTGCCTAATGGGTTCCGCAACCCCAACGGCTTGCCTGAGTACTCGTCGTACGCAATGTATATGATGTATACAATTGCAAAACTCTGCACCACTATAGCGAAGATGGTACTGGGTTGTTGCTCAATGGAGGTATCCTCGTACTTCCTTCGCAGGTAGAGGTAAATTGAGGCAGCTAGTGCCAATGCACAGGCTGAAAAGATCAAGATAAGAACCCTTAGTAGCAAGGGGACCAAAGGGTTTTGTACAAAGATCCGCCGGAGCGTAGGAAGCATATCCTTGCGCTTCTCGTCCAGCATCCAGTAACCAGCCTTGCTTCTATGGCGAGGATCATCATCCACTCCCGCTATTTTACGGGAGAAAAGCCTTCCCCATAGCCCCTTGTTATTCTCAAGCACAGGGGTGTTTTCACCGTATCCAAGAAACGCATTGCGTAGCCTTTCGTCTCCTCCCCAAGGCTCACTATAATCCGGGTGTTCACTAAAGGACTCATCCTTCGAAAGCCTGCTGGGGGCAAATTCCGACGGCATCTGTATAGTGTTGAGGAGATTTGCCCAATTGTTGTCGACGGTCCGGATAAATGGGTCGTTTGTGAATGAGACATACTCCTGGTCCCGGTCATCCTTGCTTGCCTGTGACTTGATGGCCGGAGCGATTTCCGCCTGGCTATTGTTGACGTTGGAGTTTTTAAGCTGCTCCTTGTAGTGGGCCAGCGAGAGTTTGTCGAGAACATAGTTGGGCACTACTTTTGGGTTCAAAGAGTACGACAGAAGCTGGGATTTCTTGAACGGATTGATGGGTACGAAATTGCCGGATTCGTCCACCATGGAGTTGCCGCAGTATTCGGGCGGACCGCTTTTTTCACCCTTTTCAATCATGGTTGTTTGGAGTCGGGATGCTAGCGTTGGTGTGGTTAATGGATGAGAGCCTTTGTGTAGGTAGTGATGTAGTTATGGGTCTATAAGCAGGAGCGGAGTGTTTTTCCAATGTCTACTTTGAGAAAGAGGCTTAGACCTGGTGCTAGACTTTTGGGAATATTTCCAAGAGACTTTTCGAATAGATTTATCACTATTAATAATAAAATAAATCTCTGGCTCCGGTTTCGTCTGGGTTTCTTTGGCAAGTATCGTTCCTCGGCTTGCTCTTGCTCGCACCGGCTGCGCAAGGTAAAAACAGCCGGAAGCTGAGCGAGAACGAAAATGGAAAGTTTCCAGAACAGTCAATACGCAAAGGACAATACATGTATAAAAAATAGGTCTAAGGAATTTATAATAATTCAATTAGGATTGGATTATTAAGAATAAGAATTGGACAAATTATGTCCTGACTTGCATGGAGTGTGGATTAGTGTGCTTTTTCACCTGCTCGTGTTGAGTGGCAGATGCAATTCGCCTAATCGGTCCCATATCGCGTCCTGCACACCTCACCGCTGTACTGTCCCAGCCAGAGGTTGCTGCCATTGAGTCTGAGTATTGATCTTCCACAATAAAATCAAGGGCATGTCTCTACAATTTTTCTTGCATAGAAGCCTAGGTACTGGCGTACGGCTCAATTCGAGGATCGGCCTCCGAAATCCTCTGCCGTGGACTCCTCGTGGTGCTCTCTTTTACTCCACTCCACCTCCTGCCCATGATAAGGCCGCCATCCATTCAGACAACCAGTTGAAGGAGGTGGCACTCCATGGCGCAAACAAAAGGTTCGACCCCAACTCCGTCTTTATTCTTAGTGTGCCAATCACCACTCAACGGTCTTTTATATACTGTCATCATAAGACTTCGCTCTTGAGTGGCAAACAGCTTCAGAGGGTGCCGTGGCTCGTGAAATCAGAGGCCAAGTTGGTGGAGTACGCCACCAAGGGCTGGAACAAACTAGTGGCTTCCGATATCTCCATCAATAAGAAGATTGTCCACTTCATCACTCGCTTGCTTGGTACCATACCCTACGATGAAAGCTCTCTACGCTCATTTCCCAGCAAAAGCACTATGGTGCGGGAAATCCACGAAAACGATAACAATTCGCTCCCTCGGGCCGTGATGACTGCCGATATCCAAAGTGAGGAGATCAAGGTTAGTCAGCTTAAGGCTATTCCGGTGTACCACCCGCAATTCCAGAAACCAGAGGCCATCTTAAGCCAAATGCGTCATTTCCAAAAAGCGCTGATCCCTTACCATAGAAAATGGGCCCTTATTTGTGCAGTTGGAATTCCAATTAGTTTGCCGGTGGCCCTTGTGCCGGTGGCACCCAACGTGCCTGGGTTCTACTTGGCCTATAGATTGTACTGCCATGTCCAGGCGTTGCGAGGCGCGAAGAATTTGGGGCATTTGATAGATGCCAAGGCACCTGAATCGGGTGAGAGTGCGGAGGCAGACGCTAGCAGCCTCGTCTTCCAGGGTGTTGAAGACTTGGATTCGCCATACCTTTCATTGGCAGAGGCCTCTACGCAGGAGGCATTGGTGGTGAACGCCGAGTCCATCAATAAGATCGTCGAGATCACGGGACTAAAAGAGGTGAAGGAGGATTTACTCAGGGCTTACAAGCAAGAGGAAAAGAGACTTTCGAAGAAGGAGAATCCTCTGAGCCAAGGTGCGTGATGATTATAAAGAATGTCAAGTCAATCCACCCCATATATATAAATATAGTTTCATGTATAAATAGTATATGTCCCATAGACTCATTTACAATTAATGCCAGTATATGTTAATCCGGGCAGGGCAATTGCCCAGCTAGGGCTTTGGGTGTGCGAGAGTGACCCAAGTCACGTGCGCGAGAAAAAAGCAGTCACGCCCCGAAGGTTTTTTTTCGCCTCGACACGCAGGCGAGATTCTTATATATTTTGCGAGCGCTCGCTCTCCTTCATATCTTTTGTTTTATCAACTACATTATTTACTATGAGAAATAAGTGGAGAAAAAAGAGAGTTAGAAGACTTAAGAGAAAGAGACGGAAGGTTAGAGCTAGATCCAAGTAATCGGACTGTGGATCGCTTTAGCTTGAGCTCATTCATATGATCGTCCGATCACCTGAATTCGACCGCTCTTGACTGTCCGTATATAGAAAATACATGCTCCGGTATGATCAACTGTTTGATGTAGGCCACAAAGCCCATGAGAATAACTCTTTCCCAATGAACATCTGGAGCCAACCTCCAGTCTTAGCCTACGAAGTCTTGTTCCGTGTCTTAGTCTTGTTTCGTGTCTTGTTCTCTGTTCCCCTCCCGTTGAGGAGCAGGCGTGACCTCAATTGCGCTGACAATTTTTTTCCGCACCATCAGATGTGCGCGAAAAGTGGCTCATGTACATTGAGAGAGCCTTTTTTGGGTGCAAAAAGTATCCGCAAATCCAATGCCATTGAATACTAGCTCGAGCCATGGAAGTAGACCAACCAGTACAACCGCCATACCCTGCTAAGGTGATGCCTGCGGCATTTCGCTCAACCCACCGCCATTCCGTCTCCGTTGACAATTTCAAGCCTTCCTCTCGCAATGACAAACAGTCCATGACTCTCCCCATAGTGGTCATCCAGAACAGGGACAAAGGCAAAGTGTTGGGTGCACCTTGCGATACAAACAAACCCAGTCTCTTATTTAAGGACTCAGTTGAAGTGGACCTTGCATCCACCAGTTTGTCCAAACCCACTCCTTGTGGTAAGGAAAACTCCCCTCCGGTTTCTAGTGAGCACCATTTTGGGGACAAGTTCTACTCGCACAAGACAAGCTACTCGCACAAGACAAGCTACTCCCAGACCAACACTAGCGATGGTCAAGATACTCGGAATGTATTCCCTCGAGGCCTGTCTTCAGTCAATGTATTAAATCAAGCCATGTCGGCCGATTCGGGCCCCAACATGATTTCGGTGGATTCCGTAACTTGCAACAATACCCCCAACCCATTTGGTGCGGTTCGCAGTGAGCCTCTCCGTCCGCCCAAGCCCACGAGCCCTTATAAGCAGCCCCTGCGCAAATACCCTTCGCTTTTCCAGGACCAGTTCACTCAATTCATGGAGGACCGTATGGTGCAGTTCCGGCCATCTTCGTCTCAGAACAATGTTGAAAACTCCCTTTACGGCGACCATCCGTACCAAGCTAGTGGGGAGTCTCGCGATTGTATTGCCATGAGAACCTGGAATAATGGCCGAGGCAATGTGCTGAGGCTGGCTTTATCGCAGACCCCAGCAGCATCGGATGTGCGGCGCAATGTGCGAGAAAGTCCAGTGAATGAAAGTAGTAGTTCTTTTTTGCCTCGCGGCGTGACGGGGCCCAGTGTCTCCGAGCCTGCGCACTCGGCCATGGCTTATACTCCGCAAGCCGTTCCTCTTGAGGATGCTAAATTTTCTCTGCCTGCTGTGACGGGCGCAGGATGTATATGTATGCCTTGGAACTTCTGAAGACACGTCCTCACATGTCAACTAATGTCAACACATGTCAACTAATGTCAACACATGTCAACTAATGTCAACGCATGTCAACTAATGTCAACGCATGTCAACTAATGTCAACATATGTCAGAAGCAACGCCATACAATTGCTACACGTTTATCTTAAGGTTTATCTTTTATTGCGGCACGAAATAAATTCTAATGGTTCTTTTCTGTATGCTAGCTTACTCAGAAGCCTCAGCGAAACGCTCGGCAATCTTGGTCAAAACATTGCTGAAGTTTTTGCGGCCTGCTTCTTCACCTTCCAGTGGTTCGAAGAATTTAGCACTAGACACGCTGTACTTAACGTCACTGGTGGCCTCGGCCAACTTGGACCAGAGTGCTCCGTTGGAGACTGCCTTCTGCGCCTCGTCGTGGTAAGCAACAAACACACGCATCATGTCGTATGTCTTCCAGATTGGGCAGAACTGATCGTAAGATGAGTATCCGTTTTGTTGCAAAAAATCTTCCTTGATCAACGTAGCAACGTCCAACACAATCTTATCGGAGTCCGACAAGGCAGACTTACCGACCAATTGCACCACCTGCTCCAACTCTTCGGCATTGGTCAAGATCTCCTTCATCTTGGTTCTCAAAGCTGGGAAATCTGGGAAGTTCTTGTCGTAGTATCCTGCCAAAACATTGGTGTACTTGGAGTAAGAGATACCAGTGTTGACGGATGGGAAATGCTTACGCTGAGCCAACTTCTTGTCCAAACCCCAAAAGACTTGGGTAATACCCAATGTAGATGTGGTCACAGGATCAGAGAAATCACCACCGGCTGGGGACACTGCGGCAACAATGGACACGGATCCAACTCTGTCTGGAGAACCCAAGGCAGTAGCCTTACCGGCACGCTCGTAGAAAGAAGCCAACTTGGCACCCAAGTAAGCTGGGAAACCTTGATCGGCAGGCATTTCACCCAAACGACCAGAAATTTCTCTCAAGGCTTCGGCCCAACGAGAGGACGAGTCAGCAATCATGGACACGTGCTTACCTTGATCACGGAAGTATTCAGCGATGGTGATACCAGTGTAAATGGAAGCTTCTCTTGCGGCCACGGGCATGTTAGAAGTGTTAGCCACCAAAGTAGTACGCTTCATGATAGGCTCCTTACGGCCAGAAACCTCGGTGAAAAGCTCAGGGAATTCCATCAAGACTTCAGCCATCTCATTACCACGCTCACCACATCCAACGTAAGTAATGATGTCAGAGTTGGAGAACTTCGACAAAGCTTGCGAGATCACAGTCTTACCACATCCGAAAGCACCAGGAATACAAGTAGTACCACCCTGAACACATGGGAACAAAGAATCCAAGACACGTTGACCAGTCAACAAAGGGTAGTCGGCAGTCAATCTTTCTGCGACAGGTCTAGGAACTCTCACAGGCCATGTGTGCATCATGGAGTAAGAATGCTTCTTGCCCTCAAACTCCACCTCCAACACGGTGTCATCAACAGAGTATGAGCCCTTCTCGGCAATGGAGGTAATGGTACCTCTAGCACGAGGAGGCAACAAGATCTTGTGATCGTCCAACAAGGAGTTTTCGTAGATGGATCCAAAGATGTCACCACCGGTGATGTGGTCTCCAACCTTCAAAGAAGCAGGGTTGAAGTCGTATTGGGTCACTCTGTTCAAACAAGGAACGTCGATACCCCTGGGGATGTAGATCGACTTGGACTCCTCCTTAATAGCTTTCAAAGGTCTCTGGATACCATCGTAGATGTTCTCCATCAATCCCGGGCCCAACTCCACCGACAATGGCTTTCCGGTTCTCAAGACCGGGTCTCCAACGGTGACACCGGCGGTTTCTTCATAGACCTGGATGGTGGCCTTGTCAGCGTTGATACGAATGACTTCACCAACCAAATTAGCATGGCCAACCTTGACCAATTCGTACATAGCACATCCAATCATGTTCTCAGCAACCACAACGGGACCGGAGACAGAGAAAATCTGTCCGTAGTTGGACTCTGAAGTGTCGTCCAATGAGAGGCGCTTGACTTCCTGACGAGCGTTTTCTAAAGCACCGGCCTGGGGAGATGTTAGTATTTGTAAAGCTCAACCATTTGGCCCATATTTGGTGCATTGGCGTGGGAGATGGGGGGGACGTACCATTTTCTAGATGATTAAAAGTGATTTCCAAGGGTGGGTTATCGTTAAACAATCGTGGTGAGGGTCGTGCGAAACGGAATAAGTCGCAAGCGGCGTTGACCGAATAGGAAGGAGGATAAGATAAACGTGCTACCCATCCTGAGGTTGCAAATGGGCTGATCGAAATTAAGTAAACATAAGGGAACATTCCTATACATATATATGTATATATATAAACGTCTGTAACTTTGTGTAATTTTTTTTTTTCTCGAGATCTGTCGGATTGTCTGAGGTAATTGTCTGAGGTTTGGATTGCCCTATACAGTTTGGCCCCAGATGTTCCAATTTGAGCCAGAAACAGTATGTGAAGGTAGAAAAGTGTTGGTAGAGCGTATAAGTTTTCATGAATGTCTAGAGGTAATTTTTGGAAGGAAATATGCAAACACGTATTTTTAGAGGTGCTCTCCATTTTGGTCTTATCTGGTCTTGCTCGCAAATTCTGTGAAAGCAGTGGGTTCGCAGCTACAGTACACCAAAAGATAACAGTAGAACACAATCATTTAAACCGAACACCACAATAATATAATACTAGACAACTAAGAAAGAGTCAAACCAAAGAAATTGATAATATAGATTTCATGGCATCAGTTTAACAAGAAATTCAAATACTAACTACAGATCACATACTAACTACAGATCAGATATTGAAGATCAGTTATAGTCTCTAGTAATTGGAGGTAGTTTATTTACATGCAAAGTGTCACATCAATTAATGGCAATTAGTAGAATAGGAAATGGTCAACTAGTCTAGTCAGTAACTCTAAAACATTCAGTACCTCTAAAACCGTTAGTACCTCTTAAACAGTCAGTACCTCTTAAACAGTCAGTACCTCTTAAACAGTCAGTAACTCTAAAACATTCAGTTAAGAAGTACCAATAGTCCAATTAGAATCTTAATCTCCAATTGAAAAGTAAAGTGGTAGATCAGTACGTCTATTAGCCATACTTGAAGTTATAACTTTGGCTCCAACTTCTTGGCTCTGTCTAAAGCAATGTCACACATGGCATTGAAGGCCTCTGCCCGTTCGGATTTAATCTCCCCACGATTGATGCGTGCACGCATATTATCCATGATAGAGTCACGAGAACGGCCATTGACAAACACAACGTAGCGAAGCCCCGGAAAAGTGTTCTCATAGCGAGCATTCAAATCGGCCAACTTCTGGGCCTCCTCCTCGCTTCCTGCCAACGACTTCTGCTCCGAGGACGAGTGCGATGATAGCTTATCTTTACTGGGCCCCAAACGAGGGTGTGCCGAGATGATTTTGGACACGTCATCAGATACACAAGTCTTGGCGTGCTCTTCATCAAGGTACTTGAGTAGCTCTGTTCTAGCCTGCTCGATGAACTGGTGGTAGCTCTCATAGTGAGTGCGGAAGACTCGAGGCAATAGAAGATCAGCTAACACCGGGCACGGCTCGAACAAGTGATCCAAAAGTTCGATTTTTTGCACTCTCTCGAGTGTCGATATGGTGTGAGGCGCTGGCAATTGGTAGGAGCCCATGGCAATTAAAGGAGGCAGGCAAGGGTGGAAGAGTTGGGAGTGCACACATTTCTTGCGATAAGAAATCGGATCTCTCCGAGTCGTCGCACTATATTCTACTCATTCTACACTACTCATTCTACACTACATGCTAACACCAATAGAGTATACAATACGAGCTTTAAACCAGAAAGGCCAGTACCCCAACGAATACTGTTAATGTATATAAGAATAAACAGAAGCGGTAACAACTGAATATTTGGAAGTAGATTCTTCTGTATCATGGTACGAACTGGTTCAGCTTCAACATTCAAAAGGTCTAGCACAGAATTCCAACACTCAAGAGGCTAATATGGCTAATGGAGTGCATAGTACGGGCGATGTACTGATATACAAGCCTAAGTGTATGTCTACAGAGGTCACGTATCCTATGCAATTAATCGGTCGAATTGTAGAGACACTAGGTAAAGTGTTGCTGCTCACGCAATCTCTTGGTCTCTCTCTTGGTCTGCGCACCTTGCTGTGCGATCAAAGGATGTCTCCATCCCTTGACGTATGTAAATAAGACGTTGGCCAAGTGGTCCAAGTCGGTGATGCCCAAGTCAGCGAAGGTCTTGGCCGATGGGTCAATGTGCTGGTGGATCAAGTGTCTCTGCACCTGGTCCGGATTGGTCTGCTTCCAGTAAAGATACTGTTTGAGTTGTGCAACAAGCTTGGCCAATTCCACAGGCACCTGGTAGTCGGCGAAACTGTAGGAGATGGGGCCCACCTGCGAGAAGTCCTGCGTGATACCGTGGATCATCTTTCTGATCTCCAAGAACGTCAACTTCTCGGATCCGTACAACTCGTAGGTCTGGCCCACGGTAGAGTCGTCAAAGCCGATCTTCTCCAACGCCTTAGCCACGTCAAGCACGTGCACAGGGTAGATCTCCTTGGCGTTTCTGTTGGGCGTCCACATCTTCAACTTGGGGCCCAAGTAGTTCAACAAGTTGTCCTCACGTCCGTACATGGGTGCGGGTCTGACGATGGTGGAGTCGGGCAAAATGTCTCTGACCACCTGCTCTGAGATTCCTTTGGTGGCGTAGTACACCGAGTCGGATGAAGGGTTGGCATTGTAACTGGAAACGTACACATATCTTGAGTTGCCTGCCTCCTTCACGGCATTGGTGATTCTTTCGGTGATGCCAATGTTCACATCGGCCATGGAGAAGTTCTTGGTGGCGTAGTCGGCTCCAATACAGTTGAACACAATGTCAGAGTGCTCCACGGACTCGGCAATGGAGTCCAAGTTTCTGGGGTCGAACTCCACGAAGTTGACCACTCCCAAGTCACCAGTCACCTTCAAAAATCTTTTTTTCAATTCGTCTCTAAAAGGCACCACGACGTTGGTACCGTGTCTGGCCAATTTGGAAGTCAAATAACGGCCCACAAAGCCCGAGGCGCCGAAGACGGTGGCAGTGTAGCCAGTTCTGGAGGAACGTCCACCGGCACCGACGGCTACGTTGACTTTTCCGTTTCTGGTGATGTTGACGTCGGACTCCAACACCGAGGTGTAGAGGGATCTGGCCCTGAGAGGTCTCTCGAGAGTCTTTCTCAACATTAGATGGGGGTGGAAGTATGGGCTAGAGGGTTGGAGGTTAAACTTTTATTGAGAGCGCGCTGCATATGGGCATGATTGACAAAATGTGGGCTCTGGTTGGTTGAAAACCCGGTAGACGCACGACACACTGGGACCAAGTGCCATGACCTCCCGAATCCCGGACTAAGAGGGCAGGGCCATCAAATTCAAATTAAATTATACATTGGTCGTCGTTTAGTACACCTTCTTATTTTGCGGGTCACCTCCACCTCGCATCCACGTGCGCATGTGAGCTGATGAGGGAAACTTGGGCCCATATTGAAAGAGCGATCTTCAGGGTCCCCCCATATTAAATATGGCAAGAGGCTGCTCAAATAACAAGAAACGTGCTGAAATCATAAGAAGTAGTCCGGGGTTTTTCTAGTCACCGTAGGCTCGCCTGGCCTCACCGAAGGGTCGTATTGCAAAAATTGTCTTTGGTGATTCTCGTCGACCTCCATGATGGCAGCTTGATTACCACACCTGTAGCAGTAGTTAGGAGCACTGAAAATGGTCACCACGCTTTCCTGGTGAGACCACGAGAAGCCCTCCATAACAAGCTGATGTGCACGCGCAATGAGACTCAAGTCATTCGTATGGTTGAATTGTTCCGAGATATCCTGGCCAAAAGTGAAACCAGCACCTCTTGGAGAAATACCCCAGCCACCTCTATCATCTGGATCAGACCACAATAAGTCACACATGGGTCCTTCGTGGGGAACCTCTTGGATTCGATTCAACTCACGCACCTGATCAATGGTTTCGATCATGGGCGACAATCCACCGTGTAAGCAGAAAATCTTGCTGTCAACCAAAGCAGTGATGGGGAAGTAATCAAAGAGATCCGTGAATAGCTTCCATACTGCGGCCGAGCCGTACTTTCTCAAGCACTCATCGTAGAACCCATAGACCTGGGTGATTTGACGGGACTCATGGTTTCCTCTTAAAATCGTGATTCGGTTAGGATACCGCACCTTCATACACACCAAGTAAGACACGGTTTCCACGGAGTAGTAGCCCCGGTCCACATAGTCACCCATGAACAAGTAGTTTGTATCGGGACAGGGCCCTCCGATCTTGAACAATTCCATCAAGTCGTGGAACTGGCCATGCACATCTCCGCAGATGGTCACGGGAACTTGAACCGGCTGCACATTTTCCTCAAATTGCAACACATCGATGGCCATGTCACACAACTTACGCACGTCAGCCTCCGATAACGGCTCACACTTGGTCAACTTGTCTATCCATTGGTCCAACTGGTTAATGGACGAGTTGCTCACGTCGGCCTTCTTACTTAGCGAAGGAACGTCGGGTTTTATGGTCTGTTGCACGCCTTCATGGGCATCTTCCATGGCCACGTCGTTATCTAAGTCCATTGTTGTTGGGTGTGACGAGTGAGTTAGCCGACTTGGGTGGCGTTCTGTGCAAGCTGGCTGCAGATGTCGACCTTGAAGCTTGTATCCCTAGATGTTGGGAAATGGCAAGGGGAGCAGAGGAGATTTGCTAGGCTGGTGGTGATCTCAAAGTACCCGAGTGGTCAGGGGTAACGAGTGAGAACGGTGGGGGGAAGGCCTGGGAATTGAAGCAGTCGGGGGATGTATGGGTGGGCGATGCTTCCGGTCTGTTTCTAAAGGCTTCTTTTGAAAGGATGACGTGTGCTCTAAAAATTTGGATGCACCAGGCTGGGATATGGGGAGGAGGTACGAGTTACTTTTTTGTTCATGAATCGTCGGTGAGAATTGTGGTGTGCGGGTGTGCCAGAGTTTTATTATGGTGCTCTTTCGCTCCAGCAACCACCCAAGCGCGGACTGCCCAAATAACCTATGCAACTGACTTTAACCTTTTTTTTAAACATATTTTAAACATATTTTAGGCATATTTTTATTGCTTATTCCATACATGTAGATTGTTATCATACATGTAAATCATTGTCATGTCATATATTTGCCATAAAAACAATTAAAAAAATCCCTAGTTAGTAGTAGTAGAAGTAGTAGTAGAAGTAGCTTTGGTTAGTAGAAGCTGCTTTGGTTGGTCGGAGCAGCATTGGTTAGTAGAAGTAGCATTTGCCAGTAGCAGTGACATATTTGAGTAGCTTTAGTAGTATCAGTAGCATAGGAGGGTGGGTCACTTCTCAGTCATGTAGAGCTTCTGGAACCAGGTGCTTATGACAGGCCGTTTCACCCACACATCGCTCTCTTTATCAAGATAGAGATTGATGTAGCCTGAAAATTGAATGAGCGAGTCCACCGCCATGGACTCCAACTCCTTCTCTGCAGTGATGAGTAAGAAGTACTCCAAGATCTCCAATAGCAGTGAGACTGACGAAAACTTGGTCAACCATGGCCGGATGTTATCGTCAGGTAGTCCCGTGAGCACCAAGTTGATGGACTCCACTATTCCCAATGTTTCTTTATAGCAAAACGATGCAGATGCTCCAACTGCACTCATCACTAGGAGCTTGAAGCGTATCCCCAAGCCAACAAGGTGGCACATGGCCAAATCCTCAGGTTTCTTGATGTACTGGCAGCTGTTCTGAATGTTGCTCTGCAACCCCGTAGCTATGTGCTGGAACTCCACCTCAGTATAGCCAAGACCATGCTTGGGCTTAAAGGCAAACAAGTCCGGCACGCCGTGCTTAAACACTCCTTCTAGGTCCATTGTCTTGAGCATATCGTGGTAAGCTTCAAGAAATCCGAAACTAGAAAATGCAAAAGGAACAGTAAGCTCCGTGGATACAATGGCAAAGCCAGAATGCCTAAAGCTGGAGTCACTAAGAAAGAGAGCACCATGGCGTTCCCAAAGAGAGAGGAAAAAGCGGATTTCGTTCAACGACTCCAGAAGTTCAACCCGTTCAGCACACAAAACCTGATAATGCGAAGCAGCAGATTTCAAGCGAATAAAGTTCTGTGTGGTTTGAGGAGACCGCATTTGCATGTATGAAAACATGTGGAGGTCTGCAAGTAAGAGGTAGTAGTGTACATCAAAGCCACCCGTTTGCTTCTCAAAAAAAATAAAGTCATTGCACACCTGACTCATGCATGAAACGTGTCTTTGAACGGTGGTAATCAAGATATCAAGGCGACTGGCATTTTCCTGGGTCTTGGCCACGGTCAAGAGCACAAGTAAAAGCGTCATGACAGCATAGCGTTTCAGATATAAGGGCAAAGAATGAGTAGCATTGAACACAGGGTCTTCGCCAAGCTGCGGAATAAGCACCTGGATCTCCGAAGCCATGGTATACGTGGTATACGGCACACAGGACGCGAACCAGTCCGGCGAGTATTGGGCGAGTTCCAGTATCACCAACTGCAAATCGGGGAGTGAGGAGTTTTTGAAGTCCACCTGAAGAAGCAAATTTTCAGGCGACTCCGACGAGTTGCGGAGAGTATTGATGGAATTGATGGTCTTGCGGCGGATGCTTCTAGGCCCCGGCTTCTTGCGTTCCCTAAGCTCGCTACACTCCAAGTTGTTGTTGACACATTGTTGGCAGGGGCGGCCGTTGTCACACTTTGTTTTGCGGATAGAACAAGCATCACAGGCCCTGGACTTCTTGACTCTGACGGGCTCTGAGGGAGCGGACGAGGAGTCTGACTTGGCCTTTTGGCTGTATTCCTCTTTGAGGGAGTAGGCGAAGTAAGGGTTGGTCATGGCATGGTGAGAATGAAAAAAATTTGGGGATTCTGGGATTCCAGCCTATAACTGCGTCTTTGGCCGGGTCACTGGGTTATGCGATCCGGGTCACTGGGTAATGCAATCCGGGTCACTGGGTATTGCGATCCGGGTCACTGGTGTGTGTGAAGTGCATGGAGTAGAACTAGATCGCGGCCTGTGTGCACTCCCGACAGCTCGTAAAAGAGCCTCGGGCGGCGAGTTTATCCGGCGAAAACCAACCGTGCCGAAATCCAGGCCTCCTAGAATTTATCCGAACCATGCACTTGTATGTCAATTTGGGAGTTGGACTTGTTTCATCTTTTGCCGAAACGATATTTGCCACTGGGCTAGCTGGAGAAACGCCTGGAGCTTTATTCCCAAAACATCCTGCACGCTGACCGAGCGGCTTCTCATGCCTGACACTGGCTTGACCTCGCACCATGGATCGAGCCGGGGTTGCACTGCGCAGTCACTGGAACCCAATTGATCAGCCAACGCAGCAGACATCCCCCTGCACCCGGAATACTTGGACGTGTTATCGTTGCGAACCAAAATTTGTGTATGGGGGAAAACAAAGGCTTTAAGTAGTTCCACAAACCGTTGGTTTTGTGCCTGGGAGCCTTCAAGATACACCGTGGCTATGGAGCCGCATGTCGCCGCTAGGTTTAGGCAAAGCTGCGCCGTCTGCAAAATGAGAAACTCCATGGTCAAATAGTAGCGAAGCACCAACGCCTGCAAGGACTTTTCTCCAAGCGAACAATCAAGAGTATTTTTAGAAGCACAATTGACCCCGTCCATGAAAACTTCCCCCATTTGGAAATCGCCATATGGACTGCGGTTGCCTTGCTTATCCCCATAGTAGAGGTAGTGTCGAGCAAGCACAGTCAAAGGAGCACCATATTTTTCTTCAAGAGCCAACGCATGACTCTCGATGAACTCAAAGGGGTTTTGGTCCAAAGGAATCATTTCCTCAAATTCTTGGAAAAGGTCTCCGTACAATTGCCCGGTAGCAGGCTGTCCAAATGTGTACACCAGCTGCGACGAGAGTTGACCGAACGGGCCCCAGAAGCCTTGGATGGGACCACTACCATTGCTTGAAGCAATAAAACACGTAGAAGTCCCTGCCACCATTAGCAATCTTATAGAGTCAGAATTAGACTCAGACACAAACACAGAATTAGACACAAACACAGAATTAGACACAAACATAGGCTCAGAGTCAGAGTTAGAGTTAGAGTCAGAGTTAGAGTTAGAGTCAGAGTTAGAGTTAGAGTCAGACACAGAGTTAGAGTCAGAGTCAGTCACTGAATCAGTTGTGGACTTGACTGGGAGACCGGCCCATGGGGCATAGCAGTCGATACAGCCGTGTCCTATAACAAAGTGGCCGAAGCACGCAAGCGGAGTCCCCACATATGGAAAACCATTTACAGCCTCGATGCTGGGTGCGGCCACCACGGAAGCTTTTATATCCAAAGCATGGAGGATCTCCGCACTCCAACCCTTGACCGAGCCGTCCATGGCACTTTTTCCCGGGCCAAAACTCGGCTCGTCTTGCTCCAAACACCGCACCTGCCCCTCGTAATACCCTCCAGCAAGAAACACATAACTCACCCAATCGTACAATTCAAACACGCACACCTTTTTTTTCGCCGCCCGGTAGTACCGGTCCACCCATAAAAGCTTGGCCACGCCCATCTCGGGCGTCACCCGTCCGCCAATCTGCTGCAACGCCCAATCTGGTAGACTGTGTGTTGCAAGCTCGGCCTCTTGCTGCGCCCGAGTATCCATCCACACAATGATTTCATGGCCGGGGTCCAAAGGCCTGAAGAAGAAACTTCCATTCTCCATCACTCGCTCCATCACTACCATGGAGCACGTGGCTCCCACGCATATACCATACCGCACAATGGCAGACAAGTCTCTCAGTGACAAGTCAGACAGATTGAATAGGTTGGACATATTGGACTGGTTGGACTGGTTGAGCGGTTTGGACAAATTAGACATGTTGGACAGTTTAGACAAATTGGGAAATTCTGCCAAATCTAGACTTTTCTTGAACAGATGCTGGAGATCACTGTATATAGTCTCCTCCTTGGCGAACATGGACATGATGCTTTCCCATAGAGAAGTAGCACTCATGGTATGGCGACGGCCAATGGAGGTCCGGACCAAGGGTGTTTCATAAAACGTCCCTTCATCCCCCGGACCTTTTCCCGGGACATGGAGTCGGGCCGAGTCGGTGCCGATATCAATCCCTAGACATTGCATTCTACAAGAAGAGTTGGTGCGAGCGAGCAATCCTACTTAAACTCCTAGTAACCATAAACTAGTACATTTATAAAAGAATACTGGTAAACCACCACTAAAAAGTTAATGGACACAACTACTATATTATGAGCAGAACACGTCCCATAGGTAATTAAGCGTGGCTGATATTCCTGCTAAAGTCATCAATGAATACAGATTACTAATCACAGACTATTAACAAGACAAGCATAAAAGAATACTAGATAACGATACTAGACTACGGCAATGGATTCAGGTAATTCGAACATATCTTAATTATCTAAAGAGAAACAATGGTTCCAGTAGTGTTGATCCAAGAGTCAACGGTGGACTGGCCCAAAACAGAACTGAAGTCGGTGCTGTCGTCAACAAATTGGACGTGGATCTGGTCAACGTCAAAGATCACCACGGCCTTGACGGATCCGCTAGTGGGTCTGGGGAAGTAGTCACTGCTTCCCTTACCCTGGCCGTCGTGCATGGTGGTGATCAAGTAGTCGCTTCCAGCACTAAGGATTTCAAACACATCGAACTCTCCGCATCCAGACTTCCAGCAAGAGGCATCGGCGTTACCATACTGAAGAGTTCTTGGGATCTTGGCGTTCAAGAACCAGATGGCAGGCATGTCTCCGTTGAAGGTACCTCCGCTGGCAGAAGGCATCTCAAATTCAAAGACAAACATCTTTTGAGTACCGGCGAAACCCTGGTAAGCAACGGACCCGTCTCTGTAGTAGCCACAGTTGCCGTTGGCACTGTCGTCACCACACTTGTTACCGGAGAAGATGGCGAACTCGGAGTTGGACTGGAGGGTCACATCTCCCAAGGCAACAGGGCTTGAGGAGCCTCCCGAATTGTCGGAGTTGGCGTAGGAAAGCGAGTTTCCGAAAGCAGAACTCCACACACCTGAGCCCGAACCACCATAGTTGTTCAAGAAAGTACAGTTGGTGGCAGAGCCTGGGGAGTAGTAGGAGCTTCTGACCCAGTCTCCGGCGCCAGCAGAAGAAGAACCGGAAGAAGCTCCAGTGCTAGCACCAGGGTCACTGGCAGCAGGAGAGCTAGCACCCGCAGCATTGTCTGGCACAGAAACCACTTCAACGGCAGTGGTGGGCAAAGCACCAGGAGCCTGAGAAGCAACAGCAGCACCGTTCTGGTCAACAAACATGGTCTCAGTAACATACTGAGTAGCTCTCTTGACGTGCTTGTGGTGCACGTGCTTAAGAGTGGAGCAATCCTCCTCAGCAACGTCTCTCTTGGCGTTAGACGAAGATGAAGAAGAAGGGTAGTACACACCAAATTGAGACAACTTAAGAGGACCTCTGAAGTGCACAGACAAGTCCTCATCAAAAGGAGCCATGTTACCAGAGAACAGCTTAGGCTGAGAGGTGGCAGCACCAGTATCTTCATTCATACTGGTGACTTCGTTGTAACTACCGGAAAAGCCAACGCCCTTGTATTGAACCTTGGAGACTTTGTTGCAATAATAATTGCCAGCAATGAATTGGCAGTCAGCGGAAACTTGGCCAACGAGGGCAGTAGCCAAGACGACAAGAGTAGAGAATTTCATAGTGGAGATGGAAACTTGTGGTTAAAGGAATGACTAAGGTAGGATATATCGAGAAGAAAACAGAAGTTTCAAACGAAAGGAGAAAAAAAAACGGGAGCTCCAGGGTAAATAAAGGCCCAGAAACTTTTTTTGCTGGCGCTGAGACAATAGGGCGGCAGCTGCATGAAGGTGCACCCTGCTACTGGTTACGTGCTCGTGAACGCAGGAAAAAAAAAACAATGGGAAAAAAAACACGGTTTAACGATACAGGATGTCAATTCCCGCTGCCCCACTTACCCTTACCATCAATAGACGAAATGGAGGGTCCACGAATCTTGGGCCCAAAGTAGGTGATGCTTTATGATTGTATCCGAGGATGCTTTAGAATTGAGGTTCCAAGGTTTGTCCATTGATATGGTTTCCTGGGCGCGGAGAGTGTTGAGACAAATAAACTGCTGGCTTATGCTGTGCATTATCTGCCGCACTACGGTGATGGCCAGGAGAGCGCCGTGTATTACGGAGGGAATGGCCAAAGGGTAAGAATAGGAGAAGCTAGAAGGGGGGGGTCCAATTCCACCATTGCCAGATTACAAACCACTGTTGCTGTGAGTGAAGTGTGTCAGTGCAACCATAGTAGCACATGGTGCATTCCCAATGGATATTCCCCTCTGTGTGTTGCAGCTCACATACCTACAATATGATAATTTGGTGGCCGGAAGAGCCTGTGCGCGGGCGCGTGCAGCGTGTTTTCTACAGGACGCGCAGCAATTCCGCTTGTGTGCCGGAAAAACACTCTCAAGTTTGCATGCTGCTTTGTAGTGTTTTGTTGTTATCGTTGCCGGCTTCAAGGGTATCCAACTTAATAATGGGGTTGAAACAAGGAATCTCGTGATAAATTGCCTCTTCAAGTCACTTGATTACCTGCGTTTTGAATTAAGGTTAAGGTGAGATAATCGACTGCGCCCATGGTGCTACAGGGGCCGCGAACCACTTGGAAAGACCGTGTACTCTACTCGTCTACCAATTGCAAACATACCATGAAGGGTATGTTGTTTACGAAACGTGCCATGATGCCGATAAGTAGCCGATAGCGGAGTGGTGCCGTCTCACTCGGTTGCGGCATCTGGAGAACGCAGCCTTGTTAATCAGCTGGAATTTCCCATGCACGAGGGGCGTTTAGGCGCGTTTAGGCGCGTTTACATAGCCCGACAAGGCGGCAATTTGTCCCAACTCATCGAAGATATGACGTTTGCGTCGTGCGAAATAACCCTGAAACAGCTACCCCATGCACTAAATCGACTTACCACGTTAAGCGTGCGCACAGCCTTCTTTAAACGCACTGCGACTGGGGCCTGTACAGACTCCTTTGATCCTGCGTGCCTTGTGAGAAACTTATTGTTTATTATTGGCAAATCACGCTGTCTGACTAATCACGCCTGAAAATCACGCACTCATCTTTCTATACATGAAGCTGACAATAGGCCGAGTGGAGAAAAAGCCGCCGTTGGTTTTGCTGCCTGAATCTTTTGACTACCACTGTAAACAATGCCTGTATTGTGATTCTGACGTCACCGGCCATTGCGTCTATGTCGTCTCAGACCCTGGGCTACAAAACCAGAAGATCAGGAGATCAACAAAGTTACATCAAAAATTTCTCCGTCAATAGCCATCTGATTGTCCTACGTAATTACTTACATAAATACACACGTGTAGAATTACCCCATTGGTCATAAATTACTTACCTTATTCGGAGTAACTCCAGTAGTAATTGATCAATTGATGTAACACCCACGTTTCACCAGCCCTGTTTCATTTCCTCTGTTTCATGTCCCTGTTTCATTCCTGTACTCTATGCGAGCTCATGGGTAAAATAGTGTTTTAGGTCTTAATAACACGACACACACCACGTGATGTAGTATTCACGTGATGTAGTATTCACGTGAAAGCAATAACTTTAACATAAAATCGTATAAAACCCCATACGACCAAAGATTTTCTCATTATTAAGCAGCTTTTCCAGGATGTGGTGTTTCATAATAACATGCGTGGCCAAGGCTTAGGCTGCGACAAACACCAACAGCGCCAATTGTTCTCAGGACACGACATAATGAAACAATCGTGAAACAATCGTGAAACAATCGTGAAACAACCGTGAAACAATCAAGAAACAATCGTGAAACAATCAAGAAACAACCGTGTACCCGACAAGTATGTGCAGTAAAATCCCCACGGCAACCCCAGAAAACATCATGGCCTTTATTAAGACCTATTCACCGAGCCATTCACCGAGCCATTCACCGAGCCATTCGCCGAGTTCCTCATTCACCGAGCCATTCGCCGAGTCCCACATTCACCGAGTTCCTCATTCACCGAGTTCCTCATTCACCGAGTCCCCCATTCACCGAGTTCTCCATTCACCGAGTCCCAAATTCACCGAGTCCCACATTCACCGAGTCCCAAATTCACCGAGTTCCTCATTCACCGAGCCATTCGCCGAGTCCCACATTCACCGAGCTCTCTACTATTGACTCACTATTCGGTGCTCACTGAGATGCGCACTGCCAAGACCCAATGCCCAAGACCCAAGACTCAAGACTCAAGACTCAAGACTCAAGACTCAAGACTCAAGACTCAAGACTCAAGTAAACTGTCTGCCGCACCAAACCTCAGTGCCCCTAAATAATCTCCACATCCATTGCAACCTTCCCACACACTAAAAAGGACAATAAAAAAGTAGAAGATTAGAGGAATCAAGATTTAGAAAAAGATTTAGAAAAAGATTTAGAAAAAGATTTAATGAGAGAATTAAAAAAATTATGAGTGTTTCTTACTTAATTGTTGTTGTTAACTGGTGGGACCAAACCAGTGGTAGCCATTGAGATTGATTTAAGAGTCCCATTGGTCATTGGTCATTGGTCATTGATCATTGGTCATTGATTCTTTGATTCTTTGATTCTTTGATTCTTTGATTTTTTTGTTCTGTTTAATTCTCTGATTTTGGTTGATCTGTTGATGTGGAATTGGACTGATTGTTTAGTTGAACAATCAGTGAGCCAGCATGCGCGAACGCGAGGTTAGGATCTACATTGCGCAGTTGCTGCGCGCCGAGCGATGATAGTTGATCAGATCGCGGCTGTGTGCACTCCGCCAGCCTTCTAAGAATAGAAATCAATAGTGCTCTTCCCTTCCCGTGCCAACCCGAGAAATCCGTCCACAACACAACACCTTTGCCAATTCAATTGCACTTATCTCCCATAAGATATTTAAATGTCTCGACCAAATTCTCAGTTCAATACTCCCGAGCTCAATTCCGCTTACTTTAACCCCTATGAAGCCCGCACGTCGCCGTCGCTAAATAAGCCCATTTCCTTGGACGTCAATCCTACCGTGCCTTCGTATCAGATGCTAGATCAGGTATCCAACCATTCTAACCACAGTATGAAGATCGTGGTCGTTGGCGATGGTGGATGTGGGAAAACCTGTATGTTGGTCAGTTATGCTCAGCAAAAGTTCCCCGAGATATACGTGCCGACGATCTTTGAGAACTATGTCACGTCTGTAAAGGCCCCCAGCGGCAAGATCCTCGATTTGGCCTTATGGGATACTGCGGGTCAGGAGGAGTACGACCGCTTGAGGCCTTTGTCGTACCCGGACACGGACCTTATTCTCATTTGTTTTGCCGTAAACAACTTGACCTCGCTCCATAACGTCAAGGATACTTGGTACCCGGAAGTCAACCATTTCTGCCCCGGAATCCCGGTTGTTTTGGTGGGCACCAAGAGTGATTTGCTGCTGGACTTTGATCCCCAGCTTCCGGTGCAACTAGCGGCCGATATCAATGCCTTGGGCTATATCCAGTGCTCGGCGAAAACCATGACCAACGTCAAGACCGTGTTCAACTATGCATTGATGAAGTTCGAAAAAGACATCGAGTACCGTGAACAGGTGGCCAAGCTGCTGAAGAACCGCTTGTCTCGCGTGCTTGGGCCGGGGCACTCTCGGAACTCCAGCTCCATCAGTAACAAGAGAAGTCACTTCAAAAATTCCTCCATCAACTCGAGCGTGTTGCTTAACGGGCCTCTCACCGAGGAAAATGTCAACAGCAATCCTTACACACAGACCCAGTACCAGGCCCCCAGGTATAACGAGGAGGAGTTTGCTTTCACCCGCAAGAAGAAGTCCAGGAGGTGTGCGATCTTGTAGCGAGATCACGGACAACATGACGAAACCATACACCCATCATTCCTTTAAGTGCAGTGCAATTCCAGCTACAGACTCATTTATCAATGCACTCTACGGCCATACCGGCCTTGATCATGTCCATACCAATATCATCTGCCACATTGGCCTACCATACTAAGAAAGGCCCAAAATAAAATTGTCATGTTCTCATACTATTAACTATCCTGACATACTACTATTTCGACACTAATACTACTTTGACCTATATACTACATTGACCTTAATATAACTTTGACATAATAAGTGAATGGATCGCGGTTTGGCCGGAATTGAAGGCCACGGCCGGAATTGACCATGTACAAGACCTTTTAAAGTCCACCAAAGTAAAGAATTTGGACTCAAAAACGACCATTGTAATGTCCGGAATTCCAGGTTTCTAGCCAACCCGTTTCATGGAAAAGAAGCCAAAAAAAAAAAGGTCCTATAGACGATGGTATTAGCTAAGCAAAGTCTCAAGTCTCGGTCAAGTCTCGGTCAAGCCTCGGTCAAGTCTCGGTCAAGCCTAAGAGATCAAGCCTAAGAGATCAAGCCTTAGAAATAGAATCTGATAAAAATTCAAAAGTCCAAATATGAATCCAGACAACTCAAGAGAATGAATAAAGTGTGTATATTAAAATCCACCCTAACAGAATTAAATAGTTAGTGTGGTTCCCAAAGTGGAGTACATTGATCTGGTGCATGTAGACGAGATACTTAAGCAACGCGGTGGGCGCGCGTGAGAAAACATGCGTGCTTCTCCTCCAACCTCCAGACCATGAGCTACCCATCGCAGATCCGCCATCGAAAAGAGCTGCTCGACGCTACAGTGGTGCAGGAAGTTGACTCTGCTGACCCTAAAGGCGTGGTGGCTGGAAATAGAAAAGATGCAGGCAACAAACCTAACAATCACTATAAGCAGAAGCTCTCTCCATTGAGATACGCTATCCGGTCGTTCTGCCTCCCGATCGTTCGGAAGGAAACAGATATTTTAGCAGATCTCCAGAATAGGGTTCGGACTCCGGCGCTTGATATCTACTTTGCATGGTCTGCCAATTTGGCCTCGCATACTTTCTATGTGCTAATGCTTCCGCCGCTGTTCTGGTTTGGGGCTTCCACCATGGGGCGTGACCTTGTGTTTGTGCTTGGAATGGGGATTTACGTAACAGGGTTTTTCAAGGATTTCCTTTGTTTGCCTCGTCCCAGGTCGCCTCCGTTGCATAGAATCACTATGCTGTCGTATACTGCCCAGGAATATGGCTGGCCGTCGTCCCACTCGGCCAATGCCACGTCTGTGGCGCTTGTGTTATTTTCCCAGCTCTTGGGGCTTAAAGACTCCATATCGACGCTTTCTTTTTGTACCATGGTGTTTCTTTTGGCGGTATACTACTTCTCTCTTATTGTGGGAAGACTCTACTGTGGAATGCACGGCTTTCTTGATGTGCTTACAGGCTTTATTATTGGTGTGGTGCTTTTCTTGATTCGGTATTTTTTTGGCGAGTCATATGACCAATGGCTTCTCTTTTCCGAGTCTCGGAACGCCTCGTGGTTAGGTATTGCATTCACTGCGGCTTGGTTGGTGTTTGGCCACTTGTACCTCATCCACATCTACCCTGAACCCGTGGATGACTGCCCGTGCTTTGACGATTCGGTGGCATTTATTGCCGTGCTTATGGGAGTGGACGTGTCCCACTTTGTGTGTGCTTTAACTGACCACTTCACGAAAAGCAACGTGTTTTCAGACCCGCTCTTGATCCCGTTTAATTTCGACTGCGGGCCCGTGATCATAGCAGCACGGTTCTTGGTGGGCGTGGTGGGCGTGGTCACGTGGAAGCTGGTGCTGAAGCCCGTGATTTTCACCATCCTTCCGCCATTGTATAAGATGATTGGAGTTAACTTACCCCGGAGCAACTTCATCTCCACCGCACACACCACCAACTCGAACCGGCAAATCAGACGCCAGTCCATTTCTAACGTGCAGCAGGGTGATATAGACATCGAGGGCCTTCTTCCGCTGAAGTCCCACGAGACCGTGACCTGCGGGCCCGAAACAGACATCGATGCCTACGAGTTGCTAGACTACCGCAATGAACACGAGCAGGACCACATTGATGTGAAGATCAGCGGGGTATTTAGACCAAGATACGATGTGGAAATCATCGGCAGAGTGATTATCTACTCGGGCATATCCGTGATGGCCATCTGGGGCTTTGGCTTAACGGTGCAGGCTCTCTCACTTATCTAGTGCCCAAAAAACCGCTCATGCCACCGAGCCTTTCAGTCATCTCAGCTTCCAGTCATCTCAGCTTCATCTCAGCTTTGAGTTGTCTCAAGCATTTGTCTCTAATATTAACTGAAGCTTGCCTCCAAAGAAGGAATGTCTTAATTTATGAGAACTACTTGATCTTAGAGAAGCTACTTGATCTTAGAGAAGCTTGGTCTTGAAAGACTTGGTATTAGAGAAGTGAATGGTGCCTAATCCCTTGAATGAAAAAACATGGTTTCATATTCCACCTTCACAGCACCTCCTTGCACCTCCTTGCACCTCCTTGCACCTTCAGTGTCTATAGTTGCAGCTTTACCTTCGGTAGAGGTGCAGTCTACAGGTGCAGTCTATCGCAGCAGGTGCGACCCAATAAACACTCCCACAGTTCGGGTTACGCAGCGCGATGAGACAAAAAAAGCATCTCCATAGATCAACATACATTCGGTTTCAAGCCCCCGAGTAGCATATATAATGACCCCCGCTGCCGAACCAAAGCCAGAAATTGCTCAAGTGGCTTTTGCAGAAACAGTGTCCGCTGCCAAGTTAGAGTCCAAGTCAGAATCCACCAAGTCAGAATCCACCAAGTCAGAATCCACCGAGTCTAACACTTCCCAAGAACCCTCCAAAAAAGCCAAACAAGTCAAGAAGTACAAACGCAAGTACAAAGCCAAGGATGTGGAACCTACCGCACCCATGGGCGTTCTTCGGCACGAAATCCAGGAGATTCTCCGCCAGCACAACTTAACCCAATCGCACATTGAAAACGACATGAGGGAGCTCCTCAACGATAAGTCTGTGGAGGACGTCTACCACCGCATAGTTAAAGACGTTGCCATTTTACGTATCTCCTCCAATGGAGATGGGCTTGCTCTTATACCACACCCAGTCAATGCAGACTTCAGACAGATTGTCATTGTGCCATTTGGGATCCCGGGAGATATAGTGACGATCCGAGTGTTCAAGTCCCATCCACTCTACGTGGAGTCTGATTTGCTTGAGATCACCACGTCAGCCCCTGAAAGAAATGACCATTTGATCAAGTGTCAATACTTTGGCAAATGCTCGGGGTGCCAGTACCAGATGTTGGAGTACGACACGCAGCTCCAGTTTAAGAGAAACACTATCGCTAATGCGTACCGGTACTTTGCGCCAGTTCTCTCGGAAAACAGTCTCCCGTCCATCTTGGACACCCAGCCGTCGCCGTTACACTATGAGTACCGGACCAAGCTCACGCCGCACTTCAATGTCCCCAACCGGAAACCAGAAAACTACATGCGGCCTGCCATGGGCTTTGGAAGCAAGGGAAGACCTTCGTGGAGAGAAAACGTGGCTGGAGGCACCCAACTGATTTTGGATATCGAGGAGTGTTGCATTGGAACCGATATCGTCAACAAGGGCATGGACAACGAGAGGGCCCGGTTCGTGGGGGACTATAACAAGTACAAAAAAGGTGCTACGGTTCTTCTTCGAGAAAACACTACACTCCCCAATGAACAAGGTGAATTCGAGGTCACTTGTGGATCCACCGATCCTCAAGGAACCATTTCCCAAATCGAGGTTACCGTTGGACACCAGAAGCTTTTGAAGACATGTGTGACCGAGCCCAGAACCGTGGTACGGGAGTACGTCAATGGGTACACGTTCGAGTTTAGTGCAGGAGAGTTTTTCCAGAACAATAACCTGATTCTTCCGGCTGTCACCAACTATGTCAAAGAAAACTTGCAAATCCACGGCAGCTCTCCAGATGAGCCCAACTACTTGGTGGATGCATACTGCGGGTCGGGGCTCTTCTCGATCACGTGTCTGGGTGGAGTTTCCAAGGTCATTGGCGTGGAGGTCAGTGCCGATAGTGTCAAGTTCGCCGAGAGAAATGCCTCCATCAACAAGATCCAGAATGCCAAGTTCATTGTGGGTAAAGCCGAAGAGATCTTCAAGAACATTGACCCACCTGCACACCGTACGTCGGTGATCTTAGATCCGCCCAGAAAGGGCTGTGACGACGTGTTCTTGAACCAGCTCTGCGCCTACCATCCTGCCAAAATCGTCTACATCAGTTGCAATGTGCACTCTCAAGCCCGTGACATCGAGTGGTTCATCAATAATACCGAGAGTGGAAAGGACTACATCGTGGAGAGTATAAAAGGATTTGATTTCTTTCCTCAGACTCACCACGTGGAGTCTGTCGCCGTCTTAAGTCTCAAAAGAGATTAAGAGGGCGATTATGGGGGGTTGAAGACATTAAGATAGAGAGAGAGAGAGAGAGAGAGGTTGCACACAATATCCTGCATATAACAAAATAATCATACTCAACCGATTTTTCCTCAAGACATTCTTGATGGCTGCTTCAATATACATTTCAAAAATATTATTCTTCAATTTTGTAATATGTTACCTTGTTCCTAGAGTTATAGTGTTGTGTATCCATGAAGTCAGTCATGGTGAGGCCGATTCCATTAGGGCTTGAGCCCTAAGCGCGGCGCACCTCACGAGAGCGAGCGGACCTGCATGTGCAGCTCCCACCCTCGCATTTACGTGAGAAAAAAATTTCTACAACCTACTTCAACATAGACATACAACATGGAGAACGATAAGGGAGAATTAGTATGTAAACCAGAAATCAGCATAGTATAAGAGCCAGAAAAGGAAGCAACAAAGAAATCTATTATTTAAATTGAAACATCATTCCAAGCCATCGTTTCAGACCATTGTCTATTCACTATTGATGATGGATGAACTTGAAAACGTAAAACGTGAAAGAATCGTGAATGAAACGTGAATGAAACGTGAAAAGGAAAATTTGAAACGTGAATGAAACATAAATTAAACAAGATCTGAAAACCTATCAATAGAGAATTGATCTTCCTAATCATGGCCATTTCCACTCAGTAATACTAACTATCAGGTCGAATTGTACGTGCCAAGAAAGTGCTCTGCATCCAACAGAATCATCAAGTCCAAGGACCACGCTTCTGTCCAAATCAACATCGCCAATGTCGATGCTGAGGGCAGAGCCATCTCAGGTGACAACACCACTTACGCCTTGTGTGGTTACATCAGATCCAGAGGTGAGGCTGATGACTCCTTGAACAGATTGGCTCAACAAGACGGTTTGTTGAAGAACGTCTGGTCTTACTCCCGTTAAGGAGGATGTATATCTAATGTCATATAATCCGTGGTGAACTATTGAATTATTGTAGTGTGTGTAGTTAACTTATGTAAGACAGATGGTTATCATTGGCATTGACTTTCACATTTGAACATATTCATTTCTTTGGTTATGTTCAGGATTCAGTCACGGAAGATATGTGGCTTTTTTATTGAAGCTCGAGATCGGACAAGAAACAAGCCAATATTATCCTTGACACTACTGCATATGGTATGGTGTGGTGTGGTGTGGTGTGGTAAGAATAGTGTAGGGCCGGAATTGGACCAGGAGAATGGCTGGGTACACCGAAAACACCCGTGCACCAGACAACCTCAGCAGAAAAAGGCCCAACGCAAATGACCTTTATTTCACTAGAATCTAAATAAAAATGTGTTTTTTAAATTCCTGGAATTCCGGCGGTCACAATGGATATTTTTTTTGGTGATTATTATAACCTGGTGCTTTTTTAGACGGGCTGTAGCTGGGAATTCCGGCCACTGCGCCTATTCCGAGGGCCCCAAGCCCACATCCATTAGAGTCGTCTACTTAAATACCACTACACATAGCCCATCAATCACACTAAGTAATTGAAGTATTCGAAGTACTCAAAAGTAATCTTTATTATGTAGAAAAATCTGTTAACAAAAAATAAATCTAGAGCTAGAGACGTTAAATTATGTAATCCAGCATAAGAGGTTTGGACCGAGATAGAGAAAAACGGCATTTTATAGTGTCAAAACGTCACTATTTTAATGTCACTATTTCAATGTCACTATTTTAATGTCACTATTTTGAATGGTTTTTTTAAATGTCTTACTAGTGTTGTACCATGGCTAGTGAACTTCTGTGAACTGGGAATGGCATGACTAACCAACAGAGGTCTATCTGGATGTGCAGGATTTCTTTGCTGGATTTTATAAATAGTCTCTTATAGTATAGGAATCTATCCGAGGAAAGTAAGACTTCAGGTGATCAATCTCATTGGATGGTGCTTCAGTATACCACATAAACAAGACTTTCCATATTGAGCAGTCCGCTTTTGGTAGGTGCATAACCAATGGCCAGGCAATTTGAATCCATCACCAACTGTGATTACTCTATAGACTAAAGAATCATTGGGTGATTGAGTGATTGAGTGATTGAGTGATTGAGTAATTCTGCATATACCTTTATAAACATGTGTTAGGTACGGTTGTATTATGATTAGCCTTTAGGAGATAATTGCGGCTTGACTGGAGAACACGAAGAGACCACCTTATATAATTGCCTCCTGCACTTGACTCTGTGGCTTTGTACCCTTACTCTTCTCTTTGTACCCTTACGCTTCTATTTGTACCTTCTATTTGTACCCTAACTTTGACTTTGTACCGTTCCTAACTATAGGTATTTAAGGAACTGTGGCCCCTTATCATTGTGACTGTATCTCTTATTGGAACTGTAGCAAAAACCCACGGGGTCACTCGCTAGTCTTCCCGCGCATAGGCATGCATACGCTAGGAGTCAGCTCCATGGGTGCAGTCCAGTGCCTTGCCTCTTCCCCAAAGAAAGAGATAGACAAGGAAGAGTGGGAAAAAGAGAGAGGGGAAGAAAGATGAAAGGGGAAGAAAAGGATGAAAGGGAAAATTGTGGGGGGGACGAAAGGGGATGAAAGGGAACATGGGAATGTGACCGATGACTGCTGTTGGTGTCATGTACTCCGCAATGCTCGACTAAATATTCGCGACTTATCTACCCCACCTAAAAATCAACCCAATCACTCCAAAATACCAACACCAAAAAAGATCCAACCAGACCAGGCCAAAACTCCAACCCACCAAAGCAAACCAGAAATCTCCCATTCTTTAATGAAAGCCATCGCATCGCTTCTCTATAGCCCCGACTATCTCCCCGGAGCGCTTGTCTTGGGCCACACCTTGCGCAAGTTCCATCTTCCCGATACCAAGCTTGTGATCTTGATCGATAGATCCCAGTTCGACTCAGCACAGCTCCTGGCGTTGCGTGAAGTATGGGATGTTTTGGAGGACACTAACATCTTGGAGTCCCGTTTAGTGGCTAAGCTTACCAACGACTTGAAACGCCCGGAGCTTGCGTGCACCTTCACCAAGATCCAGCTATGGGCGCTTCCCTATGAGACTGTGTTGTATTTGGATGCAGACACGTTGCCTATAGTAGGCACGTGGAACGTAACGGATTTGTTACAGCTTCTGTTTCCCGTCAACAAGATCGTGGCCTCTCCGGACTCGGGGTTCCCCGATGTGTTCAACTCTGGGGTGTTCATGTTGCACCCAAACGAACCCGACCACCAAAACTTGATGCTGTTGGTTCTTTCAAGCCACAATGATATATCCTTTGATGGAGCCGACCAAGGATTGCTTAATCAGTACTTTAATGCTGAACCCGATTGGGTGGCCCGTCATTTGAGTGCTGGGAATGCTCCTCTTTCGGCCTCCACTGTGCGAGACTCGAATTGGATCCAAGTCCCGTTCTTGTACAATACGACTCCCAATGCCCACTACGAGTATTATCCTGCCTCCAACCACTTTGGTTCTTCCCTGAGCTTTACTGGAGGTGGACCAACTGATCATGGTGCTAATGGTACTGCCAGTAGTGCATACATCCAAAGTGTGACTTCTCCATACTACCACTCGACGTCTCCTTATGGAGACGCAACATTTGAGCATTTTTCGGGGGCAGCAAGGTCCCAAATCAGACTCTTTCACTACATCGGGCCCGTGAAGCCATGGAAGGTCCTGTCCAGTGGGATTTTTGAGAAGTGGTGGAGTGCGTGGTATGACTACTCCAAGGGGAAGCTGATCCACGATACCATATACACGCAACGCAAAGCAAACAAGCCAGCTTTGACGGCGAAAATCACTCCTTCGGACTTGTGTAACCCGGAAAACTACCAGCAATTCGCCACCGATTACGCCAGCTCTGCTAATAGTTGGGATGCCACCACGGAAGCACCTCCTATGGAAACGCCAAAAGTGGATTTCAACAAAGACATCAAATTGTTCCGAAACTCGTGGGATGGACCGGAAAAAATGAGTCCACCCTCCGCCAACGTGAAACCAATTAATCAACAACCAGCTGATTTGAAACAATTAACTGACCTGAAAACGTCTAGTGAAGTTTTATCGGAGGGCAACCATACAGACCAAATTGCAGAGAGGGTTTTCGACGACAATTACGACTACGTGCCTGAACATATGCTCATTACAAAGGCCGAGGCCGAGGCCACCAAAGAGTACCAGGACATTATTCAAGAGGAATCTTTAGACGAGGAGGAGGAAAGTGAGCTTGAAGCCATTGAACAAGATTCCGGAGCCACCAAAATTCCAGAGGAGTATCACAGGATTTTCCCATGGGAATTTAGAGAGAACAATTTGCCCACCCGGATATGGGACTGAAATAGCCATCAGTGGCAGAAGCCTTGCAACAGGTGCAACAGACCCAACAGACGCATAAAGTAGGGGGCATTGCTTTTTCGCACCCAATTTAGAGACCTCCTGCCAGAACATAAGCACTCGCCTCCCCCCCCCCCCCCCCCCCCCCCCCCCCCCCCCCCCAACCATAACCACCACAACCCACCACCACCCAACACCACCCGCTAAAATCCACGACAAAGACATTAATACGACTAATCTCGAAAACCGAAAAAGTGTCATTTCTTTCTATACACAAAGTATTTTCCCCAAACAAGTATTGCAGGCATTTCCAGACCATGGGGTTACCCGGCTGTGAAAATTTTGCGTCGCAGGTATTATGCAGACACCCTCACAGGGAGATGAAAAAAGAAAATTTGGATAGTATCGCATCACCCTTCACCTAGACCCAACTAGAATTAACAATGTCCAACGGTATCACTGAAGTCGACGCCAACTTGATCGAGAGTAACTACGACAATGTCGTCTACTCGTTCGACGAATTGAACTTGAAGCCCGAGATCGTCAGAGGTATCTTCGGTTACGGTTACGAATCGCCTTCCGCCATTCAACAAAGAGCCATCTTGCCTATCACTGAAGGCAGAGACGTCTTGGCCCAGGCTCAATCCGGTACCGGTAAGACCGCCACTTTCACCATTTCTGCTTTGCAAAACATTGACGAGAAGGAGAAGTCCACCCAGGCTTTGATCTTGGCCCCCACCAGAGAGTTGGCCTTGCAGATTCAAAATGTCATCACCCACATTGGTTTGTACTTGAACGTGTCTGTGCACGCCTCCATTGGTGGTACTTCCATGGCTGACGACATCGAGGCCTTCAGATCCGGTGTCCAGGTCGTCGTGGGTACTCCAGGTAGAGTCTACGACATGATTGACAGAAGATACTTCAAGACCAACAAGATCAAGATGTTCATCTTGGATGAGGCCGATGAGATGTTGTCGTCCGGTTTCAAGGAGCAAATTTACAACATCTTCAAGTTGTTGCCCGAGACCACCCAGGTTGTGCTTTTGTCCGCCACCATGCCTCAAGATGTCTTGGAGGTCACCACCAAATTCATGAACAACCCCGTTAGAATCTTGGTCAAGAAGGACGAGTTGACCTTGGAAGGTATCAAGCAATACTACATCAACGTCGAGGAAGAGCAATACAAGTTTGACTGTTTGTGTGACTTGTACGACTCTATCTCCGTCACCCAGGCTGTTATCTTCTGTAACACCAGATCCAAGGTCGAGACCTTGACTGCCAAGTTGAAGGCCAGCAACTTCACTGTGTCTGCCATCCACGCCGACTTGCCTCAAGCCGAGAGAGACACCATCATGAACGAGTTCAGATCCGGTTCCTCCAGAATCTTGATCTCCACCGACTTGTTGGCCAGAGGTATCGATGTTCAACAAGTCTCCTTGGTTATCAACTACGACTTGCCTGCCAACAAGGAGAACTACATCCACAGAATCGGTAGAGGTGGTCGTTTTGGTAGAAAGGGTGTCGCCATCAACTTCGTCACCTCCCAGGACGTTGGTATGATGAGAGAGATTGAGAAGTTCTACTCCACTCAAATTGATGAGATGCCTGCTGACATTGGTTCTTTGTTCAACTAAACGTGCTAGTTTCTTATAAATATCGCAACATGAAAGTGAATACAAATATTTCCGTACCCATTGTACTTCTGACTTCTGACTTCTGACTTTCGACTCCTGACTCCTGACTCCTCTAATCTCTGACTTGACTACTGATTTCTATCAATGATTGTATTAAATAAGAAGAACTAAAAGTTTCCATACCTATTGGTAGTCTGGAATTTCTAAGTGGAAGAAAGGCGTGTTGGTGCTCACGGCAGCATGGTAGGCACTTTCAATATCTGGGTTGTTGATGGTAGCGATGTTCACGTAGTTGGTCTCGCTGACAAAGTCGTTGTCGCCATAGCTTCCGAACCCAGAATTGATCAATGCCCTTCTAACCCACGGCGAGTGGATACCACTGAAATGGATCTCGACTTCTCTGTCTGCATACGAGTTGAGTGATCTTCTTAAATCAACCAATGCCTGCATCGAAGTAGCATCAACAGATGGCACGCATGAAAAGTCGAGATGTAAGATCCTCAACAACGGCCTCTCGTCGGGCTTAAGGTGCTGTTCCGAGTCCAAGTCCTGGTTTTTTTTCTTGGAGAAGCTCCATCTCAATGGACCTGGATCGTTCCATGGTCTATCTCCAGCAGACCCTCCAGAATACGGCTTGCCTCGCCTCGTGAGTCTCTTCACTTCATCTGAAATGATATCGGATAAATCGGACGAGTTGGGGTATGAGAAGTTCTGGAGAGGCCTGAACACAATCACTCCTGGAGGAGGCGGGAGCACTTCCACGTCGCTGTTGATGGAGCTGTTAGAAAGAGGCACCCATTTGGTGTGGAACCTGATGTTGGGGTGTTCCTTGAGAAGCTGCGTACTGGAAGGTATGTTCTTTTCGTATAATGCCTTGACCTTGAGCTTGTTTCCGTCGGTGGAGTGGTACGACTCACGAGATAACACTTGCTGAATCTCAACATCGCCATCCGACTCGCCCGAAGAATAGGTGTCTGCAGACTTGGCAATGACGTTGGGGTTGATCACCTCGGCCACACGAATGCGGCCCAAGAACTGGCTGTTTGGCTTGGCAACCTTGAAAAGAAGCACGGCAGCAGATGCAGCAATGGCAAAGTAGATACCATCTTCGATGGATGCGAAGACTGTGATGATCACGGCAATAAGGAAGATTCCACAGTCAATGGGGTTGACCTCCCACAAGTTCCAGGTGGATTTCCAGTGTGTGAGAAGATCCGACACGGCGTGGATGATCACCGCACTAAGTGTGGCCTTGGGGATGTAGAAGAAACTGCTGGTCAAACAGTACAAAGCCAACAACACAACGCCACCAGTAAAGATACCGGCCAAAGGAGTTCTAACACCACACTTGGCCTTCAAAGCGGATCTCGAGAAGGATCCTGTAGCTGGGTAAGCGTTGAAAAACGTACCGATCAAGTTGTTCACACCAATAGCAATCAACTCCTGGTCTGGCACAACTTTATAGTCGTTGATTCTTCCAAAAGACTTGGAAATGGCAATGTGCTCCAACAACAAGATGATGGTGGAGACGGGGATCTCCGAGGCCATGTCTCCAATAATTCCATCGGGAATGTTCATGACTCCAACATGCTTTAAGCCGGAAGGAACCTCACCGATGGTCTTGATATTGCTTTTGAAGTCTTTCTTGGGGCCGTCGAATCTCTTCAACTCAGGGTGAACGATCCCCCAAGCAATGGCCGTGGCAACAATTAAAACAATGGCATTTCTCAACTGCTGGACGTAAAAAAACCACATTTTCTTCTTGGGGTATCTCTTGCCCAAGTATTCACAAGACAGTTTCCAAGTGTAGAGAATAACCAATGGAACAAGACCAAAGGCAGCATTCACATTTGTCTTGGGCAAGTGTTTCAACGTGGAAATAACGGTATGGAAAGAAGAGATCTTGGAGTTGACCGAAGAGTTGTAGCCCATCAATGCAGGCACTTGGCCGGTGATAATGTTAAAAGCAGAACCAGACATAAAGCCCATGACTGCAGGCATGGAGATGAACTCAAGAATAAAGCCTAGTCTCAAGAGACCAATACCAGCAGCGATTCCACCACAGATCAACGACAAGAAAGTGGCGATTTCAGGCGCAGTGTACAGGTCGCCAGCTTTTTCTTGCACCTTAGCAACAACCTTACCCACCTGCAAAGACATGACAGCCACGGGGCCAATAGAAACATCCTTAGAGGTGGCAAAGAACGAGTAGATGAAAACGCCCACGAAGGACGAATATAGACCGTATTCAGCACTCAAGCCAGCCAACTGTGCATAAGACATGGACTGAGGCACCAACACAACACCCACGGTGATACCAGCTACCAAGTCTCCATAGAGCCATTTTCCATTATAGTGCAAGATCCACTTAGCAATAGGAAACAACGAGATGAAGTATGCAAGGAGTTTTTGTGAAGGGTTGGCAAAGAGATCTTTACCGTACCGAAGCACATCAGCATCGGCTTCAATATATTCGGGCACGGGCACGCCATTAGGGTGGTGGGTATAGACATCTTGATCTCTGGCGAAATCATGGGAGCCGATTCTTTCTTCTTCTAGCTCGAATTCCTGGGGTCTTGGTACTTGCGACTCCGGAGGCAGGGCGTAGTCAATATTATGAGCCATTGCAAAAAAACCGCCTGTGGGAAGAACAGTCTATAAGTAGTGTATGAGTAAGTAAAAGCCAGGAAGTGGTTTTATATATGAAAAATGCAAAGTGTATGAGGGGTGTAAGAAATGCAAGGGGATATGCGGCGGTGGGAAGAAACTGCTCAAAGGAGGCAAACTGATGTAACTAAATAAGTGTGGATGATTCTCATCTATTACAAATCAATCCACAGTTAGTGCATCGCACGTGACCGCAACTGGGCCAGTTCCATGACCATCTGTAACAAGAGGCTGCAAGGTACAGAAAAGTAAAGGCTACTAACACAAATGAGTTATGTAATATGACCCTTTAAATAGGTTTTCAAGCGTCTTTTCCACCATCCTTTATGATCTGCCTTTACTCTTGCCGTCACGCCCGGTAACGTGCTAGTAGCAATTGCTGCGAAATATTGAGGCCGGTCACGTGCGGTGTTGCAATAGAAGATTTTTCAGAGCAATACCATGACATAAGCGAGGTTCCATCGCGCCTTCCTGGACAGTCCATGCACTCCGTCCATGATTACACAGAACACAGTAAAGGGAAGATTAGGAGTCGGAATAAAATGTCATAACGTAGAGAGCAGAGACATGAGCAGACTTATATATACTTAAGTCTTTCTTTTTGTGCTCTTCCCTGTTTGTAAACGGGTACTGTATTTAACCGGTGTCTCAGTGGAGCGTTCTGACAATTCTGCGATCGGCCAATGTTCCGTGTAATCCGAGAACCGGCGAGAATTGGTGAGAATTGGTGAGAACCGAGGGCGACAACTGAGGGCGACAACTGGCAGGGCTGACTCCATGATCCATAACCCATGCATGTGGCCTTAAATATCCACGCCTTAGGAACTGCATGGCGGGATCATTTTAAGCTTGCATTAATACATATTCCTTGGAGAATCTTGCAGTAGATTAAGCACGCCATGGAGGTGCTGGGTGAGGCCTGGACTGTGGCAGGCAGCTGACGCAATGCGCACCTAAATCTTATACTAGACGCACACCAGTCAAGATACACTCACTCACCTTTGATACTGGTACTTCATTAATATCTAATCTCCAAGGATGACTTGTCTTTCAAAAAATAAAGAATGTCTCTTTCAAAAAATAAAGAGTGTCTCTTTCAAAAAATAAAGAATGTCTCTTTCAAAAAATAAAGGGTGACTTGTCTTGCAAATAATACTAAGCAGTACTGTCTAGTACAGTAAGGCTTAGGCTTAAGAGGGGTGTATGGTCTAGTCGTCTTGAATATATAGTATAGCTGGGTCCTGATTCCTGGCACGTACTGATATATAAATGGACTACAAATTTCATGAACAATTGAAGTACTTGGTTGAGTTTTTACTGCGATTTTTCTACCTGGCCACTACTCCACCATTAATTGGACTAAGGTACTGGCTCCACTATATCCCGAAATTGATATCTTAGCAAATGTCCCCTTTCATTCTTGAAGACTTGGTTATTGAATGAATACAAGAATCATTACACTATACCACTACTACTGGACACTATACCACTACTACAACTACTAGACACTATACCACTACTACAACTACTAGACACTATACAACTACTAGACACTATACAACTACTTGACACTATACTATACTGTACCACTGTACGATTGATTCTCTTAAATGACCATTACTTGATGACTTGCATTTACTAGTAGAACTTAGACTAAGGTCAATCGTCCACCGATTACTATAGCTACTCTCATAGTATAATATAATAGAGTTACTCCAATAGATTTGACATGGTATATCCAATTAGTATAGTGTCAGTAATCAGTAGTCAGTAGTCAGTAGTCAATGGTCAATGGTCAATAGACAGTAGCAGTCAGTTTGATATCAATATAAAATAATGGTATAATATACAACAGTATAGTAGTCAGTATGGACTACTTAAAGGTAGTCTGAACCATTAATAATATCAAATGTAGTATATCTCTAAATAATTAATAATAATTATAGTAATATGATAAGATATTATGAATGACACTTTTTATTAGTTGATTATATTTTATTAGGGTTTCTCCATATATTTATCAAATTGATTTGAGATATTTTGATAATATAGAACTATAAAAGTATCTTGAGGTTTTTGTCTATGCTAATTTAGGTGCATGAAATTTAGATAGATGTTATATTAAATTGAGAGGATTGAAAATTAGGTTAATCTACCTTATTAATTTTTATATTACTTCTGTATCGGTATTGAACAAACCTCGAGCTTTATTGTATTTCTGTCTACTACTGTCTACTACTGTCTACTACTGTCTACTACTGTCTACTACTGTCTACTACTGTCTACTACTGTCTACTACTGTCTACTACTGTCTACTGTTTTTGTCCAGTCACTTACTTTTTCTAATGGTGGAATTGTCTGATTCTGTCTAATATTGGACCATGGCTTTCTGAACTCTTCATTATGTACTCTTTTCATACTTGACGTGAGTGAGTTGTCGTTAATACCAGTACCAGTACCATCTTCAGCAGGCAGAAAGGGACTAATGTTTTAGTCATAATTCTAATTCTTCAATTCATAAAAAAAGCAAATTGGTACTTCTATAAATTCCACTAGTCACACAAAGTGTTCATCAGACCACGTTTTTCTTAACCAAATATCTCAGAAACACCCACACAATACATTCCCTTGTCAGTGCTCATAATCAGAATCAATCTCTAGAAATCTCCATAAATCTCTATAAATCTCCATAAATCTCTATCAGTCTCTATCAATCTCTATGAATCTCAATCTCCATAAATCTCCATAAATATCTATAAATCTCATGTTTGTAGTTGTGAAAACAGCGTAAGTCATAGTGTAGTGATTTCTGAAAACCAACCCTGGAGCCAAGAGCTGACGTCGTACACAGTAGACCCCTACAATTCCAACAAACTAGACAAATAGACTGAATTTGAACAATGACTGTTTCTGCGAAATCTATATCTAACTCTTTATTTCCATAGATAGTCCGGACACACTTAGGATTCCCCGAATACCAGCACTATTTATTGGTTGTATTCACTAGTAGTTTTACTAGTAGAATTTACTAGTAGAATTTACTAGTAGTTTTACTAGTAGAATTTACTAGTAGAATTTACTAGTAGAATTTACTGGTAGAATTTACTGGTAGAATTTACTAGTACTATTCACTAGCAGTTTTACTTTTAGTATGTAGTGGCACTATTTACTGGTACTTTTACTGGTACTTTTTCTGGTACTTTTTCTGGTAGTGATAGTGTACTTATATTTTTTAGTGTTTAAATAGTCAACTTATATTTTTAGTTTATCCCGTGAAGGAGGAGACCTTGAACCAGAGTAGGGACTGTCTCAACGAAACAATTTGATCGAGTCATGTATACCGCAGCATTTATGGTGTTCTATGCAGTATAGTATTTGATATATAATCCTCACTGCTACCAATAGTATTATAACATATTACTCGTTAGACCAATTTATGACCAAGAATTTTTTTTCATCAATTATATTGAATTAGTCTTTTTTGTTCTTCTATGTTACTCCTTTTTTTTTTTTTTTTTTTTTTTTTTTTTTTTTAAAAAGGTTTTAAATTTTTATTTTTTTGGTATTTTCCTTTTTTTTTTTTCTTTTTTTCCCCTTTTTTTTTTTCTTTTTTTCCCCTTTTTTTTTTTTTTTTTTTCTCCTTTTTTTTTTTTCTTTTTTTTTTTTTTTTGATTGAAATGGCTTTGAACTTACTACTGTTGATGATATTCCTATTTTGTTTTCGCAGTGTATGAAAATGGGAAAACTACTAATGGCAGCGTAAAATCCAGAATGCATGAAAAGGTTGCAAATCAGTGGGATATATATAATTCTTGGAATTTAATTTCTGAATTTGATTTTAAATTCTTTATTTTGGAGTTTTTTTTTTTTGGGAATAGAAGGTTTTGGATTTTTGTCTTGTCAAAAGGGTTATATGCAGGAATACATACTGTCCAGTTACTACTATAACTCCTATTTCACCTATAGTACAACTATATGCCTATATTCCAAGACAATTATCCTCAGAATTAGTATTAAATCGATTTTAATTATCATTATTTATATTTTTTATCGAGTATCGTAGTGTCCAAAGTCGAAGATACACCAATTGTAACAAACTAATTAATATACCTTGGTGTGCTGACTTCACTGACATCTTTCATGTTGCTTGATTAAGCAGTGGCCTCCACTTCATCCACAAGCTTTCTGTACTCCTGCTGCTTGTAACATTGCTCAAGGAAGATTTTGTACTTGGCTGCCAACAACCTGCGGTCGGGATGGCTGTCTGCAGAAGGCATGACCACCTTACCTGGCCCGGTCAACTTCTCCATGGTTTGCCATAACTTGTCTGCCTGCGACTTGGGCTTAGTGCTTTTATTTTTGTCGCTCAACGACGTCATGGGCTTGAGGCCCATTCCCTTCAACTTGTGCGAGAGGTCCTTCTGCACCGTTTGCGAAGTGTTTTGCTTGGATCCAAACGATAACGTCTGCTCGTCTTCCGAGTCTGAGTCCGAGGCCTCGTGCTTCTTGGCTGCTTGTTGATTGAAGTAGTCCTGCTCTGCTGGACCTTCTCCAACTGGGGTCATGGTGAACTGGCCTTGACCGGCACTAGATCCGTGGTGTGCTGACAATGCAAACGAGCTGATGTTGGCAGACGAGGCCGTTGCTGATGGTGCTGTGTATGGAGAGTGAGGAGGAGATTGAGCTCCGGTCTTGGAAGAGCTCATGGAGTTTAAGTCCACTTGAGACTTCAAGATCGTGTTTCTTCTGCTCTTGCCTCTGCTAGTGATATGCTCGTCAACAGATTGCTCTGCAGCCACAGCACCCAAGAGAGCAGAACCGAAAACCACAGCAGCATCGATGTAACGTGGAACAATGATTGGCAAACCGGTACAGTCGGCGAGCAACCGCATCAACAAACCATTACGGCATTGGCCTCCACTCATGTACACACACTTAATTTGGTGTCCACCCTTTTCCATCTCCTCGATGATTTGTCTGGTTTGCTGGGCAATAAACTCGCATGCTCCAAAGTACTGCAAGGCCAAGTCCTTGACGGAATGGTCCATGGACTGGCCAATGATGGAGGCCCTCATTTTAGGATCGGCAATGGGCGATCTGTTTCCGTGGAAGTCTCCGTAGAAGAAGATGTGCTTGGCCAAGGAAACAACGGATCTGGTCAGGTTTTCCTCCACCATGTTCTCCAACACCAAGTTCAAGTAGTCGAACTTGGACAAGTTGGATGCTTCAGCGAGGTGCACCAACTCTCCGTGCGATGGGTGGATAGCCAAGACATGGGCCAAAAGTGCACCTGTGCAAGATTGTCCACCCTCGGCCAACCAGAAACCCGGGCCAAAAACATCCTTGTAGGGACCCCACACTCCCTGCACAAAGCAGGGCTGCTCCGACATACCAATGTGACAGGTGGAAGTACCAGCCACAGCAGCCAAACGGCCACATCCATTGTTCATTGTGCCATCGGTGTCCTGAGACAACTCCGGGTGCGAGGGGAGATCGACTTTTCCTGCAACAGTACCAATCCAGCCGGCGTACGCATCAATCACACCACTTCCCACAATACACTCTGTGGTCAAGCCCAACTCTTCAGCGGATTTGGCAGTCAATTTGCCCACCACGTCTCCTGCACTCAACCAGGTGCCGGTTTTGCCCGGGATTCCACCCAACTTTTCAAAGTCGTTTGCCACCAACTCTGGCAAGTCAATCTGCTCCAAGAACTCCTTGGACCAGCCTGTTTCCGAGCCATCCACGCCAATAGGCACGAGTCCTTGCTTGCATACGGTGGAGTTGAAAGACCGGGCCTCGGAGCCCGTGGCCTTGTGGGTCAAGAAGTCCGGCAAGTCGTAGAACTTCAAGTCATCCAAGCCGTTGGGCCGGTTGTGCTTCAACCACTTCATCTTAGGTAACTCCATCTCAATGGACATTTGGCCTCCCACGTACTTCAAGGCCTTATCGCCGGTGGCGTTGATCACGTTTGTTTCGTCCTCCGCACGGTGGTCCATCCACAAGATAATGTTCTCCTTGTGGTCGGAGAAGTCTGGCCCGACGGCTGCAGGGGTATCCTTGGATTGAGAAACCGCCACCAAGGAGCAAGTGGCGTCAAAACCAATACCAAAGACCTCAGAGGGGTCGATCTCCGAGTCCCTCAAGCATGCCTTTACACAGAAACAAATGGAGTTCCAGATCTCTGTGGAGTTCTGGGTGATGTGGTTATTTTTCAACTGGTGTCTGGTGATGGGACGTTCAGCAAGCCCCAAGATCATACCATTGGTGTCAATCACACAAGCTCTAGCCGAGCCGGTTCCAACATCCACCCCCACAAAATAGACATCGGGCTGAGGCTGGTGGGTCAATTGGTGGGTGTTGAAAAAAGACGACTTGCGAGATTTCAAGCTGGTATGAGATTTGTTGATAACCATAATGAAGAAGAAACTCTGTGTAAAATTCCAACGGATAAGGGGTGGGGAATGTCTGGTTAAGTAGCAAGAAGATGGGGCCCGGTTGCTATGCATTGTGCAGGAAGAGACCCCACCGGGTGCGTAGATTCATGACATCATAAAAGATGAGAGCATGAGCAAAGGAGGGAGAAAAGGGGAGATTAAACATAAGGAGGAGAAAACGGGGCTGGGTGCAGGACACACGACTTCCAAAGAAACACAAAGTCAAAGCGTATGCAGTGATTGAATAAGGTTTGCACGAAGTTAATCTTTGGCCCGATCGTGGATCGCCCGATAATTGATGCGCGCTATTGTTTTAGTAGAAGCGGTGAGCAAGGGTCAATAAAGAAAAGTGGTGCTCGCTCTCACACGCCTGCACAAACACGCAAACACCCGTACACCACACCCGACTTGACCACGCCTCAAGTGAACAGCGTGTGAGGTCAACGTCATTCTACATTGGGAATCGCGCAGAATGTGTGCACCGTGACCCTTGGCATTGAATATAGTTCCTAATCCATTTCTAATATACATATGGTACAACCGCCGCATGATCATGTAATCATGTGATCAAGTGATGGTGTGATGATGCTCGTGTGCGCTAGTGTCTCAAGGAAGGGTACTTCAGCACCACGTCCACCAAAAAGTCAAACTGCTCTGTTTCCTCCACGGCGGCCCGCACATGTGATGCGGCTATCCGGCGGACACCTGCATCTTTGGCCTCGATGATGGCGGCCTCCACCAAATTGGCCATGAAGATCTCAAGCGCTCTTCCCACCACCACAGGCGTGGCCTGCGCCACCTTCCCAATATCTTCATCCGACTGCATGATTTTCTTGATTCGGGCAGCAGGGAAGTGTGTTTTGATTTTGTCAAATGACTTGAGAATCGTTTCCTGGCTCACCGTGGGCAGCCCATTTTTCTGTGGCGACGACACTTGTTCTTCACCACTGGCTGCTGGTGCTTCTGGTTCCTCCGGCTCCTCCGGCTCCTCCGGCTCCTCCTGCTTTATGGGTTCACTATTAGTTTCAAAACTGGTTTCAGTGGCCGGGGCCGATGTTGTTGCAGGACTGCTGAGGCTGGGCTCCACCTCGTCGGGGGGATTGATTAGAGAATTGATACTAGACATGGCTCGCGGGTGTGGGTGTGCATATGACAATTTGGGGCTCTTGGCGTGAAATGAGGGCTTTATATAGACTTTATATTCGCACGCGCTGGCGCGCTCACACCTGCACACGGAGCCGGGCATCTATGCTTCTTTCTACGCACTCGAAACTGCACTGAGGCCAATCAAGTGAATGTTGGAAATTGAACAATACCCTATTGATCAAAAAAAAGACTTGAATATAGTGGACTCCACTATTATTCTAAGAGTATGTCCAGTTGAATGTTCAAGCTTCATTCTACTCTACTCTACAGTACACTACTTAACAGTACAGTACAGTACAGTACTCTATAATTACTCGATGTCTGAGCTTATTTGCTCTACAATTCTATTTTGGAACGCCTTAACAAACGTTTCACATACGTTTCAGATGTGTTTCAGATGCGTTTCATATACGTTTCATATACGTTAAAATATGTTTCAGATGCGTTTTAACGTTTCAACGTTTCAACGTCTGATTAATCCACACCCTTACATCCCATGTCTATTGATCCTATCCACATACAAATGAGCATTTGGCCGCTAGTCCCTTGTTCGACTAGGCAGCCATCGCCGGTAAATCACCTCCGTCACACTATACAGTCGTAGTAAAGCATGTAAAGCCCGAGAATCCAAATTCCCCAGTGTAAGCCTTGTAAAGTCGCCTGCACATGGCATGTCCACGTAAACAAGCACCAAAGTCTTTTTTACGCCCGTGACCACGCGCGCGATGGCCATGAAATCCTCCCAGCTACTCCATTCACCGCCATCGTTGGGGATAACCAACACAGCGTACTCTGCGTGCAGGAACGGAGGGCCTCTTTTATAAAGCAACATATCGGTGCCGAATTTAATACCACTTTTAACACACCAGCCCAAGGAGCGGAAATGGTGATAGGCGACGTAATGGAGTAGAAATGGGTTATGAGCTACCATCTCATCCTGCATACAGGCGCGGAACGTCTCACTGAGCAGGAGTACTCGTTTTTCCTGCACCACTGTCACCACTTCTAAAGCAAAGGCAAGGAAAAAAAGCTCCACTTTCTGAAGTTGGAGTGATTCCAATTCAAGCTCCGACTTCAATTCGAGCACAGATTCCGTTATAGGTTTTTGGGATCCATACACGACCTCGTCACGTGTCCCTCTATAATCCTTCTTTATTTCTCCCTTCTTTATTTCTCCCTTCTTCAACAGCTCCATTTGCTTTTGAGTGATCTCCAACTCTTCCCTCTCTTTTGTAGTCAATGACCGTTGTCGTTCAAGTGCTTCGAAATACTGCACACGGCTTCGGAGAGTCTTAAATGTCTTTCGGTCACCACGACGGGCCTTGGTGACGTCTTCTTTGGGTGTAGCTGGGTCATGGTTTTGAGCCCGGGTCCTCCACGTTGGGTCCGACCGTGACAACGTTCCCTTGCCAAAAAAACCCTGTTTCCAGAGCAGATTCATGTCGTCTTCACTATGGATCTGAAACACCACATCGGGGCGTGTGGCTACCATTTCAACCTCATAGCTCCGTTTCGAAGTTGCAGGAGTCCCTAGATACATGCTTCCCACCCGGTATAACATCCATACCCACGAGATGGGATTGGCGAGCGTCATTACCGGGTGCCGTCCATACAAGTCTACTGAAAGCGTTACTGGAAGTGGATTACAGTAGATTGCATTGAGAGATCTTCCCTTGCGCTTCTCGGTCATGTCAACCGGAGAAGACCTTCCAGGATGTAATCTAGCGGCTGCTCCACGCTACGTCAAACAACAGTTAGAAGTTGCAGAAAACAGTTAGCAGTTGCAATTAGCAGTGAAAGAGCAAACAGCAAACAGCAAACAACAACAAAAAGGAAATGGGCTTCTAGATTAGTATATGGAGCCAGATGGGAGATGTTTCGAGTCAGATACCGTTGTAGTCTTTTGTGGCTTACAGCGAATAGATCTTCAAGCAACACGAATGAATGATTGTCATCTTGAAACATAAAAAAAAAAGGCACATACAATTACTTCGGTAGAAGTGAAGAGTAGTTGATGTTGCGAAAATCTTTCTTTCCGCACGGCGAATAAGTACTGACGTGCGGGTAACTGGGGCCACGCGCGCATAATGGAGGGGTAGGGTCCACCTTGTTTGGAAGCACATACCATAGTAGTCTTTGAAACCATTATGATTGAAACTGGATATATCTTTGGGAATTAACCGAAAGATAATTCGTCTCAAAAGTATCCAAAAAAATTTGCTGGTCCCAGGAATCGAACCTGGGTTTGTTCGGCCACAACGAACTGTACTAACCACTATACGAGACCAGCATCTGATGACTTAAAAAGTTTGACGATAGCTATACCGACACTCTAGAAAGGTTTTGATTTGAAGAAAAGGGTTCAGCCCTCATCAAATTCACCATAATCTTGAAACCCATATATTCAAATCCGTCTTTGTCTGTAGCTGATGATTTCAGGTTGCATCAAAACTATAGGCTTGGCCAAGAAGTTAAAGAGGTATTGTGTCAAACACTCGATATCTCCGGAACAAGCAAAACGTATAATTAAAAATAACCGGACGAATATCCAGTGAAGTATTTCAGAATCTTAAAATGCAACCTGTAATTATTAGAAACTGGACTCATTGTATGTAAATATCGGCTCGTCCAAAGAGGGGTACCCCATAATATATCTTAGAACAAAGAATCTAAATTTGGAACGTCAAAACAAGATCAAACAAGCTTGAAACAAGATGAAACAAGCTTGAAACAATGATGAAACAATGATGAAACAGTGATGAAACAATGATGAAACAATGATGAAACAATAATGAAAAGCAAAGCTCTGGGGACCCTTCATAGCGTTCATAATGACTCTGCAGGGTACCGCACTTCCACTTTGACTTCCACTTGACTTCCACTTGACTTCCACTGTTTTAACTTCCACTGCTTTGTTGATGTTGTAGTGCATATTGGAGAGGTATTCCGTGGACAATGAAACGACTTTAAAGCTTGAAAAAAACCCATTCTCTAATCTTGGAATCAAAAAGTTACTCGATAAATTTGACTGATCAGCGAAGATCTAGAAAAGTGGCTTTGCCGTGGAATACGGCCAGCGAATGCGCAATGATGCAGCATCATGTGTTCCAAGCACTTTCGGCGAGCGGGCAAGACGGAAAACTTTCATTTTCTCCTGAAAGTAAGGTTGAAAATTCTCTCTTTTACTCTTTAAAAGCATGTGAATGGTTCCAACCAGGTATGTGATGATGCAGTTGAGTAGGCCACCTTACTACGTGCATGAATAGTTGCCCCACGACAACTTTTGATGGCGCATTTTTAGTAGATAAGATAGGGGAAACTCCACATCATGGCGACAAAGATACGAGGAAGAAGAAATCCTTATCAAGCGTCTAGGCAAATAGCCGAAAGCTCTACGACGTTTCTTATGCACCAGAACCTATCGCGATCATCCGACATACATGCAGATGCGCTACATTAGCTCCAAGGCACCTCAAGCTTCGAAGGGCAGGGTGTATGGGCTGATTTGGCCGGAGGATGCGGAGAAGACGCATCTTGCTTAGAAGCAGGTCGTTTTTCTTGTGGATAAATCCGTCGGCTTCGCACCAGACAGGATCTACGCCGCCTTGAGAATCACTTTCGCAGCACATCAAGGTGCGTCTGCCATTTTGAGCACTGGGCACACGCCCCAAGGGTCCAGCAAACTAGGAAATTTCTGGAATTAATTTTTAATTTTAGAATAACCACATCACCATAATTTTTAAGTCATACTCCTCGTATTGAGTTGGTGAAACCCCAATAAATTTTGCGGCTACAAAGTGAATCCGGCATACAGGCATGCGTCGTGCAGTAAGACGGTCTGGGTGACGTCTGGCTCATGCATAGAATCGTAATTTGAACAGTGCCGATTCTGAAGTAAACTGCAAAAGTCAGACTTCGCAAATCGGCCAACTGTAGAAGCATTAAGAGGGAAGTAATGGGTATTGCAGGAATTATTCTGGAAGCTACCGAGGATGCAGTGGAAAATTCTGCATCGAAAGTCTCATGCTCATGTGGTATTTTTCCGGAATTGTCCCTCTTGACAATTGCCCGCTTCCGGCCGGGATTTGACGGGACTGCCTTTTGGGAATGGAAATGGCCATTCTTGTAAAATCACGAGAGAATTCAACGCTGATATCGTAGTTTAAAGCACCACGGGGTGCGTGATGCAGGGAAAGACGACTTATCTTACTCAATAGGAAATTTAGCAACTGGCAAGGCCAGGGTCTCAACGCCCTACCCGCAAGCAAGGGTTCTATTGCTTTTTTTTGTTTTCTGGCTTACTTTTGCAGTTCGCCCTTCGGGTATTCTTAGACCCCTTTGATGCATGACTGGTTATGATAAACTGTAGCACGGCATATCTTGGCGAGCAGGTACAGCGAGGGGTTTATAGAAGCAGGAAGTGCATGAGTGAGCACGTGTGGCGAGTGCATGGATTGCTGACCACAATCAAGAAAATTACGCTTTTGGAATACTTGTAACTAGACCACATTTCGTAACGAAGGTCACCCGCATAACCTCCCCGGCTCTTGCATGAGACAATGGACGCTTGACGACCGCGAACCTTATTCTGATAAGCACTATACAAGAGCAAGGTGACATTGGATCAATACAATAAACATTTGAGGAGATTGGGAATGCAATAATACGAGAGGATGAGACTTGAGTGTATGCAATACAAGACGATATGAAACACGGCTGGTGCATGAAGAAGAAACGAGGTGAAGTTATAGGGGAATGCTAGGAATCCATTCTCGGGAAATAATTGTTTGCTCCGAGAGCCTGGACCTTACCAAATAAAGAAGGCTCTCCTTTCCATGCACGGGATTGGAAAAGAAATTTACCCGCAGGTTTGCTCGAGAACTTCTGTTTCGGGTCTCAATAAACCTTTGTATAAGTTGCCACGATTATTTCATTGGCCTGTTAAAACTCTAATCAGCGGGGGTTTCAAGCATTCAGATCAGCAACTTGGATTTATGCCTGTATTTAAAAAAAATTCTAGAAAATTTCTGTTTTCGTGTCCTCAACTGAGCTCATGCAACAATGTCTCAGAAGAGCGACTTCTTCACCTCTTTTATAACCTTTTCTTAGGCCGTCTCTCCTTTCCCCGGTCTTAGACGAGGTCTAGACGAGGACTAGACGAGACTTAAACAAGACTATGACAAAGAATTCGTTGATTGTGTTCCCTGCATAACAAAGGCTTAGAGATGTTTCATATGGTCTTTCGTATATGCAGTCACAGGAGCATGCAGTACTGGTGGAGATATACTGGTGTCTCATCTACCCTTCGCCAATGAAAGGCCCACACTTGCAGGAAAACTGCGCGATTAACGCGCGGTCCGCATATGCACGTGTAGTGCGCAATTTCTCGAACCTCGTAAGTCGGTCAGAAAAAACTGCATCGAGTAGGATTCTGGAGAATCATACGCACTCCAAAACGATCTGGCGCTAGAGGTACATCAATACTTAGACTCTAGCCAACCCGCCCGTTGTGCAGTCCTTGTCTATCGGACTAATTCCCTAGAATGGATAATTCTTGTTTCGAGTGTTAACGTACTCGGACCCCTGTCTCTCTATGCGGTCTTTGTTGTTTTAAATACATTGCCAAATAAGCGGTATGCTCCGGGATGGTGCATGAGATGAAACACTTCTGAAACCCCCGCCTCGGGTGATGTCACGTTCCGATGTCGCAGGGCTTCGATGCATTAGTCATAGCTTGCCTAGTCGTCCTAGCCGCGGTGGGCACATCTGCTACATCCTCAGAGTATGCATGGGCTCAAACGCGAGGTCGAGTCGTCAGGGAAAAGAAAAAAAAAAAAGGCGGGCGTTATGCACAATTTTCCACACCTGGCGCATTTTGATGTCCATTTCGCCGGCTCTTGAGTGCATCTCTCGGACTCTCTCGAGGCGCATGTGCTGGACGTGACAGAATCTGGGTTGCATCTGCCCGAAACCATACTTGGCCTCTTTTTCTCCTCTTGAGCTCTGATTATGGTGTGGCCAATGCTACGGGCTGTCGTCGCGATGCTCCCCGGTATATATGAAGTTTCAGGCTGTACGCACTCCCGGCTTGTCTAAAAAAAGGGGAGAGATTGCTGCTTGTAAGATTTTTGAGGGGAAGCAAGTGGGCGTTTCGAGGGGTTGACATCTTCAGCTATGGGTAAATCTAGACCCTCCTGGTCCCTATTAGAAATATAACCCCTTGAGTCGCTTAAGTAGCATTCCGCTCCACAGACAATACACTATATTACCCGATTTGTTAAGAGCGCATATCTTGCATATTGTCGCGAAAGAGCGGAGCTGTAGTTAGAGCGGAGGCACATGATATGCAGGTGTGCACATAGATGTTTGAGGATCTTATCCATGCTGGGTCTCGTAAACACAGAGGTGGGTCGACTTTTGGATAAACTTTAGATGCACGGCATCAGGTGCCAAGAATGCAAGATACTAAAATGTTAAAGTTTTGTGCCAAGCAGGGTTTCAGGATAGAAGCTTTTATGCTTGCTATGAAGGTTATTGATTCAAGCCAGTGTCTAGTGAACGGCAAAGAAACGGCCAAATTGTATGCACTAGGCGTCAGGCCCTGCAAGCAGTCGACTTGGCACCATATGGAGGTGTAATGTCCTGAGTACATATGCAACGCCTAAAGTACATATGCAGCTGCAAAAGTACATACTCAATTCGGAGTCCACACCTGCATAATGCGCCAGGTGCATTTGAACGTTACCATGCATCATTATAAGACCAGTCGCTTCCCTGGGCTGATACTTACATATATATATATTCCACCAAAGCAGACCACTTGTTGTAACCTCTTTAAACTCTCTTCGAATCTTTTCATCATGGATTATGAGAATAGAATCGATAACAGAATCGAAAACATATTCCAACCGGAAACAAGTAGGTCAACCGTGCAGTTCCTCCCAACAGACATCCATAGCTCCACCCCAGTGCCACCAAACTTCACCAACAACTGGCGCTTTGAGTACGACGTCTTATTATATGCTTTGATGGAAGGTAACCACATGCCGTTCAATCGGTCGCTTCCTCTTCCTCTGGATGAGTACTTAGAGGGCCCCTCCGACCTCTCGGCCTCCAGCTGTGCAGCCCAACACCGGTCATGGGCACCCAACACTGAGTATCCCCAGTTGAACCCGGCACTCTATATGCCTGGTCAGGAACCCTTCGTGATGAATAACCAGTTCAACCAAGCCTACTACCAATCAGGCAAGCAGTTGACCCGGCAAAGCACAGAGTCTCTTTACAACGACACACCCTTGGTTAGAGCTGAGCAGGACTCAGACGCAAGGCAAGTCAAAGTAGACTTTCCTCGCCAATTCAATTCACCCAAGGAGCCTCAGATGGGCGAATCGACTCTTCAGAGCTTAATGGCTGCGCTGGCTCCAGAGTTTCCACGCAGCTCACCTGAAATCGACCTCCAAGCCCAGGAAGAATTGACTGCTCTTCAAAAACATTATTATACGTTTTTGCTTGGTATCCAAAACATTGGAAATGTGCCGGATACTGGAATGGCTGGTCTGAATGCGGACGTGGGCTTACCAGAAGTGACAATGAAGACTGAGGCTAAGCTAGAAGAGGAAGGAAAGCCAATGGAAATCCAAGATTTGAAGACTCCAAATTTGAAAGCTAGTCAGATTCCAAAAGAAGTTCAAGCCAAAGCAGAGAAAAAAGTCGTCAAGAAAAAAACCAAGAAACCAGGTTTTAATATCAAACAGGAACCTCAAGCCGGAATCATGCTAGATTCCATGGACTCCGAAAACGAGGAACATTACCTTGAGTTACCCGTCGAATGGTTAAGTCCTTTGGAACGGTGGAAGTTACATTGCCAAAGGCACAAGACGCCCAAAATCAAAAAGGGCCCAGTGTATTGTCCTCACTGCAACAAGTCGTATCCAAATATGGAAGAGTGCACCAAGCACCTTGACCAGGAAGGCTTCAAGCAGAAAAACATCTGCCCTGACGAATCGTGCAAGTACTCAATCTTTGGGTTCCGGGTCCGTAGCCATCTCCGCAGGCACATTTGCAACGAACACTTGAAAAGGTACAACCAAAAGAGATTACGCAGCACTCAAGGCCGTAAGAAAGATCTCCCTGGCATCAAGGTGTTCCTTAACCACGTGTACGTGTGCAAGCACAAAGATTGCCTGAGAGCATTCTATAGGCTGGACAGTCTCATGAGGCACGGACGGTTGACCCATGACGCCAAGGGTCCGAGCAAGGCGTCGGAGGAGGTGAAATGTGAAGGTGAAATGTGAGGAAGGTATATGAGATCTGTCATGCAACCTCGCGCTGCATGCGCGTCGGGCACTTCCGCTGCAGCACCAGGGCCGCTTGCACGCGCGCGCCGGCTTAATGCGGAGGGCTACTGCTTCGAGTCTGCAATTTCTGCGAAGCTATCTACGAAGGCAGCACCACTGCGCCTTGACTCCCGCGTGGCCGACAGCGGCACCGCCCTCGCCGACTTTCGGAGTAAGAGCTCGTCAAGTCTCGTCAAGTCTCGTCGAATCTCCAACTCTCCAAGTCTCCTGAATTCGTCTTTTCCAGTTCCCGCCATCGCTCAATATTAATACATATGTTCTAAGGCTGGCGCTAATGACGTGGATCATTTGTGATGCTGTCAGATGAGACTGTCAGATGAGATGCTCCGATGTTCTTTGCAGACATACCTCTGTTAAGCAGAATGTTCTATTGTTCTATTGTTCCATGTTTCATGTTTCATGTTTCATAACGTTTCAACGTTTCAAGCACGTTTCAAGCACGTTTCAGGCACGTTTCAGGCATGTTTCATGATGCTACACAATGTTACAATGTTACAATGTTTCAACGTTTCATGATGTTACACAATGATACAATGATACAATGTTTCATGAACTTCTAATGCTTCATTGATTGTCATTTGTCACATGCAAAGACTTCTTTTTTCTCCTGGTGCATGGTCAAGACGAGAATTCTCTGTTGCTTCAAGACCCATCGCTCCAAACACCATCACACAGCAATTACCACGGGCAAATCCGGGATTTGTTTTGCTGGAATTGCTGGCTTTGGTTGTTTATCACGCTGGTTTCAATTCACTTTAATTCTATGGTCATGTAATCTCGCGTGTCCTACTTAATACGAATACTCTTTAATGAACGATATGAACATTGAAAAAGAAGAATAGACTGAAGAAAACTAAAAGAGACTTTGAAAAGAAATGAAAATATCAAAGTACAAGAAAAACAAAAAAAAATCCTTGGTTTTTGAGTTCCATCGCTGGGCTCATAACGCACGATAGGCATTGCTACATTTGACATATTCTTTTGGACATTTATTTGTTTAGCCTTTACACCAATCATTCTCGAAAATAGAGGTTATTTTTGAAAGAGAAAAAAAGAAAAAGGAAAAGAAAAAGGAAAAGAAAAAGGAAAAGGAAAAGTCTGGTTCTTCAAAGAATATGCAGAATCGCATACCAGTTCAAGGAAGTTCCCATTGAAATGTCCATGTCCATTCCAGAAATTGACAAATTCACTGAAATCAATGGACAGAATCCACAAATATTTACTGTTGACCAGTTAAAAAATTCAGTGTCTATTTCAGTGTCTATTTCAGTGTCTATTTCAGTGTCTATTTCAGTGTCTATTTCAGTGTCTATTTCAGTGTCTATTTCAGTGTCTATTTCAGTGTCTATTTCAGTGTCTATTTCAGTGTCTATTTCAGTGTCTATTTCAGTGTCTATTTCAGTGTCTATTTCAGTGTCTATTTCAGTGTCTATTTCAGTGTCTATTTCAGTGTCTATTTCAGTGTCTATTTCAGTGTCTATTTCAGTGTCTATTTCAGTGTCTATTTCAGTGTCTATTTCAGTGTCTATTTCAGTGTCTATTTCAGTGTCTATTTCAGTGTCTATTTCAGTGTCTATTTCAGTGTCTATTTCAGTGTCTATTTCAGTGTCTATTTCAGTGTCTATTTCAGTGTCTATTTCAGTGTCTATTTCAGTGTCTATTTCAGTGTCTATTTCAGTGTCTATTTCAGTGTCTATTTCAGTGTCTATTTCAGTGTCTATTTCAGTGTCTATTTCAGTGTCTATTTCAGTGTCTATTTCAGTGTCTATTTCAGTGTCTATTTCAGTGTCTATTTCAGTGTCTATTTCAGTGTCTATTTCAGTGTCTATTTCAGTGTCTATTTCAGTGTCTATTTCAGTGTCTATTTCAGTGTTTATTTCAGTGTCTATTTCAGTGTTCATTGGCCATGAGATTGGTCAGTCGTTTCCCAAACCAAACTAAAACTTCTTTAAATTTTGCACCCCTTTAGAAGATGCAAAAATAAAGTTGGATCTTAAGAAACTCATCTAGTGACAAGGACCTTTTAGAAATGGGTTTGGAAGCCCAGTGTCCCTTGTCCATGACTCCAAAGTGGGAACTCAGATGTCTCAGTGACTCATTCTTTAGCTCTGAAGTATCCAGGAAATCCCTTATATCGTCCAGTCAGCAGATTAATACCTGAACCTGAGCTCTTCCCCTTCGAAATCCATTTCAACTGGTACATCAACTATACAAAAATTTAATGAGTACTACTCTAGTGGAAGACTCAATTGGACTATACTGGAAGACTAATTAGACTATTCTGGAAAACTGAGACTCTGAAAGACTAAATGAGACTCTGGAAGACTAAATTGGACTATTCTGGAAGACTCAATTGGACTATTCTGGAAAATGAAAAGATAGTCAAGACTGCAGCTACCAATAATGCATGATTTCTTGTTTATGTCTCATGTCCAAGCTCATAATTATCCTGCTAACTGACTACTAATGTCATCAGTACCATCATTACTGGTGCACAGGCTACTCCTCTGGCATCCTACTATTGTGCTGGAGGCATAAAAGACCACTAGTCAGTAATAGAGTAGTGGTATCGAAGGACAGAAACCCACTCAATACCAACAAAACTGTTCCTACTATTACTCACCTTCTGGTGATTAGTATTAGTATAATAGTCCAACATCATCTGTGACTGTCCCATTATTTTTGAATACTGTCTACTGTCTACTGAGTCCTCTCTTGTCTGTTCAGTATACACTCCAGTATCAGTATCATTAATAGTATTCTACATCCTACAACTAATCTTTAAATAATGCTACTGCAAGAAAATCACATCCCCAATCAAACTACTCTACTACTCTACTCTAATCTGTCTCTTGTCTAATCTGTCTCTTGTATAATCTGTCTCTTGTATAATCTGTCTCTTGTATAATCTGTCTCTTGTCTAATCTGTCTAATCTATCTCTTGTCTAATCTGTCTAATTTGTCTACTGTGGAAATTAGGACTTTAAAGGGTGATTGTATGGAGTAGGGGTGCATATAAGGCCATTTCAGAATTGAAAGTCAATAACAATATAAAGTCCCACAAAGACTTACTAATTATTTTTTCTAGGTCTAAATAATAAAAATGACTATTATAACTGCTAAATATTTCTATGTTTTCTTGTGGTGGAGATGGTTTGTTAAAATGGGTTATATGCAGGAAAAAAGAGAATTAAACACTATTCTAATTCAAAGAAAGATTTTAATAACCCAGTTGTTTGAAAATATACTTTGGATATGTCCGAATCATTTTATATTAAATTTCAGGACACTGGTCTCCAGACACTATTGCTAAGGTCATCAAGGATGGTTAATTCCATCTACAGCCTTTTCCTAAGCCTGAAATGCCAAATCCTTACCAAATCTCTAATAATTTTGAATCTATATTATTATGGGTTATGTAGGCTATTAAGTAAGATAATAGACTGTAGAATAGTACAGTATGACGAGAATTAAAGCAAGAGTATGGAGAGTCACTGGTACTGCATAATGACGAGGAGTAAAGTACAGTGTACTGCATATTGAACAAGACAAAAGAAAATGGACATAAAATCGGTTATTAGTGTGTAGTATAGGAGCAACAGCTAAAGGGTATTGGACTCTATACTACTACTCTACTTCTGATTTATATTCTTGTTCAGTCTTCAATAGCCATGTTAAATTAAATCATGTACAACCTGTATGCAGGACTTTCGAAATTGGACAGAAATTAGACAGAAATTGGACAGAAATTGGACAGGCTTTGGACAGAAATTGGACAAACTTCACGAATAGGGGTAAACTCAAAGTGAAACGCCCAACATTCCATACCATGCACCTTTCACTAAAGAGAACTCCTCCTTCCTTGCCAGAATAGGTAATCCAAAAAAGCAATCCAAATTCGTCTAACTCGTTCTAGACTATACGTCTATGCATTATCTCCAGAGGCTTGCGCGTGCTTAAAATTTCAAAACTTTGCCGACATACATAGACATACGGATTTCTCTTTTAAGCCACCCCTCTCTATACCTGTATATTGTAGCTATACACTGGACTGTGTTTCCTTTAATGACCATGACTGACCATTTAATGCATAATGACCATGACTGACCATGACCATTGAAAACGATGACCAATTTGTTTAAGATCAATGGTCGGCTCAGTTGTCTGCCTAAGTAGCTAGTGTCTTTCAAGCCAATTGTCTTTCAAGCTAATTGTCTTCAGTGCCCACTGAAGGAGACCCCACTGAAGGAGTCTCAGTGGGTCTCAGTGGTTCAATGGTTCAGTGGTTCAGTGGTTCAATGGTTCAATGGTTCAATGGTTCAATGGTTCAATGGTTCAATGGTTCAATGGACTCAGTCTTATGCTTTCAAGTACTCCTCAAAGACGGCCACCAATTCGTCCTCCGAGCTGCCACTGGACACAGAGTCATTGACTATTCCATTGACACTCACCGTGGGCGTGACATGGGCCCCGACGGTTCTCAAGTACCGTGTGAAGTACTTAACGTCCACTGTGGCTCCATTGCCCGCATTGGAAGCCTTTCCGTCCGAAGTCTCTTTGATTTCCAACAACTCCAAGACTTCTTTCTCGGTGAAGGGAAGGCTGACGTCTGACGTCACCTGCTTGCTGATTTGCCTGTAGATATCGTTTCTGTCCAAGGGAAGAGTTGCAGAATCGTAGAATTCCTCCTTCCTCTTGAATAGAGACCCCAGCACCTCCCAGAAAAGCTGGTTGGACTTTTCGGGCGCTTTTTCCCGGAGCAACGTGGCTGCAGCCAAAGAGTATTCATGGAGCAAGACCGAATTGGGGTGCCATGGCTGTACCACATTGACAAACACAAACTGGAACGATCCTGGCGACTTCTCGTCCAATTGCTTGATCACTTTAAGGAGCTTGAAGTAGATAAGCCCCAGGAACGGACAATTGTAGTCGAGGTAGAGGTTGACCACGTGAGGGGCTTTGGATGAAAACTTGGCGACCTTGTAGAAGTAATGCGATAACGAGTACTTGGGCGAAATCATTTGTTCTGATGTGGTATTCTCGGTGAAGGGGAATGTCAGTATAGGTTCAATGGAGGTGTTTCGCGCGGGGGAGTACTCCACACTTTTGTTGCTATCGCCACAGTCATGAGAGACTAGACGAAATCAGAGAAAATCTCTGCATCGATGCCGAAACCTTGGAAATCAACCCCCGACTTATTGAATCGCTCCTTCATTTGCTCAAAGACACTTTTGGATGTGGAGGGTTTGAGTGGTCCCTGGGGTACCTGCCGGGGCTCTATCTGCAGGACTCGAGAAATTCTCCTGCCAACAACTGGACTTGAACTTGGCTGGACCATGGACTGATCTGGCGAGCTGTTGATTCTTATCTGGCTTCGCCCAGGAGTATATGTTGGTGGTGGCTCCACCGATTGGGATGAGTTGGGAATAACCACACTCGATGCGTCTGCATACAGACGATCGGGATGAGCCAGTGCTGGGGCCCTTTTTTTGGTGCCTTTACGCCGATGTTTCCTTAATCGGGCAAAGTATCTGGGAGTCTGGGGTTCGGAATCCGAGTCCAAGACAATGACTTCTGGAGGAGAAGTATGCGACACCAGACTGTCAAGGCGAGGGTTGGAGCTCAGACTCGAGATCCGAATGATTCCAGGTGACTGCTTGACTTGCAATCGAGGAGATTCCGCAGACAGTCTAATGTTTTCAATTGTCGTTTCAGGTTCGACCAAAATAATGTGATTCTCGAGTGGACTAGGTGTTCCTTCCTTGGTCTGAAGATTTGAGGCTTTCCCATTTTGGGACACTGTTTGAACGGATCCATGTGATGAAGTTTGGCTTACCAAACCTAGGAGATTCTGTTGCTCAGAATGCGTTTCCTCATTTTGCAGTGATAAATCTACCACCTGCACACTCGTCTCATCAGGCACCATATTCTTTTTCTTGAGCCGATGCATCTTCCGTTTATGGCTTTTTCTTTTCTTATTGAGCTTGGATTGTTTGGCCAGACGAGCGTCGTGCTCTTCTATCTCCACCAGTGGATCGGCTGATGCCTCTTTTTCAAGTATACTCTCTTCCAGAAGAGAGTTGTGGTGCATGAGGTTTTCCTCCAGTAGAGAGTCATGCTGCATGAGGTTCTCTTCCCGTAAAGAATCGTGCTGCATGGGGTTTTCTTCCCGTGGGGAATGATGTGGCTCTGGCTCAAGAGGACTTACACCTGGGTTTGCTCCTGGAGACTGCACGGCCTCTGGCTGATCTGCTAGGCGGAGACGTCTTTCCATTGATAAGAAGGATTCACTATCGCTCGGAACAAAAAGCTGGAAATTGGAGTCGACTGAATCATCCTCTTCAACAAATAAAGAGAGCAATTTGGTTCCACTTGTAGTTGGGGAATTAGAAGTATCACTATCCAGCCCAAACATCTCCCTCATCAGAATAGATTCATTCCTGGACTCTTGGCTAGCATCCTTATGCTGTGCAGGCTCAAACTCATCTCCACTAGTTAGGATATGGAAGCTTTCCGAAGCAGCAACTTCTTTATAGGGCGAATCGGACTCGGACTCTGAAGAGGGGTTGATGATGACTCGCTTGGATGTGGCCACGTACTTCTTGAACCGCTTTTTTTTGGGACTATCACCTGCTTCCGGGATTGAGTTCCTGGTCTTTTCGTTCCCCCGTATCTCCAGATTGTGTTGTTCTGTAGCATTGCCCTGAATGCCGGACTGATTATTGCTTGTCACTGGATCCAGATGCTTTGAGACATCTAAGCTTTGAGAGTTTTGGATCTGGACATCTGTCAGATCCTTCAGTTTCTCCGTCAGATTGTTCTGAACTTTTGTCAGATTCTTCAGTATCTCTGCCAAATCCTTAGGTATCTCTGTCAGATCCTTCAGACTTTCTGACAAATCCTTCAGAACTTTGGACAGATTCTTCAGTATTTCCGTCAAGTCCGTCTGAACTTCCATCTTCTGTCTTTTGGTCAGATTCGGACTTTCTGACAAATCCTTCGAAGCTTCCGTATTCTGTCTTTTTTTCAGGTTATTCTGAACTTCTGTCAGTTCCTTTTGAATTGCCAGATCTTTATGAATATCTCTCAAATCCCTCTGGATTGCCAGGTCCTTCTGTATTGTCAGAGCTTGCTTGTTCAGTACTTCAGTCTCCTTATCCTCTTCCCTCCGTTGCCCTATTCTTCTGCTTGACTTTTGCTTGGCTTCTTCGAGATCACCATATGGCCCCTTGAATAACTCCTCCTCCAGTTTCTCCTTGCTCTTGATTCCATCCACCATCTGCGTTCCAGCCGCATCTGTAGACAGTGCTTGGGTTTTTGGAAGAGCTTCGGGCACTTCAGTCTCTTCGGACGTCGGACTCTCCGCCATCTGGGCCGCACGCCGCTCCCGCTTTCTCTTCTTATACAAGAGCTTCTTGTGTTTTTTGTGAGCAACTTTCTTCTCAGCCTGGGTGCGTTCGGTAGCACCGTCTATTTCCGTGGCAGGAAGATCGCTCCTTTCCAAATGTTGCCAATTTTTGGAACTTTCTCGATATTCACTTTCGAAATCCTTGGATATCCCTATACTTTTCAGGTTCTTCTTTTTGCAACTTGCAACTTCCTTTTTCACGTCTTGTTCATCACTGTTTCCATGGTCTCTGTCATGGTCTCGTTGGTCCAGTTGGTCTTGGTAGCCTTGGTAGCCCTGTTCTGTTTGTGGTAATAAAATATTGACGGCCATTCTCTCACGGGCCGACGCCTTGGCTTTATACTTTCGTCGGACTGTTTCAAGTGTGTTTTGTGCACGACTGGATCCCAAAGCCCGTGCAGGTTTGGACCCTCGTCTGCGTGCTGGGGCCGTGGCAGGAGTAGAGAACAAGTCTGCCATTGGCTCAGAGCAACGCGGGATAGTGTTTCAGATCTGGTGGTGCAGATTGTGTGTTTCAGAAGTTCCTGTGTAGCAGATCTCGTGTCTCAGATGTTCTCAGATGAGTGAGGTTTCAGGCGAGTGAGGAGTTTGATATAGTGTTCAGTGTTCAGTGTTTGATAATGTTTATGTTTCTGTTTCAGAGTTCTGTTTGGAACGTTGATTGTTTCAGAGTTACTGTTTCTGTTTCTGTTTCTTAATAGTGTATGTGATTGTGAATCTGCTTGTGGTGTTTCACTTATGTGTCTGATAACGTTTGCTTGGATACACTCCAAAACACATGACGCAGCGCGCCAGATATTCCTACTGGTATTGATTGTTCCGTTTATTTCACACTGCCGTGGCCATGACTGCGAAATGGGCGGGCATCAACCGTGAAGCTCCGCTCACCTCTGAGCAATGCACCTCTAACTGGTGCACGCCATGGCGGCCTCTCGTCGTCCCGAAGTCTATTCCGTGAGGATCACCACCTTGCACTTATCAAACAAAATCTCCTGAAACTTTTCATCGTTGTTGATCACCTGGAGAAATAACTGCTCCTTTTGATCTTGGTCGAGGTAGTCCGACGTCAAGCCTCGGGCGTCCATGAACTCGTCGTAGTCGTTCTTAAGGAACAAGAAGATCTGCCGGTCGCTGCCGTCGGAGTCCAAGCTCAACCGCTTCATCAACTTGTACTTCAAGTCTTGCAACTTTAGATTCACGGGTAGCAAGAGCACAAAAATGTCGTCTTCGTAGTAGAACTTTACCTTGACTTTGGTGGTTCTCTCCATCTCCGTGCTCTCGCTCAAGGCACCTTGGTTCGCAAGCAACTGAGTCGATGAAGACGACCGAGACCTGCGCACAGGTGAATCCAGAGACGGCGTCAATGAACTTCTTTGTGCTTGAGCATTCGAGTATTGTGTTATCCTATCCTGCTGAGAGTTGGATTGCCTCATCACAGGCTTGTTTGGGTCGGGAACTTCCTTATCAAAGCCATTATCGAGCACCTCGAAGAGCCCTAACACTTCTTCGGACCGCGAGATGTGAGTGGGCAACGAGATCAAGTTGCGCAAGTAGTAGTCTAGCTTTTCTCGTCTCAACTTGGATATGGAGTCGTTGACGTTGATCAAAGGGCCGGGGATGGACGGGATGATGCGCCTGGAGTTTTCTATTTTGCCGGCCTCGTAAGGGAAGAGCTCGAGTAACTTGACTTGTAGATCGTAGAAGTCTTGGTAGAACCGGTAGAGGTACCGCATTTTCCCGTTCGAGAGCCTCAGCACCACCGAGTACTGGTACCGGCCGTGCTCCAAATGGTACGACTCCACTGCGGCATCTAGCACGTATGTTTTTGTGGATCCCAACGAGGATCGGTTAGACGACGTGCCTTCTTTCTGGAAGTACTGTGAGTTGGATGACACCGGAGGGCCGTTATTAGAAATGTGGCCCAAGGGAATGCTCAGAGCCTCGTACTTGGCCGTTTGGTCTTTCCATTGCTCCACGGTTGGAATCTGAAAGTGGTTGATGAGAGCCACTGGGTCATCACTTATGTTGGATGTGTCAGCACCTTTGATATCGATGAACTTGACGTACAGCACAGGCACCAAGCCTGGCCCGCCTAATCGGGTGATGGGCTTTGCAATAAACCACTCAAATTCGTGGTGCGCACAGATCACCAAGTTCTCACCAGCAATAGTGTCCAATTCATCGGATCTCTCGGCCTTGAACTCGAATAGCGTCACCGCATATAAGGTCTGGGTCTGCGGCCTTGTGGCAGAAACATGATGGAGCTTTGCATTTAAAGGGTTCCCCTGCTCGATGTTGTGGGTACCCTGGCCACTATTGTGTTTTGATTTATTGAAGACCTCAAAGTATGTGACTGGAACCATTCCTTGTTGGCCAGTGATGGGGTTAGTGGCTTCAAACCAGCCGTTGGCTTCATGTTTACCCGAGTAGTCGGGGATCAAGTGGAAAAAGTCGCCCTTGACAAAGGTAAGTTCACCTGGGCCTTGCAGAGTATAGTCGTATAGGGCCTTGATGACCTTCTCGGGGGTTCGTAAGGTCGCGTCACTATTCCATTGGGTGGAGGTGACTCTGGAGATGGACTGCTTAGAGGAGTTCAGCGAGTTGGACAGACGCTTGCTTTTTCGAAAAGATTTGATCATAGTGATGGAAGGGAAGACGCTAAGAGCCTAGGAGAATGGCAGCAGGACCGGATCGACAATGCGTTTTTAGGAGCGGAGTAGAGGAGAAGCACCTGGCAAAGGAGGAGTGCAGGCAAAGGTTCAGGCCAAAGGGGCAGAGTAGTCGGGTCCACGTGATATAAGGCTTGGGCCGATTGATGGCTGGGGTTGCAAGTACAAAGCACAAAGTGGGAAAGAGGCCGGAGGTTTTTCGTGATGGAAGGGCACATTAAACCTCAAAAGAATGTGCGCTGGTGTACGGGTGTCGCAGCCTCACGCCTACGAAGGAGGCGGAAGTGTTGCATCTCAGGCGCAGCACAAGCCTCAGGCTTAAAGAGAAGAAAAGGTCTGGTGACGTATAGAGACGTTTATCATTACGAGATGTTTCACCAATGTATGAAATTCTTTAGATAAGCAGGGGTTACATGCATGTTTCAGGAGAACATTTCCCTGTTGTGTTTTTTTTTTTTTTTAGGGCGGGATCGTCGTTGTTTTGGTTCTGTCTCTGATTCAGTCTGTTTTCGGGAATGTTCACATTCTCGCGATTTTCGGCTCCTCTTGGAACCGCGTACTTACTAGACAATAGAGAGGATTTGCACTAGAGGCCTACATTAAATGGTGGCCTCGACGGCTGCACCATGGATCCGGGGCTTTTCTTCTGGGAACACTGCTTGGTAATTTGCCCGGTTACTATGGCTAGGTAATTTTTTTTTCCTTTTTTTTTTTTTTGGGGGTCGACACTGCCTCGGACTCGTGGTCTGCCATGTGCATGAGAATGTGCTTATATGAAGGAAACGGTCCTGGGGATGCGCAGCCAAACGTCAAGTAAACTGGTAAGATCAAGTCCATTGACAAGGCAAGGGATGCTAATAAATAGTATGGACACGTGGCAAATATATGGGTCACGTGATATGGATCACGTGGGGGGAATAAATTTAAAAGGAGAATCATTTTATCAAAATTTGACTGGAGAATAAATGTGTATGTTTTAGCGTCTTCTTTTGCTGAAATAATGTCCTCACCGCAGTTCATTGTCTCGACCAACCATTGACTCCTTCGTCCGAGTCACCCAATAAAATAGACACTATAAAATTTAGAGTAAAATTTAGAGTAAAATACAGAGTAAAATACAGAACAGAGTAAAATGTAGAATAGACAAAAATGGCTACGCAGAACCAGTGATTGTACAACGGAGTAATCTGAAAGTCGTTTACCTTTAAATGCAATGAGATTTATGGTTTGTGAAGTTTTCTAGGACTTTAAGTCTAGATCCAAATGTCTAGATTTAAATGTCTAGATTTAAATGTCTAGATGCAAATTTCTAGACGTATCTGCTGTACGTATCTGCCGGTGTATATGCAGGCATTTCACCTTAACCACACATTCGACTGACTACTTAAACGTACAGATCTAATACCCATTCAACTGGCCAGTATACAGGACACTGGTCAGTATGTAGTACACTTTTCAATAAAAGTGAGGAGTACTTGCTTTGGCACACTATACAGGTCTTTCTAGGCAATCCTAGTCACTCTGATCCATTGAATCTTTGTCTAGTGTCTAAATTTTTTCTATGGCATAATTTCAACAGCCGTGTGTGTCTGCGAGTAGTCACGCTAAATGAGTACTATTGACTGCACTACTGTATTAGTCTTATTTAGGTCTGGTCACCCTCCATGGCAGAATTCTTCTATCATTACTGTAAATATAGTAGACAAACCAGTAGATACATTTGGACAGACTAGACAAATAAATAATAGATATATTAGACGATACAGTAATATAGTGACATAGTCGACACCCTAGATAGAGTAGACAGACACTAGACAGACAGAGACAGACACTTGACAGATAGAAACAGACACTAGATAGACACTGGGCAGACACTAGACAGACACTGGGCAGACACTAGACAGACACTAGACAAACAGAGACAGACAGAGACAGACACACCAGATAAGTAGACATATACTTATTACACACATTAGACATATACACATTAGACAAAGTAGACATGCATATTAGACAAAGTAGACACTAGACCCGAAATATTAGACAGTATTAGATAGATGCAATATAGCCTTGTAGCAGTTCCAGTAGGTCAACAGTATCTTAGTATATACCTAGAATTCAGACCATTTCAGACCATTTCAGAACATATTTCAGTATGTAGCCATGAACTAGTCTGCTCAGCATCCATACTCTACTGGAAATACTACGAATTCCAGATGTACTGATGTGGTGAGAGATGTACTGATCTTCTAGAAGATGTACTGATGTGGTAAGAGATGTACTGATTTGCCAGAAGATGTACTGATGTACCAGAAGATTACTAGATTAATTAGAAGTACTACAAGTACAATGAAGATACTAGAATCACGAACTGGAGTTCTGGATCCGCTAGGCGTGAAAAACATTTAGTGAACTGCTTGAATTGCACTAGACCACACCCTAGGCCCGAGGTCCTGGCTAACTAGAAATATTACAATTGAAAATTTAGCTGAGAATTTGGCTAAAAATTTGGCTGGAAATTTAGCTGAATATTTAAACTGATGCAGACTTGAAGATTTAGTTAAAATGTTCCCCACCCATTAATCTATACTACTATAGAAAATCACCACCACTACAGTTCTACTTATTCTACTCTACTACATTTTTATACTCTAGTCTATATTATATACACTACACTCTATACTGTATACTATGAATTACATACTAGAAACCAATATATATTAGTTGAGAATAAAGGGCTTTAAAATCATTCCTAGCCTCATTTAATTGTGTTCCTGCACATAGCAGCAATCTCTAAGACCATTCTCTTGGCTACACTACGCCCAAAGCAATTCATTTTTTTGTCCAAAAGCAATTCTTTTTATCCAAAAGCAATTCTTTTTGTCAGATAAGCCAGTAAATTTCTAAGATAACAATTCTTTGTGTATAATGGCTTGGGACTTAGAGTTAGAACTGTATCGTGAAAGCGACACTACTGGCTCACCTATGGAGGTCTACACTCCACTATTTCTATACTCTACTAGTACTACTTCTCCTTTACTCTACTAGTTATAGACTAGTCTAGTCTTGGTGCAGTGGAAACTGTCCTGTAATATAGATAACTACTGCTGCTGCTACCGATTTTTCCATCGAGAATAGGCATTAATCATAAACCTCTCAGCTTGACGTACCGTTCATTTCCACCACCACCACTACATCAGACCACCACTACTACTACTAGATTATCTACTAGTACTAGTACTAGTACTACTATACTACAGAAGATAAGTACTACAGACTATCTAGTACTGTGACTACTACTACTACACTATTTAGTACTACACTACTACTACTATGACTATACTAATTACTGGTATTACTATACTAATTACTGGTATTACTATACTAATTACTAGTATTACTACTACTACTTAACTATTGATCGACTATCTACTACTACTACTACTACTTCTACTCTGACTAGTACTACTAGAACTACTTCTACTACTAGTAGTACTTCTACTACTAGTAGTACTACTTCTAAACAAATTACTGCTATTACTACTACTAGTACTACTACTATACTAATTACTGCTATTACTAGACTATATACTACTAGACTACTACTACTACTATACTAACCTTATGAACTCCACTTAGAAAGCCTACTTGCTAAGCGTACGGTGTGTATCAAGGGACCCGGTGCTGTGCTGAGTAAAGACGTGGAACGCAAGAATCAAGCCAGTGAAAGAGGGCTTTCTAATCCATTTCCAAAGGATGAAAACACTCTTGAAACACTCTTGAAACACTCTTGAAACGTACTATAACCATACTATAAACATAGTGTAAAATAGTGTAAAATAGTGTAAAATAGTGTAAAATAGTGTAAAATAGTGTAAGATAGCCGTAGCATGATAGATGAATGAAGGAGAGAAGATTTTCTGACTACTACTACTTCTACGGCTATAGTGTCATACTACTACTACTAGATTATCTACTACTACTATACTACAGACTACTATACTAATTACTGCTAGACAAATTAATGCTATTACTGCTAGACAAATTAATGCTACTACTGGACTACTACTAATGATGGATGTAAGGCTTGGGCCATGGACCAAGTCCAAATGGCTTACATTTACTATTCCTTTATATAGTACCACCCCATAGTAGTTCGTGCTATTAATGATCAATTGTCACTCGGAACATGAGATTTAAGTTTAATTTCACTGGAATCGAAGAAATTTACATTTATTATACTTTGTGATTTAATTGCTAGAAAATACTCTCATAGGAATGTGACCTCAAAGTAGTCATTCCAAAATCACCCTCTGAGTCTTCACCCTCTGTCTTCACCTAGTCTTCACCCTCTGTCTTCACCTATTCTTCACCCTCTGTCTTCACCTATTCTTCACCCTCTGAGTCTTTTATTGATTGTTTCAATTATGGCCTAGTCACTAGAATTACTACTACTACTACTACACTATTGCTTGAATATCTACTACTAGACTATTATTACTACTACTAATACTAGACAATCTACAGGCTACAGGCTACAGGCTACTTCCAATACTGACACGACTGTTATGACTACTACTACTATACTAATCACTGCTATTACTAGACTACTACTATACTAATTACTGCTATTACTAGACTACCACTATGATACGACTACTACTACTATTACTAATACTACTAGACTACTACTACTAGACTATCTACTAATAATACTGACTACTACTACTACTACTACTACTAATACTACTACCACTACTACTACTACTAGTACTACTAATCCTAGACTACTTAACTACTGACTACTGACTACTGACTACTGACTTCTAATACTATTACTACTACGGCTATAGTACCATACGTTCACTACTATTACTACTACTACTATACTAATTAAGGCTACTACTACTACTACTAATACTACTATAATGACTAGTACTGCTAGTACTATTACTACTATGACTATCTACTAATAACTACTGACTACTGACTACTGATTACTGCCACGACTTCACGACTTCACTATTCCATTACTATACTGATCACTGGATTATCTCTACTACTCCACTACTCCACACCTCAATACTCATATATTAGTGTATACTACTCTATGATTATAGTTACTTATACTACTCTATGATTATGGTTACTTATACTACTCATAGTGTATACTTATACTACTTCTATGATGGTTACTTATACTACTCTATGATTATGGTTACTCATTCTAGAATGGGTGCAAAATAGGTTGCCTCGGAATAGACCGTCGGAATGGCCCTCGGAATGGCCCTCGGAATAGCACGCTTGGCGAGAGAATCCATGTTAAAACCTTCCACAGAACATTTTCAACTCTCTTAAAATGCTAACATAGTCTCCGGAATTCCAGGATTCCAAAGAACCAATTTATATCATCGTAAGATGGAAAAAAGCATGTATTGCGTTGGTCCTTTTTCTGCTGACCTTGTCTGGTGTACGGGTGCGCTGCCCTCGGAATACCCTTCAGTTCATCAAGATGAAATACACTCATTAAAAACGTCTTCGGACTCATAGTGGACTCACTTTATAAGCTACTCTACTCTATACGATTACTAAGACCAGGAGTTAATTAGTTAAAGACTAAAATACTAAATATATAATATTGTGATTATAACTACTAGACGTATGATGATATTACTGAATTTTAAGTATTTCCCATGGCCAAGGCTTGGCTACAAGATTTGGAATATAAGATGGTAGAAAGATCTCTATGAAGTAGATATGATTGAATATAAATATTCCGTGAATATGACTACTACTAATTACCGGATTATGACGACTAATTACCGGATTATGACGACTAATTACCGGAATATGACGACTATTTACCGGACTATACAATCCTCTGGTACGGATAGTTTACTATTCATGTAGATAATTCTATACCCACACTGTCTATTTTTTTTTTTTTTTTTTTTTTTTTACAGGAAGAGGAGAAGAAGCTCAAATGATAGTTTAGTTTAGTTTATAGAAAGATCAGAATTATGTCAGTAGTAGTGGAGTACTAGTATATTTGGAATGTACGGGTTTATCTGTATTAAAAAAAAGCTTTTGTCTTGGATCCTTTCTCTACTAACTATATACCCTCGGAAAGGTCACGTGACCGGAACCCACCTCTCAGTAGCTCTTTACACAAATAAAATTAAGACTTTTCCATAATATATAGTTATGGCGAAATTCAGGAGATTCCAATAATATAAACCATTTTCAAAAATGTTTTTTGGTGAGGAGGATGAAACGACCTGAGTCAATAGGTCGGAACTGTATATAAGCCCCGGAAGTGCCACTTGGACCCTCGGAATAGGAAACACGGCCACTCAATCAATCATAATTATAAATATCTCCTAATTTTCAAGATCAGACCTTGAATATAAATTTCATATTCTACATATTGGCCAAAACATTCTTATACGTATATGCAGGATCTGTAACATCGACATTTCGGATACACTAGAACCATTATACCAAAGAATAAATATAAGATAAAAAGGTGATAAAAAATAGAAGATAAAAAATGTACCAAAATCCAAATAATCCCTATATACAAGTGAATCATGTCCATAATCATACTGATCATGGGTTGGATAAGGCAAAAAGCCTCTTGGGTCATCTACAATTAAATTTAATTAAGAGATGCAATGAGTAACACTTCAAGAGTCTACCCTGAAAGTTTGAGCTTTAAACCACGAAATTTGGTGCATGTGACGGTACTGAAGTGAGTGTCAGTGATGAGTTGAGATTCGAATGTATATTCTACACCCGTACACCAGGGGATCATTTTATCATAAAGACAAGATGGTCTGACGTTAGTAGTAAGGTGTTATAGTTCGATGGAGCTTTTAGATATTCGGTAAAACATACCAAGCGTCATCAAACTTGTAGAATCTTATGTACTCATCCTTTATATGCATGGGCACCAGGGCTCGTGTCCTCACTCTGAGTCTCTTACATACACACCATCATAGATATGTGTAATTCCTGAGTCACCACAAAAGACAGACAGATAAATGACATACTCTTAGTAGACAATAGGAGTAGGAGGAATTGGGTTAAAAATTGTGGATGTTGTTTTCGAGTACTCAGAAAAGATTGACTCATTCCCATCCACTTATTTTGCACTCACTCTTCGAAGTTTAAGTGATTAACCAACTTCAGTAGTGACTTATGGCCAGTGCCAATTCAAACCATCCTTCACGCTCCACAGTGTATTAGCTCCACAGTGTATTAGCCTTGACAATCAAATATTAAGACAAGGTCAAGAGGAGACATGGATAGGACTGGAAGTGACGTTTAAAGACTAGAGTTCAGTTGATCCCATCTTATGCACGCTTCATTAAACAATCCTCAACCATTCCTTAATCATTATTTCATCACTTACCCCATCCCCTTTCACGACTCTTCCCTTAGTTCCACTGTCTGTCTCATTCCGTCTGGTCTCTCAATCCCTCCACAGCCTCAGTCCACCCCAGTAATCATGCCGTGCTTCAAGTACTTCTAGTACCTCAGTACTACTGACTCTAGTACTTCTAGTCCTTCTGGTCCTCTGGTCCCTCTGGTCCCTCTAGTACTTCTAGTACTTCTAGGGCCATTCTTGTCCTGATCAGGACCTCACTCTTTTTCAGTTCTAATCATCCTGAGGACTTCGTTCTTTTAAGATTTCTCAGTCTTCTCAGTCTTCTCAACTAGTACTCATGTTCAGTAGTCCTTCTGACCCTGTGCAGACTTCTAGCACTTCTAATACTTCTAGACTACCCAAACTTCCAGCACTTCTAGACTTCCAGTAACTAGTAGGGCTTCCAGTGCTTCTAGTACTTCCAGAAAAGGGTAGGGCTCCCAATAGTACTTCCAGTGATATAGTACTTCCAGTGATATAGTACTTCTAGTACTTCTGGTAACACTTCTAGTAACACTTCTAGACTTCTTGAACTTCCCGAGCTTCTAGACTTCTAGACTTCTCTTCAATCTTCGTTCTTCTGAAAATCAATAGAACTTCCGGTAATACAGTAGACTCTCTAGTCAATTTAGACTTCCACTTCTAGTTCCAGACTCTAGTTCCAGACTCTAGTTCTAGACTGGTTCTAGTAATCACTTTCTTGGGGCGAGAGGGAGAACTCGTCGAATGTCATGTAGTCAGTCCCAGGGGCAAAGTCCGCTTCGCCATCATAGTCCTCCGAGTATATATGGTCTAGACGCACGCCCTTCTTGCGTGACTCCTTCTTGAGCTGCTCTTCCTGCTCATACTGGCGATATTTTGCAAGGTATATTTTGAGGGTTTCCGCATAGTGCTCGAAACCTAGCGTGAACGTGGCCCACAAGATATCTTCGCCATTAAGGGTTTTTCTTTTTTCCACGCTACACTTGCTGACGGCCTGAGAGGTGAGAAACGAAATGAATTCCAGTGCACATTCCTGTACACACTCCTTGGCCCCTTTCGAGAGCTTGGCTCGTTCCGGTAATGCTTTCTTCATCACCCTGGTGACGTTGGCTATGGGGAGGTATCGGTCTTGTTCCTTGATGTCGTAGTCGCAGTTGCGCATGTCATACTCACCCTCGTCCTTCATTAGAAAAGGGAGTGAAGGGTAAGGAAGGGGGAATAAAAAAATATGGAAAAAAGGAGGGGGCCGCCTTTATATATTGCTTCTGTAGCTTGCTTTTGTGTTTGTTTGTGTTTGTGTTTGTTTGTTGGGGGACTATTTGTGGAGGTTGTAAATCGGGTGCTTGACGACTATATTTGCTGGACTGAGCGCATTGTCTGCTTAAGTAGATAGCTGCAAAATGCGAGTTCGGACTCGCTGTGTGCACTCAGCACCCACCGCCCATCTTATGCCAAATCAATTGTTTCCGTGTTTTGGTGTTTTGGTGTTGTTTCAGAATTGTTTTAGTTTTGTTTCAGGATTTATAAATTTAGTGTTTCAAAATTGTTTCAGTGTTTCAATTACTCAATGTGGCTTCAGTATTCATTTACTTAATGTTGCTTCAGTATTCATTTACTTAATGCTGCTTCAGTTTAATGAACTCATGTCATTGTTTCAATGGTGTTTCAGAGTTGTTTCACCTTCAATGTTCAGTTCTATGTTCATGTCCAATATACTCTTTGTTATACATGTTCATTTAACCAGGAGGCAACTGGGAAGCGTCCACAACATCACTGGCGTCGACACTCTCCTCGTCCGCGCTCACGTCGTCCAAGGGCGTTCTGGGCAATGCCATCATACCGGATCTGGCAATCTCCAAAATTCCAAATGGCTGCAATAATTGGATGAACGATGACACTCTGGAGGGCTTGGCACTCAACTCCACCACCACGTTGCGGTCGGAGATGTCCACCACTTTGCCGCCAAACTTGTCGGCGATGGTGGAGATGTGCTGCAAATGGGCGTGCTTCTGCCTCAAGGCCTCGGATGGCGCCAAGTTGCTGGGGTGGAATGCACTCTCGTCTGCACTCAAGTCGGGGAGCGCCGACCCTTCGCTGGTGTACTCGTTGTGGGCAGCAATCAAGTCCTGGAAGTACTCGGGGCCCAACAACGAGATCCTGGCCAACAACAACTCTCTTTGCACGATCTCGGCATTGGTGTAGTCCAACACGGCATACACAGGCACCAAGTCCTCGATCTGTCTTCTGGCCTGCTCCACCACCGCATCCTGGCCACGCAAAACAATGGTCATTCTCGACAAGTCCTTTACGGCGGTGTTGCACACGACAAGAGAGTCGATGTTGAAGCCCCTGGCGGCTAAGTGGCCCGACACAGACGACAACACACCGGGCTCGTTCTGCACCAAGCAATTCAACACGTGTTCTTTTCTGGGAGCTTTCGAAGGCACGGGGGTCTCGTACAAGATCGACGACACCGCCGCATCCGCCGACCACGTGGGGTTATCGTACGTGGGCAACGACGGTCTCTTTTGGTTCCGGTGCAAGGTTTTGTATGCCAAGGCGGACGTCGAGGACGAGCTCACCTTGGTTCTTACCTGACGGAGCATGGCAACCCGGGAAGCCACTGACATCTTGAAGTGGAGCTATAAAATAATTAAAGAAAAAAAAGAGTTCAGAAGGTTAATGAAGGCTCTGGATTAGAGTGAGAATGAAGGCTCAAGATGAGATTGAGAATTGAGACACTACGACCGGTGGAAGAGTCACCGGCATTTTTCCGCTCCCCCGCGGCCATGGTGCACGGGTGCAAGCTCCCCCCCCCCCCCCGGTCCTTTCCAGGGCCGATAATCCATTCCTGCGATAATCACTGCGATTTTCAGCCACCAAAAAAAAAGAACATGAAACATGAATTTAATGTAACATGAAACATGAATTTAATGTAACATGAAACATGAAACATGGAACATGAAAATTCATGAAACTAGAGGTTGTGTTACATTCCTTAGCTTAGTACAGAATCGTGTCTACTCTAGTGTCAATGAAGACTTGGTGTGTGAAGAGTAAGTGTATTTATAGTGCAGTTGTAGAGTAGTTTCTTTTACAGTACAGTACAGTATACAGTAGTAATTCCTCCCGATTACACTTTGCTCTACTTCTTGCTCATCTTTTTGTCTAATTGTCTTTTTTCTGTCTAACTTTCGCAATCTGTCTTTTTTCTGTCTTTTCGCAATCCGTCTTTTCGCAATCTGTCTTTTCTGTCTAATTTTGCAGTATATAATCTAGCTCTACATCAAGCTCCTATAATTAATTTTTGTCTATAATTGATTTACACTATATTATCCGTCTACACGAAATGATTTCTACACTACCATAGTCTCTATTCTCCTAGTTTTCCTAAGTCACGTGACCATACTATATACAGGAACCGTGTACTAGACCAGTGTATCATGTACCACACTCTGTATTGGGATACGTCCAAGAATAATACCATAGTCAAAAGCCATATCCAAAAAGGAAAAGAGCCATAGCCAAAATAACAACCCAAAATTTGTCTGGATATGTCTACATGGTTTACCGAGTATGGTGATAATGCGGGGTAGCACAACAACCATAACCTTAATTATTTAGGGCTAAACCATGGTATAAAATAGTACTAAAAGCGGTACTAAAAAAAAAATGCTAGGATGTATGATATGTTCTTCTATGATCCATAAATGGTCTATATCAGTCTGGTCTATATATAAATAGAGTGTATGATGTTCTAGTAGTATCCTCTATGGAATGTTCTGGATGGTCTAGTATGATCTATAGTCTAGATAGTATACAGTCTTGTTTGTCTAGATTCCTATAGTGTGGAATGTCTAGTATGGTGTAGTGTATGGTGTAGTGTATGGTGTAGTGTATGGTGTAGTGTATGAGGTGTACGGGTGTAGTATATGAGGTGTACGGGTGTATTTATGGGGATGTACGGGTGTATGGTAGGATGTACGGGTTATTCTTTAGTCTACTGCTCCCATAGACTTTACCTTCCTCCATTTATTTAGACCTCTATTTTTTTTTACGTACATTTTCTACCATTCTATTGATTTCTTCACTTCTACATTTTTTGTCTATTTGTCTTCATTAACTTGCTTCTCTAACTGCCCCTTTCTATCTACTATATGCACCATCTATTCTACCTATATAAATGGTACACGTGTTCTAAACTCTAATTCTATCTATTTTTCTAAACTTCAACCTTTCCAGCTCTATTCATTTTCTTCTCTAAGTCCGTTTCTTTTTTTCACCGTTTCATCGCTGTTTCATCATTGTTTCTTTTGCCGTGTCTGGAGTTGCCTGTGCGCTATTAAAAGCTCTGCATGCTCGGTGCGGCGCAGAACAATGCGACCATATAAAAGGCTCGGATCGCCCTCTACTCTCCTTTTCTCCTCATGTCTGCTGCTCTCATCAACAGGTCTCTTACAAACACACGCACGGAGCTTGAGTTTCTCCTCGACTCCGAGGTCATCACCAAGGATCTTTATGACTTGCTCATGGCGTCTCTTCCTTCGAAATACCAGAAGGATATGGCGCCTTGGGGGACCGACAAGGTGCCTTTGGTGACGCTAGGCGCGCCCAGTGCCCCTGGAAACGGAACCACTGAGCTGCTTACTGCGGCCATGGCCTCCACGCAAATCGATGATACAAGAAGTAACTTTTCACGGAACACTGTTGCTGCGCCACGGGCTCCGGACGTTCCGGAGGTCCCGCTTCCTCCTAGACCCGCTCCGGTGCTAGGGTACTGCAAGGCGTCATACGATTACGAGTCCAGTGAAGAAGGCGACTTGAAGCTCTCCAAGGGCGTCCGGATCGCTGTGCTCGAACATCTCTCTGCTGATTGGTGGAAGGGCTACAAGCAGGGCGAAGATGCATCCAAGGCTGGCGTGTTCCCAGCCAACTACGTGGCCGTTATATCCGAAGCTGAGTTCAATGCCACACAGTCCGAAAGGTCCGTCTATCCCGATGAAAAATCAACCCATGCAGAAAGGACCGTGGCTCCTCCTTCCTATAACCAGGAATACTCGCCTCCTTCGGGCGCGCCACCCCAGGGCTACCAACCCCCTCAAAACTATGGGGCTCCTCAAGGATACCAGTCTCCACAACCTTCATATGGCGGATACGCTCAATATCCTCCTCCATCCACCAACTACTACCCTCCACCACAACAGGCACAGCCACAGGCACAGCCACAGCAGCCACAGCAGCCTGAACAGGAGCAACCTCATCAGCCCAGCAAAATGGAAGGTCACGTTAAAAGCATAGGAAGCAAGTTTGGAAATGCAGCCATATTTGGAGCAGGCTCCTCCTTGGGCAGTGACTTGATGCGCCTGATCTTCTAGCCTTTGTCATCAAGTTATATCATTATTCATCTTCATTACTCATTTAAATCATTACTCATTTTAATCATAACTCATTTAAATCATTACTGATTTTAATTATTACTCATTCAAATCATTACTCATTGAATCATCGTCAACTCGTGTTCATTCTTGTCTTGTCATTCGTAACTATGTATGTTTACTTTCTGGAGTCCACCACGGTGTTGAGCAACAAAGTGTCGTTGTCCAATAAGATTCTGTTTGGCGAGTTAGCCAATATCATGGCAATTTCTCTGGCCGTATCCAACCGCTTCAACTCAACGTAGTCCTTGGACTTCTTGATGGCATCACCAATCAACTCGGCCGACTTGGCCTCTCCCGCAGCCTTCACCACCAATTGCTGTTTCTCCTGAATGGCCTTGTCCACCACGAAAGCAGCTCTTTCAGCATCCTGCTGAGCAATCTGCTTGGCCTCAACGGCAGCACTGAACTCGGGCGAAAACGTCATGTATGTCAACGACACATCGTCCAATTGGATGTTGAACTTATCGGCACGACGCACGAGGTTTTCCTTGACCAACCTCGAGACCTTTTCTCTTTGGGTGATCAACTGAGAAGCGTTGAACTGGGCAATCACAGACTTCAACACCTCATTGACAATGGAGGGCAAGACCTTCTCGTCGTAGTCCTGGCCCAAGGTCCGGTAGATGAGCGGCAACTGTTGCACGTCGGGCTTGAACAACACACGACACGTGATGTTGACCATCTGCAAGTCCTTGGTGCCCGTCAACGACGACACATTTCTGGGCTTGGCCCGCACGTCATACACGATGGGTCTCTGGAACCATGGCATGATGAAGTGGGTGCCTTCAGGGTAAATCTGAGGCTGCACACCCTTCAACCGGGAGTACACAAGGGCTCTTTGACCTCCGTCCACGTTAAACAAGGCATTTTGAGCCAAGAAGGTGACTCCTCCCAAGAGGATGAGGCCTCCGAACCCAGCAAACATGCCCAAGGGCGACTTGGGTGGGGAGCCTCCTCCGGTGCGGGCTCTGGCGGCCCTGCGTTTCAATTCTTGCGACAATCTCTGCCAATTAGGATCGTTCATGCTCTCAAATAGTGCCGTTTTGGTGTTGGTCTACCTGGGGATGGATTCCTGGGGGTGATTTTCTTTGGTTTGCCTTTGGTTTCTTGGTGCGCATTTTTTCCAGATTGACTCCGCGCATTGCCGCGGGTTATATGCAGTATTTTGCACCCTCCAAAGCCCATAAGCACTAGAGTGGCACTCCCTCGTAGTCATTCTCCTTGTAGTAATTGGTGATTGTTTTCCTCCAGTGTCGCCTGCGGTTCGTGTGGATAGGACTGGAGGAGAATTTCTCGCAGAAAATCAAGAACAAGAGGAAGAGCGCCACCAAGCTGCTTGGTGCAAGGCTCTTGATGAAGCTGCGTGTGGTCACCACCTCTTTATATGGACAGAGAGCGTAGGGCCCACCGGAGACAAAACACCCAGCGACGGTGATATCGTTCAAATCGATCCAGATCGGGAGACTGATGTTTCTGCTGCGGAGAAGCGAGAGAAGCGAGAACTGCTCGATGCTCAGCCGAGGTACTCCCACACTGAACCCGCGAGGACACTCCACGTTGGTGAGCTGGAAAAAGGTGCTCTTTCTCTCGGAGATTTCCCACGAGAATGGGTTGGAGTTGTTCTTACATGCCCAGCGCATCTCGTCGTAGCAATTCAGCACACTCCATCCCTCTTGGCCCACGGTGACACATTGAAATGCGCTTTGGGAGGCCGACGAGCTGTACCACGATTCGTTGCGTGTAACAGCATTGTTGGTTTCGTTCATTGCAATTTGCACTGGTTGGAGTGGGGCCCACGACCAGTAGGACCTGGGGACAAATTGTTGGAGTAGACCGTCGATGGTGGCTCCATTTTCGGAACCCAGGGATTTGTTCAAATCCCCTTCGAATTGGTAGTTAGACGAGTTAAGCACCGTGGTCAACCCGCTCTTGAGGTATTGCGTGATGGAGTCGTTGGTGAACGCAGTGTTATCGGAATCTATGACCATGCGGAACTGGGAGCGGTTGACGATTTGCCCGAACGTGGAGCTGGAGCTGGAATGGCTATAAATCTCGTCGATTTGCTGGGCCAACGTATCATTCTCTAAACTGTCCACCAATGGAGAAAAGTCCGTGTGGTTGGGGAAAAAAAGGAGGTTGTGGTCCAGGGAACTGAACCGGTAGGCCGAAGAAGACGAGTTGGAGAGCTCGTTACGCATGACAAACGGTAACACCCTCTTGTATAAGGAGTAGATGAGTTCGTACTGCGACGGGAACGACGAGTTGTAGAACTTCTGGCTGCTATCGTCGGATAACGAGGCCTTCGCCAGCTCATATTCGGACGGGCTGAAGAGGTATGTCGAGAGGGGGCTGAGCGAGGCTTGGAGGGTGGAATTTCCCACGGCCAGAAGAGCCTTTTTATAATTGGATTGCATCGCTAGGGTCTTCCTGTCATGGGTCTTATTAAAGGAGGAAGAAGAATTAAAGGGATGCAGGGAAATGGTCTTGAGGTTGAAAGCCAACTGGATAACATTAGCTTCCAAGCGCACATTGGTCCGGGAAAGGTATGTTTCAAACGACTCCAAAAAGTCGCTGATGCCAAAGGATGGCTGACATTTATAAGTATGGTTATTCCAGGGGATTACCACGGGTCGAGACATGTCCAGCGTCACATTTAGCGGAAACGGAGCTGGACAGAGCTGCCACGTGCTCGTATACTCGTTCCAGTACAAGTCTAGCATAAACATACTAGTCTTCAAGTCGAGGAACATCGACACATAGTCCAACGAGGCGTTGGAATAGCCCACCTGATCAAAGATGATTGTATTGAGCGAAATGCCAAACGCCGTGAGCTGGTCAACAGGAATGATGGCCGAGATGTCTCTCTGGGCTATGAAGGCATTCTCATATGCACCCAACATGGCCACTGTCTCAGATAAGTCCGCAAGGCAGCCCGAAACCCATAGTAGGAGGATAGCAAACATATTTATAAATGGTTTACAAACGTAGAATATTAATGGATTTGTGTATTCCTTCCTATCTATGTATGCCTGTATGTCCCTTTAATCAGTGTGTAGTAAGGGTGCGTGATGAAACAGATACATGCACACTAGGTGAGAAAGCATGCAGGGGGAAATTTTATAAATACTCATTGATCAAACCATCAATTTCGAGACCCCATGGAAAATGGCCTCCAATTCTGGATCCCCTGAAATCGGCGAGTCTGGGTCTTTCCAAGCATTGGGTAAAATCCCCACTGACTTGGACCCCCAGCCATTGGCTGTTGAGTGTGTTTACACGTACCTAGACGATACCATGAGATCAGTCACCCGCTTTGAAACGCCTCCTACAATCGACTCGCCATGGTTATTATATGGCAAGCCCGAAGTGCTGGTTTTCTATGCCAAAAGAGAATTAGTGTCGTTGCCCGTTATGGGTAAGCTCGATAGCTATAGAGATGTGATTCCCGTTCAATTGGGGCCGGCTACGGCTAACCGCATCCGTGAACTCTACTACCGGGTGGTCAACTATTTTGCTGATCAATCGGCCATCCACCATGAATACTGTTTCCGAACCCCCGAAGGGTTCAAGGCCTGTCTTAATGGAGCCGAGAGTGAGATCCTCGAGGTGGCCCATACGTTGGATGGCCAGTTCTCCTCAATCATCAGACAATGCTCTGCAAATACGCTCCAAATGCCCCCCATTTTTCCCAAGGAATGGGTGGATACGGTATTGATCCCCAGCTGGATCGAGGCCGGCTGGTTGGCCGACAAAATGTACTATACTGCGGGGAAAAAACAGGCCCTCCAGAAAGCTTATAGGGGTAACATCATGCATTACGTGGGCTACTTGTTGGCTAACCATACGTCGCGCTCTATTATAGCGCAGGAAATCAGCATGATCTACGAGTCACTCCTTAAAGATGACGGGCTCTTTTTGTCGTTTCATCAGGCACTCAACCAGTGCTTACTCCCGGAGACCGAGCCGTTTATCTCGCGCATCCAGAACCTTGTGTTGAGAATGGAAGAGCATAACCATTTGTTTGAATCCCGGAAAACCATGGACTCCATAAAACCGGATCTGGAGGGATACTCTAGTCTGAAGGTGCCATGGAAAGGACAAATTCCCAAGGGTCCGAATTTCAAATCATTCAACCAGGGCCCAAACAATAGGCCATACTCCCAGGGTCCATACAACAAGCAAAACCCCAAAAACAGTTTTATTCCTGGAAAAAAGGGAGTAAACTTTGAAAAATTTGCGGCCACACAGCGGAAGAAAGCGCAGCATGTGCCGAAACCAAACAAAAAGCCCAAGTTTGAAAATCCACCGGACAAACCCGCGTCTACTGACACTAAGAATCTTGCCACACCCTGAATACTGAATACTAGCCATAATGATGTAACTAGAGTATATAATGAGTATTCGTGGAAAAGGTGGCTCTAGCAAAATGTACAATTATATACTTCTGAACACAGTTCAAATTTCGATAAGGTTCTACCAGGCTATGGACACTATTACACTGGTGTACTGGTGCAGCCTCACAGAACTAATACATAGTCGTACAATAGTACTGGAAAACAGTAGACCTTAAATATTTCTCTATCTCTAGAAATTGTCAGTACACTACTACACAGACAGTCTATGTGAATAACTATATTTAGTATATTCAATCAGTATTCCAAGAGTGTGTTATATGCAGGAGACCCAAGATACACTAGACAGAAAATTGACTAGCTACTCAAAATGAAGTGTAAGATTATTAAGCCTCCTCAAAGAAACCAGTACCTCCATTATACAATTACAAGTACTTACTCAGTGATACGATCCCCATATTAGTTCTATAGCACTTCTGCTATCCTGCAGGCTGCATAATCATAGGACACATGTTCCAAGATCTTAAATATATGTTTCTGATAGATCATGAAATAACTAAAACGTATAATAGACAGAATTAGACAGAAGTAGATATAATTTGACAGAATTAGATATAATTTGACAGAAGTAGGTATAATAGACAAAATTAGACAGAATTAGACAGAATTAATAGAAGAAACTGAATGACAGAGACTTACATGCAGGTATCATGACATCTGGTGCAGGAATAAACTGGACCTTATAAATTGAAGTGAGTAAATATGTCAGAGAATTGTTTCACAATTGTTTCTCCTCTAAATATTTACTTCCTCCTGAGAAGGTCACCTTGAGCTCCCCACTACAACCGAACCAGATCAAGAGTACTGCATACAAAGTATATCAAAGACAAAGGACAAATTAAAGGAAGTGGAAAGTGTAAAAGAGAATCTTTAAAGATAAACTATAATATGGACTGTACTATGAACTATTGGATTCTGGTAAATGACGGTCTGATCGAGGATTTTTGGTTGATTTAATTGGTGGTATGGCTGCATTTCTAAGTATATGGTGTCAGTAAATGTGGAGGTTATGAGCACTGTTGAACTTATGAGACTCGCACGTCTCATACGGTGCGAGTCTCATACGTTCTGCATATTGAATCTTGTGAGAAGAGCATGTGCTTCATGTTGAACCTGTTGAACTTTATGCCTTTGCTAGTTCATAAGCTGGTACTCTTACGTAATCAGTCTCTAATCCTCTAGTCATTGTGGCACTTTTGCTGCCACTTCAGTTATTTGTATTCTGATCTGTCTCTAAACTAACACTAGGAAATCGCTATTTCCTCTCCTTAACTGAGCTGATTTTATACCCGTAAAACCATATAAGTGGGACTTCCATCCTTATGTAGTCGCCATCCTTATGTAGTCGCGGCATGTCCATTCGGGGCCACGTCACCCGGAACCTTCGCCACCTCCTGTATGTAAAAAGACCACGATCTGTTTCATCTGCTCTTGCTTATATGCAGACACGTGAGTATGCAGTACATCAACAGATGTACAGGTTCCTCACGTTCAACAGGTTCCTCACGTTCAACAATACCTGGTGCTTTGGCTGAACTAGACATCACTCTAGATTTTTACACTGTAATCCGTATACATAGTAATATCAGTATTACATCTACTATATCCAGGCCCATTATACACTCCCAATACTCCTACTTCTTATACTCTTCACACTACACTATCCCACCATACTATTTCCTATGCCTGTTATCCCCACACTCTTCTCTCTATATATACTTTTCTGTACTCTATACTTTTCTGTACTCTATACTTTTCTGTACTCTATACTTTCCTGTACACTATACTTTCTTGACCTACTACTATTTTTATTATAGAAGTATGGTTGGAGAGTGGTTTAGTGGTTTAGTTCTGGCATTATTCTCATTCTTATGGTATTGATATCTTTTGTTTTCGCGTTTCTAATTCATGTGCGTGTCGCGGAAATGTACCAAAATGTAGAAACCAAGTAAAGAGTCTAGAAAGACTAGGAAGGCGCCAAAAAACCAGAATTGATCGTAAAGATCTGAAAATTGAAACATGCATTATTTTCTATGGTCTAGACCAATTGTTTGATTTTCATTGATTTTCACCGAGTGTCACCGATTTTCTCCCACTTCTTCCGGAGTTTTACGTAGGCCCTACCGTAGAGGAGGTCTTCGCACCGTAGCCACGCGTAACTCCACCTCTGTCTTTTACGCGTTAACATTAACGTCTTCATTATCTGTCACGTGCGTTTCATTGGCTAACAATAACTCCTTTAAGTATGAAACTTTAAAGCTCAATTCAATTTTTGTATTCTTATTTTTTTAACTAATCTTGGAAAATCCTTATTCCTAATCAAAAGCTGAGCTGATTCTATATTCTCTTATAAAAGCAACTTACTCGCCCCTTCTATATTTTCCCTATTCAATGATACGTAGACCTGAATTAGTCTAGACCCATCTAATATTATTCTCTTAGAAGAGACTCTCATTGAACATTGTTCTTCCCAAGACAATGTTCAACATGTTTCATCTGGCCATATTGCGAATGCGCTACCGTATGAGACGTGCGAGTCTCTTACCTTCAACACTGTCAAGCATACGCTAAATGGAAGATCAATCGCTGCAATTCACCATTTTGGAGGGGCTCAACATCTTGCAAAAACAAGCCGTCACGGCTCCGTGTACAGGAGTCCTCCAGATCATTGCTGGGCCTGGAACAGGCAAAACAAAGGTCATTGTGTCTCGAGTAGCTTACCTTCTTCTCCATGAGAAGGTTCCTCCTGAAACCATCATCGTGACCACCTTCACCAAAAAAGCAGCCAATGAAATGATCTCCCGCTTGCGTGAGTTGCTTGTGGGTACAGAAATCAACGTGTCCAAGCTTCTTGTGGGCACGTTCCATAGTATCTGCTATAGGATCATCCAGAAGTGTGGGGGATGGTTGGATCTCAATGGGTTTACTATTGCCGATGAAAAGGACTCAAATAAGATCCTTAAGGATGTTCTAGGGAAGAAAATCTCCGCTCTGGAGTGGGCATTGTTGGAGAAGCTCAACGAGAAGGAAACGGCTCCGTTCAAAGGGGGCCCGGGGGAGAAAAACAAGGGCTACGATGCCAAGAAGATCAAACGGCACATTTCGTCGGCCAAGGCTGCAGGCTGGACTCATCAAGACTACTCCAAGAGTCCAAAGGCTAACAAGCTCGTGGAATTGGTCTATACACACTACCAGGCCCAACTTCGCCAGTACAAGCTCATGGATTTCGACGACTGCCTTCTCTATTGCCATAAGATCATCACGGAGTATCCTGCTCTAAATCCTATCCGGCACACGCTAGTGGACGAGTTCCAGGATACAAACGAGATCCAGTTAAGGCTTATGTATGCCTTTGCAAGCGGTGCCTCCGACAATCCCCGGTTTCAACATAACGTCACCATTGTAGGTGACCCTGATCAGAGTATCTATGCCTTTAGAGATGCACAGCTGATCAACTTCGACAAAATGCGGCTCCATTACTCGGCCATGTCGTTGCCTTGCCAAACCATTGTCTTGGAGGAGAACTATCGCTCTACTTCCAGCATCTTAAAACTCTCCGAGGCGGTCATGCGGCAGCAAAAGGACAGAGCAGGGAGGATGCTTAGTTCCAATCTTTCTGAAACCTTCAAACCCGTTCATGCTACTCTTTCGTCGCCTGATGAGGAGGCAAGGTGGATCGCGCACAATATAGAGTACTTGACCAAGCTCCCCGGAAATGTTGTTGCCCATTCCGATATCTCTGTATTGGTTCGGACTGCTTTTCAAACACGAGCCATTGAAAACGAGTTTGTCAGGAGAAAAATACCCCATCTCTTGGTCCGGGGAAGGGCATTCTGGGACCGCAAAGAGGTGGCCATCATTGTGGATTACCTCCGGTGCATGGTCAACAATAATGACCGCCTTGCGTTCATGAGGACGCTCAATTACCCCAAAAGAGGGTTTGGGACCAAAGCCATTGCTGATATTGAGGACATGATAGACAAGTACCAGCAAAAGTCGCCCGAAACCCTGACCTTTGAGATCTTACAAGAAGGCTCGGAGAACCTGAAGTCTTTATCACCTGCGTTGAGGCAAAAGCTTAAGAGCTACATTAGTTTTATTTCAAATGCCAGGGAGGTGTTGGATACAGAGTTTACTTTTGGAGGAAGAAATACCACGGAGAAATTGGGTGAGCCATTTACCATCACAGAGGAAGACAAGGCGAGGGCCACAGACAAAGTGTTTTCCCACATCTACCAGCATTCCGGGCTCCAAAAAGAGTTCGAGGCCGAACAAGAGATGGAGCACAACATCTCCGAAGTGAAAACGCAATTGATGTCTTATGAGTTCCGAGAAGAAGACGATGAAGCTCTTGGTCAAGGGAATGGCACCCCGATGCCACAGCCAGTGTCTGAAATGACTGGTTCCGCGTTCATCACGCAATTCCTCGAGCTGTTGTCTCTCTACGATGTCGACCCAGCCAAAGTGGACGATGTCCAGGCCTTGCTGAAGGTATCCATCTCAACCATCCATGGAGCCAAAGGGCTCGAGTGGCCTATAGTGTTTATTCCTGGGGTCAGCGAGAACTTGCTTCCAGCACTGTTTGCCATGGGCGATGGAGACCCGGAGTGCATCAACGAGGAGCGCAGATGCTTCTTTGTTGCTTTGACCCGAGCAAAGCACATGTTGTTCATTTCTTCATATACAGAAACGGACAAGGAAGGGAAATGGGGGAGAAAACCCATCAACAAAGTGTCGAGGTTCATGGTTAATTTGAGCTACATGTGCAGTCAGGAAATGGAGCTCAACTCGGCCCCCAACTTGTCCATGTTCTATGCCTTATTTAAACTCTCCTTTGACCCGGAACTGCTTGATATAGAGGCTTACCATGACAACTACCTCAAGCAAATGAAGGTCTACGTCAAAAAGGAGCAGGCTGAGGAGCCCGTTTCTACATTCACTACTGCAGGACAGGTGAAACGGAACAGAATGAATTCTGGAAAAGGCTACGGATTCAAGGCACTAAAGTCCAGGCCAAGTGGGTCGAATGCCCTGGAGGTTTCACTGGATTCTGCACCCAAGAGAGCCCCAGGTTACGTTCTCGCCAGGACCACGGCTCATGTGGAATCTGCAAGCACGAGTACTTCCTCGAGTGCACTGACAGTTACACTGAACAATAGGGCCCCAGAGTATGTTATTAAAAGAGTCAGGCACAAGAAGAGACTCGGCACACGGTAGGTGTGGCCAGGAAAGAGACTACACTATGCAAGGTAAATACTTCTTCGATTCTACAAAAAATACACACGGCAGCGAGGCTACTTCGTAATTTGAAAAGACCAGGGGAACTCCAAGTGCACGGTCTTATCGTCGTCGATGAACTTGGTGATGGCCGAGTAGGAGCCACGGGCAAACATTCCGGACGGAGCCTCCACGGCGCCAAAGGACTTCTCGTAGTAAGGCTTATCGGTGGTGCTGGGGGCATAAGAACCAAGGGGCTCCTCAAGCTTATCCACCCGAATGCCCGCCTTCTTGACGGAGTGCAAGTACTTCAAGCCCGTGATGATCTCGTGCTGCACGCGGAACTTGATTTGCAACTCGTACACGGACTTCTCCTTGATGTTGAACTTGATTTCGGTCTTCAAAGTGGCACCATCTTTATCCTCCAACGGCAAAATGACGGAAGGCAAATCTGGGTTCTCGGGAAACACCAAGGCCATCTCCACAATCACCACAGTGCGCTTGTCGCCGGCAGCAACAGCATATGGCGCCGAGTCAGCAGACAAGCCAAGCGAGGCCTTCCACTTAGCAAGACTCTCATCCTCGGCATCAAGCTTGGTGTATTCCTCGATGGTCTTTTTCTCTCCAACGGTATACCCTTCAACAGGTTCTGGGGTCAAATCCTCCTGAGACATTTTTGTGGCGTAGAATTGGTGGTGAGCGTCAAGAGTGTTATTACGTGGAGTAGGGCGGCAGATTGCGGCAGTGCAGGATTCTTCTCATGCCTTTTGGACAGAAGCGCACTCAGCCGTCGCTGTCTCGGCTAACCTACCGCACCATTCCATCTCCTTACAACCGAAAAAAATCACCTCAAGGAATCCCCAGTAGAGAAGTTCCCACCAATAAAACTTTTGGAGTAAATTATCAAGGACCTTTTGATTAGTAATCCACCATGGTAGATTATAAAACTTAATTAAAATTTTTTTTCTACACGTGACTTGACAATGTCAAGAGATGTGATTGATTGAATTAGTAGAATAAGAAATAAAGGTTTGGTGACTGATGTAAATATTTGAGGTGGAAATGAAGTGAAGTAGAAAAGTGTTTAAGGTAGAAAGAAAGGTGAAAAAAAAGTGAAATGGTAGGAATGCTGTGAGAGTTGGTGAAGTGAAAAGAGGTTTATTGGTTCGGTGGTTCGGTGGTTCGGTGGTTCGGTTGGGTTTATTATGGGTTGATCTATCTTTAGCACGTGGGTAGAATGCAGCTTCCAAGTAATAGGGTAAGTATGGAAGAGAAAGTGGGAGAAATGGGAGAAAATGGTAGACAGGATTATGAGATGGGGCTGAGTTCTGAGGCATGACCATGAATGATAGTCTGTGGTGAATGTTTAGTGTGCTATTATTGGATCACTGTGAGAATGAATGGCATAGCCGTGCTTGGTGAGTTCCGGGGCTTATATGCACGATAGAAACATTATATACAGGCACACATGCTTATATACAGCCACAGTGGATTATATACAGTTCCGACCTCTTAACTCAGGTCATTCATTCCTCCCGAAACATAATAATTTTTCTAAAGAAAACGCGTTTTTAGACTCTCTTCACTTTTAAAACAATCATATCCCTTCAAGAACCAGTAATCTGGTATGTGTGGATATTTACCGTAAAAACAGCGTTTTCACGTGCTCTCACGTGACTTATGCACTTTTGTGGCCCGAATAGGCACTTCCGGGGCTTATATCCAGTTCCGACCTCTTGACTCAGGTCATTTAATTCTCCCCACCGAAACATTTTTTTCTGTAATTCATGTATTTCTAGACTCAACTTGAACTCAAGATAGTCATATTCTCCCGAAAACTTTGTATCTGGAGTGTGTAGACAATGAAAGGAGTGAATGATCCAGTCACGTGACCATTCCGAGGAACTACTCTGAATTCTCAACCACTCATCAGTACAAGATAAAAATCTACCAATATAATTAATTTCTTGACCAGGCGAAGTCCAGTATTTATCCGTATCATTTTAGTAAATTCTCCAATATCTGCGAGTTATACCCCATGGATCAGTATCCATTGAGGTATATTGGTATGGTAGCCATTGGGGTTAACAGTGGGTATTAGACAAAGAAGTAATTCTTTGGTATGGTGCTTGGTGTACTGATGAATATCCTATATATAAACTCTCATACCCGAGTCTCAAGAATGGTACATACAATCTGCTCAACCATGTTCTTTATAAAAAAGTGAATGGAGTAGTGGGTGCGAATCTAAGATAATCTAAAATAGTAAGTAATGTGTACGGAGCTAAAACGAGCATTGAGGCCCACAAATTACGCACCGCACCGTGCGCTAACTTCCATTGCCTCTCACTACCCATCCACACATGAGCAGCCAGGAAGAAGTAAGTGACAATTTAGACTTTAAATGAAGTGGAACCTTTTGATCATTTGAATTTATATTAACCTTAAGATTAGGCTCAAACGCTTGGCCCGCTTGGCCCAGGCCTCACCCTCTCCTCAGGTTTCCAAGCCCCAGGAAAAGCCCCAGCAGAAGCTGGAGATGAAGGGGGTTGAAAAGCTGGAAAGGTATGAAAAGTTGGATCCTAAACCAAAGATAGACTCTATTGAGACGAAAAAACTCAAGACTGTGGATGTGAATACTCAGTCCAGGCCAAGTCCCCTGATGTCAAGTGTCTCCAAATCAACCACTACTCCTGCTTCTGCTTCTGCCCCTGCTTCTGCTTCTGCTCCTGTGTCGCCTCCTTCCGACCAGGAAATTGATGCGAGGATCAGAGAAGATATTTTGGACTTGTTCAACTTTGGATTTGGAGATAAACCCCACAACTTCATGTCGTTGGGGTCCGAGGCCTTGTTGCGCCCCGACTGCGTGGATGAGATCTTCGTGGAGATCTTGACGGAATTGGGCGTTCCAAACGGCCAGTTGCCCATTTTGTATCTTTACGGAGTCTACACCAAGGCATTGACCATGAAGAGAACACACTACAAGAAGGACCTGTTGTTCGAAATGAGAAAGGCCTTCTTGAACTCCATCATCCTGTTCTGTGCTTCCTACGGTCTTATTTGCTTCCAGATCCCTGATATGATTCTTGGGAACGACTTGTCAGCAACTGTTCAAAACTTGGTGCGGAAGCAGGATCTTCACGCCTTTTTGGTGGATGTCTTGGCCAAGGCTGCGGAGCTGGATGCTGTTTTGGACGTTTGCAACAATATCTTCCCGCAATTGAAGCTGTTTTTGGATACCCTTAGCATTGCTTCGCCTGAGTTGTCCGCACATCTTATGCTCTGGGAGACGTTGGTGTCGTTAAAGCCCGTGAGCTCCATTTTCTCTCAGCTTGATCTTTTTGGACCGCAAAACCGTGAAGATGGATTGGACTTTGAGAACAACACGCTTTTGGGGTCTCTATTGAAATTATCTCCTTTGAGTGCTCAAGCTTCTTCGTCTTACTTCTTGAATGGAGATATCCAAGCCTCGGAGTTAACACTCACCAACTCGGAGTTGGCGTCTAGGTTCTCATCTATCCATAGTGAGTTCAAGGCTGTTTTCGACCGCTTATACTTTATATCGGAGAAGTTGGTGCGAGGCTCTGCTCAAACAAGACAAGACTTGATGAAATGGTTTGCTGACTTGGCCAACGCTTCTCATTTGAGAACCGGCTCTTACTCCAACCCGGCCAAGTTGGCCTCGGATGCTTTGATGTTTAACATCTCTCTCATTCTCATCCGGTTGAGTTTGCCCTTTTTGGATTACCCAGTGTACTCAAAACTTGACAAGATCGAGCACAACTATTTCGGCCCCAAAAACAAGTTGTTGAAGGTGGTGGAGGAATCTAGAGTATACGCTTCAGCAAAAGAGGCCGACGAGTTCTATGCTGATTCCATTGATGAGGAAACGAACTTCATTTCCGACTGCTTCTACTTGACCTTGACTTACCTCCAGTATGGTATTGGAGGTATGATTGCCAACTACGATAAACTCAAGAAACACCAGCGTTCAAGCAGACAGCAATATGAGTCTCAAATCAGAAGATTGGGGTCCAACAACCGTTTGCTCTCAGTGTTCCATACCTTCATCAACAAGAACAAGTGCTCGATGTGGGCAATTGAGGCGATCTTTTTCGACCGGCCCCTCAACATGGAGATCTTTGATTTTATAGTGGGATCGGCCCAATTCTTCACTAGATTGATCGACCCTAGTCATAAGCACCCATCGCCAAAGCTATCGATTCCCATCTTCAAAGCCGAAAAGACCAGCGAGCTAGATGACCAGGACTTTCTCAAAACAAAGACACCAATTCCTTGGAAGTTTGTACCGGAATACTGTTTGGAAGGAATCATCAGCTACTGCAAATTCGTGTCTAATTTTTTCCGCAATCCATTGGCAAACAATGATGACCGGGTTTCGGTGGTGGTGGAGTTTCTTGTGATTTTGTTGAGATGTCCAGAACTCATAGGAAATCCTCACTTGAAAGGGTCAATTGTTGAGATTATCTTTGGGGGAATATCTGGGCATCAAGGTGAAAAGGGTATTTTCAAAGATTTATTCAATGGAAATAAGCTAGTGCAAGACAATGTGTTGTACTCGTTGTTGGACGTCTATGTGACGATCGAAAAGACCGGAGCATCTTCCCAGTTTTACGATAAATTCAACAGCAGATTCTACATCTCGAGCATCATCGAGAAGTTGTGGGAAAACCGCTTTTACAAGGACCAATTGAGCGAATTATCCAGCAAAAAGGTGGACTTCTTCATCCGCTTTATTGCCCGCATGTTGAATGATACCACATTCTTATTCGACGAGTCGTTCAATGAGTTGAATGCTATCCACAACATGCAAGAGGAGACGCAAAAGAGAGAGAATGGCGGCGAAGCCAATGAGGAAGAGTTTGGGACTTCGGAAGAGCTCCAGGAGAGATTGCTGCTGGCCGAGAAGAAAGCTAGATCCTACATGGGCTTGGCCAACCAGACAATGATTCTCTTCAAGTTGTTCACCGAGCAAGTGCCCGAAGGCTTTACGATTCCAGAGCTTGTGGACCGGTTGGCCGGGATGTTGGACCATAACTTGAGTCTAATGGTGGGCCCCAAGTGCTCCAACTTGAAGGTCAAGGAGCCGGAGAAGTACGAGTTCAACCCCAAGGCCACGCTTGGTGACCTTTGCATAATATACCACAATCTTGGGCAGCAGGAAAAGTTCATTGAGGCCGTCGCTTCGGATGGGCGGTCGTTCCGGCTCGAGCACTTTGAAAGAGCCAAGGAAATCCTCTTCACCAAGACAAACGTTCCGGAAAACATCATCGGCCGGTTCTACGCATTTGGACAAAAGGCCGAGGAGAGAAGAATCGCTATTGAGCACGAGGAGTTGGAGATGGGAGACGCTCCAGACGAGTTGCTTGATCCTCTCATGTACACACTCATGGTGGACCCGGTGATCTTGCCTGGATCCAGGATGACCATCGACAGGTCCACCATCAAGGCACATCTTCTCAGTGACCCCACGGACCCGTTCAACCGTATGCCGTTGAAGCTTGAAGACGTCATTGAAGATACAGAAATGAAGCAGAAGATCGACGACTTCAAGCTGGGAAAGTACAAGGCATAGTTATTCCAGTACTAATGTACTAGTATATAGTCTATAGTGTACTAATAGTACTCTACTAGTAATATGGCATTACTGCGGTAATACTGTTATCCTCTATTAGATAATCTTCTAATTGGTCTGTGTAACAGAACCTGTTTGATACACTATGCTGAACATTAGAGTTCCCATGGTTACCGAATCGTATATTATATTACTACCATGATATGTAAGTTTAAGCCTTGATAGCAAAGTTCTTCTTTGGGAAGGCATATCTTTGCTTTCTGGTCTTCTCGGTGACTCTGGCAGCGTCCTCGGCAGACAAGGCTCTTCTCAAAGCTCTGGTCTTCTTGACTCTCAAGTCGGTTGGGAGGAACTTCTTGCCGGCGTACAACTCTCTGACGCTTTTTCTTTGGGTTTGGTTAATGACAGTCAAGACTCTGGCGATGTTTCTTCTGGCAATGGCGATTTGAGGCACAGCTGGCTTGGTCAACTTTTGGACCTTCAAAGAAGCCAACTCCTGCTTCAATTCAACCAATTGTTGCTCCAATTGTTCTTTGGACTTGCTTCTCAATTCGGCGACGTTGATACCAGCCTGATGTTAGTATTCTGAGACAAAAATGTCTGATCCTTTCTTTTTGTCTCTTTCTTTCTTACTTTCTTTATATTCTCTCCTCTATTCCGTGTCTATTCTCTCTTTTCTGAGTCTGTCTGTTTCTACATCAGATGGTTCAATAAGGATTGGGAATCAGTGGCTTCAGACGACAAGGAGACAAGGAACATGAGGAACATGACATCAAGAAATCATAGGATAATAGGACAATCAATAGGATCAACAGCGAGATTGGGATGGGCTTCACATACCATTTTGTGTGATGTGTTGTAAGTGAGACGGAAAACGAGACAAAATTTTCGTTGAGGAAGAGCGCTCGGCGCCTGCATGGACTGCGCGAAGACCTGCAGGGAGTGCGAAAAATGTTGTCACGTGTGATTAGGGCTCAAGCCCTCGTTTATTGCAGCCGTCTCCCTCAACAATATCAATACGAGTATTGAAGATACTACGATTACTTTATGATACTGATCCCGATGTAGAAATCCTAATTCTAAAAGAGATTCACCGGTGTATAAATAACAAGTCTTGTACTCATGGTGACAGTCTAAGACTGAGCTCTATACTAGTATTAAGTTCACACCACATCAAGAACTCCCCACCAAATAACTACTCCTACACTGTCATACTCTACTATTCTACCACTACCACTCTATACTACTCTATACCACTCTATACTACTCTATACCACTCTATACTACTCTATACTACTGACTACTGACTCTGACTACTGACTACTGACTCTGACTACTGACTGCTGACTACTGACTGGTGAATGAAAGTTTATGTATATATGAGTAAGCAGAGGATGTATAGATTGTATGTGAAGTGTACTAAGTGTGGATTCCTCAGTTCTGTTCCATCACTAGTTATAGTCTGGATTTACCTTCCATAGTCCACACAATAGTCCATCAATTTCTATACCTATAATAGTCTAATCTGTACCTACATGTATGCCTCTTATAGTATTTATACCAGTCGAGTATGGTAAGGACTGGTATTCTTTTCTATCACACTTGTACACCATACTATGCTTCTCCATGAACCTTGCTAGTTATTCCATTCCTATAATACTAGATTTATTTCTGCAGTGCACTTGTGAATTGATAATATAAAACATTGACTTATTCCTAAAGTACTAGAGTCCTACAGTACTAGAGTACTAGAGTACTAGAGTATAGAGGATTAAGGGGATCAGATGACCATGGAGTACGTACTCCCGAGAGTATTAAGGACTATCCAAGAGTTTCTGTACAAGTCATAGTTAGACCGATATGTATATAGTATCTCCATCACTACTATACTAATTACTACTCTAATACAGTCCCTACTCTACCACACTAATCTTCTACAGTACTTACTCTACCATAGGAATATACTCTAATACAGTACTCTTCTACAGGACTATACTCTAATACAGTATACTCCACTAAAGTGTACTCCACTAAAGTGTACTCTAATACAAGACTACTCCACTACACTCACTACTCTACCACAGTACTTACTCTTCTACAGTCACTACTCTAATACAGTACTTACTCTTCTACAGTCACTACTCTACCACTATATTCTTATACAAGACTACTCTAATACGGAAGGGTACTTTAATACAGTATACTCCAGTTAAGTATACTCTACCACAGTACTATTCAAGAGTTGTACCAGTCAGTGCTTTTCTATTCCACTCTATTCCACTCTACTCTATTCCACTCTACTCTATTCCACTCTACTCTATTCCACTCTACTCTATTCCACTCTACTACAGTACTCTACCCTACTCCAATTTACTATTACAATCCTTAAATTTGTGGTCTATAGATGCTGTGGTAAGTTTATGCGGTCGTAATCTTGAGACTGCGACTGAGTCTGAGACTGACTGAGTGAGGATGCGCGGACCATACTGCTGCATCACTTCAATTCCTAGTGAGTAGTTCAACTTCTAGTGAGTAGTTGGAGTATTACCTCACCATCACATCAACATAATTCATACAGTCACACAAAGTACATATAAAAATACACACTAAATTCTTAACAAGTACAATAATGAAATACTAAAGAAAAACACTAAAGAAATAGAATATAGGATTTTTTTTATTGGTTCTTTAGTAATTTGTAATCCAAATGATTGGTAATTCTGGTTCTGGTAATTCTGGTTCTGGTAATTCTGGTTCTGGTAATTCTGGTTCTGGTGTTCTGCCTTTGGGTGTGTTAGACGATGGACTGGCGTGATGTATTAGTGGAGGTGTGATTGGGCTGCGGCGGCGACCGCGTGGGAACTTTTGACCCCGTGTGCCGTGTGCCGTGTGCCGTGAGCCCGAGCCCCGAGCCCCGAGCCCCGAGCCTTGACCCCGACTCTATACGGCCGCACTGCCCACTGTCCTCACAATGAATATATATCACTGTAGGGGGGTATTGTAGAATGTAAGGGACTATTGGGATGAAAAATAATGTAGGGACTAGTGGGTGTTGAATAATGTAGGGACTAGTGGGTGTTGAATAATGTAGGGACTAGTGGGTGTTGAATAATCTAAGGGACTAGTGGGTACCATTATGGCTATGGTGATGTGATACTGGCTGTCACTACACAAGGTATTGGTGAGGCTTGTATTATGTAGAGCTACTATCTACGACAAAAGATAACGGTGGATTAGAAGACCGCAGCAGTCTACACGGATTATACATTACATGCATTCAATATCACGAGCAGCAGAATGACAAGATGAGCAAGCCACTTGGCCAAGAATTAAACGGATAATTACAGGCATTCCGCTTAGTTGGACTTTCTCAAATTGTTGGACAACCAGTCCAAACCATCGTACAATCCGTCTCCAGTGGTGGCACACGTGGACTGGATGTACCAAGGTCTTTGTCTGATGGAGTGCAAGCCCAACTTCTCGGTGATCTCGGCAGCGTTCATGGCATTGGGCAAATCCTGCTTGTTGGCAAGCACCAACAACAAGGCGTTTCTCAACTCATCCTCGTTAAGCATTTGCTGCAATTCCTCTCTAGCTTCGGCGACACGGTCTCTATCGTTAGAGTCGACGACGAAAATGATACCTTGGGAGTTCTGGTAGTAGTATCTCCACAAAGGTCTAATCTTGTCCTGTCCTCCCACATCCCAAACAGTAAAAGAAATGTTTCTGTATTCGACAGTTTCCACATTGAAACCAATGGTGGGGATGGTGGTGACAATCTCTCCGAGCTTCAACTTGTACAAGATGGTCGTCTTACCGGCACCGTCCAAACCAACCATCAATATTCTCATTTCCTTGTTACCAAAGAGGTTGCTGAACAACTTAGAGAATGACAAACCCATTTTTCCTGCTTGAGTGTTTTTTTTTCTCCTTTATTAGAATTGCTTTATAGAACTGCAGAGTGATTCAATCGATCCCGTTTCAAGATACCTTGGAATGTAGCAGATGGTCAAGAACAGCTGGTGGTTTCTGGTCACAAAATTCCGGGGCTAAGGCGGCGTTCGGGTGTGAAAAGAGATTTTCTGTTTAGAATCAGGATGTCGAATCTGAATGAACAGCAAATCGCGGGAATATTGACACCGTACAGGTATGGTCGTGCGCGGCTCGGGCCTCCACCGCGTCCTGTTGCCGCCAAACCAATAGAAAGAGAAAAAGAAAAAAAATTCGTGTGCTTGCAGCGCGCGTTATTCCTGCTCTTCCTGCGCCCTTCCTTGGTCTGTGGTGTATATAGCTCTATAGTGTATATATAGCTGCCATGGTGTAGTTGGAGTAGTAGTGGTGTAGAGGGGTGAAACTAGTCCGAAACAAGCCTGAAACAATCCTGAAACAATCCTGAAACATCCTGAAACATCCTGAAACTTACGGTGTTTCAGAATATGTGCCTGGATATAGAATAGACGGGCGGACAATCTAGGCCTGCCTATAATTACTCTAAACTCAGGCTCTCATCAGCCCCAAGTCTCGTGACTACCCATCACCATCAACTCCTTTCCATTCATTCTTTCTCTCCTTTCATTATTTCCTTTTATTATTTCCTTTTATTATCTCCTTTCATTACTACATGATTTACTAGAATTTCCACTTTCCTTCTATTCTTCTCCTTTTTTGACTTTTTTTATTGTGAGCGGACGGCGGACATGAGGTGTCACTCGGCGTAGCTGCTCTGCTTCCGAGTGCCTCACCATAGATATTATTTCCGCCACCACTTTCTCTAATGCTAGTTTGAAGTACCTCCCAGATCATGGTGTAATGCAGCTCTAAGAGGCTTGAAATGCCCAGACGAATTAATGTAGACCTAGACTAGGATCCATGATAATCCATAATCTTGCAGCCTATTATAGCCTCAAATCTAGACTCCAGTATATAATATAGGACCCGGGAAGTGAGTCTAGGTTAAACTCTGACTAGACTCCATAATGCGGGACCTCGTAATGAAGAAGTCGGTATAGTAGACTCCATGCTAAAGACCCATCACATAGAAATTCAAATAGTACCTCATACTAAAGACTTCATAATATAGGACTTCATAGTTGAATCTCATGATGTAGGACTCATAAATAGTACGCCATGATATGGGACTTTATAACAAAGGAATTCTTGATAAAGGACTCCATAGCATAGACTCTTTTGTAGGATTTCATAATTAGTATCTCATAAAACGGACTTGTTAATATGGGACCCTAGACTGAGTCTTTAGAGTGAGAGTGCCATGTAAAGGCACAACGTGAGACACTAGTTTAGAATTCTTAATCTAGGCCGTCGTCATTAAAACTCCATTATTTTGGACTCTGTCTGGGACTCTGTACCTGACCTCTGAATCTGTCTTCTGGTATCAAAGATCTAAATCTTCCCTGAAATTCAATCACTGAGAGTATGACAATGCGAGCAGCCCCAGGCTTACTTGCCCACATTAAATTTGGACCGAGAATAGCGCTGTAATGCCCGGATGAACACCGCATAGTTGACGCTGGTGTTGTCGTTTTCCCAGTACATCTCCAGGAGCCGCGTGTGCCAAGGAGGGTAATCCTGTAAATCTAGCACAGGCCCAAAACAAATCAACAAGTCGGGTTCGGGACCCACCAACTCGCTGAGCTCCTCGTCGATTAACTTCACTGTAATGTCGTCAACCGAGAGCTCCTTATTGACAGTAAGCTCACTGATGGTCTTGGTGAGTTCCACGATAGTGGGCTTGCCATCAATACGGGAAAGCAACGAGATCTCGAGGTCTGCCGCCAGGGGCTCGTCCCCTTCAAAGAGTGTGATGTTGGAGTGAGGCACCTTCAACAAGACGCGGGGCGTAGGAATTCCAAAGTAGCTGCGCAAGTTGCGGGCCACGTAACGCTGCAATTCGGGAAGCGACGTTTTAACAGCACCGCTATACTCATAGATGGTCAAGCTGGGGATTCCTGCTCCCAAACACCAGGCTGCAATTTCAGAAATATCTGCAATGAGCCCCTCCACGCCGCCATTTTCGTCGGTATCCAGCTTCAAGTCCACAATACAACTAATGCGCCTTGGGATCTTTTGTAATTTATTGACGTCGTCCCGAATCACCTGTGGCGAGTTGTTGGGGAAGTAGGCCATGGAGTACACCCGAAGGAAGGCCTTGTTGTATAGAAACTGTAAGTTGCGGAGAATGGACATGACGAAAAAGATGCTGAGGAGAATGGCATAGCGCAAGTAGTACGAGCTCCGAGCCACGAGCGTGTTGTCAAGAAGCGCCATGTGTAGAGAGTGGCGGTTACAAAACGACGAGCTCCATATAAGTAGTAGCTGTGGTGCACGGGTGTATGTGTGTGTATGCGGTGTTTGGGCCTGGTTTCAGGGTGCACAGGTTTTGATGAATCTGGAAAAGTGTACGGATTTATCTTCAGGGTGTACTGATGTTCAATGGTGTACTGATGTCTAGCACATCGCACTGCCTGGCGCGAAAACTTTCCCCGCCATCAGACTCACACTAAGGCGGAGTTCGCACCGACTAACGCCCATAAAACCCTCATTCTCGCGATCCGTCTAACCCGTTTCAGATTAGTAAAGCGCATCTTGAAACACAGCGCATTCTTCGTCGTTGCATCCGTGAAGCGTCACGCTGCTAGCGCTCACTCACATTCATGACGCTACGAGAAATAAGGAGCTCCCTACGGGCTTTTCTAGGGGACCATCCCCACACCGACGACAAGAATAGTTTCACCCTGTCGCGGCACAACGCGTCATCTGGCAGTGCCGTGACCGTGGGTTTGGTGGCGGCCGTGGGCGGTTTCTTATACGGCTACGATACAGGTCTTATCAACGATATCATGGAGATGCGGTACGTCAAGAAGGAGATCCCGGCCGACGGCGTCAATTTCACTGTGCACGAGCGGGCCTTGATCACGGCTATATTGTCCTTGGGCACCTTTTTCGGGGCGTTGGTTGCTCCGCTTGTTTCCGATTCATACGGACGCAAGTTTTCCATTATAACTACGGCTGCTGTGGTGTTTAATGTGGGGACCGTTCTCCAAGTGTCTGCTACATGCGTTACTCTATTGTGTGTGGGCAGGGCCGTTTCAGGGGTTGCTGTGGGGGTCTTATCTGCCATTGTGCCCTTGTACCAGGCCGAAGCTTCTCCCAAATGGGTGCGTGGTTCCATTGTGTTCACCTACCAGTGGGCCATCACATGGGGCCTCTTGATTGCTCTGGCCATTTGCCAGGGCACCCGCAAAATCGAATCCAGTGCCTCTTACCGTATACCGATAGGGGTGCAGTTTCTCTGGTCGATTATTCTCTGTGTGGGGATGTTCTTTCTCCCCGAAAGCCCGCGGTTCTACGTGCAAAAGAACGACCTTCAAAAAGCATTGGTGAGTTTGCATAAGCTACGACGGTTGTCGCCTGAAGATCCGGACTTGATTGAGGAGCTTGTGGAAATTAAGGCTAACTACGACTACGAGATGTCCTTCGGCAAAGTCACGTATCTCGATTGCTTCCGCCTGGGCGGAGGTCGCCACAAGCAAGGCTTGCGCATGATCACGGGGATAGGCATCCAGACTTTCCAGCAGTGCTCGGGGATTAATTTCATTTTTTACTACGGAGTCAACTTTTTTGCGTCCACGGGTGTGCAGAACTATTACATCATCTCGTTCGTGACGTACCTTGTCAACGTGATCTTTACTGTTCCTGGCATCTACTTTATCGATATCATTGGACGAAGGCAGCTCTTGCTTCTTGGAGGAGTGGGCATGTCGGTGAGCAACTTCATCATTGCCATTGTGGGGGTTACCATGACGTCAACAGAGGCCAAGTCCGTGGTGAGCATACTCTTTTCGTGCATCTTCATAGCGTGCTTTGCCTCGTCGTGGGGTGGGTGTGCATGGGCCATCTGCTCAGACATCTACGGTATCAGTATCCGGCAAAAGGCAGTTTCCATCACGGCTGCCACCAACTGGTTGATCAACTTTGTGTTTGCCTACATCACGCCATACTTGATCCACACGGTGTCACACACTGCAGCATTGGGCAACAAGATCTTCTTCATCTGGGGCGGCTTGAACTTCGCCGGATTGGTGTTTGTTTACTTCATGGTGTACGAAACCAAAGGCTTGCGTCTTGAGGAGGTGGACTTGATGTACAAGGAATGCTCCAACTCACGGCTATCCACCAAATTCCAGAGTAAGCGATTTGACATGTCCCATTTGGCCAACGAAGGTGGAATCAACAGCCTCGTCAACACCCCACCCAACGAGTGGGCACTCGAATACATGCATCACGACAAGGACCATTCCAACACCTCCTCATCCCCCGGAGCAGACCAGGCCCGCACGGCCTTGGAGACTACAGATTTGAGCTCCATCCAGGAAAACCTCAGCTGGTCCGAGCATCCGTACACGGTGGCGGTACCTACTGGCTTAGGGCCCAACATGAGCAGCCTCTCGCCCGGAATGAGCGACACCTCCAGCGAGTCCAGCGATAATGTCTCGGAATCAAGCAACGATTACCAGAGATATCTTAAAGACCTCCAGGCGGAAACCGTGGGAGGGTCGCGGCAGCCTCTGACCTCCTTCACTTCGGCATCCATTGCTCGTGGCCCGGGCAGCACGAAGAAACCCGGGGCCAAGGCCCGCAGGTCGGAGCCTTACAACTACAGTGGGGCCTCTGGGATGAACTCGGCCTCGCGGTCGGGATCCTACATGTCGGCCAAGAACGTGAAGAACGAGTCGCTCGACTTGCAAATGAGCAGCAATGGCAATATGAAGATTATCGCCGCGCCATTTTACACCGAGCCTCCTAGCGACTCCGACTCCGACTCCGACAATGAAGTTGATCCCCAGACGCAGGCCCAGACCCAGACCAGATTTTCCTAGACCGGGATCAACACACATCATGCCACTCCTATACTGACAATTGGCTGAAAATTGAACTTATATTGGTACTGACAATATTTGGCATGCAAGACAGATATAATCATGACTATTTATACTGAACTTGGTGCTGAATTATTTACTGATAACAACTGATATTTATCGGTTCTGAATGGCATCCACCCGACTGAGTACAGTCAAGGTGCTAAGATTGACATAGCCTCAAGCAGCAGGACTTTGCACAGACGATCACCTTGTCAATTTCATTTCGACAGTATCGTCGGTGCAACATTTTCTTTTTTTCTTTTTGAAAAAAAACATGAACGGTGGCTTGATTGAATTCCAAGTCATATCACCAAACTCGTCACATGTTCGAGCAAATCCTCCATCCACACCTCCGTTGCATGACCTACTTCCAGTACTGACAGTACTGAACAGGTGCTGATTTGGTACTGATTCGTCTTACTCCTAGGTAACTCTTAATACCAACATCAACGCTACTCTTAAACCTCTCTTATTATCACTCCTATCCACTCCTCCAGTTAAGTCCTCCTCTTAGTCTCTAGACCTCTGTTTACATCTGGAACTCAGGTTCACTAAATGAACAAGCTGTACTCAGGACAGTTCTGTACTAAGCTTCATTAGCTATACTAAGCTGATGCTATGGACTATACAGAATTCAAGATAGTAGACGAGACTGCACATAGTTATAAATGGATATAGACTATACTAATACACCTCCTGCATCCTACTAGAATTGGCCACTTGACCAGTTCGTAGACAGTATGGTATACTAATCAGAGAACAGTAGGACTCACTTGTATTAGCAATTGTATGATGTTAGCATTATACATTTGCAGGTATTCCACCATTACTCATTCTATAATACAAACGTAGTCACTCAACTTGATGGGTTTTTGGAAGAGAATGTCAAGTTAGTGAGGAAAAAAAAGTGGGATGAATATATGGGGGGAACCTTTATTTATATACTTCGCGGTGGCAAACACGGGGTGGCAAGGGGGGTATAACGAAGTTGTTATGCGGGTGAATGGTGTATTGGTGGATATCGGTGTTTCAGAATGTGCGGCTGCATATGCACGTTTTTGCAACTCCTCGAGTATATAAGAGGGTGTCCCCGCCGCGTTCAAATTATGCTAAATTATATATATTAGAACTTTAATATTGGAGCCTTTTGGGAACATGTTATTATGCAACATTATTTAGTATTAATAAGTTGTGGAACAATTAAAGAGGACAAGGTTATATTATTTTCTCAGCATATACAACAATATTATTAACAAGTTACTTTTTTAACCATTTGTTCATGTATGTGGATTTACTTCTTATTAACAATTTAGATCTGCATTGAGTGCAGCAAGAATATCAAAAATAGCTTGATGGAATTTCTTAAAACTTGAGGTCTTATATGAAAATAATTTCTTATTACTCATTTGACAACCAAATATGCTAAATTATCAGGTTAAATATATCAATGACACCGGCAAAGAAACGTCTATTTCAAAAGATATTTTAGGGATAATACAGCTCCATTACTGCTTCCACGATGATATAATTATACATTCTATTGTGTGACTGAAAAGTCCAGAACTGGACCTATTGTCAATGGGATTACTACTCTACTACTATTACTAATACTATTACTACTACTACTAATACTACTGAATACTGAATACTGAATACTACTGAATACTGAATACTACTGAATACTGAATACTACTGAATACTGAATACTACTCTAATGCACTGATAGATTGGACATTGGATTGGCTGGACGTTCATAAGGTGAATGTAACGTTGCAGAGATGGTCAACTTACGATAGAACAGTCAACTTTCCAAGGTTTTCTACCCTTCTTTTTCTGCATCGAAAGCTATTTGATGAGGTCAAAATGCAAACGGACGATACAGAGTGGACCTTGGAGGCTAAAGACTGGCCATCAGGAGAAGTACCATAGAGGACTGGCCATATACAGGAGAATACCATATATGAGGGAGAACTTCTAATGCACTTGGTACTGCCTTGGTGCTGGTCCTAGTACCAGACTTGGTACTGACAAATAATATAACCACTGATTTCTGGAAGTTAGTACTGACAATTAGACAATTGGACAATTGGACAATTGCATGACAGTTACGAAACAGGTACTGAGAATATCCAGTGCCACTAATATTTGTCAACCAATTGGTGATTGGTGATTGGTGATTGGTGATTGGTGGACTGGTCTGAGTTTAGTTGCAATTAGTACTCATTGTCCAACCATTGAAACAATTGGACCATTGGGTGAAAGTACTAACAATGTGGGACTCACTGATAAGTACTAATTGGGTACTGAAATCGGACTGATTTTGGAAATGGACTGACTTTGAAAGAGTCATAATGGCAGCGTGCGCCTGGACCTTCCATGGATAGTTGTGTTCCACAAAGCAACATTTTTGGGGGTCGGCACAAGTAAACATTAGCAGGTTCAAGAAGTTGCCATTACCGCCGCATTCCAGCATAATAAAGACATACCCTTTGGGATAGAACATGCCCGATTAGGAAGCGCGCATGCGTCCCAGCGGCCGCACAGTGATTGCTGAGAAAGGGAGGTCCAGCAAGTGAAGAGCGACGAGGGACTCCGAGGGGTCCCGAGGGGACTGAAAAGGCAGTAGAAATGTGCCATTGTCATTGATTCCCGGGCACGATGAGCCCGATGGCCCGACAGCTCCACCAGGGCTTGGGGTATTTGGCTCCGGGCGCCAGACCTTTTGCATCATGACGTAGTGCGCATGCAAACGAAACATGAGTGACTTGCCCTCGGAACTCGTACACCTCATGCACAGGGGGGTATACGTCGGGGCCGGAACTGGCATTTTTGCGTGGCCGGAACTCGCACTCTTTGGCGCACACGGCCGGAACTCGCATCTTTGCGGCACCGAAACTGGTGGGCGTGAGACCGGAACTCGCATCCTCGCGGATGTCTCGGTTACCCAGGGTAATTTAACCAAACAGGTTAAAATCGCTCGCCCTCGACAAAGGCATCTAGGCACGGCGGGTGCTGACATCGGCACCGAAAACCGCTTTGGGGGGGCCAGCCGTGCTTTGCAACGCAGCCGCTTGGCGGGCCGCTTTTGCCTTCGGTCTCTTTGCAATTCCAGCCGTGCACCTTTAGTTCCTCGTACTTGGTTGCTTGCTGATGCTGCTGCCGCTTGCTGGTGTGGTGCACGGGTGTGTGCCTGCACTGCTCTCACCAAAGCTGAGACATGCACCAACAAACCTTCACCTCCCACCACCTCACCTCCCCACCTCACCTGACCATCAGACACCTGAAACACCTTTGAAACGTCGAACCATCAAACCATTTAAAAATCTGAAACATCTTTGAAACACCTTTTTTGACCACTATTCTTTAACCTCTCCATTTTCATGTCCAAGTTTGCTGCCCATGAAGCTGCAAGAGATAACCAGGCTGCAGTGTTACAGAGCCTTCTTGACCAGGACCCAAAGGTGGCCGTGTTAAAGGATGAAGACGCCCGTACACCTCTCCACTGGGCTTGCAGCATGAACCACGAACACATTGCCAAGATTCTCCTCCCATACATCAAAGGCGATTTGGACGAGTTGGTCGATGATAGTGGCTGGACACCCGTGCACATTGCGTGTGCTGTTGGAAATGAAGCCGTCTTGGGCTTGTTGATGGCGCACGATCCAAAGCCAGATATTGATCTCCAGACCGGCTCCGGCGCCACGTGTCTTCATTTGGCCACCAGCAAAAGCCATGTGGATCTTGTCAAGCTGCTCCTTGATGTGTACAAGTGCTCGGTCCGTACCAAGGATAAGAGGGGATACACGGCCCTCCACAGGGCAGCATCTGTGGGCAACCAGCCCATCATCCGAATGCTTATGGAAGCCAAGGCCAACATCAACGCCAAAGATAACGACGGCTGGACCCCCCTCCACCATGCCTTGGCCGAAGGGCTCGGGGATGTAGGGGTTTTGTTAGCCCAGCTTGGAGCCGATGCTACAGTGGAAAATGTAGCCGGTGAAACCGCCGTCCAGGTTGCAAATACCGATAGCGTGCGCAAGTACTTCCAACAGCAGACGGCGGCATGAGCAGTGGGACCGAGCACAGTGGGACGAATGGCAGGCATGGAGCATGCGCGGCCTGCACAATGCACCCTCGGAACTCGGACATGCCCCGTTTCAGGACAAAGCAAAACAGAGTGTGTGCAGGCCGTTCATGCACACCGCAGCGGGAGGTCCCTAAAATTCACTTGCTGTGGTGTGTTTCTGGAAACGCACATATATAACCTAAATTGCATTGCCGTTTTCCCGCCCTAGTTTTTTCTACATCTCCTTATCAACAATCCCCGTTTTCTTTCTTCTGCATCCTTCCTCCTCAACATTCCCAGTTGTCGTCGCAGTTGCAACCCCTTAGAAACCGCCCCCCGTTAATCCTCGTCTAACAAATTCAAAACAAGAAAAATAATAATGTTGGCCATCGGTGACACTATCTTAAGAGCAGTGAACTTTGTGTTTTTGGTGATCATCCTCGGTATCACCGGCTCGCTTTCGGCCTCCACCGTCACCCAGCAAAATCCCCAGGTGAACTTTGCCATTTTTGCTGCCGCATTTGCCATCTTGACCTCCAGTTTGTATGGTATCTTGGCATACCTCTTTGCTGCCTTTGCATGGCCCGTGGTGTTGGCCATCTTTGACTTCTTGAACATTGTGTTCACGTTTGCCGCCGCCACTGCCATTGCTGCCGGTATCAGAGTGCACTCTTGTAACAACGAGTCGTACGTTAGAGACAACAAGATTGCTCAGGGCTCCTCCGGAAGATGCAGAAAGGCCCAGACCTCTGTGGCCTTCCTCTACTTTTCTTTCTTCATCTTCTTGGCCTCGGGTGTGTTCACCATCATCTCCATCTTTAGAGGAGGATTGTTTGGCGGCTCGCGCTCCACTGCCAGAGTTGGCGTTCCTTCCACGTCCCAGGCCTAAGTGCTGCTCCCGTGATGTTGTATTAAAATGTCGGTATAATGCACGCCTCCATCGGCAGGCCGGCTCCAAGAATGTCGACCTCCGATCTAATACCTGTGCGAGATCGAGCGTCTTCAATTTATACTGTAATCTATGTTAGATTTAATCCATGTATAAGTATGAGAAGTAGTAGTACAGAAAGATGAAGTAACTGTCAATCCAGTATCAAGGGGTGGACTATCAGTCAGTATAGTGTATAGATACGAGTATCATGGAGAGCATAGTTCCTACATTACCATACTCTATACTGTCCATAATAACTGCTGGTTTATGTCCAAGAATTACTACACAATTAAGTAGGAGATAACGAGATAGAGGACAGTGGAGGCAGACAATTGGTATTAGTAGGTATGATTCTCTGCGTGGTGCTTATGTGCAGTACGGATGGGGGTCGATTTTCATGGTTCCAGAAATGTTAGCCCGACCAAATTTTAATAGTGAAACCTAGCTAATGTTCCAATGGAATTGTCCAAATTTCAGCTTTTTTCACCCAATGGATGGTCAGACAACTAGTCTTTTCTCGTGTATAGTTGCATGTTCCGGTATATAGTGCAGTATGTCACGTGCACATCAGTACATCTCTACAGTTTAGAATAAAAAAGAATAAAAAAAAGAATCACCCCCAACCCTAAAATTCTTCTACTATAATATACTCACCAAAATAAAAGATACCAATCACCACCAAAGGACTAGTCCAAGGTGGTGACACTCTCTACTCCAGAGTAACTCCATTTAAGACTGGAAAGCTACGGAGCCTGCGTTGTATGCAGGACACTGGATAGAGGGAGACCATGCATTCAATTTAATGCACTACTATAAACTGGATATTCTAGAGTATACATTTGAATAGGTTGTTTGGATAGGGTATTATGGGACAGTGGGAGGAAAGTACTGCATATACTCATTTCTCACGCACCAATTCTCACGCACCAAATCTCACCCAAATCTCACTCAATTCTCACCCAATTCTTCCCAGGGCTCGTAACCATAATTATAACATAGTAAAAAGTACTTATCAGTCCACACCCTAATAATTTATATACTCTAATGATTTATATACACTCCAATGGTTCATAATGGATCTCAGAAGGTAATGATTATTATAGATTCTAGAAGTAGCAGTTTAGAGCAGTGAGAAGTCACGTGATGAACAGGAATATGAGTGGACAGGATTTATTACTACTTATGGACTCCAGTATAGACTATGGTAATGACTTCTTTGAAGGAAGTTCCTTATTTAGAGTTTATCCACACAAGAAATACACTAATAGAGTAGTGAGTAGTAGAGTAGTCAGTAGTATATGGAGTAATACAGTATGGAGTAATAGAGTATGGAGAGCATACCACTTGTCTTTCTCCTTACTGGTTACTATGACCCTTCATATTGACTACCACTTGGATTGACTCTCCTAGTATCAGTCTATGCTATTCTTCCATGTCATTCTGTAATCACTTATTCTGGCAGTTATAGTATGGAGTATGGAGAATGGAGTATAGTTAGTAGGGTGAGTATAGACAGAATAATACAGGAAAGACAAAATCAGCTTTCCACAGTAGAGTAGTAGATACTATGAATTGAACTGGGACTAGAGACTGAACTGAATTTCTCCAACTCATTGCCAATCCTCTGTAGATCCAGTGTCATTGTAGCAGGAAAGAACAGGATTGGACTATAATATGTAGTGAATGGAGTGAATGTAGTGAATGGAGTGAATGTAGTGAAAGCACGAAACTCCATGAAATCAGAGTATACTCCATGGAACAGCGTATAAATAGAATATGGAGTATGGAGTATATAATCACAGTATAGTAGTCAGTATAGTAGTCGGTAGTAGTCTGTAGAATAGCCTGTATAGTAGAATAATCTGTAGTAGTCTGTCTGGTAGTCTGTAGTCTGTCTGGTAGTCTGTAGTCTCACATTAATTCTTGGCCACTCACTTAATCCACACCATCTCGATTCACCGCCACCCACCAATTCACCTATCCACCTATCCAACCCCATGCTAATACACCACCCTCTCCATGATCAATGAGTAGAAATGAATATGGAGAGTGCATGCAATAAAATGATGTTAAAATGATGTTAAAATGATGTTAAAATGGTGAATAAAATGGTGTTTAAATGGTGTTAATATATGGTAGAGGAGTTGGTGGAGAAGGAGTTGGAGGAGGAGTTGGTGGTTGAGAATTGATGGAGGTAGGGACGGATGCGAGTGCGCACTAGTTTAAGGTAGAGTATAGAATACGGTATACAACTCAGATAAAGACATTATACAGTATAGAGTAAAGTGTACACTGGGTAAAATATCAACATAAAATGGAAGGAGTATAAATAGTGTATAGGGTAGTGAATAGGGTAGTGTATAGGGTAGTGTATAGGGTAGTGTATAGGGTAGTGTATAGGGTAGTGTATAGAGTATAGGGTGTACAGGGTAGAGAGGGTATCACCTTTTGACTCAGTACAAGACTCACATACAGACCCTCCCAGTCAGCTTTACATTATAGTAGAGTAGTGAGTAGTGAGTAGTGAGTAGTAGTAAACATCTGGAAAATAGGTTGTTTATGACCAAACCTCGCTCTGTATGCAGGAACTTCTCTACCCTATATGACAGACCTTCCATTGACCATTCTTTGGATCTTAATCTATGGATTGATGTATATTGAATGTGGGGTAAACGGGTTCATATACTAGGGAGTACACTACTAGAGACTAAACTATATTAAAAAACCTTGTGTACTGCATATTAGAGGATCTGTATCGGTCTGGTTTCAGTTTCACATTGCTATATTCCTACTATTGTTATATAACATTATTAGTAAAATTATACTACCAAGAGCCCCACTTCGTTTGGTACTCCGACTCTCGGGCTGTTCTTTTGGATCCACATCCTTCTACTCTTGTATCTCAACTGCCACCTTTCAAGTCACTCGGCCCCTGACAATGATACCTTGGATACTCATACTCGAATCTCAACAGATGTTTCAAGCATATGGAATGGACATAGGACAAGTGTATGACTAACGCTGGTTCTGACGTCTCTTCTTGTCTCTTTCGTACTGGTTCTTCTCTGCTCCCTCCACTGTGGAAATGGAGTTGACAATGCTGGCCATTTTCTTGTGGTAATCCGAGTACATGGTCTTCTTCTCCTCGATCTGTCTTCTGGCAACAAACTTGGTCTGCTTGCGGATATCCTTGAGCGCCAGTTTCTTCTCCTTCTTGACCAAGTTGTTCATCTTCTGCACCTCCTGTCTCTCGCGGTTGAGGTCGTACGACTTCTTGTCGGGGTTGAAGTTTTCCTCGAACTTTGGTGCCATGGTCTTGATGGCCAACTTCTTGTGCTCCTGCAATGTCAACGGCTTGCGGCTGCTGCTCATGTTGCCGGTAAGTTTGCTGTACCGGCCTAACATGTTGCCGATTTGGGGCAACGCCTGGCTGTAGTACCGGACTGCCACCTTCAACACTTCTTCGAACATCTGCACCACCTCAATGGCTGCGGCCTTGTCTCTCCATAAATCCACACACGTATCCATGACACTGAGAGATTTGGCGAGGAGATTGAACTTGAACTCGTTTTGGGCAGCAGCCTCGCCGAAAAGACTCTGGATCTTCATGGGGCCACTGATCTCCTTTTGTGGCCTGTATGACGAGTCAATTGAGAGACTTTCGGGGCCTCTGGAGCCAGATGGCAAGAGGGCGTGCACGCACGTATGGATGAAGGCCACCACTTCTGGTTCGTATCTCTTGGCAAACGACTGGTAGCTCAAGAGAATCTCACAGATGGCCAAGCCCTGGCCTAGCCTCTGTGCCGTGGCATTCTGAAGGTCACCAACCAATATGCTGAGGTACTGATTCATAATGATCAATGCTGGCGTCACCACCAAGTGGTAGTGGTCGGACGTCGAGAAACAGTACCCTAGCACCACAAAACACACCAAGTCTTGTTGCTGAAGAGTCTGAGCGACCACCCGCTCCTCCACCTGCAAGAGAACGTTTCGGATGACGTTGATGAGCGCCTCGTTGTACTGCTCTGCCAACGAGCGGAGCGTTTTGGTGAGCTCATCCACCATAGCCGAATTGGTGCTTTCTTGGTTGCTAACATGAAGAATGTGCTCGAACAAAATCCCCACAAACTCGTCGATGCGCTCCTTGTTGCCTTGGGCAAGCCGAGGGTGGTACGCCAGCATGAGCTTCTTGATGTGGGTGGCCGTTTCCTTTTCGGTCATGTGTTCTGTCTGCTGCGCAAACTCAGCATGAGTGCTTGGCATGATGAGAGTTGGACCAGTGGATTTTTTGGGTCTGCCATAGGAGTTTTCAGCCTCCAGGTCCTCCTCTTCTCCTTCACCATCCTCCAAATCTTCACCCTCCCCATTATCTTCTCCTTCGTCACTTCCGGCCCAGAAATCGTCGTCCAAATCATCAGCACCGGCCTCAGCCTCGTCCAAGCCGCTCATCCGCTTCATCCGGTCCTCGTTCAACTTCTGCATCTTCTCCCGGTGCTCCTGTGCAAGCTCTTCCTCTGTCTTGGTTCGGTCTGCAGGAACGGCACGACGGTCATACGTAAGCTCCCGGACCTTGGCGTCGTAGTCAAGATCATCTTTGGTCTTGGCAACGTTTCCTGAAGCCTTGACCAGGCGCAACTCGCCCAACACATCGGAAAAGCCATCGTCCAAGTCCATGATCTCCTCCTGATTCTTCTCGAACGCCTGCTGCCGTTGTTTCTTGTAAAACTTAGACTTGGCTATGACCTCCGCCATCACCTCCTTCTTGGACTTCTTGCGAGCAGGCTCGGAAACTGCATCTTCATCCACGTACGTGTTGCCCAGCCCCAGCCCCAAATCCGTGCCCTGGACGTAATCGAGCGATTTGCCTGAATGTGTAAGCGAAAAACCGCCATCTTCATCGTCTCCGTCGCTTTCATCATCACTCCCCAAAGAGAACACGTTTTGCCGTGAACTTCTCTGCCGTTCCTTGGTGAATCTCTGTAACATCTTCTCCTCCTGCGTGAGGTTCTTGTCCTGCTCTCCGAACCGCTTATCGAGAATTCCTCCCGTCCGGTTCTTATGTCTCTTCTCCTCGTCGTAGTCCTGTTTCATGGCATGCTCCACGTGCGTCTTGTTCTTGGCCGTGTCGTTGTGCTGCTTGGACCCAGCCTTGACAAACTTGCCTCCGGAAATCACACTATAGTCATGTTTGGACCGGTTGACACGCTGGTCAAAACGGTTGAAGTCATCCCGGATCTTGCCGAGCTCCTTTTTCTTGTCCTCCTGGTCTCTTCTGGTTTCCGAGGGGGCAATCTTGCGGTTTTTCTTCTTGGCGTTGGTCTGGCCCACCAACCCTTTGGCACGAAGCGCCTCCTTGAGCTGTTTCAACTGCGATCCTGCCATCTATATGAATTCAACTGATCTGAAACTGATCTGAAACTGCCCTGAAGCTGAGTTGAAACTTGTGGAATTCCTGTGGAGTAGGATGTGTGGAGTTGTACCAAGTGTGGTGCAGCAGATGCTTTTTTTTGATGAGATGCGCTGCGCGCACTGCACTATCGCACTGAGCTGCTGAGCCATCAGCTGCAAACACCACCAACTTCTGACCAGGAGAATTGGCCAATGAAAAGCCACCATTCCATTCCATTTCCGTTACCTTTAACTAATAATCAATGATTATTGGTGATAATTGGTGATAATTGGTTATTGGGCTTCTTGTTTGGAGAACTGGTTGATCATGCCTAGCACTCCCTTGCGGCCCTTATCCTTGACCTTGATGCTCTCGACCATGGACGGGTTCAAGTCGTAGGAATTGCCTATATCATCGTGTCTTTTTCCCTGGCCCAAGATTGAGGGCAGGACGTTTTTGGCGGAGGTTGGTCGTTCTTTCTCAAGTGCCTTTTTTGGTCCTTTGTTGCCGTAGCTCTCGAGAAAGTACATGTATGACTTGATCATCTTGTCGTCCTGGTAATAATCGTCGAGCCCGTCCAACTCGCCTTCGCTGGAACTATCGGAATCGGACCGTGTAGCCTTGGCCTTTTTGGTTTTGCTCTTGCGTTTCTGCGTCGCCTTATGCGAGGCCTTGGTTCCAACCATCATGTTCTTATCCTTCTCCTCGAAGTTGAACATGGCAAAATAGCACACGTGCCCAAGCCCATCCACATGGATCGTGTACTCGCGGAAGAAATCGATGATGGCACTGGAATTGTTGGAGATTTTGAACCAGAGCACGAACGGCGTGAGGATCAAACTCAAGATCTCGTTGAGGATAATCACAATCTTCAAATTGTAGAGCTCGCAAAACTTGTTCTTAACCTCCACGGTGTGAAGCCGTCCGTTCCATGAGCTGGGCAAGTAGTGTGTGAATTGGGACACGTACCTGAGACTGGCCTCTGGGTCGTAGAAGAAGGAGGCAGCTCTGGAGTTGGTGTTTTCAGCCGTGCTGGTGATTTGTGAAGATTTTTCGGGGTTCGTCGACACTGCAAACAACGTACCGAGTATACTGATGTAGAACAACGTGCTTCTTCCTTCGGTTAGCTCAAACGACCAGAAGTTGTGCTCCTCGTTTTCAAACAACAATCCCATTATCACTAGAACGGCAATCAAGGCACCTGAAACAAAGTTGATCAACGTCAACAAGTTGATGACAAGGACGCTGCTTGGGAACTGGCTGATGTAGGTGTTAGCAGGGCCAATGGAGAGGTGCAAACGTTTGTTGAAGAAATGGGACAATTCATTGAACTCTCTCAACTTCCACTCGGCCCAAGGCGTGTATTGTCTGAGTCCTAACAAAGACGCCGGGTTGGCCTTGTACTCGTTGAAGTAGCGGAAGAAATATAGGAGCACAAAGTAAATGACGATGAAAGGACAAAGGATGAGATTTATAATGGCCGCCATCTTGAACCGTGAGTTGAGTTCCTGGGACATCAGATTGCGAGATGCTTCTTTCAACACGCTGGGGTTGACCTGACCATTATCGTTGAAGATGAAGTTGTTGATGCAAATCTTGATGTTCCACTCCAATGTTCGCGTGAGAACAGACTTGCTGGATGCTATTTCAGATAAAAACCGTGGAAGAGGGATAGCAATGTCCAACACGTCCTTGTTAATAAGTGCAATCATGTAATTTTCCTTGCGCATGATGCGGTTGGCAATGTCATGGGCATTCAAACGCACCTTGGAGTTGAGGTCGTTAATGTACAACAGAGAGCGATGGCCGGAAGCAGTCAAGGAGTTCTGGTCCTTCAAAAGCATTATGCGTTCCACTATGGTGGACCACGAGATGGTCATGAGTTCTCCATCGTCTGTTATATCGAGCAAGTGCCTGTAGAAGTTCCTGAGCTCGGATAACTTGTACTTGGCGTCGAAGTAGAGTTGGAGCACGCGAAGCCCGATGTAGCCAGAAAATCCAAGGAGGAGGAACTTGACGGACGCTGGGACCCGGTGGAGGAGAAACCCCGGGATCGCGAGGTCCTTGAGCGTAACAACCGAGCCCGAACTGGATTGCCAGTGACTAAAGAACTTCTCATAGTCAATTCCCCACCTGAGAAACGTGGTGAGCAAAAGTGTGAAGATCAAAATTAAAAGGTCAACGATGCGGCTGGCCAAAATACTCATGAGCCCTTTGCCCCGGTAGTAGTAGTACACGTCAATAAGAAACTCGTCCATATTGACGATATTGGCCCATAAGTAGAGCGCCCGCTCCTTGGGAGGAATATGGATCTTATTGGTGCCACGTCGCTGGTACTGAGGCCGAACGGGCTTCTGTTGTGCAGTCTGTTTCCGAAAAGACACGTTGGCGTTGAAAAGCGGTAGTGTTTGGTTTGCTTTCCCGTTGTTTCGGTCCGGAAGCTGAAACATCACGGAGCGTTCGGGCTCCAAGGCCTTTTTCGAAGGCGAAGGCGGTTTTGGCACCGTGGTTCGGGGCCCTGCTCCGTCCTTAAGGGGCCGTAACCCTTCAAGTAATGGAGATGGAGGCCCCAGAGAGTCAGTATACACGTCCAGATCCGGTTCGGAATCAAGCAAGTTCTTGTCTTGATTTGGACGGTCGGAATTGAGTCGTTCGGGAAAGTCCGGAGGCGAATACTTGTGAGGATCCAGGGTTCTGTCCAAAAACCCGTGTGAATCCAGGTTTCGGTCCAACAACCTGTCTGTATCCTGGTTTCTCTCCCTCCCCCTTATTTCTGTATTATGGTTAGGACTCAAGAAACTCTCCGTAAATCCCCCCGTGCTCTCCATACTAGTGGGCGCTTGCATGCCTAGCAGGTCCTCCTCATCATAGTAGTGGTAGTTCTCATTCAAGCGACTGTACACGGAATGTAGGCCAAATACACGCAGGAGAAACGTGTCTGTGTGAGTCGAATGGTCGTCTTCGTTTCCGGGCGGGATGTATGACATGGTTGGGGTGTAGGGATAAGGTTGGTGGCAAGGTTGGTAGGAAGGTGTGGTTTGGCTGGTCAAGTGAAGAGTGTGGAGCAGTGATAGCGCGCGGTCGTTATCGCCTGGTGTATAAGCTGTGCGCCTGCGTCACCTGCCTACAACACATCTAATCTAATAATATTTATATATATACTTAAAATGTATATACTCATAAATGTATATCTATAATGATTTATGATAGTCTCTGATTGGTAGGCTGGCACATTAGTAACTGCTGCATACTACCTGAATACCCCCATACTAGGATCTGATATAAGATTGCAGGCTTCCAAGTGTGCTAGTGACATATTATCAAGGCCGTATTATGTTTTCCCCGGTACGGATGACAACATCATGGATATGAATTCAACAGTAGTGTAAATTCGTTAACTTGACATTTCAATTCACTTGCTTTTTTCCAGTTTGTTGGATCATTCAGTTGAGCGGTCGAAGATCTAGTCAACAGGGTGTTTACCTTTGAATCATGAGGTACTTTAATCAACAAGAGGTTTGATCATTGAATGATTCATGAGGTAGAGTATCAACGACTAAACACTAGTAAAAAGGGATCGTGTCTGAAAGCTCTTCCACTTTAGGCACATGGCTCTATTCTTAAAGAGTACCAAGAGGTGAGGGCCAAGTCATAAAACTGATGGATATAAATTGTGAAGGAATTGACGCTTCTTATATAGCTTCCTCCCGCTTTTGTGTGCATGCGCTTGCCACCATTCTGAAACAAGGGTGTAGGAAACATGCTGCAAAAAAAATTGGGGTATATAAAGTCGCACGCTTCCGCTATTTCCCTGATCTATTATTTCAATTCCACCCGACTCCCCTCCATCTCCTTTTTCCTCCCTTTTCCTTTTTGTCTATGCAAGTTAGTTCAGACCTCCGAGCTTGTTCAAAATTGACTAAACATGATTGTTACAGTGTATTGATATATATATGTTGGTATTGAGTATTAGTACTAACTAAGATATACACTGCTACTTTATTATACCACTCTATTCCCTCATTACTCCACTTACCACAACACTGTTACTACTAGTCTGCTACTACTAGTCTGCTACTATTACTCCTGACTCAAACCTATAAATTAATGGAAGTATTATGGGGAATAGAGGTGGGGTGATTCTAAAAGTAATGGTAGTTAGAGGTGGATTGATTTTGGACGGGATCCGATGAAAAGGACTTAGTGATTGGATACATTTAGGCTAATGCGAGCCAGAGCTTGTTCTGGAATAGTCGATGAGTCCAATCACCTGGGCTTCATGAGGTCGTGCCCTGCCTATAATTGGTGTAACTATCATTAAACTTCTAGGCAATGAAGTTAAGTTTATAATTTAGACAGATGATTTAGAAAATAAGACAATTAGACATATTCGACTTTTAGTCAACTGAAAACTGACAATAAGACAATTAGACAAGTTAGACAATTAGACAAGTTAGACAAGTTAGACAATTAGACAGACAATAGACATTTAAACTTATTCTACATTCGAATACATTCTAATCCATACACTCTTTAAGCCTTAAACTCTTTCTAGTTGTACACTAGTAGTGTACAGAGCACTGTAGTGGACTAGTACAGTAGTGGACTAGTACAGTAGACTAGAAGAGTAGCAACACTAAGCAAAACTTTCATTAGTACTGCATCAGAAACCATTCCATGGCACGGCAATCCACAGCTATTTATAGGGTAAGTTGGCCGAAAGCTTATCAGTGAGGGGTAATCAGTGTGGCTTATCGGGGGAGGCAATCGCTTATCTCAAAGGACACCGCGCAAGCATTTCCATACCATCCACCACTCAAACACTAAACTCTATTCACCCAAGTAATTCTGATCACCAGATGTAAAACGTCCCGAATAAATGTCCCTAATAAATGTCCCTAATAAATGTCCCTAATAAATGTCCCTAATACTCTATCTGTCTAGTTAATACTTCATCGGTGGGTATTGGATTGGACTAGAAGTGTTAGTAAGCTGTGATAACTCTGGTCGTAGACAATTCTGTCAATTCTGTCAATTCTGTCAATTCTGCCAATTCTACCAATTCTTCAATTTTGTCAATTCCGCAATTTTGTCATTTCCGCAATTCTGCAATTTTTGTTGGCTAGAAATGCAAGTGCTGGACAGAGTATGGGCTGATGCGCGCATTCATGGCGGCCAGCGCTTGTAGTAGTTAGTAGTCTAATATTAGCACCAACTGATTGACAAAGTCTAGAATAGCCTCTAAACTGAATATAGGCAACACTTCATGGTGAATGGGGAATAGAAGGAAATGATCACAGTGGAAAGCAGAAGATAATGGTGGTTAAATTAACTGGGAATGGCGTGTTAACTGGGATCCCTAAATTCCATCCCAGACACCAAACTGAGCGGTATTTATAAAGGCATGAGACTCAGGGGTTGGTCGGAAGGACACAAAGAGAAGGAGGAAATTGAAGAAATGGAAAAATAGAAGAAATAGAAGAAATGGAGTTTTGTGGAATTCCGCTTTTCGTGATTGGCGTGGGATTTGGGGGTTAAATTGGTGGATTTGGGGGGTTGGCTGAAACACTCGGGGTGAGGTAAGAAACGCCGTGGTTATCAGCCTCTGTTTCGAGAATGTACCGGGTGCAGGCTTGCGCGAGTTGCAGCTTAACTTAAATAAGTGTGCACCACAGCGACGCGCGCCAACCTTGTTCGCGGAAGACAAGTTTCAGGAGTGAAACATGAGGTGGTGTGCGGGGCTGGTGTGCAGGATGCTTGGAATTACTTGGAAATTTTTAAAAAAGAGCATTGGGAATGTGAGCACGTGACCCGGGCTCCAAACCTTTTTTCCGCACCGTCTCACATTATTTGTCCCCTCCTCCTGCCGTCCATTTATAAATAGCACATGTGCGCCCAAGAACAAAGCGCGCTCACATACTTCGGTGCGCCAGACAATGGGCGTTCAAAGCTGTCAAATGAAATTTGCGTTTGACCTAATCTGGCCTTGGTTTGCAGTGCTTGGACCTTTGGTCTTTGTACACTCATTAACCTGTGCCTGGCGATCTTGTTGCTGGCCAATGGCAGGCCGAGTCTCGGCCATGTATGCAGTATATTTTGGTTTCGTGTCGCTCCGCCTCTTCAACATATTCGCACTTGATCTGCTCGCCTAAAGCTTATCGTAACAATTGAACCCTTCCCCAAAATTGACGCTCTAAAAAGGTTACCCATCTTATATTAACTTTTATCATGTGTTATTTTTTCGATTTCTTGTTTCTATTATTAGCATCATGCCGGAACTGGCTCTTTGTCTCCGATTCACGGTGCCCCTTCTTCACCTCTATTTCCAGATCACCTGCATGTATCTCGCATTTAAGCTTTTTTTTCGTGCAGTACTGCATACAGGGTTTTCTTCTCTCATTCCTTTGATTCTACACACAGGAGTTGCTCACTCTTCGATTTTTCCCCTTTAACTTCCGACTGCTTCCCTAGGCCTTCTCTTGTGTTTCCATCTCTATACCAAGCTTAAAACCCCGGTTCAAGGTTGTACGCTTCCCTTCTCTTCAAAAAAAAAAAGCCCCTTTTTCCTTTTTTAGCCTTTTTCGGACAAATCCTTCTCTGACCCGCCCAACTTCACCACTCCTTTGCTACTGGCCATTTGACGTCCAAAATGCCACAAAGAAACTTGACGCTGAACGCCGTTGACTCCAGGGTAGTCGACGACTCCGTCAACCCCTTTGCATCCGAATTGGACAACTCCGAGTCGCCCACTTCTTCGTTGGATGGATCCGAAGACAACTTGAGAAATGACCCGGCCGCCCAGAACGCCCAAAACTATGCTCCATACTCCGGCTTTTATTCACAAAATGGCAACTCGTCCAACTTGTTGCTGCGCAGCTCTTCCGCAGGAGGAGGTGAAACTGACCGGTTCATAGATCCAAGCAACCAATCGCCCAATCCAAATAACAATGGCGACCCTATTCAGGTGGCTTCGGAATTCGACCGCTACCCTTCCATGGCAGGCTCTCGAGTGGTTTCGTCCACGTCATTAGCCTCTCAATTTAGAAACATGGGTCCTAAGGCTTACAAGAGCTCGCTGAGCCATGAGGACTCGTCCACCAAGTCGTCGGACCCCTTTGTGTCCAACGTGGATTTTTCTCCTTTTGGTGGATACCCAGCTTCGTCATTCCCCTTGCATATTGACGAGAAAGAAAACGACGATTACTTGCACAACCCCGATCCCATTGCTGATGCCGAATATGACAAGAACCGGTTCATGTACGACCTAAAATACATGGATCGCCGGTCTTTCTTCGGTCTATTCGGCTTCATTCTTTTCTTGATTATTGCGATCGTCATCTTCATCATCTTGCCGGTGTTGACCTACTCGGGAATCACCAACAAACCCAAGCCCGAAAGTTATGAGATCTTGACCCAGTATCAATACCCATTCTCTGCAGCCATTAGAACAAGCTTGATTGATCCAGACACGCCCCAAGATTACAGGACGAAGACCACCGCCAATGGAGAGGAATGGGTCTTGACCTTTTCCGATGAGTTTAACGCCGAAGGTAGAACGTTTTATGATGGAGACGATCAGTTTTTCCAGGCCGCTGACCTTCATTATGATGCCACCAAGGATTTGGAGTGGTACGACCCAGATGCCGTCACCACGGCCAACGGAACATTGATTATGAGGATGGACGCCTACAAAAACCACGACTTGTTCTATAGGTCTGGTATGGTCCAATCGTGGAACAAGCTTTGTTTCACGCAAGGCATGATTGAGGTGTCAGCCATGTTGCCCAACTACGGTAACATTTCAGGCCTATGGCCTGGTTTGTGGACCATGGGAAACTTGGGAAGACCCGGATACTTGGCCACCGCAGAGGGAGTCTGGCCATACTCTTATGATTCGTGTGACGCCGGTATCACCGCCAACCAATCATCTCCAGATGGTATTTCATATCTCCCAGGCCAAAAGCTCAGTGTCTGTACATGTCCAGGCGAAGACCATCCCAACGTTGGAACCGCACGTGGAGCACCAGAGATAGATATCATTGAAGGAGCAGTGGATACCAAAGTGAAAACAGGAGTTGCGTCTCAGTCGCTTCAGGTGGCACCCATGGACATCTGGTACATGCCAGATTATAACTTCATCAAGATCCACAATACTGACGTCACTACAATGAACACGTATGCAGGAGGCCCCATTCAGCAGGCCGTTTCTGCAACCACCACATTGAACGTCACATGGTACCAATATGGAGACCATGAGCATCACTTCCAAACGTTTGGCTTCGAGTATTTGAACGACAACGACTCTGGTTATATCACGTGGTATGTGGGTCCCAACCCCTCTTTCACCATAGAAGCAAATTCCTTGGGCCCCAACGGTAACATCAACTTCCGCCGAGTGTCCAAGGAGCCCATGTCAATTGTCATGAATTTGGGTGTGTCCAACAGTTGGGCATACATCGACTGGCCGTCCATTCACTTCCCCAGTTCCATGCAGGTCGACTATGTTCGTGTGTACCAGCCTGAGGAGGACATTAACATGACGTGCGACCCCGTCGACTACCCAACGTCCGCATACATTGAGAGTCATCCCAACGCTTATTACAACGCAAACACCACCACCTGGAAACAGGCTGGGTACAAGGCGCCCAGGAACAAGTTGGTCCATGGATGTTAAAGTTGTTATTTTCCATTTGATGATAAAATATTGAAATGTGGAAATGTTCCAATCGAAATTTTAAAGTTTCGATTATTTTTTGAAACTTGAATTTTTTTCGAATTTTGGTGTTTTTTTGGTATCATTTGGTATCATGTGGTGTTCTTTCGGTAGGATTTCGTGCCCATTTGGTCTTTTTCTTAATTTGTTTGGTCTCGGCTGATCGAAAGAGGCTTGCTTTTTAGCACTTTCGGCGCGTCAGCCGCGATGATTAGACGGGCAACTCGTTGGTCTAGCCGAGGTCCTAAACAAATTCCATGTAAAGAAGAAATAAAATATCCATGTGGAAAATAGAGGATGGGACCATGGCATAGATATCTGCCTCGAAAATTCGGGGCTGTACGCCATCTCTTATTATACGTCGAGGGGGCTTAGACTAAATTCTAGGCATGTTTAGTTACAATGTGTGGACTGCGCATGGAAACTCTTGCAGCACAATGGGCGTAGAAAAACGCCGCTTCCTATTTAAAACAGGCAGGTCGAGACCTTTTCAGATTTTGTAACTTCATAGACTTTAGCTTCTCTGTCCTTTTTTAAAAACCATACTCTTGGCCCTGCTTCCCTGTGCAAAATGGCTAGGCGGAACTTAACCCATGACATCTTGCCCCAACATGCAGGCAATGACCCCACAAATGACTTATACCAGGACCCAGAGTCCGTCAACCCATTTCTGGACCGCAACCACCTGGCGACTCCTCCGTTCGAAGGTCGCTTGCTAGGAGGCTCTCCCAACTCCTATTCTTCCTATAGCTTGGGTAACGACCATAGTAGACGATACTCAACTGAACACAGGTACCCACTCCGCCACACCGACTCGTTTCACGAGGACAAGAGCCAGCAGAGCCAGCAAAGCCAACAAGACTCGGCTAATCTCCTCTTACACGCGGAGGGAGGATTGATCCCTGCGCAGAGCGACTTGTCGCCGTTTGGAGGGTATCCTCCGTCGCAGTTTCCTCTCTATATCACTGACCGGGAAGACGATGATCATCTCCACAACCCGGACCCCGTGGCCGACGGGGCTTATGATAAGAACCGATTCTGGTACGACTTGAAGCGTATGGATCGTCATTCGGCTTGTAACCTCCTCAGTATAGCCGTTTTTGGATTGATGGTGTTTTCAGTGATGACCGTGCTCCCCGTGCTTACATTCTCCGAGGTGATCACTTCGCATAAACTCGAGACGGCCGAGATCTTGACAGCCTACCAGTATCCGTTGGCCAGTTCCATCCGCACTAGTCTCATAGACCCCGATACCCCGCAGGATGCTTTGAAAAAGACGGTGTTTAGCGGCCAGGAATGGGTGTTGACGTTTTCGGATGAGTTCAATGCCGAGGGCAGGACCTTCTATGATGGAGATGACCAGTTTTTCCAGGCCGTCGACCTCCACTATGATGCCACCAAGGATTTGGAATGGTACGACCCAGATGCCGTCACCACAGCCAATGGTACCTTGAACATCAAGTTGGACGCCTATAAAAACCACGACTTGTTCTATAGGTCCGGCATGGTGCAGTCTTGGAACAAGCTCTGCTACACACAAGGTGCCATTGATATTTCCGCCCGACTCCCTGGGTACGGAAACGTGTCGGGCTTGTGGCCCGGGCTCTGGACCATGGGGAACTTGGGCCGTCCTGGCTACTTGTCCACCACCGATGGTGTTTGGCCCTATACTTATGAGTCGTGCGATGCGGGTATCACTGCCAACCAGTCGTCTGCTGATGGTATGTCTTTCTTGCCCGGCCAACGGTTGAACGCCTGCACATGTCCCGGTCAGGACCACCCCAATAGAGGCACGGGCCGAGGAGCACCCGAAATTGATATCGTGGAAGCAAACGTCGACACCGAATTGAAGTTGGGTGCAGTGTCTCAATCGTACCAGGTGGCTCCGTTCGATATCTGGTACACGCCCGACTATAATTTCGTCAAAGTCTATAACGCAGAGGTGTCGGCCTTGAATTCATACGTGGGAAGTCCTTTCCAGGAAGCTGTATCGTGTTTGACCACTCTCAACAACGCATGGTATGAGCGTGGTTCAAATGCCCAGCAGTTCCAAAGTTATGGGTATGAGTACCTTCACCACAATGACAATGGGTACATCACGTGGCACGTGGGCCAGAACCCCACGTTTCACATCGAGTCGTATTCGCTTGGCCCCAGTGGAAACATTGGCTTTAGGCGCATTTCCAAGGAGCCCATGTCGGTGATCTTGAACTTGGGTATCTCCAATAACTGGTCGTTTATTGACTGGCTATCCTTGGTGTTCCCCAGTCAAATGGAGGTGGACTATATCCGCATATACCAACCGGCCGACAGCATAAGCATGACTTGTGACCCCGCGGACTACCCCACCTCCGAGTATATCAACACGCATGACAAGTCATACCAGAATGTGAACCTCACCCATTGGGCCGATGCTGGGTACTCTATGCCGCGGAACCAGCTTGTCCATGGCTGTTGATAGACTCTTGATATTAGAGCACTTTATATTAGAGACCAGGCTGCAAAAGCCCGAGTCCATCTTAGACCATAATGCCAATTCATGTGAATTTTGAAAAGACGATTGACGAGTTGACTCCACCAAACCCAAACGAGTTGCAAACGGCGTATTCAATCTCCTTCTGCTTGCTGTGGTTTGGTACATAGTCGAAGAGTGAAAATGATTCCGCATCGTCACTCTCGTGTCCGCCTATGTTGTCGAGGTTCAAAGTTGCGGGGATAGACCCGGATTCCAACGCTTTGAGCGTGAAGGCAGCCTCCACTGCCCCAGCTGCCCCAAGCAAGTGCCCCGTGGACGATTTAGTGGACGAAATGCACAACGATTTGTTTTCTCCAAATAATTTCTTGATCGCATTGTTCTCGGCTCGGTCTCCAATGACCGTGGACGTGGCATGTGCATTGATGTAGCCAACATTTTTGGGGTCAAGCCTGGCTCTTTCCAACGCCATTTTCATAGACCTATAAGCCCCTTCTCCTGACTCTTGCGGTGCAGTTATATGGTGTGCGTCTCCACATAAGCCATACCCAGACACTTCTCCATAGAACTTGGTGATACCCCTAGCCACGGCATGGTCCAACTTCTCGAGGATCAAGATGCCACAGCCCTCGCTTAATACGAACCCAGACCGGTTTCCGTCGAATGGCCGGGAGGCTTTGCTGGGTTCAGACTCATACTCGGTCACCACAGAACGAGCACGTGCGAAGCCAGCCAAAGCTAGAGGGTGCAACGACGCCTCTGTTCCCCCACATACCATCACATCAGCGTAGTCGTTCTTTATGAAGTTGTAAGCGTCTCCTATAGCATTGAGGCCTGTAGCGCAAGCAGTGGAGACCGAATGCAAGGGCCCCTTGAGCCCGTACTTGATGGAGATGTTACCTCCAGCCATGTTATTGAGTAGTTTTGGAATAAAGAGTGGCTGCACCTTCTTGTAGCCGGCACTTTCAAATCCCGTGGCATTCTCGTATATATCGGAAAAAGAGCCGATTCCCGAACCCACGGCAACACCCACTTTGGTGCGGTCCATGGTGTGGAGCGACTCTGCTAGATGCGCATCGTGCAATGCTTCTTTGGTGGCTGCTAGTCCATACTGGGAAAAGAGGGCAAGCCGCCTGGCTTCGCTGGCTTCAAGATGGTCTAAAGCATTCCACGCCCCTGCGTCTATAGGTCCTTGGGGCACTTGGCCCACCACTTTGGACGGCACTTTGCTCCAGCCGCCTGAGGTATAGTCCGGGAAGGATGTGGTGGCCACCAACCCCGATTCATTATTTATAAGCCTTTTCCATGAGTGTTTGAGGCCCACACCCAAAGGGGAAATCAAGCCAATGCCGGTAACAACTACTCTGGTCATTGCACCGATTCTGGTGGTAGGTGGTAGTTTGTAGGTAGGAGTATGTGAATGCAGAAGGTGCAGTCAAAGCTCTGGCGAGCATTCGATGTGAGTATGGGGTAACCAGTCAGTGAAGCAGTAGAAATAAATAGGGAGAAAAAAGGGAAAGTAGGGAATACGTCTTATTTATATACATTTGCGTTTGTCTTTGCGTTTGTCTTTGTCTTTGTGTTTTGTTGTAAATAATTGTTCCTTTACGCTTAATGTTTCTCTTTAAAAGATTTGCATTCTTGTCAGAACAATCACTTCTCTAAAGAAAATGAGCATTGACTAAAATGAAATAAACTACACAGGGCCACCAAAAATCCAAAGCACCCCCAATGTAAAAAAGAAATAATCCAAAACAAACCTGGAACATCAATAAAACAAGGGCCTTAATTTCGAACTTGTTTTTTTCCAAAAGTCTGGTCACTGTATTGGCCTCTGTTCCAAGCACTCAAGCTGGGGTCGCATTCAGGCCTTTCGTGTCATGCTCAATCGACGCCAATTTTTGTCTTTTTTCCTACCTCTCTCTCACGCCTACAGCACCCACTATGTATTCTAACGCCCGTTCAGACACATTATTCTTGGGCGGAGAGAAAGTGTCCGGAGAAGATATCAGAAACCAAAATGTCTTGGCGGCTCTCTCCGTGGCGAACGTGGTCAAGTCGTCCTTGGGGCCCGTTGGTTTAGACAAGATGCTCGTGGACGATATTGGTGATGTTACCGTCACCAACGACGGCGCCACCATCCTTTCGTTATTGGATGTGCAGCACCCAGCGGGCAAAATCTTGGTGGAATTGGCCCAGCAACAGGACAGAGAGGTGGGCGATGGAACCACGTCTGTGGTGATCATTGCCAGTGAATTGTTGAAGAGAGCCAATGAGTTGGTCAGAAACCAGATCCACCCTACTACCATCATCACAGGTTATAGATTGGCTTTGAAAGAGGCCGTCAGGTACATTAACGAGGGCTTGTCGCAAAACGTGTCTACTTTGGGCAAGGAGACCATGATCAACATTGCCAAGACGTCCATGCTGTCGAAAATCATAGGGCCCGACTCGGACTTTTTTGCCAAGATGGCCGTGGATGCCATGTTGGCCGTGAAAACCACCAACCCCAAGGGTGAAACAAAATACCCTGTCAAGGCAGTCAACATTTTGAAGGCCCACGGAAAGTCTTCCCGGGAATCCATGTTGGTGGATGGCTATGCTTTGAACTGCACAGTGGCCTCCCAAGCCATGAACAAGTCCATCAAGAACGCAAGGATTGCGTGCTTAGACATGAACTTACAGAAAGCCAGAATGGCCATGGGTGTTCAAATAAACATCGATGACCCCGACCAGTTGGAGGAAATAAGAAAGAGAGAATACGGCATTATCATTGAGAGAATCCGTAAAATCATCAATGCTGGAGCAAACGTCATTCTCACAACCAAGGGTATTGATGACTTGTCGTTGAAAGAGTTTGTTGAAGTGGGTGCCATCGGTGTTAGAAGGTGCAAGAAAGAGGACTTGAGACGTATTGCAAGAGCTACCGGAGCTACATTGGTCAGCACATTAGCCAACTTGGACGGCGAAGAGACTTTTGAGTCGTCGTACTTGGGATACGCAGACGAAGTGGTGCAAACCAAGATCAGTGATGATGAGTGTATATTGGTCAAGGGAACCAAGCAACATTCGTCATCGTCGATTGTGTTGCGTGGACCAAACGAGTACCTGTTGGACGAGATGCAAAGATCGATCCATGACTCGTTGAGTGTCGTGAAGAGAACCTTGGAGAGCGGAAACGTGGTGCCAGGAGGAGGTGCCGTTGAAACCGCATTGAATATCTACTTGGAGAGATTTGCCACCACGGTGGGATCCAGAGAACAGATGGCCATTGCCGAGTTTGCCAATGCACTTCTTGTGATTCCAAAGACGTTGGCAGTCAATGCCGCCAAGGATTCGTCGGAGTTGATTGCCAAGTTGAGAACATACCACGCGGCAGCGCAGACGGCCAAGAAGGATGACTTGAAGAGAAAGAAGTATAAGAACTACGGGTTGGACTTGATCAACGGCAAGATCGTGGACGAGTCTGTGAATGGAGTGTTAGAGCCCACGTTGTCTAAGATCAAGTCGTTGAAGTCAGCATTGGAGGCATGTATCTCGATCTTGAGAATCGATACCATGATCACAGTGGCGCCCGAGCCCGAAAAGGAGGACCCTCATCAGCACTAATGACAGAGTTATAGAATGGTGTTACAGTAGTGGCAAGCAAAGGAGTGTGTAAATTAATAATGCAAATTAGAAGAAGTAAATAGAAATGGGGGAATGAGTTCGAAGCAATGCGTGGGCTGGTTGCAGGGTATCAGAGGAACAACAAGTTATTCCGTGCAACACAAGCAGAATGGTGCCTTAATAGGATCTGAATGGACCTAAAAGGAGCCTAAATAGGACCTCAATAGGACCAATATAGACCCATTCACGCAATGTATTGTTTGCTGGTGGTCCTAGGCACACTCAACAAAGGCGCGCCTTTGGAATGTACATTGTAGCAGTGCGCATTCCCAGACACTGGGGACTTCTCGCGTAGCGGAGTGCGTGGAGTCACCAGGCCTCCAAGGCTGTACTGCGATGAAAACAGTTTTCTTAAGGAAAGCGCCGAGTTGATGGATCTGGAAGACTCGTACGATGCAAGGGAGTGGTTCGACTTGGTGTGCATACTGGACAAGCGGTAGTACTCGGACTTGGCCATTGTTTCCGCATCGCGTTTTTGCTTAAGGTTGTGCTTAATAGAACCAAGGAAAGGCTGAAGCACCACCACCAATTCGGCTTCAGTTAGCGTGAGATTCCAGTGTAATAAGCCAATGAGCTCACGTTCTGCCAGGTTAATTTCCTGGTTGGTCAAAAGTCCATCCGTGTATTTTGTCCAGTGCTTATTGAGCGGACTCGAGTCGTTCAACGACTTGGCACTTAATATGAGTGCTGCCAAAAAAATCCGGTGCCGGGTGCTTTCCATCCCCACGGCGTTTCCTGGCAATACATTACGGAGACGATTGAGGTACACAAGCGATGCCATGAGTGTAGGCGTTTGCACGTTGGAGTATCTGACCAAGCTATTGATGAAGTTCTTCAAAGGTGTCACTTCCACTGGAGCCACGAGGAACTTGCCCACCTGGTCAAAGGCTTTTTTGGCGGGCTTGACCTGGATGACTGCAGAGGTGGTGGATACCAAGAGGTCAATCATGGCCTCGGACACGGGTTGTCTGGCAAAAATTTTTAATGCTTCCGAGTCAGACATGTGGAGTAAAATTTGCAGTAATTGGAGGTTGTGAGTGTGAGGGACACTGAGGGAAGAAGACTTAAAGGACTAGCAGTTCTTGGAGCAAAAGAAAAGATTCAAGGAAGAAGAAGTACTAGAAAAGTAACCAGCCGCTCTGAGACCCGGAATCCCCATGATTATAAGCAAACGCATGGCACGCGTAGATAAAAATTGACATATTATTTTTTCATGAAAGCCAAAGCATCTGGCAGGGGTGCATCAATTTCCTAGTCGGGCAGCTTTGGGTACTAAAAAATCGCGTCTATCCACGCTTGTCGCGAGCCTTGTGCAAGACAAATGCGCATACCGCCCCTTTTTGGTTCGACGCGGCAGCCTTTGAATTTCAAAGGACACGAAATACGCACTACCAATTGTGGAGGAGCAACAGTCGCAGCTAAGAATTTCAATGCACGAGTCTTAATTAATCGGCCCTCCTTGGCAAAAACGGCCGTTTAATTTCTTTGTCCTTCACCTCTTTATACTCATAATACTATAGGACATTCCTTTGCAATTACATTTTCTTATCAAACGCAATCATTCCCGACGTGCACAATCCTACTGCATGTTTTCATCATCTAGATACACCATCCTTAGACGGGGGACAAGGTCGCGGTGGTGTATCATTGTCTCAGTTAGCATTAGCCGAAAGCTTGCGCGATGCGTGCAGTCGGGATGCCGCAGCCACGACTTTTGGCAGCTTTGCGAACTGAGAAAACCATTGAACCAGGCTTGCTTTTAGCGTTAAAAAGTAGACGTAAATTTTCTTGGGGCATTGGGAACAATCAAGTACAAATGCAATTTCATATTGACGTGTATCATTAAACACTAGCTACTAAAACAATGATACCTTAGATCGCCTGGGAGTCCGGGTAGAAGAAGAAGGCCAACGCGACTATCAAGTAAGTGCTCAAGAGCATTGCGCCCTCCAACCAGTTGGACTCACCATCGAGAATCACTAGGTTGGTGATAAACACCGACACAAACATAATGGCCGTTTCAAACGTGGAGAAGTATAACGACATGGGCACATCAAGGATCCAGCCAATAATCACCATGAATGGCGTGACAAAGAGTGCAATCTGTAAAGAAGAACCCACAGCAACGCCAATTGCAAGGTCCATCTTATCCTTCATGGCCACAATGATGGCCGTGGCATGTTCTGCTGCATTTCCCACAATAGGAATGATGATCAAACCAATAAACGTCTTGGATAATCCCGACAGCTCTACAATATCATCGATGGCGCCCACCAAGTAGTCAGCACAAAAGGACACCAAAATAGTCGCGCCCACGAGCACCGACAAGGCGCCCACAATGGACAAGTTCTCCAGGGTGATTTCGCGGTCGTCGCCAATTGGAGTTGCAGATGTGATAATTCCCTCATCCTCGTTGGTCTGTTCCTCAAACAACACCTTGTGCGTCTTCAACTGAAACACAAGGTACAACACATAGAGCGCAAACAAAATCAATGCCACGCCTCTGGACAAACTCAAAATAAGGCCATCCGAGTCCAGGCTGGGGTCAGGGAATCCCACATTTTCGCCGGAACTAGGCATTGATGCGTGGAATGCAGCAGGGATCAAAAGTCCAGCGGTAGCCAACGCCATGAGCGAAGACATGGTCTGGGCCACGGTCTGGTTAAAGGTTTGTTGCACTCTAGTGATGCCTCCAGCAATAAAGCAGCATCCCAACACCAACAACAAGTTGGACAAGATGGAGCCAAGCATGGAGGCCTGGACGATCCTCACCTGGTTATCCTTCAAAGCAATCACAGACACAATGAGCTCCACGGCATTACCAAAGGTAGCATTCAACAAACCGCCAATGGTCTGGCCCGTGTGTTCGGCCAACTCCTCAGTGGCAAATGCCAAAACCAGCGCCAAGGGCACGATGGCACAGAAGTTGATCCAAAAGACAGCATTGGAACCCCAGTCCAAGGCCCCGGCTAAAAGGCCCAATGGCACAAAGAAAAGGAGATAGTTAACGGGAGAAGACTTCAAAGTCAACTTGGTGCCATTTGCAATGGAGTTAAGCACCGATGAGGCACGGTTGGTTTTTCTGCCTAATAACGGTGTGGTGGAAGACATGAAGAAATGGAGTGGCTTAGTCCCTGAGTATTGCTGTGCTTTTTGCGCGCTGATAAAACCGATCGTTTGTTCGCGGCTTAGTGCTGCACGTGCGGCGGTTGCAGCATACCTCATTTGAGACGAAACTTCCATCTTGGGCCATCTCCACTATTCATAGAGGATTAATACTGCTTGTATTTACATTTATATAGACTAAAGTATAGCCTTGCATTGCTTATATAAAATGGACAGTACCGAAACGTAATTCATGCAAACCTTCTTTACTCCTCTTCATGTATGCTGCTGCGATAGAATACCACTTTATTTGGCATAACATCTTTGCTACCACACGACTCACAACTGTTAGACTTTAAGTCACCAACTCAGTCCACAAGTAGGGAGTAAACACCACCACGGCCGTAATCAAGGCCTCAATGGCCTCCAACAATGCCATGGGGAACCCAAGAACACCCCGGTCCACGAAGTTCATGTAGATGGCATAGAAGGCCACGGAGAAGAAATGGTTGAAGAGTAACATGGGGAAAGGCATCATGCCCGATAAAAGCCCCATGGGACCATCGATACATTCGCCTCCAAGCAAGAAGTACTTGAAACAACCTGTCTGCAAGATCTTAAGGCCCTTAGTATCGGCTGCAAACAACGAGTACAACGCTATGGACAAGGTGTTAATAACCGCATCCAAGTTCTTTCTCTTGGTATGAAATACCAGGAGTTTGCGCTTCACATCCTCATAGTCTTCAAAGTCCACATCGTGCAAGAGCCTCACAAGAAGCGTGGTATCGTTCAAACCCACAGTCATGCCTCCTCCCGTGAGAGGGTGTCTCATGTTCAAAGAGTCTCCAAGCATGATGAAGCCACGGTTGTGTTTACCCTGTTTTGGAGCACTCAAGAACTGGTTAGGCATGGACCTGAACTGCCTGGTCTCTATGGCCTCGAGAAATGAAGGATGGAGCAGTTTTGGGAGGTTGGGGAGCACGTCGTTTTTCAAGTAGTTGTAGAACTCGTCGTTGGACAGCGATGGTGGTTTCGTTGACCGGTATGCACACAACATCCGGGTCTCGTCGCTGGAGATCTGGTACACCAACGCCGGAGCGTGTTTCCCTAGAATCACACACCCACGGTTTGCTTCGGGGAGTACAGCATTTTTAAGCACAATGCCCACAAAGTACAGCCCCACGTGCGGCGTGTGCTTGGCCAGATGCTCTTTCCGAAACCGGGAGTAGATTCCATCACATGCAAATGTAAGCTTGCCATGGTAGTCTCGAAGCGTGCCATCGCCCAACTTCACCGTGACTCCCGTCACATGGTCGGGGTCATCCTTGTTTCTAATAAGAGACGTAGCATTGCCTTCCACCCACGTGACGTTGTCTTCCTCACGAACCATTCTTCTAAGCCCATTCAAAAACTTGCCGTGCCTAAAAGAAACTCCACGCACATTCTCATCTGCATCCCAGTCCTTCATATCCAAGGCCTCATCATCCCGTGCTAACTTATCGTTGCCGTCAAAAACACAGTCTGCAAGCGGGTTGCGCGGAGCTGTTTTCTGGCAAACCTCTTTGCTTGTATAGTTTAACGTGATGTCTGTATCGTTGAACTTGATGTAGTAGCCCGAAACATGTTTGGCATCAATGCCATTTAAAACCCCTACCATACCCAAGTCCTGTAGCGCCTTGACGCCTGCAGGCTGCAATAACTCGCCCACTATGCGGTCGGGCTCGGACCAGTCGCGTTCAATGATCAACACTTTTCTGCCCTGTCTGGCAAAGGCAGTAGCCACAGCAGGACCAACCACTCCAGCTCCTATAACGATGACATCAAATTTACTCATGTCCGTGACTTTATATAGACTATTCTTTCAGGTAGGCTTTTTTTGGTTATTGATCTAAGATTGGACGATTTTTGCGGTGTATGTGTGTCGATGTGATGATTAGTGGATCTATATGTTAGGATGATGATGATGGTGGGACTGGATTTTCGCTATTTATATGATCACATGGCTTTCGCTCCGTCTCGTATAGTGCGCGCCGTTTGCTGATTTATGGCGCGATGCCTACAGACGTGCATGCTTGGTCCGCATATGCTGTTATGGCTCCTTTTCCTGTAATGCCAACCTCTATTATACTTATTCGTCATCTTCGTCATCTTCATCTCCGTCACTCTCTTCTTCTGCATCTTTGAGCCACTCCACAAATTGGCTGGCCAACGCACGCACCCGCTGCAAGTCGTCGCTGGCACTGGAGGCCTCTGAGGCCCACCACTTCAAAATATTGTCTTCGTCAATGATGTCCATCTCGTATAGCTGGCGAAGAGCGACAAACAAAACCACGGGGCCATTCTGGGCGTCTAATCCCATACATGTGTTCTGGATGATTTGTGCCAAGTCCACTTGCTCGCTGTCGTTGAACACCTGTCTCTTGAACAAGGCTCCCCACTCACCAAAGATCTTGGCCGAGGCATCTTTGGCGTTCAACGTATCTGTCGATACGAAATGCACTATGCGCTTCACCATGGCTTGCACCGTGGCCAACCTGACCTCATGGTACGTCACGTTGATGGACATTCTCAACGTATTAAGCTCTAGCAACGCGGTGTCTATGTCGTGGCTGTGCTCCATGGCCCTTTCCACAGTGGCAATGGCTTCTCGGTTGAAGTCCTCCTCGTTTTCTTCCTCTTCTTCCTCTGTAAATGCTCCTCCGTCGTAGTCTGTGGACATCATGGATGTTGCTGATAATCTCCTGTTTCTGGAGTGACGACGGTTGTTTCTTCTGGCCTTTCTCTTGGTCAACGAGGCAATCGAGTCGTCAGAGATGTTCAACGACCCAAGAGAGTAGAGCATGCCGGAGTAGTTGCTCACGGAATTATTCTCCAGCTCTGACTCCTCGTCCAATTCCTTATCGGACATGTACAAGACACCCTTCCCATCGTCGCCAACCAAGTCCACATCGTCATTAGCAACTTCACATTGGTCTTCTTCATCTTCACTCTTGTCCGAGTCAAAGGATACATTTTGCGTGTTCTCCTTCTCCAACGGCTTGTCAACCACACGTGTAAGCAGCGAGATGTGCTTTCCCTCTCCAATCACAACGTTGTAGCCTATAACTGCACCGGTCAGGATCTTGACGTCCTTCTTGATGGTGGTATTGCCAGCCACAATGGACTGGTCGATGGTCACGTTGTCCTCAATCACGGCATTATCCCAAATGCAGGAGTTGGTGATGACCACATTTGCTCCGATCTTGCAATTTCTGCCAATCACCGACTTTTCCACCGAAGTGTTGTTGCCAATGACTGTATTAGCACCTATACACGTGCAGTTGCCGATTTTGCACGATTGGGCCAACACAACCTTTTCTTCCTTGTAGATATGATGCACTTCGTACGAGTAGGAAGTATTGTCCACGAAGTTAGCATCTGGAGTAAGCGGATAGCACCAGCGGGCCAATACGTCCTGTGTGATGGCATTATAAGTGGACCAGCTCTCCACACGTGCAGCATATTCGTAGTCATCAGTGATGTAAGCGTAGATTGTTTTCTTGAGCAAGTCCGAAGTCAACACACCTCTAACAAAGTCCGTTCTGAGCGACTGGTAGTCGAAGTTATCCTGAAACACCTGGGGCACGATGGGCGTGCAAATGTCCACGTGGCAATCGATCAAGTCATTCCGAACAACAAAGTCGTTCTGGATATCGTCCAACAATTCCGTGTCAATGTTGACCAGGCCCTGTTTATTGTCCACTGTAGGAATGGGCTGGTAGTAATGGCATCTCTGGCTGATGTTATCCAACACAAATACCGCCGGATCAAGCTTGGACCGGGACCGGTGGAACGGACTGGCCTCCTCCAACACCATGGTGATAATGTGGTCCTTATCCAGAGCCTTCTTGCTCTTGTGAAACGCCAATGCCTTGGAAAAGTCGATGTTGGTCACCACATCGCCCGAGACCAAGAGAAAGTCGCCGGTGATCAAGCCCCGGTTGTCGATATCTCTCATGGCATCACCTATGGATCTCAGCTCCAAGCTGACCACAGTCTTGACGGTGAACACATCGGTATGGGCCCAGCGCAGCGACTCGATATACGCTTGGATCTGGTCGGCATGCGACGAGCACATCAAGTACACCTCGTTGACGCCCGTTTTGGCCAAGAACTCCAAGGTGTATTCAATGAGAGGCACGTTGGCGAGGGGGAGAAGACATCGGGGCTTGACGGACGTGAGCGGCATGAAACGGGACTCGAACGAGTCCGTGAGCACAACGGCCTGGAACCTCTCGTCCTGGACGATTTCCTTTTGCTTTTTGTTTTTGGGAGGCATCCTAACGGGTGGAATGGTACTACTGCTACAAACTTTTTTCTACTGCGGCGTGCGCTCCTCAACTGGAGGGTGACTGACTGTAGAGCATAGAACAGAACTGCCTACGTTCTAGTAGTAATTGACTAGTAATACTTGGCACTACTAATAATAATCTAATGATATTGGTATAGTAGCAAGTATTAGCAAGTATAGTGCCAGTGTCAGTATATCCAGTAGCCTATAATTTTCCAGTAGCCAGTCAGTAACCTTGTGGTATAGGTCTGTCTGATTAATCAAACGACTCGACGGCTGCCATGTCCAAAACCTCCACGGACCCCTCGCCTGCTCTCATCTTCGTAGGACTTTCCCCCAGCAACAAACTCACAATCTCCTTATAGTAGGAAGGGTCGATGATGGCCACCACCTCAAACAACTTCTCGGAGTCGTTTTCGTTTTCCACCTTATGGAGCATGGGCTTGACGTGCTCCTCAAATGCTCCCTTGACTCGTGCCAATACCGTGATCTTGACCTTCATCTGCGCCCGAGCTATAGGGATCACCTGCGACGAGATCAAGAGCTTGATGGCATCTAGTGCCTGCAACTTGGTGGCCTTGGTCGGGTTGAGGTGGTACTTGAGCTGCAGAAGCGCCTTCAGAATCATGCTTGGAGGGTACCGTTTCTTGGACCGGGGGTTGATGCACTTGGTGGAGATGAGGTTCAAGAACTCGTTCTGCTTTTGCTGTAGATTGGCACTTCTCTCCTTCTCGTTGAGCTGGATCTCTCCCTTTTCCAAGATCTCAAGGATGATCTTGTCATGGTCCGTAGTGCCGAAAGAGGCTAGGAGGTCTTCGTTGTTGGCCACCTGGCCTTTGGATACGTTGGCGAACACCTGCGGAATCTGGAGCACTTCATCGATATCTTTCTCCACCTTCAGCCTCCAGTCTTGGACTTTGTTCTGGTAACAAGCGATTTCGAACCGCCGCTTTCCTTTTTTGATTTTGACGAATGAAACATTGGTCAACTTGATCTGGCCCGAGGGCTGGTTGATTAACCCCATCTTGCCCTGGTGCTCTCTTGTGACTTCTCACTTAAATGTATCTGTATGCACTACTCATCATTAATATACACATTGAACATTCAATTCATATATTCATATCCTTTTATAAAATCATAACATAATTCATTTTTTTTTCAAATCAATCTTGGAACCTTGAATCTTGGAGCATTGAATCTTGGAATGGCTCTACTTGAGCACAACTTTGTAGGTTGCAATCTGGAATCCACGGAGCGAGAGGCTGACACTCTGGTCATGAACCGTGAGCTCTTTTACCTTCTCCTCCATGGCATTCGTGGCATAAACCTTGTCCACGGGCAAATCACCGAATTCAAGCTTTCCATAGGATGTTCCTCCCAATGACTCGTAAACCCTGATCACGATGGATTTCTGGCCCTTGTTCTCCGCCTCAATCTGCGCATACACATTGATATCCTCATCATCCTCTGCTCTTTTGATGGCTGACAAAACTAGAGACTCATCGCCGGAAAGCTTGATGCCCTGCACAAGACTTTGTGCTTCGCTGGACGGTGCGTTCAAAAGCTTGTAGTTAAAGTTGTGGGCCAACCTCACCACGTCCGAGCCTAGAGCTCCTTCGTGTGGATACAAGGCGTATTCGAACTCATGAATTCCCATATCCGCTTGGTCGTCTGGGGCTTTGGCCGACCGGAGAAGCGAGAGTCTCATCAAGTTGCCGTGGATGGCTGCTCCATACTTGGAGTTGTTCAACACTGCAACTCCGTAGTTGTATTCGGAAAGATCCATGAACTTGTGGTGGCACACCTCGAATTTGGCCACGTCCCAGGTGGTATTGTAGTGCGTGGGTCTCTGAGTGACTCCGAACTGGGTCTCATACAGAGCATATTGGGGCGTGTAGATGGTGGTGGGGAACTGCACCTTCAAGAACTTGTAGAACTCGTGCCACTCCACCCGACACGAGAACTTGATGAAGTTGTTCTGCGTCACCTTAGCGTCGCTGAGACCTTGGATGGAAATCGTGGTTTCAATGCTTGATTTTTCGGATATGCGGTGTTTCACCACAATCTTGGATTCCAAGGCATGGCTCTTCACTGAAACAACCTCACCTTCACCAAGGAACGAGAACTTGTTGAGCGAGTACACTTCGGTGTCCCAAGCAGGGAAATTCAAGGGCTCGTCATCGAAAAGAACAAACTGGTTACCTCCTCCAGTAGTTTGCTTGTTTACCGTAGAATCGATGAGTTCACGGCCTGAAGACAAATCAGTCAACGAAGTAATGACACCGTTCGAGTCGATAAAGGCTTTGATTTTACCGTTTTTCAACAGGTAACTTTTATCATCAACCTTCTCAGCAGATGCAGCGTACTTGAGGTCTCCCGTCCGTACAAAGGAACCTGACTTTGTATCATAGCCAAATTTCGTGACCAGCTCTTCCTCAAGCTTCACAATGTCGCCATCGAGAACCAAACTCGAAACATCCTCATTTGGAATACTAAGGAGCTCCATTCTGTCCCATGGCAAAGTGTTGAAGCCTGAAATCTTTGAATCCTTTTTTTTGGGCAAGTATTCCAAAGCAGCCTGCGTAAGACTGTCCAACTTGTCCATAACATGGGTAAGCATGGGCTTGACTTCGTCATAGTACACCATGCCAATACAGGACCCGGGCAAAACGTCATGGAACTGGCACAAGGCAATATTCTCCCAGAGGTCATGGATATCCTTCGTGGGGTACTTATAGTCTGTACGCACCGAAAGGAAGGTTGCAAGCAACTCCAAATCATGCATTTTGATCTCGGAAAACCTCATCCACTTCTTAACATCCGCCTGCGTTGTATAAGTTCCTCTGTGGAATTCCAAGTAAATCTCCCCCGTCCATGTGGGTAACGTCTTACCGTAATCCGAATTTTTCAAAACGTCTTCGTAGAAATCCTCCACTGTGTTACCAACGTGAACAGAGGGGATGGCAGCACTGGTATTGGCAAGACCCCTGCACCGTCTCAACTTTTCGAGCATCTCCTCAGTAGGACCACCTCCACCATCTCCAATACCGTAGAGCAAAAGTCCCGTGGGAACATCTCTAAGGTTTTTGTGCTGGTACTGAGATCTCACAACATCACCAAAGTTGGCATGTGCCGTGTATGTGTTAGCAGGAGGCATGTGCACCAACACCTGAGAGCCATCAATGGCTTTCCAGTTAAAAGTAGAGAGGGGGAAGGTATTGATATTGTTCCAGGAAAGCTTCTGTGTCAAGAACTTGTTGATACCAGAAATTTGACAGATCTGAGGAATCTGCGAGGAGTACCCAAACGTATCAGGAAGCCAGAAGACAGTAGACGGAGCCCCGAACTCGTCAATCAACCATCTCTGGCCCAATAAAAACTGCCGGATAAGCGACTCGCCTCCGGGCATGTTAGTATCGTTTTCCACCCAGGAGCCCCCGATTGGCAAGAACTGATTAGCCGTAAACTTCTTCTTGATTTTCTCAAGGATCTCCGGGTGGTCCTCCTTCAACCACTTGAATTGCTGCATCTGAGAAGCAACAAAGATGTACTCCGGGTACTCATCAGCAATCTTAAGCTGGGTCGTCCAAGAGCGGACGATTTTGCGTCGAGTTTCAGCAAAGGGCCACAACCAGGCTGTATCAATATGGCAATTTCCAACGGCCTGTACATCAATTTTTTTCAAGGGGTCCACGTAAAAGACCTCTTCTGAGTCGACATCCGGGCCCAAATACTTGGCTGCAATTTTCCTGCACTCGTGGATCGAATCCCGGTTGTTGGGGTCAAAAGTGTCCATGATTTGCGTAGCAATCAGGGCAGCCTGGTACTTCTGTGGTCCCAGAAGTTCTCTTGCAGCATCGCCTATAATCCAGAAATCCCAAAAGAGCCGCCTTGCTTCCAAATCGGGCAATACAAGATCACACCTGTTCAAGCGGAAGTACCGGTTTGGGTCCGGCACACCGCCGTCACCATTGCCAAACATGCCATTGCAAGCGATCTCCAAGTAAAAAAGCTGTTTCCCCCCGGTTTTATACTTTTTGGGCAACTTAAAGAGATTTCTTTCTCCTCCAGTAAACGCCTGGAGCGGCACTCCATCAGGAGTATAGAGAAGTCCCTCGTTGCTGCAATCCCAGTCGAAATCGATTTCCGAATCTGATTCAAGCCAAAATTCAGGGATATCCCATTTGATTTTGAACCAGAAGGTTTTCCACGATGGCCCAAAATTGTCACCCTTTTTAGCGGGCTTCCAGTCGACCTTGTCAAAGTTGATATCCCTAAAAAGCGGTCTGGCCGTTTTTCCATCGACATCCGGCACCTTCCACACCATCAAGTCGATTGAGTTTGTGTTGGAATCGAGCCGTTCATGGTCGTAAAATTTGGGCAAGTTCAACTCCTTGTAGCGTCCTCCGTCGGTGAATTGGCGTAACCGATCAAGGAAGAGGTTATCAATGGGTTTCAAAGTTGGCTGCAAATTTCTCTCTTCATAGCTCATGATTGGAGATTTGAATGAAAAGAAAAAGTGGCAGACAATAGAGGAAAAGGGGGCAGTTTATATAGGGAAAGAAGAGAGGTAGTTATGGGCTGGGGAGAATCCGGGGTCAACAGCCGTGTCGCACCCTTACGTGAAGGACAGCCAGATGAGGAAAGAGCATGACTACGGCAACAAGACACGGGGGCAGACCAAAGGAACAAAAAAAATAAAGAAAGAGATAGAGTAGACATGAGTGGGAATGAAGAATGAAAAAGATGTATTTTTGACCAGACAATTTCTTTGAATCGAGTTTTTTCAAATAGAAAAGACAGATATGGAGATTACAGTGGAGTGAGATAGGAGTATATTGATATAAAGCCGTGGAGCATAACCGCAACATCTATAATATTTTTTGGTCGCCACCGTCCGTCATACACAATCACTGGATCTTGACCTCCTTATCCTCCTCAATTGAGTTGACAATGTCGTGCTTGCCAATGGCTTCTGCAGCAGCGTGGGGCAACTTGACCAAGAAGCCCTTGATCAAGGAGAATTCGTCAAGGATGTTGCCTCCAAGCTCGCTGACCTTCAGCTTGACCGTGGACACCTGTTCGGTGTTGGCGGATTCTTTGAGCGTGATAATGTAGTTTTTTTGGTCGGACATGGTGGATGAAGAAAAGTGGTATAAAGTGTGGAGACCTTGGGCGCATTCGCCCCTTTGATAAGGGCCCCTCGTGCAGGACAGCAATTTATGTGGCCTGCGACAGTGTGTATAGTAACAACTGAAGACCAGATAACAAGAGTACAAGAGTACAAAAGTACAAGGGAATAATAGTATATAAATGTACGTATCTCCCATAGACAGGTTTCTCAATAAGTTGCGGCGGCCGGGGTTCTTCCTCTACATCAGCTTGGTGCTAGGGGCCATGGGCTGGACGTTCTGGGATATCCATCGCATGTCCCGAGAAATCAAGAAGGAGCAGTTCAAGAAGGAGGAGGCCAAGAGGTTGCTTGAGGAAAGCAAGAAGAAAAGGGGTGGGATGGGCGTTTAGTGGGTGAATTAGGTCTGTCCACCTACACATCTAAGTGCACACATCCACGTGTATTTTTAACCACCGGTACTACTCAGACTTATATGTGCTTAGGACTAAATCTAGAGTACTGTGCTACCTAGATACGTTTAGGTACTTGGAATACTGGATGTTTGGTGATAAGTATGGACGAGACGCGCTTATCTGCAGGATTTAACCAACAAAATGGAGTATGGCATCCAACAAAATGGAGTATGACATCCAACAAAATGGAGTATGACATCCAACAAATACAAGTTCATGTCTATGAATTCGGGGGTTTTGTCTAACCAGTCTATGAGTTGATCTAGAGCATGGATTTGTGGCTGAACACTTTCAAGGAACATTCTGGTACTTCACATGGGATGTTATGAGCCCTGTGTCTTATAGCTGGTCTGGGTTTTACTAACACTACATTACTAGATATCCATTTGGTGGTGAATGGGTCTTTAGTTCAATGAAATACTCTTCAATGAATGGTTCCCTCCATACACTTAAGCATCAGCTATTAGTACAGGTGACTGGTATTCGTCTAGAGTACAGAGTAGAGAGTAGAGAATTTCAGAGACTACTTCCTCTGGTCCTCTAATCCTCTGGTCCTTTCTCTATCACCCTCTGCTAAACTATAATTATTGTGTACTACACTATGTATACTATGTATACTGACTCTGTACATCCTAAGATGTCTACTACACCATGGATTCTATGTATACTGTGCTGTGATCAGTATACAGTACTATGGAGACTCTGGGTACTTTCAGAAACCTGATTAGAAGGAAATGCAGAATCTACTATACCTAGTAAAATCTAGTATATCTATTAGTATCTAGTATATCTATTAGTATCTAGTATATCTAGTAGTATCTAGTAGTATCTAGTAGTATCTAGTAGTATAGGCAACGGGACTGGGTGCAGTCCGGGACATGACTCTTCGCACTACAACCATCACTAATAGCTCAGATCACCCACCATGGATCCCATGGCCAATAAGTATCCGCTATGGAAAAGACTATTACACAAGTTCCAGGCTCGCAGGGACATTCCCTTCCGCAGCAAGTTCTTTGTGGGCTATGACTTACACGGAAACACGTATTGGGAGTTCACCATCGATGGCAACATGCAGAGGCTCCGGAGAAAGCTCGAGCCGTACCAGGAGTCGATCTTCAAGTCGGACTATTTTGAGACGGTGCCTCCACAATGGCTCCAGTGGCTTCGGCGCATGAAAAAGGACCCTCCCTCGCTCCAGGAGCTTATTAATGACCAGATGAGACAAGAGCGCATCAAGATATTGGCCCAGCAGGCCGACCGCAACTGGACCTTGGAAAAGGAACGTTTGGAGGCCGAGCAGAATTTCAAGCTTCAACAGGAGTTGCAAAGGGTCGAGGCAGAAAACAGGGAGTTTGAGAAAAGCCAGCTAGATGAGAAGGAGGAGAAGGGGAAGGAGGAGAAGGAGGGGAAGGGGAAGGGGAAGGAGGAGAAGGAGGTAAAAGACCCATGGGCAGAGGCCGATGAGAAGGCAGGGCAGAATCCGATCCAAAGTGCTACCATTAAGCCACGAGAATAAACATTTCATGGCTCTTGTATATATCGATACTATGCATTCAATTAAACCCAGTATTACAACGCAGCCACCAACAACTGTGCCCCCTTGTTATCGGAGTCATTGGCCATGGTCTTCTTTAGCGACTTCAACGCCTTGTGGAGCTTCTTGGCCTTGGCAGTGTCCAGAAGTGCTAACACCTCGTAGACAGAAAGCACCACGAACGCACCCTGGCCCGTGACCCACTTCTCAAGTGTATCGTCCTCCAATAACGCATCGGCGATCTTGACGGCAAACTCCTGGCCCACGTATGGCACTTCACTGTTCTCAACGGCCACCAACTTCTTGGCCGAATTGTCCCACTTGAACCCATTACCTTGAATCAAGGCCTTCAACGAGCGAGAGAAGAACGGCGTCTTGTTGAGGAGGTGGAAATCCTCCAAGATATCCGAGGCAAACGTAATGTCAAAAATGGCATCCACCAACTGTGGTCTAAGTGTAGTGTTGACTTCCTCCTCTTCGGTGGGTGTGAGGCAGAGCTCAGCAATAAACTGTGCGGCCACATTGACTGACAAAAGCTGCGTAAGCGATGAGTCACTAGCAGGGTCAACGGAAGCCAACAAAGAAGAGTAGATCAAGGGCAAAGCTCTGGATTGCAACTCTGCTCTTCTCTGCTCCTGGGGTTTTTTGGATGTCTTGGTGTATGCCAACTTCTCGTACCTTAAGAAGTCGTCTCTAACTTTGGGTGCGAAATATTTGCCGTCCAAGCCCTTCAATAAGTATAACAAGGGCCTGCGCGAGAACTTATCTTGCACGAGCCCCGGAATCAATTCAGGTGTGAAAAGTTCCGCACTGAAAGCCCTATGCACCATCACCGTATCATCCACAGTCATGAACAACGTAATCAACACGGAATTTCCGTGCTCGTCGCGGATCAATTTGTCTGCATGTGACCTTAAACACCTGACAATGGTTTTTCTTTCTTTGGCATTGGCAAAGGCAATGAGGCACGACGCCACCTCCAGGCCTTCTTGAGTGTGCACCAATTCGGCCACTTGCTCTCCTAACAACTCCACCAACTCTCGGATCTGCTGGTCGTTTTTCTCCACGTCTTCCGCCAAAATCGTCACATACTCCTTCATGGCCGCATGTAAGAGTTGGAACCCGGTGGACCCTTTGTTGACCGATGCTTCGATGGTGCTGCTTAAGTTCGTCATGATGAGTTGTTTCTTCTCGGCCAGCTCGTTGACCACATCAAGCACACTTTTGTCCTTACCGGAATCCTTGAAAATGGCAAACTCAGAGCCCCAAAACTCCCGGATCATCTGTTGTTTTTGCTGTGCTGATGAGTACAACACATACAAGTCCTCCACCACGTATGCACCTTCCTTGTGCCTCATGAGCTTCCTCAATTTACCATGAAGTTCATCCACAATAAGTGCACGGGACTCCTTGGACCCATAGTGCAAGAGCTTGATGAGCAAGTACTTTCCATATGACGACGTGGCCAAGCCATAGTAGTGGCCCTTAAGTGCCTGCACCACAATGTCTCTTCTCTCCTTGGTGGTGTACTTGACTAAGGTTTGCACCACTCTCGAAGCATCGTGCTTCAACACCAAGTCATAGATACAGTCTTTCGATAAGTCCCAGATCTCGTTACACAACTTCTCCCGGACCGCCTTGGGTGGGGCTGGTCTTTTGACTCTCAATCTTTCCCAAACAGACTTAATTCTCTCTACCTCCACACCTGCCTTTCTCTTCAACTTTCTTTCGGAAAGAAGCTTTTTTTGTTCGGCATGCTGCTCGGCAGAAGACTTTTTGTTAGGGTCCGAAGAGGTGGTCTCTTCTGTTTTGTCTTCCATGTCTAATTCATCTTCACTGTCCTGATCCAACTCGTCTTTTTCCAGCTCATTGTCCAGATCTTTCTCAAGCTCTTTGTCCAGGTCAAGTTCGTCACTCTCCAGGTTGTTGTCCAAAACATCATCAGAAGAGTCGGAAATGTCGCTGGAACTGGCATCTTCTGCCGATTGGTAGATGGTAGCGTCGTTTTCGGAGGCCGAGTCGCTTTCGGGCACCGGCTGGGGCTGGAACTTGGCCTTCTTGGGCTGTTTGGCCTTCTGCGTTTGAGGGGCAGATCTTTTTGCACCTTTGGCCATTCTAGTGGATATGGGTTTGGGTATTCAGATCCTCTGAAAATTGAGGACAGTGCGATGAGGTCACGTGCAAGCCCACTCCGCTCGGGGCCCCGGTGCGACCTCTATGATTCATAAGCCGTCCCCAGTCTTGCACCTCTTTTCCACCACTTTCTGGAACACATTGCCACACTACCACATTCCAAATTTCCAAATTTACAACCTCATGTTTTTAAGAGCTGCTAGAATCTCCAGGGCCATGCCTGCTAGAAGTGCCTTCCTTGGGCTCCGCATGAACTCCACCTCTGCTGTGGTGGAGGTGTCGGACTTGGCCCATTTCAACAAATTCATAGACACCAAGAAGAAGCTTTCCGTGGTAGACTTCTACGCCACTTGGTGTGGCCCCTGTAAGGCGATTGCGCCCGTTTTCGAGACGTTGGCGCAGAAAATCCCCGAGGTGGACTTTGCCAGGGTCGATGTGGACCGTGCTGAGGACGTGGCCCAGGAATATGCCATCACGGCCATGCCCACAATTCTTTTTTTCCAGGAGGGCCAAAAGGTCGATAGCATTGTGGGCGCCAACATGCCCAAGTTGCTCCAGACCATCCAGGAATATTCTGGCATTGACATCAAGCTGAAGTAATCCAGAGTCACGCTACTATACACTACTATACATAGTATGTTAACATACACCAGACATATACTAGAACATACACCAGACAAAATGTTAGAAATACATTAGAACACATATATAACAATACAAATAATATTTATTACGTATATTTTGAATATAGTTCTAGGTATCAGCACTAGTAATGGCTTGGGGCCGTGTCCTGCATGGGGCGCACCACAAGTGGCGATCTCAGCCAACTCTACTCTCACTACACTTCATTAGCAACTATGGTATGTACATCCAATCAACCCACCCCTTAAAACAAAGACTAACACATCCAGGGACAAGGAGCATCAGGTATGCCCGGAGGAGGCCAAAACGGCAAGAAAAGAGACGACAAGAAGAAGGAAAAACCCAAGTATGAGCCCCCAGTGGAGGCAAAGTTCGGCAAAAAGAGAAGAAAAGGCCCCGACACCGCAGTCAAGTTGCCCAATGTGTACCCCAACACCCGGTGCAAGTTGAAGCTCTTGAAGTTGGAGAGAATCAAGGACCACTTGATCTTGGAGGAGGAGTTCATTGCTAACCAAGAGGCGTTCCAGCCGGCCGAGGCCAAACAGGCCGAGGAAAGAGAGAAAGTGGACGAGTTGAGGGGCTATCCCATGTCCATTGGAACGTTGGAAGAGATCATCGATGATGACCATGCCATTGTTTCCAGCACAGCCGGCTCCGAGTACTATGTGGCCATCATGTCTTTTGTCGACAAGGGCTTGTTGGAGCCGGGGTGTTCTGTTCTTTTACACCACAAAACCGTGTCTATTGTGGGTGTTTTGCAAGATGAAGCAGACCCTATGGTGTCTGTGATGAAGTTGGACAAGTCGCCCAAGGAGTCGTATGCTGATATTGGAGGCTTGGAGAACCAAATCCAGGAGATCAAGGAGGCCGTGGAGTTGCCTTTGACCCACCCCGAGTTGTACGAAGAAATGGGAATCAAGCCTCCCAAGGGTGTTATCTTATACGGTGCCCCAGGAACCGGTAAAACCTTGTTGGCCAAAGCCGTTGCCAACCAAACCAGTGCAACCTTCTTGAGGATTGTGGGGTCCGAGTTGATCCAGAAATATTTGGGTGACGGCCCTAGGTTATGTAGGCAAATCTTCCAGATTGCCAGTGACTTGGCCCCATCCATTGTGTTCATTGATGAGATTGATGCCATTGGAAGCAAAAGATACGAGTCGACTTCAGGCGGAGAGAGGGAAATTCAAAGAACCATGTTGGAGTTGTTGAATCAATTGGACGGTTTCGATGACAGAGGAGACATCAAGGTGATCATGGCCACTAACAAAATCGAGTCCTTGGACCCTGCCTTGATTCGACCCGGCAGAATCGACCGTAAGATCTTATTCGAAAACCCCGACTCAAACACAAAGAAGAAGATCTTGAACATCCACACATCCAAGATGAAAATGGCCGACGACGTCAACCTAGATGATTTGGTCACCAACAAGGATGACTTGTCGGGAGCTGATATCAAGGCCATGTGCACGGAGGCAGGATTGTTGGCATTGAGAGAGAGAAGGATGCAGGTAAAGGCCGAGGACTTCAAGACCGCCAAAGAAAGAGTGCTCAAGAATAAGGTGGAGGAGAACCTTGAGGGCTTATACTTGTAGAGATGCGATATAAATGATTGCATTATTAACATGCGAATTAACATTGTAGATAAAAGTATTGCTTTTGGAGAAGAAAAGAAACAGAGACGATTTTATGTGACGACTATTCTTCTCTACTCTGCAAGAGACGAAGAATAAAAAGAAACAAGTTCAAGATGTCCAAGTACAATGCAAGCGTGGCACTGACCTCATCGTCAAGCGAGTATGTCTTCATTATGTGCTGAGTGTCCACGAGAATGTACGCAGCAAAGATCAAAGCACCAGCACCAGAGTACAACATTTCAAAGCCCTGGGACCGGCCTGGGAAAAACATGTTGACAAAACCAATGGCAATCAAGGCCCACACACCCATTCCCAAGGCGCCCTGCCAGCTGGTGAAGTCATATTTCGATTGGAAAGCAAACACGGTGAGACCAATGAAGAGAATGAACGTGATCAAGAGAGCTTGCACGACAACATCCGAATCCACAAATGAACATACAAGCCCCACTCCGTAGGACTCACAGATGGTGAAACCAGCCAAAAGAAAAAGGTTGATAGGATATGAACGTGCCTTGATGGAGGTGGCAATGGCAAATCCTAGTGTACCGGCCACGGAAACAAAGTACAACCATAGATTATTAAGGCACCAATTTTGAAGGGCCTGGTTCAGCTTGATGATATAGCCAATGACCACGGTGCCCAAAATCTGGATCGAAAGGAGGGCGTATACTTTTCTAATGAACATCTGTCTAACAGGCAACTCGCACGACGCCACATTAACAGAGTACTTGAAGTCGTCAGCCAAAGCATCATTGGCTGTCCGGGTAGCAGGATCCTCGCCATACGCAGGAGGCTGGCTTGAAACAGGTTGGTACGACATCTGGCGATTTTAATGTGTAGTTGAAACTGGTCTATGGGATTTGTGGAGATTAAGGAGGAGGGAGGATGTGGAGTATTTATATAACTAGACGGTGCGAAGCTGCGCGCGGCAATCGGCCGGTCCCCACTATTTAAGGTATGCACGATCAAGTGAGTGAGATTGACAGCATGAGCGAGTGTAAGGGAAAAGATCTGTTGTCAGTATCAAGTATGAAGAAAAATATCGAGTGGAACGACGGGACATGGCTACTTATATATCCGAAATATCAGAACACAAACGCGTTTGTAAACATAAATTGTATCAAGAGACGTAAGTGCTTTAACCTGTAGCAATGCATTGTCTGCGATATCAGTCTCGCTTCTGAGATTACTTGTGTATATAATTGGCAGAATGAGAAGCGACTGCAAACGAAGAACACCAAAAAAGCCGTAAAAAATCACAACAGTAAATTTTTTACATATCTTTATATTCTTTATCATTCCAAACTCTTTCATATTCTCCTAAATATTCTCCTAAATATTCTCCTCAATATTCTCCTCTATATATTCTCCTATATATTCTCCTGTATACTCTGTGTCTGGCTTCTGTACAGTAACTATCCTATATCCAGTTCATAGTACTAAGTATCTATAAACCTATAATGAACCTATAATCTGTCGTGTATATAGTTTTTAGTATCTGTCGTGTATATAAAATTTAGTATCTGTCGTGTATATCATGGTTATATACCTTGGGCCATTTAAAAAGACAATATGGCTTAAGGTTGTGGTAATAAAAGACATGGCTACTCAATGAAGAGCTTCTCGATGTCGTCGTCTGCAATGTCCAGCAAAGGCAGGTCGTTCCCTTTAGCATTGTCTTGAGACTTTTCGCCATCGTCTAGTGACTTGTCCAAATCGGATTCTAGTGCCTTTTCCGAATCGGGCGGAACAACCAACATACCCGTCTTCATCCGTAGCACTATGGTGTCCTTAAAAGCCACGGACTTGCGGCACATAGGACATAGCCCCACGCCTTTCTTGCCTCTGGTTTGGCCACGAGCTGAAGACGACGAAATGCTTTTTTGTAGGCACTCGAGACAATACACGTGCCCACATAAGGTGGCGGTGGCGGTGGAGACCGAGTCAAAGCAGATGGGACACTCGGCCTCGGACATTTTCTTGACAACCTTGGGAGGCTCCTGGTCAATGAGCTGCTGCGTCAGCTTCAGAAACTCAAGCACTTCTATATCATCCTCGTCCTCATCGTCTGAAGATACATTTATGACATAAGGAAATTCCATGGCCAAAGCGACTGAGACGAGGTGTAATGCGCGATAGTGCTATGGTGCAGAGCACCTGCATGGAAAGCATAGTATTCACCAAGCATACCAAAAAATGGAAAAATGGAAAATTAAAAATCGGCAATTTGTAGTGGATTTTATAGAGTATCCAGTCCAGCCAAGCTTTTGTCTAGTCTTGTTTAGTTTTGTCTAGTTTTGTCTAGTTTTGGTATTGTCTAGTGTTTGTGTTGTCTAGTGTTGTCTTGTCTGTTTTGTCTAATGTTGTGGTCTCGGGTGAGGGTTGTTTTACTCTGTTTCTCCGATAGCGCAGATCATCTGCGAAGATGACGAAGAGTGGACAATTGATTGTCTAATAAAACATTAATTGTCTAAAGATATTTCTTGTCTAATTGTCCAATTGTCCAATTGTCTAAATCCATCCCTCGTGTAATCCTCGTCTACAATTAACCACTGTACACTTGGCTAATTATAGTACTTGCCTTATATGGCGGTGCGATCAGCATAGTAGGCTTGCAGTTGTCGAAAACCAGCGGTCCTCGCACTATATGCCGGCATGCATCCAACAAAACCACGGTCCAGTTACCTTAACAATCCAGTGTAATCTTTGGCAAATCCTACCTCAGCACCTCGGCCATTTGCATTCCCTTTCCGTCATTGACCATTTGCCAGTAAAAGTGCTAGCCAGCATTTTGCACGCTCTACAGCGAAACCCCATGTCGCTTCCTGTAGCGAAGAATATTGTATGCCCGCACCCTCACTTTTTTGGAAGAGCTCTCAATTTCTGGAGAGTATTTTGCATTGTTCCCGAAACAGTCACTCTTGCGCCCACACAGCAATCAGTCACTGAAGTCACCGCAGCCCCAGCCCCAGTCTCGTATTCCGCAAAGAGACCTCATCTGTTCATAGGGGACCCTTCCTTTTCCCGCAACGCCGCACCTGCCTTCTTTCCAGCTAAACCAATAGTTGCTCCCCCATATCTGCCCCAAGATCCAATCCCACGGAGCCTGATCTTGACCTTTCCCTTCCCCAATGTCCGACTATCATAACCCTCTTTCCGTGTTTATCCCACACGATTTCCAGCATCATAACGACTTCCCCACCGAGGTGGTGGCCCAGCGGTTTCAGGCTTACCGCGATATAGCCAAGGACTTAATCTCCTACCTCCGACAGTACGCCTCCGTCCAGGAGGAAATCGTGCGCCAGCAGGTTCGGCTTCAGCAGGCCGTTGGTGCCCCGGGCCAACCATCCTTGCCTTCAAACTCCTCCAAAAGCGAAAAGCGCCATAGTTTGAAGAGTGACAAGTTTGTGAGCGACGACGATGCCTTAAGTGCCATCAACCAGTTCTTCTTGCCTATAGGCAACGGCTCCATCCAAGATATCCCCACTATACTCACTAGATTCCACCAACAAAACATCCAAAACGGAACAAAAACCCTCAAAGATATCAACCTGGTCATCATCCCCAAGCTAGAGGACTTGCGGAAGGACCTCTTGGTCAAAATCAAGGAGATTCGGAATTTGCAAAACGATTTCAAGAACACCTTGAGCAAAGAAATGTCCGAGACAAAGCACTTGATGTCTTCATTTAATCATGCCATAGACGTGGCCAACCATTTGGAGATTCCTTCCATTTCAGCTCTGCACCACGATGCAGGCGAGCCGGATCTTTCCAGAAAAGACCCCTACTTGGTCAAGTTGAAATTAGAACGCCAGTTGAAGAGACAATTGGCCGAGGAGTCGTATCTATATGAAGCATACAAAAATCTCCAAGTTTCCAGCGAAAAGCTAGAATCCATCGTGGTGTTGGAGATCCAAAATTACATGGGCATGTTCTTACATCTTGTGGAGAACGAGAGCTCGTCTGTTCTGAACTTTCTTGTTCCCAACTTCACGGAAGGCTTCTTGGCCAAGGAACCTAACCTTGAATGGGATTCCTTCATTGCCAGAAACCTCCCCAAGGCATCCTCCATTTCTAAAAACGTGACCGGAGGAAAGTTTGTGGACTTAAATTTCCCCACTAGAAGAATCAGGGACTTGACCATCCCACACTACGACTCGTTGATTAATGTTGCAGTCAAAGAAGGGTCTTTAGAGAGAAGATCCAAGTTCTTGAAATCATACTCCAGCGGCTGGTATGTCTTGACGTGCAGCTACCTTCACGAATTCAAGTCGGCGGACCGCAGAAAAGACAACACGCCAGTAATGTCGTTATCACTCAACCAGTGTCTGGTGAGTGAGCATTCCAAGAACGACGGCAAGGTGGTGGGTTCGTATAAATTCGTGTTATATTCCAAACTGCAGAACAGTTTGATGAATAGAGGCCACAACTGGTCGTTCAAGTGCAACAACTACCAAACCATGATTGAATGGTATAATGATATCAAGACCTTGACCTCACTAGCATCGCCGCAAGCCCGAGCCAAAGCCATGAGCAAGAAGCTCACTGCCAACAATGCTCTTGAGAGGAACTTGTCCCGTGGATCCAGCTTAATGTCTACCCAAACTGGGTTGAGAACATTGAGGTCAAGCACTGGCTCACGGTTCCAAAGCAAGCTTAGCCCCAAGCAGGGCAACCAAACGGTACGAACATCCGGGGTGTCCCAGATGTCGATCCACTCTGGGTCTACCAACCAGCGTCTATCTTCAGCTTTCACCCAGAAACACAGCCAGTCCCCCCGGATCTCCAACTTGATCAACAGTGATGGCACGGTGGTGGCGCCTGCAGAGAACGACCATACCAATGCAGACGTCAATGGAGATATTTCCGTCAAGCTAGACACCGATACCGATCTCGGGGACAAGAACACGCAACGGGCCAATGATGGAAAGCTGGCCACACCCCAGGCAGGCTACTCACTAGGAGTGGCCACCACGCCGCAGCAAACCATCCCACAGAACTACCAGTACTACTTGAACCAGGTGCATTCGCAGCCACAACAGTTCTACGACCCCGTGCTGCAGCAGTTCTTCACCATCAATGCCATTCCTGCTGCCCAGGTGGAGAATTCTCGCCCAAACCTGCAGGCCCAGTCTGTCATTCCCCAACAGCCCCAGGGGACAGTGCAGCCCATGCCGCAATACTTCCCGTCTTCTCCCCTTGGCCAGCCACAAGCATACATGCCCGGGTCACCCAATCTAAACACGCAGTTGATCCCTCCATCCCCCCAAGTACAGCCTGGTCAGATCATTACTGTACAGGGCGAAAATGGGCAGAAGTACAACCAGTACGTGCCTCATTTTCCAGCGCAGCTAGGCGACGGCAAGCAGGCAAACGCACCATACCCCATTCAGCTAGGAGATAGTTTCGTGTCCAGCAGGCAAAACTCCACCATGTCTCCGCGCAGTGCAAGCACTGCAGCAGGAGAAGAACCCACCACGGATGAGACCTTGGAGGAAGGCACATCCAATCTCAACATCAAGTAGAATATGTAGAATGATAACATTCATCAATAATAAATGTAATGAATATTAAGCTACACTGACCAATTAAAAAGTTGTTACTACAGTTACTACTACACTGGGTACACGGATTCAACGTAGACTATGTCATGTATTAATGTATGATGTACAAAGATGAGATTTAGACAACAACACCAGAGTTGGAAGCAATTCTTGGCCACAAGTCAGCGCACTCCTTGGCAACTGGACCGGTGATGGCAGAACCCTTCATTTCTCCCTTGGGGTTGACAATGACACCAGCGTTGTCCTCAAAGTACAAGTAGGTACCATCCTTTCTTCTCCATGGCTTGGATTGTCTGACAACAATGGCAGGCATAACCTTCTTTCTCAATTCAGGCTTACCCTTCTTGACGGTGGCCATGACCATGTCACCAGCAGAGGCAGCTGGCAATCTATTCAATCTAGCACCGAAGCCCTTGACGGCCAAGATGTATAAGTTTCTTGCTCCAGAGTTGTCGCAGCAGTTGACGACGGCGCCAACTGGCAAACCCAAAGACATACGGAACTTGTTACCGGAAGCACCAGAACCAGACATGTTTAATTCTTAAGTGAGTAAGTGAAGAAGTAGTTCGATCCTAGACTTTTTTCTTAGTGCGCAGTGAGCAGGCTAGGAAAATTTTTTTGAATGGGTCTGCATAGGGTGCGACTTAGGGCTCTAGCCCTAGAAATCTCCGCGCACGTGACCCAAAACTCAAATCCCTCATTTCGACACACCCACGCTCTAAATTTAATAATAAAAAGATCAAATCCTTATGCTCAACCATTTTTTCATCTGGGCCTTTTGTTTCTCTGTTTATGTCACGTGTTCTTCGGTGGCTCGCAACCCTATGCCATGTTGTATCTGCAGAGTGTCATATATTTCTGGCTGGGCTATATGCTGCGGTTGACTTCGTCAAGTAGTTATTTATATACTCTGCAATTTTTACCCCCTCTGTCTTTGTACACAATGTATATACACTATCAGTTATTTATAGTCATTAGTGTTGGCCATTGTGACGTAGGCCCAGGAAGTAGACAATAAATAATGGTGGTTTGGAGCCCGCGCGCGCGGGGCCAGGGCTCGTAACGTGTATTTTCCGCGCATGAGCCCGTGCATGTGTCGTCCATTGTTCCTGCGACAGACTTCTTGGCTTATACACACTACCTTTAGAGATAGACATCCCAGCCTAACACTCTATTCAAGGCATAATGTCTGTATTTAGTCAAATGAGAGAGTTGTGTGTACTGACATTTAGTAAGAGACAGAGTGTGTGATATTTAGTAAGAGACAGTACTGTGGCACTAAGAGACAGAGAGTGAAGTGAGATAGTAATAAGTGGAAGAGAGTAAATACCGTATCGCAAATTTATTAAAATAAGGGCCCCGAACTCTGAGCAGATTTCAATGATCCATCTTTGACAGTTGAATTGAACACCGGGTGGTTAGTTGACCACCTTCAAAGACCCAGGGTTTCTGGTCACCATATCGGGAAGAGAGCCGTTCGACAAGCGCCGGCGGCCGTACTCCTCTTCGGCCGGGAAGGTATCATGGTTCATATCGGACGGGTGGTTGTCATAGAAAAAGCCGTCATCATTGTTCGTTGAGTAGGATCTAGTAGTATTTGAGCTGTGGTGGGCATGCGCACCCACCACGCCCGCTCCGGCAGCTCCACCAATGAAACCATTGGGGGCCACGGAGTCGAAATGATTGGCGTTCTTGCCAGGAATGTCGAAAAAGTCGTCGTCGTCGTCGTGGCTGCGGTTGCGTTTCCAATGAAGGATCAAGAAGATCAACCCCGATATCAAGGCCACACCCGCAACTGATCCCACCACTGCTCCTGCAATCTTTCCTCCAGACAAGCTCTTTTGCTGATTGGGTGGATCGTTTGAATCTGGAGTAGAAGAAGCAGAGGGTGATCTGCCCCCACTGACCCCAGTGGTATGAGAGCGCACGGTGGTGGTGATTTCAATGACGGAATTCGTGGAACCGTTTGGAGAAGACGTTACAGTGGAGATCACTGTCGTCACACCATCTCCGGGTTTGGTGGGGTTGGCAGCGGGAGAAGACGCAGCATCATCCAGGCTCGCATCGTCACTAGAGCTGGCGGTTTCAGGTGCCTGGGACAGTTCGTCAGTCAGCGATGCCGACGCCGAAGATTTGTCCGGGCTAGAAGAAGCCGCCAGCGACTTGCTCAGTGACAGCTTTGTATCAGAAGCAGCCTTGGAAGAGGACGAGGACGACGGAGACGAAGAAACATCAGAGGATGAGGCAACACTGGAGCCTTCCACAGCTCCATTGACGTAGACCTGGAAGTAGCCATTGCCACCACAAGTCTGGGAGCCGTAACCCTGGCAGGGCGTGTTGCAATTGCTATCATCAACTAGCAAATCGGAACTGGGCACCGACAGACCACAATAACAGGATTTTCCGTTAATCAAGGCCGCCACCTTTTTGGAGCCACATTTGGACCAGCAATAGGATGAGGACTGATACAAGTAGTCGCCCTGCAGCAGAAGAAGCGATTGGACGGAGCTTTGCTTGAAGCAGCCTAGTGACAGGAAATCGTCACAAAGGCCCACGGACAAGCACAGTAGTAGTAGAAAGCCAAAGGAGGCATGCATTATATAATAATTTGGAAGACGAAGATGCAAGGATGCGGAAGGAAAAAGAAAGAATCCAACACTGGGGATGATACTGTTTTGAGGAAAGAGTTGGATAGTTGTAAAAACCTCTAGTTGGTGGGAGGCGGAAGAAGGAAAAGAAAACAAGGCCTTAATTGGAGTTGAGAACCCTAAAAAAAGAAAAAGAAAAGTGGTAGTGCCTTGTTTATGCCTGGGCTACGCAACCCGCGAAACAAAAATAGATCGGCTGAAAAAAGTGTCTGCCGCAACGCACGCCGCAAAAAGGCCAGATCAGGGCAGATAGAAAACAGATTTCGGCGTAACCCCACAACGAATGGGTTTAAGATCGGGTGGGAGGTTCTGCCAATACCGGCCACTTTGGAAGGCCTTTCTCTGGCAAGGTACAGCGCAGGTACAGCGCGAGCCTGAGGCTTGCACACAGCAGAAATTCGGCGCGAGGAGCAATGGAGAAACCATAACAAACGTCGCCAAAAGTCGCACCTACTGGCAGACGTTCTGTCCTGAAACTGCGGACGCATGCCCGCCTTGGGACACCCTACTTTTGAAGGGGCATTCTGGCGGTAATAAACCGAGAACGTACATGAAATAGATGGTTTTGCCTGGAAGGGCGACCGTGTTCCGCCCGTACACCAGATCATATGCCCAAATCACATGCCTGGACGCCATTTAGGTCTTGGACTTCATACAACAAGGTTAAGGCCTTAATTGCCTGCGTGTTGTCTTCTTAGCATTCCCATTGCCATTGACTATGGGTAACTTGCCATTGAATGTGGATACCCCTGCCCTTTGTGCTGGGGCCTATTTATAGTCTGGCCTTTTCAGACCGCTTTGTGCTATTGCATATCGGCCATTGCATATACCTATTGTTCATGGGATCTGGGGCCAAGGGACACCTGCGAACAGCAGTAGCAGCAGCAGCGACGAGCGACGAGCGCGCGCGCACACCCGTGCACCAGAAAATATAAAAGCGTTTTTTTTTTTCTCTGCTCATAAACCTCAGCGGCCACTTCTCTTTCTGAGGTACCTATTGGGGCTTCTCCAAAATGCTGTCCTTCTTGAGACTTGTGTGGCTGCTGAGATCAACCTCGGCCCTTTTTCGCTAACACCGGTTTAGAATCTTCCAATCGGAGTTTGATAGTAGTGGGGCATACATCTGTAAAGAGTAGTTTAGGTCAAAGTAATCATCCACCAAAATCCAGTGCAGAATGGTTCAGTACAGAAAAGATCTCACCAGAAGCAGACCAGAAATTTACCACACCAGAAGATAAACAATTGATAACCTCGAGGGTTATTATCTGCACCAAAGATTGTGCAGCAGAAGCTAGCCGGGATGCAGCGTTGTATTCATGTAATGCTCCTTTCAGCCATTGGACTGCCTCTTTCGGTACTGGTAGTTGGCGTGGGTCAGTCGACTGTCCATATTACTCCATTGTGTGCGCGCCTTGGATCACACATCATTCCACTAACTCCACGGTACAACTAACAATAAGACACTGTCGCTCCTTATAAGTATCATATATCTCCAAGCTATATTTATTATAGTCATCATCACACCACCACACCAACACACCAACACACCAACACACCACCATACTATCAGTCCATCTATCAGTTCATCTATCAGTTCATCTATCAGTTCATCTATCAGTCCACACTACCACACTACCAGACTTGATTCCACTTTTCCCTTCACCATCCATTGCATAAGGACGATAACGAAATAATCAAATCCACAGAAATGAGTCTCTCCATCAAATCGGTATCCACAATTTCCCAGCAATACCGACACGAAGTGGATGAGTTGCTTGCGGACAGGGCTCACAACCCCAACCCATTCCTAGAGAAACTCACTTTACAGAAGATCCGCTTGGATATCCCTCGCCTTATAAACGCATTGTCGTCTCATAAGAGTAACCGAGCCTACGACGATACCCGCTACCAGGTGCTTTTATTATCCAACCAAATCGAGGATCTTCTCTACGCGAACAAAGGCTCATTATCGACATTTGTTTCCGAGCATGAAGAAGAGAAGGCCATGCCTGAGCCAGTGGAGATCATCAGTGAAGCCCCACAGCAACCTACAACGGATGATGACGACTATGCATCTCTCCGAAAAAGACTTCTTGCTGATGGAAACACCACCAGCTTTGATAACGAGAGAAAGGAGCAGATGAACGAATACCATGAGAGTTTCCAGGAGGACATCATCTCAGACTTGACGGCATTGGCATCCGCGCTTAAAACGTCGGCCCAGTCTCTCTCGTCCAAGATTGTGGAAGACTCCAAGTTGGTGTCGGAGTCCAGTGAGAACATGATGAAGAGTCTGACGTTGATGCAGTCCGTGGGCCAGAACTTGAACTCGTACTTGTCGGAGAAATCGGGGGGCAAGATCTCGCTTTTCTTTATGATCAAGACCATGGTGTTTGTTTTCATCCTCTTCTTCTCAATGGTGGTGGTGACCAAAATCCTCCCCAAAATGTGACCTGGTAGAGGCTGTTCCAAAAAAATGTGGACCATGTATATATGATATGCTACACTCAAGAGACTAGGATGTGGCTATTAACGACAAAGCAGTGAACCAGCACTAGCATGGAATTGTAGAGAGGTAGAGTAGAGTAGAGCAGAGAGTATTCATTCTGTAGATATGAATGAGGATGTATATGTTTCATGGGACTGTATAAATGTATGAGACCACGTATTACTGGATCCTTTCCGGCCATCTTATCTTATGTTGAGATAAATCCATACTAGACATTTATAATTGGGGGTTCAGATGTTTTTCATGTACTTCAAGTGATTCATGTACTTGATGTGAAACGACTCTTAGATGCAGGACACGGAGAAGGGCTCGTAACCATTTTATCACATGTATCGAATAAATGGTTAAATCAATATAATTGGTCGTACTCGAAATTACCTATTTAGTAGAAGTGATAATTGTTTAGGGTAAATTTGGTTTATTGGAGGAATTAAGACTCTTTATAGACTGTGTCCTGCATACAGACACACCACCATACCAATGGGTAGTCATGACATATCATTGTTTAGGTTTATAAAAAAGGTATGGCTAAATTTTATTCTGGATCTTATGCCTAGATGTATGTGTATGTATGATGTCTTATGTATGAGTGGTATATACATGGTCATGGAATCGTCACATGGCACGAGAAAAATCCATTGGTTGGCCTGCGTCGTCAGAGAACAGGGGAGCACCAAATTGACGGGTGTCATTGTGCAGTTGCTGGTTATTGTGCAGTTGCTGGTTATTGTGCAGTTGCTGGTTATTGTGCAAAGGCTGGGGGTTGTGCAGAGGCTGGTTCTGGAATTGCCGGGGCAAGTTTCCACACCGGTCCTTGCCAAAGTTGATCTTCAACGTCTTGTAGTCTTTGAACGACTTGATACCGTCGATGGCCTTGATGGCGTTGCTAATGTTGACAAAGTTGATGAAAGCACAGTTCTTCTCCTCGAGGTAGTTGATCTGCTCGATTTCCCCAAACGAGGAGAAATCGTCTCTCAACTTCTGCGCATTGAAGTAGACAAAGTCACTGATGTTGCCAATGTAAATGTTTCTGGATGCTCCATTAGACACGGCCAACGATAAGGCATTAGACAAGGGCCCTGAATGTTTTCCCCAGCCCACCTTGATACGTCTATTATGGATGGTCAAGCCGTGGAGCTGGCAGAGTGCAAAAAACTGGGCTGCTGCAATGGGGTCGATGAAGGTGATGAAACACACGTGTCTTTCTTTCAAAAAACGTATGCTCTGCAATAATCCCCCACGTACAACATTGCAGATCTCTTCCACAGACGAGTCCTGGTGCAAGTTGCCTAAGTACACGGTTCGGTTCCCCAAGTTATTGGCCCCACCGGCCTGAGTGGCTATTTGGGCAGCAGCTGCCGATTGTTGCACAAGAGCAGAAGAAATGAACTCTCTATCAGCAGCTGTGACCACGTGCTCCATTCCTGGGGCCAACCCCAAGTACTGCGCGGCATTGTGCTGTTGGGTCTTGGTGATGAATGCACACCGGTCTTTTCCATAGAAGCACTTTTTGTCCAAGTACTTATCCTTTGTAGGCAAGTCAGATACGCATCGGATGGCACTCAAGATCGACAAAAAGTGGATAAACGCAATGCCCTTCTCGCGAATGATCTTGATGCAGTCAATCACTCCGTACACCGATAAATCCTCCTTCAACTCGTCCTCGGTGATGAGCTGGCCCGTGACCGAGTTGTGTAAGTTGCCAAGGTACACGTTCCTCGTAGCGCCATCTTTCTGGATGGCATCCTTGACTATAGGAAGGATGGGGGTGTTCTTGCCCCAGCCAATGCGGATATCATTGCCCTTGATGTTCAACTTCTTCAAGATGCAATCAGAGTGGAACAACATGGCCGATTGCAGATCGATAAATGATATGAAGGCACAGTTCTTGGCACCGAGGATCTTGACGCTTTCCAAGATCCCGCTTCTCACGTAGTCCAACAACTCGTTGGGCTCGATTTCGCTCGGGATGTTTCCCAAGTATACCGTTCTGGAAGGAGCGGCCTGGTCTGCTTGCGAAACGTTTTCTTGAGACGTCACGTTGGACTGGGAGTGGCCAAAGACATAATCTCCGTTGCCAGCACTTGCAGTTCTCTCAGGGAGTCCAAAAGACGTTTGGGAGAAGTTGGATGGAGGCTCTGGAGGACTATTGTATTGTTCCTGAAAGTTCTGATCCAAAAGGTTGTTGGAGCCGAAAAAAGCCGATTCAGCAGAAGAAGTGCTGTCGAAAGCCTCCACACTCTGAGCTGGGTGGCCAAAGGTGTCTATGCTTTGGGAGTAGTCGGTCCGGTAGTCCCGGTCATACTGCGTAGGGTAGAAGTTATGGGATTGCGCCGAGTTATAGTCGTGACTCTGGGCCTGGACATCATTCTGGGGCATCTGGTACTCCGGGTATTGCTGGGACACAAAAGCCTGGGGCGTGGTGTGGTAGGGGTTGTAGTAAGACATGACGGAATGCAGGAGAAAGGAAGGAATCGATAATCAGGGAGAACTCTGGGAAGGTGGTCTATGGACAAGTCAGCAGAGAAACCAGGATGCAGAATGAAGTAAAGATAATAAATACACGAAGGCGCCGTTGGTCTGGGGAGAAAACGGGCTATGCTCGAGACGTAAAAAAGGACCGGAGCCAAATGCAGGTAAACGAATGAGAGGAAGTCTTGGTATCAAAGGACACACTAGAATTCGGGGGGAAAACACTTGAATTCAGAGGCCACCTTTTGAAAGTATTCGACACTCGGGATTTTTGACGATGCAGTTGAGGACAGGTAGTAGCAGTGGGGTCGAATTTTTTTTTTCAGCTTACTCTGCGCGTAGCACGCTTTCTTGGTCGCACATTTCGGACTGCGAAGAGCATCGCACGTGACGTGCGTCCGCCATCACTCGGAGTATTGCGTCACGTCTCCGGAATCCTCGCTTTCCGAATGGGGGAGGCCAAGGTGCATGTTGACGGGGGAGGTTGGGGTTTTTTCAAAGTCGCCATCATTGGAGTGGCTCGACGCCTCCTCTTCCATCTCCAGTCCACTATAGTGCGTGGAGGCAGAGCAAACGTCCAGAGCGCGCTGGAGTAATGGTACGGCACGTGAGCCTGGTTCATCCATTACCCCAGATTCTTGGCCTATATCCGGAGACTCCGCCTTCAACTGTGCACCCAGACTATCCAATTTGGTATCTTTAAATTCCCCAGTCTCTTCATCCCCTTCCTCATCCCCTTCCTTATCTCCTACCTCATATCCTGCACTTGTAGCCTTTAAATACCTTCTTCTCTTTTGCTGTGACCCATTCTCACCGCTTCTTTCGGCCACTTGCTCCATCTTTTCCAATTTAAACTCCCCTGGCTCCGTTTTAGATTCTGGCTCTTTTTTAGATTCTGGCTCTTTTTTAGGCTTTGTTGGTGACAGAAAAACCTTCCCTTCTCTGGGCCGTTTCCTCGCCCGGCTCCTCTTGCTAGGAGACACAAGTTTCCGGCCAGCCACTATATCCTCAACAAAAACACGGTTGAGATTGGTAGAGTTACGCTTGATATACTCAAGGTTTAAGAGAGCCAAGTTCCCCTCTCCGTCAGGCTCGAGTTGCGCGATCTTGCGTCTCTTTTCGTTCAAGACCTGGAAAAACCGGTTCTCCAAATCCTGGAGGATCGCACCATAGTCTGAGGTCATTTGGTGCACTTCCTTCTCTAGAGCCACACATATGGAATTCAGCTGGTGTAAGTTTTGATGAGTTGCATGCAAATCGCCGCGGAGCCGTTTGTTTTCTCCCGACAACTCCCCAATCCACGTGAGCATGTTGTAATGTGCTCGTTCGGTATATGGCACCACCTCCACGTCTTTAAAGGGCAACACTAGCCGACCGTATAAAATCGAGAGCACGTCCAGCGTGTTTACAGCCAACTCCAATTCTGGCAAGGTTTCGCCACATTCGGGCATGAGTTCTCCGGTCTCCACGTCATAAGAATCGTCTGTGGTGAGTCTGGCATTTAGAACCAACGTCAGTTCAGTCAGTTCCCTCAGTTCCCTCAGTTCCCTCAGTTCAGTCAGTTCAGTCAATTCACTTTTGACTCCAGTCAGTCCAGTCTCTTTGACAATTTCTCTTAAACCTAGCAATTCCAATAATATACGTTGCCAAGTTGTTGGGTCGAGATCGGCCTTGGATTTGGCCTGACGGAGCTGTTGTGGAGAGATTTGCGCTTCAAAGATCCCCTCTTCACAAGCAGCTACCAAAGTCAATTGTTGGCTAGGAGAATGATAAATTGCTCGTACTTGTGCAGAGCCATTTTTGATGTGCTGAGTTGTTTTTCTACTGACGATGCTGAGTGGAACCGTTACTATGTTGCTCATGGGTGGTGACCTTTTTTCTCAGTGTGAGAGTGCTTGGTAAGTATGCAGAGGACTAACTAAAAGGCCCATCACCAACACTTTTTTTTAAAGTCAAATGGGTTATATTTTTTGGTCCACTTTATTTTGATCGTGTACTTTGGTCATTTACTTTTGGAGTCTTTAGTCGAGACTCACTTTGGGTGTACTTTGGGTGTACTTTGGGTGGAGGCTGGGTGGAGGCTGGGTGGAGGCTGGGGCTCGTAACCTCATTCCAAACACTAGTATCAGTGCTCACTCTACATACTGTTGCGCGATTCCATAAATAGACATAAACTGGAACGGTGGGTCATTGGGTCCAAGAATTTGATAAGTGGGAATATTGGTCATTTCAGGTTATTTAAGTGGAATTTCATATATGGATCTAATACTAGGAACCTCTTGAAATCTGGGGTCAACTGAGCTGTTTTGATCTCTTATAGGAATAAAGAGAACGACTTGTATTTATCTCTAGCCCTCAGGCCCTTCTAACTAAAAAAAAAAAAACTTAGACGGCTAGACAGCTTAGATGATACTGATACCAATCGGACGAAATGGTACTAATACGTCTTGTTTAAAGATGGAAATAGCTAGCCTTGTGTGTTATACTAAACGTCAGATGTGATTATATGCAGTCCGAATATACACCACATCTGAAATGACTGGTTTTGGTCTACATACTGCTTAATAGTGTGTCTTAACTATGGTCAAAAATTCAGTGTAATATTCATAGAAGTCCTGTGTTAGTATAAAATGTAGTATTTTAGTATCCATTTGTATTAGAGTGTTCTATCCGGTATTCTCTATATATCTGTATATCTGTATATCTGTATATCTGTATATCTGTATATCTGTATATCTGTATATCTGTATATCTGTATATCTGTATATCTGTATATCTTTAGATGTGTATCTGTCTATCTTCCTGTCTGAACCTTTGTAGCGACCTCAAATAGGTTATTGGCTGGATTTTATAGTCTAGACCTAGTAGAATCTAGACCTAGTAGAATGGATACCATCCGCAGTAGATCACCGCTAGGTTCTGTTCGCTGGTGGCCTCTCGGATCAAGTCTCGCACTGTGGCCTCCACACTTAAGCCTCCAGCATGCAACTTTTCCGTGACCATGAGTATAGCACTCTCGGCCTCCAGGGCATCTCGCCTGGTCTCAGCCTCAATATGCGCAGGGCTTTCTTCCTGTAATTTCCTCTTTCGGATGGGTGAAATGGACCATGAATACAACGGGTCCCATCGTAGCACATCGAGAATGCCTAGGATGTGTTCCTGATTGCACCTGAGGACCCGTAGCGTGTGCTCACATAATCGGCTGAATGAGCCGTTGATGCCCATGAACCCGAATCCATCCACAATGTCTCGCGTGAGTCGGAATGGCACCATCTCCGGGATGGGAAGCCGTTTGCCCTGGTCGAACGCAACTCCTAGGTCAATGTGGATGGGTTCTCCAGTAAACTCGTCCAATAGGATATTGTTGCAGTGACGGTCTCCTAGCCCAAGGATATGACCTACCATGGATGTGGTGGCCACTCCCCGTGTGTAAAGCTGCCTGCTATGAAACCAGGCCTCCGGAGTGAGGAAGTTCTCTGTAAAGTAGTGTCTTAAAACGGGTTTGATGGAGCCTTCGATAGTCTGGTAAATCTTGAGCCGTTGTTTGGAGTCGGAACTCTGGTTCTTTTTCATCATCTCCCGGGCCTTTTCCACCTTCATCTTGTCCATTTTGGTGTGGTAGGGCCGGATCACTTCAATGAGAGCTTTAGAGTTGGGCACGAACTCAATCACTCCTGCTCGGGGGCCAAGAGGCACGGCCCGGTATGCCCGGATGAGAAGGTGCCGTTTGCGGGTTTCCTTGTCTTTGACAAAGATACGGTTGACCTTCTCGAATACCTGCTCCATAATGGCATCTTGGCGCAAATCATCTGCACCATGCTTGAGAAGCATTGTGTGCTTGGTTCCATCTGAAAGCTTTAGTTTGGCTATCTTGGGTAAACTGAGCCCTGATGCTGCAATCTTCACTTCTTTCTCCATGCTAACCATCTTGGGCACGTGCTTGTAGCCGTTCCTGCTCACCAGCAACTCAAGCGTGGGAGGAGGCAAGTTGGGGAGCTCGTTCATGAAATAGGCCCCGATCTTGAGCTTGTCCAAATGAAGAGGTTTTCCTCGCGTGCTCTTCATTTCTGCAAGCGATATAAATTGTTGGCACAATTGCTCGATGGGCAACAATAACTCCGAGGCATATTCAGAACTGGACGTTTGAAGCGAGTTCCTAATGTTTTTGGCCGCCGCAGCCCGGGCCAGCATCTCGAGATTCGACGTCTCCGACGCCATTTTTTCACTGAATATCAACGATAGAAGTGGATAAAGGGCATGGAATGGATGGTCTAGACAGATCTTTATGATGAGGTCATGAACATTCTGCTGGAACGCTGTGGAGTCACTCGAGACTCGAGACAAGATCTGCGTGCACCAAGTCACTGGTTTGTAGGAATTCAATTGGTTGAGAGACTTGTTGAGAGACTTTTGGAGTTCGTCGTTGGTGGAGAGCTCAAAAAAGGCAGAGAAGAACTTATCCACGTGCTCATCGTTTTCATCGATCAAAAGGGCTTCGAGGTAGAACTTGATGGAGGTGGAAACAAAGCTCAACTTGGTGTCTTTAGCTCTGTCGAGTTCATCTGTCTCGGAGACAAGCTGGCTTTTCAAGCGATTGTAGTACTTCTGAACGGCCTTTTTCTCGGTGTTAGTCACGGAATTCTTGCTGTAGTAGGTTTTGATGTCGTCGATCTCTGTTTTGCGGTCTTGGACCCTATCAGTCAATTCCCGGAGCTGTTCTTCCAATACCGGTGACTTGTACTGCTGCTCACAGAATCGAGCAAGGAGATTGTACACTTGAGCCCGCTGGCTGATCAGTTCTATCTTGCCTATGGCAGCTTCCATGGGATGTACGATTTGCTGGAGAATGTTTATGCCCAAATCCATCCGGGAATCTGCTTTCCACTTGGCCAAATGAGCCTTGATCAACTGCAGGTGGACACTGAGCCGAGGAAATGGTAGCAGAATGGATCCTGATTCGTCGAGCTTGGATAGCATAGTAATTGGGACGCTAGTCTTTCCGGAAGCCCAAAGGGTCTGGGCTGCTTGGTAGGCTGAGAAATGCTTCAATTGTAACTGCTGCTTCGAGTCATCGAACTTCACACTCTTGCTGAGTTTTTCTAGTAAAACAGACGAGTTGATGGCTTTTTGGTGGTACCCTTCCTTTTGGAAAAGGCCATTAAACCGCAGAAGCTCATTGACTTGGCTTAACAAACAAAGATCTTTTTTGCTAGAACAAATGCTTCCATTAAAGGAGTATTCATTTTCAGGAACCATCTTCTTGTAGATATCGAAAGCAAGCTTTCTGGCGAGTATCACATCTTCACTGCGACCAGAATCCTCGGTCTCAAACCAAGAAGTCCTTATTTCAAAAGACGCTGAAGCAGAAACAAATTTTTCAGCCTCCGATGCAAAGATCATACTAACACTTCTTAAGATAGCCAAAGTCTCGAGCCACACTTGCATCTGCTGCTTGCGCCACTTGACGTCCATATGACTGCTCAAGAAGCTAGTGCGTTGGTTCAAAAGCCTTCTCATTGTATCATTGTACAACGTGGCTTCATGTGATTGTAGGTCAGCAATGGGTGCATCCTGGAGCTGCTTGAAGTAGGAGTATATCACATCGTGTTTCTTGGTGGAGTTCTCGTCCGCCGGGGCTTGCCATTGGTTTAATTTCCACGACCATTCACTAGTATTATGTGAAGATTCACTAGCATTATGTGAAGGCTCGCCGGAATCGTATGACGTTTCGCTTAAGAGCTTGGAAAGCCCCAACATCCCGTCCCCAAGCAACGACTGGATCATGTGCCGAGCTTCAAAAGGCTCACCCAAGGAAATGGACGCATCCATGAAACTATTGTCATATTCGAACGCTTCTGCTGACAGACTGTCAGCATTTAAAAGCTTGAGTGAGTTTTCAAAAGTCACGTCATATGGCATTCCTGAAATGAGATCAAACTCATCTAGCGCACAATAAATATCCGTCAATGGGTCTCTGTATCGTGCTAAGTCCACCTTGTCAATTTGATTATCAGTATAGTCTTCAAAAAGCATCAATGCTGATTCAGGCAGTTTGCTCTCCTTGACCATGTAAAAGATGGCATTATGATCTAATGACTCATACAATTCCTTATACGGCCTGATATTTCGCTTGGCCCCAATGCGGATCCCCAAAACTATGCTTGTCATCAATAAGGTTTTTCTGGCACAGTACGGCTTTTGGGAAGACTGGCCCTCGAGGTACTGACGAAGCATATCCTTGTCTTTTGGAACCATGTGGAGGAAAAAGAGAACAAAACTGGGTAAAGTTTTGACTGCTAGTTGTGGTAAACGAACCACACAGCTGGTGATGATTGAAGCCATGCTGGTGAATGCAGGAATTTTGTGGACTAAAGACAACATGAACTCACATTCGCTTCGAAGGAAAGAATCGGTGATTTTCTCGCAAGGATTATCTCCGTTCGTGATGAATACACTTTTCTCGTCAAGGTAATCACAAGACTGAGGGTGTAAGGCAACAATATAGGGTTGAAAAAGACTTTTGAAGTCGGCCCAATTAATGAACTTTGAGCTTTCATCGCTAAGGTTCCATAAAAACACCCCAACAACGGATTCCACAAATGCCTTTGTTCGATTGGGTCCGGATTCGTAAACATCAATCAAATCCTTCAAGAAAGAATTAATAGTGGTAGACTCCAGATCGAAATCCATAGACGTCCTCTTCAAGTTCTCGCTCACCACGTCCGTGAACAACTCTACTTTTGCAATATCACTGTTGAGGGACGTCCCAGAGAGGTAATAATCGGCCAAGTATTCAGATACCCATAGAGGAAACCGCGTATCTCCGTTGTGAGTGGGAACATTGCGGGTCAAGAATAGTTTAACTAATCTTGGCATCTGGTCACTCTCGATCATCGTTGTTTTCTCCGGTCTATAGGTGTGGAGAAAGAGTTCTGAAACCAAATGTACCCAAGCATCGTAGCAGCGCAGAATGCTTTTCCTCATGCTATCATGGGCCAAAAAAACTCTAACATCCTCGAAAATCAATGGAAGTTTCTGACCCAGGATTCTCATCAGAAATAAGAAACGAAGTGCAGGCTTCAATTCCTGTTCACAGACCTCCAAAAGACTTTTTTCAAGTTTCAGGCAGAAATCAGTGAAATCATTGTGGACTTTTCCCCCAAATTGAGATAGAAATGTAATGACCGAAGGAAGAATATCTTCAACCAATACAGTTTTGAAGCACGCAAGGTCCATCTGATTAAACAAGAGGGAGATTTCATCATCGAAACCTGCACCTATCAAAGGCGAGAAAAGCTCCATCACCAACTGCACAAGATTATGATCCTGGAAGCCAATCTTGCTTATGTGCCAAAAAAAATGGAGTCTTCTTAAAACGGCTATCTTCTGCGACATATCAGTTGTGTCAAGATCCAAGGAAAGTTGACGGAATATAAAGTACACCGTCGAAACGTCCCAGAACTCTCCCTCATTGTTGTACTTTGAAATGAGAGCCGACGTAAGATCCTCACTGGACACGGGCGATATTTTGGACGAGTTCAACATATTTATGACTTTCTTGGGCATATAAGCTTTTTCAGATGAGGCGTTGTTAAGTGCAGCTGCAAGAGCCGGCCCACTTCGAACATCAGTCAATTTGGCAATATCAAGCACTATGAGAAGGAGTTTATCCTTCATACTAGGCTTGTAAGAGTCTCGCAAAAGATCCGATAATGTCTGGAAAACCTTGTTTCTTGTTCCTTTAGAGGTATATGCCAAGGCCACTATCAAGGGTAGACAATCTCTCACTAATTCCGGAAGGTCACATGACTTGAGTTTGGTCAAATGGTCAAGCATAGCCTTTTTGCGCAGCTCATTAAAAAACTGGGCTTCAAGTGAGTTGATAATTGCAGTGATATACCGGCAGTTATCTAGGAAGAAAACCGACAGATCAAGGTATCCGAAAGCACGGAAGGGAAACTCAAATAGATCGAGATCAGTAGTGAGCCATGTTTTAATCATGTCAACTCTCACTTCCTTAAAGAGTTCACGGGTATTTTGTTTCTTGCGAATGTCAGCAATAAGCTTGATGCCCTGAGTGAAGTAAGGAGCGAACGAGGCAAACTCCGAGTACTCCAATAGAATGAGCATTATCTGATGGCAGATTTGGGTGTCTTGATCAGTAAGCAAACTCATGAAGAAACAGAAAGTGGCATTTCGTTCTACCGACGATTGCGGAGTAGTAAAGTGCTGGCAGATCTCTTGTAGAAAGAGCATTTGCGTCGACAAGTCTCTTGAAGCAATGAATTTGGTGATCACATGCGAGAGTGCTAGCTTCATCCGATTGGTGAAGGAATCGAATGACTGTAGGAAAAGTGATCTGATATCCGCATTAGAGACCAGCTTCTCTGCATTGTATTGCGTGTACTCCAAGCATAAGGTCCATGTCTCCACCAATAAGGATTCACTGACAAATAGGTTCTTTCTCAAACACTGAAGAAAGAAATTGATGAGATCCAAGCTGTAAGTTTCCATTTGCAGGTTTCCGGACGCCAAAAAATGATATGTCCTTTGCACGAGCCGGCAAGCTAGCTTGATGGTGACTTCAGACCGGTCAGTCTCGTGAGATGCCAATGGTCCATCACCTAGTAAGCGAATCACGTCTCCAAGTGAACTTTGGTTTGGTATTGGTGCCATTGTTTCCTGTATCCGAACAAGTATTTCAAAGCACGCAAGAGTCTCTTCTGAAGAAAAGCCCTGCATCATCCTTGAGAGCTCCTCCATGGGACAACCCTGGTAAACCAATAGAAACTCGAAATACTCCACACGACTGGCTTTGACCATCTGAGGAGGATCCATTTTGGTCGACTCGCTTTGTGTAGGTTGAGAAAACTCAACATCAAGCTCATTTGCACCCTGCAACTCGGAGTTTCGATCAAGCGCCGAGGCCAAGTATCGGAAATGGTAGTCGATGAGCTCAAAGGGGAAACATAGATCACTCAAGAGATTTTGGGTGGGTTTGTATGTCAAGATAATTAATATGGCAGACGCAGCTTGTTCTTTCAGGCTGATAGAGGGTGCTAGAGACGCCGTTAAGCTTCTGGATTTGCTTTGCAAGTCGTTCGCATGGATTGTATACTTGTGTGAAAGTGCTTCAGCAATTTGCATCAAGAAGATCGCATAAGCCAAGGTATTTGAAACACTGATCTCATCCTCAAGTGTGGTTTGGTAACTTTCACACATCTTTTTAACCACACCTTCGATCAGGTCAGTTGAACCGGTAATTTTAGTGACCTTAACAGTCTCATCTGTGAGAAGAGGCACTTCCTGGTCTTCAAGGGCAATGAACCTTTGAAGTTTCTCACAATTAGTTTCCCAATAAAATTCACTTTTCTGTTCCTCAAGATTAGTTTCAAGTGTGTCTGGGATCGAGGTCTCCAAGCCACCAATCCAAAGAAGAGTCTCGGCCATTTTTCTAGCTGAAATCAAAGGCTTTTTCCGGAGAGCCGTATTTTCGAAAGCCTCGTCCCATTTCCCAGTGATCCAGCGCAGAATACTTAACAGAAGATTGCCTTCTTTGGGAAAACTCACATTCTTGAAAACCCTTGCTAAGCTCTCCCAGAATTCGATCCCACTATCACTTAATAGTGCCGGCCCTGCGATGTCAGAGAGATCAAGAATACTCTGGAGTTGACTCAACATACTCTTATCAAATAACTTCTGTATACCGGGTCTATTTTGCATGGAGATCACATCTTGGAAGAGCGAGCACGACATATGACAAAGAGCTCGATCCTTCACCATGGGCACTAGCAATTTCAACAATTGATGAATTTGCTCAGTGAACAATGGCCGACAAGAGTCTGCTGAGATTGCAACACAGCCAAAAAGAGACCGGAAACATGCCAAAGCCCAGAAACTAAGGTTCTTCTCGGACAAGAGCCTGAGTAACATGGGGAACAAATCTCCTAGATCTGGCCTGTCGCAAGCAGGCTCTAATGCTAGGAAAGTGGAGGTGTAATCCGGATTGACTTCGTCAGACTCGGAGTCTTCAATATGCTTTTTCGGCATAATTTGGGACCATAGAATAGTATTATTGGAGGATGTCCATTCAAAATAAAACACAACAAGCTGTAAGCCAATAGTTTGCAATCTTAAATCGGACTCTTCCATGAATGAAGAGAGAAACTGCAATGTATTCCTGCATGTGGAAAACTTTGCTCTAAAGTCCTTCACCTTCTGCCGTTTATTGGCGACTGCACCATCAGTCCAGCTTCTATAACTCTCTGGATTGGGACTCCCAGTACTGCTAGTCTTGTTTTCTCGGGTCTTATAGTACAACGAGACCAAGCGAGGAATTGACATGAGTAAGAGCCATGGCAGGGTGTTTTCTGAGGTATGAGACACACTCCGAAGATAGTACCAGTCTATAATTTCTTTTGATCTGCACACCTTGATATCTTTAGAAGCTAGTTTCGAGCTTGGAGTTTGCGATCTTAGTAAGAGTGCTTGGATAAGCATGCCCAAAGTGTAAAGAGAACGGCTGGTTTCATCTCCTGAGAGAGAATCAATGGGAGAGTCGGCCAGCGATTCAGCATTCACGAGTTTGGGATACGACGAGATGTCAAAGTATCGATAGAATGACTCGTGGTTTAGAAACAAAACGAATTGCATAAACAATGGGTCTAGGGATGTGGAGCTGAACTGCAAGATCGTAGTCACTCCTAAATGTATCACCTGATGTAGAAAACCGAAGTCTTCGGTTGAAAGCGCCACGAGCAACTTATTAATGATTTGGAAAGCACTGAGGATAATAGGGTTTTCCCTCCGTGTGTAGTTCTCCACGGCCCTTTTCAAAATCGGCAAAAGGGAGAAGTATGTATGCAGTTGTACCAATGGCAAGATGGTAGATGAGGAGGAGCCCATCAAAGAGACCAAGCTCGAAAATAAGTCACGGAGGAGACTATCGTTTGAAGAATGGCCGTTGAACTCGTGCGTGATGGCTCTACACACGAATTTGTAGCATTTCGCCCACAGGTCCATGCTCAAGTGGCAGAAAAACAGCTTCAGCTTAAGCAATTTATCAAGGATTTGGGCAAAGTCCGCCGTGCATGGCCCAAACGTGTCTTGGCCCAAAGCATTAAAGTATAGGCTCACTAGAGAGGAAACTATAGTGAAGTAGCCCTTGAACTTAGGGCGTTGCTTGGTAGGAAGATTCAAGGAGGCCTCCACCAACTCACGTAGCATTAACGAAGCATTGTTGACCCGGGCAATCACTGGACCAGGAAGTGACCTCAGCGTGGAATCACGTTCGATTTCAATGGCTCGTAGGAGTGCCTGCAGTAGAGCTAGAAACTGTCTAGGGTTTTGAGCGAGTTTCACATATGGCACCTTTTGAAGCGAGCTCAAAACCTCATTTCTGGTTTTGATTTTGGACGATCCAAGCGAATCGATCACCGCGTTGAGGTCAAACGTGGACATGGCAGCATGAGTGCTATAGATGAATGAGTGCTATAGATGCATAGAGACGGATGCGAATGCGCGCCAAGCACATGTGAATGAACTGGGGAGCAGAAGGGAATTCAGGCTGAAAGAAAGGAATTCGAAAAAAAAAGAAAAATAGGAAAAAAAAGGGGTAGTAGATTTGAAGTGGATTTTGAATTGTTTAAATAGTTCATTTGTTTTTGTGGTGCACGGGTGTGGGTTGGGAATCGGTAGTCACCACTCTTCACTGCTTCTTAGTCTACTCTAACTCTATGCAACGGTATGTATAAGAGATGAAATATACAGGTAATCCAGTCCCCAAATATTTCCTATGGACTCTAAAATCCACAGAAATAAGGTTAGTTTTTGACCACTCATTTTGACAAATTTGGTGATTTTTAAAAACTCTTCCCTTTGACCAATATTTTTTGACCAATTTTTTTTTGACCAACTTTTTTAAATTAATATGGTGGTTTTTTTTTTTGACTAATATGGTAGTTTTTTTAGACTATTTATGAGCACTATTTTACACCCATGCGCACCTATTTTATGGCAAATGAGCATCACTCTACACACTCCATTACACCACTCTCTGTATTAAAGTCTACTGTCTTTTTGTCTATGGTGTATATCTACTACTGCTGTTAAAAAAAAAGGATTATTTTCATCCATATATGGTTCTGTACTGATTCTTGGCTCCAGTGAGAATAGGTGCAAAATTCATGTCACCGCACACTTTTCACACCAATCCCATGAATGCTACGAATCATTTGAATAGGTAAAGTCTGGCCGTGGCAAATGTACTCGTAATACTTGTTTTATTTATATGGTCTAGAAAATGAATTGACTTTAAATCGAATATTGTAATATGACCCTCGGAATGGTCACGTGACCGAGACCCGCCTCTTCGTAGATGCCCCTACAAACAACTTATAGACTTCTCCATGATATATACTCATGACGAAATTGAGGTAGTTCCAGAAATACAAACCATTGTCAATAATCTTTTTTGTGGGGAGGATGAAACGACGTAAGTCAATAGGTCGGAACTGGATATAAGCCCCGGAACTGCCACTTGCACCCTCGAAATAGAATTGAGTCGTGGCCACACTCACCAATCCCATAATTTCTACAAGCCAAATGTATTGCACGAAAATCACCAGCAAACCTTTTGCATCTCCACTCTCCACTACCACTGTATCACTATAGTACTATAGTACTGTATACATATATTGGTAAGGACTGTATACATATATTGGTAAGGACTGTATACATATATTGGTAAGGACTGTATAGTATGATATGGTATAGGATTATATAGTAGGACAGGAGTCCTAAACCTTAACTCTTAGGATATTGGTACTACATTGAGAGGTACTGCAGTAGTAGAGTATAGTTGTAGAGGTATAGCACAAAAATTTGATTGAACCATGAAGTATGCATCAGTGACTCATGTTAATTGCAGCCGTGGATAGGCCAACAGAAGCAAAGGAACTGAAAATTCTTCTTTCAAACTCCTAGTGTATAATTTTAGTGACATCTCAAGAAAAGACAACAGATACTAATCAAGACACCAAGATAACCAAGAGTTGTTCAATACTAGGATAATGAAACAGTCATTAAGTCACTAAGTCACTAAGTCACTATAAGTCATTTAGCAGTGAATGTCCAGCTAAGTAATACTGAAAGATAATAGCCTAAGTATACTCCTATTTGTATTGATTGAGTGGTGGTGTAGTTGAAAGCAGAGTGGATCTGCTATTTAGTATACAGTTACTCACGAGTCCTGCATGGCAGTTCAACGAAATGGCCTCCAAATGCCGAGCTTGTAATCTCGTGATTTAGTGTTTGAATGTTTAAAGTATTTAGAGGATTTGGTGTTTAATGTTTGAATTTTTAAAGTATTTAGATGATTTGGTGTTGAATGGTTGGCTGAATATTTGGTGCTTGGTGGTGTTTGGTGGTCTCTATTGTCATGGCCTAATGCGGCAAGAATCTGAGACGGGTGAAACTGAAACACCTCTCAAACAAACTGGGCTTTGTGCACAGAACGTATTTGTGTACAGAAAACAATATATAATGGCCGTGCCCCATCTTTACATCAAATAATAAACTATGTTCAAGGCTTACCATGAGTTGAAGGTCGACCTCGAGCCCTGCCTGCGTAGCATCTTAAGCTGCAAGACATGCGAGTTCCTATCCACCTGGCAGTCCATTCTCTACTATAATTTGATGGTGGGAATGATCTCGCCCGTGCTATGGTTGGTCAATGGCGGCCTTTTACTGTATGCACTCCTCTCGCTTGATCAGGAGCTGTTTTGTGATCAAGAACTCCATCTTTCCTCCAGAACCCTTCTCAACAGGCTTCTAGGCTATAGCTGCGCGCTCGTGGCTTTCGCAGTAGCCGTGGCGTGTGCGACCTGGGCTATGGTGGCCTAGGGCGCACCCTACATACGGTGCTCACCTCCCTCTGTGCCTGGCTGACTCGGCCTTGACTCTGAAGCATCGCCGCACTGACTCGGTCTCAATATATATATACCCCACAGTCTGCCCCAAGGACTTATAATTCCCCAAATCATGAGTGCCAAATCCGCCCAGTCCGTCTTATCCAAGACTCCGTTGTATGAGAGTCACGTCAAGTACGGCGCTAAGTTCGTCCCCTATGCTGGCTTCAATATGCCTCTCATCTATAAGGGCCAATCCCACATTGACTCCCACAACTGGGTCAGATCCAAGGTGGGCTTGTTTGATGTCAGTCACATGTTGCAGCACCGGATCAAAGGCCCGGGGGCCAAGAATTTCCTCGAGAAAATCACTCCCATCGATCTCGGCTTGCTTGCTCCTAATACCTCCAGTTTGTCGGTATTACTTAATAAGGACGGTGGTATTATAGACGATACCATCATCACTAAACACGCAGATGACCAGTACTACATGGTGACCAATGCTGGATGCAGAGAAAAGGATGTGAAGTTCATGAAGGGCGAGTTGGAACAATTCCAAGATGTCCTGCACTCTACCTTTGAAGGCACCTTGTTGGCTATTCAAGGCCTGAGTGCAGGCAGCTTATTGCAAAAGTTCACCAACGAGGACTTGTCCAAGATCTTTTTCGGTAATACCAAAAGCATCAAACTTAATGGGCTTGTGGATGGAGATATCCATCTTTCCAGAACAGGTTATACTGGAGAAGATGGCTTTGAATTATCAATTCCTTCGTCGACAGAGGGAGAAGCAGGTCAAGCCAGAGCTTTTTTCGAGCACTTGATCGACGCCCACCCAGACTTGGTCAAGCCAATTGGCCTTGCTGCTCGTGACTCCTTAAGACTTGAGGCTGCAATGTGTCTCTATGGAAACGAGCTCTCCGAGGATATTACGCCAATCGAGGCCACGTTGGCTTGGCTCGTGCCGAAGAGCAGAAGGAGTGGAGAGCAGACCTTTAACGGAAGCTCCAAGATCTTGGAGCAGCTCAACGACAAGAAACTCGTGCCTAGACGCCGTATAGGCATTACGTCGAAAGGTCCAGCGCCTAGAACCGGCGGAAAAGTCTTTGATAAGGAGGGCAAGGAGGTGGGACATGTGACGTCGGGGTGCTTATCGCCTACTTTGGAGTACAATGTGTCGCAGGCGTACGTAGACAAGAGTGTGAAGATCGGTGAGGAAGTGCAGATCGAGATCCGAGGCAAGAAGAGGCCCGGAATCATGACCAAGTTGCCTTTTGTGCAGAACAACTTCTATAGGGGTTAGTTGCATGGTTGATTTTTAAAAGTGGTTGCAATTTTTGTAGCGTACATTTGCAATTACTTCAAGCCATGAAGAGTGGTTGCGAAATAGAAGACAGGAGTAGAGGACAGGAGAAAAGGGGATAGAATAAAATGGAAGAAATGAGTCATACTATTTAAGTCCAGCGTAAATATGGTAGTAGACTTAACGAGAAAATAGATTCTGGACATCGACTTGTCCCGAGCTTATTCTTCAAGAACAATGCCCAGAAGGTTGCAACATGGTATTCAGTTCGAGGCGGCACCACAAGCCGCGAAACGAAGCTTTCTTTTGACGCATAGCATATACGCGTGCGTTGCCAGGCTGTGGTATGTGATCATGTGCCATTTTCCCCTAAAAAAACCAATGATTTAAAACTAATCTTGGATACAGGCCATTGACACGGATCCACGCCCACTCGAGGCATTTACCTCTAAAGTCCCCCCGGGCATCACGTCTCGGGGATCAGGCGAGCGCATGGACCATACAGGCTGTGCGTAGCGACGCAGGAAAAGTCGTGTTTTTCAAGAGGAAAATCGTGGTTGGCCGCGAAATATCAACTGCAATCGCGCTGAGGTGCCCTTACAATGACCCTCAATGCACCCCCTCCTAGCCGACATACTTAAACTGATGCGTACCTCGGACTCTTGTTAGGGACGAAACATTTTTCTTCTAGTGAGTCTTTATCAAGCACTCTTCCTTTTTTCTTTTTCTTTTTCTTCTTCTATTCTTCTCCAATGTCTACTCCTTCCAGACCTCTAGCCTCTCATAGAGACAGCGACCTCAATTCCAGATCGTCTTCTCCATACAAGTCTAGACACTCGAGCCCTTCCAAAACAAACCCCCACAACCACCACCAGAAAAAATTGCCCAAGCTCGACTACAAGAAAACCAGTGGCGAATTCAATATCTACGAGGACACTGCAGAAGAATATGAGCTTTACCATAAGCCCAGAACCTCTGGGCTGCAGTCCGACAGCTTGTTGCATGACGACAAGGAGAACATTTTACAGCCCAAAGGCAGCAGCTTGGCACAAACACGGATGGGACAACGAGAGCCTTTGGTGAATTTGACCCTCTCGCAATTTCCTGGTTACTTGAGCTCATCCACACAATTGCAACGGGCCCCAGTACAGCTCCGGGAGTTGTACCAACCCAAACACAGCAACAATGAGTCACGCACTCTCCACAAGTTCAACGGCTTGCCCAGTTTCATCACGCCTCCTAGAGAAACCATGAACAAAATCTTATACCTGACACTTAATTTGTCGCTGGGCGACGATGTGGATGAATTGGAGCAACGCTTAATGATACGTCTGAAAGAGCTTTCGCGGAAGAAGCGCGCCATGTCCGTGGGTGTTAATGGTGGGAAGGCGCACCTCGTGCAGAAGAATCCTTTCCAGATCTTCACTCATTAGCATCTTTTACTTCGAACTTTATGATACCCTTACAAACAAATAGATAACAATCATGCCTAAATATTACATTATAGTATAGTATAGTATAGTATAATATAGTATAGTATAGTATAGTATAGTATAGTATAGTATAGTATAGTATAGTATGATACAAAATATGGAGTACAATTGACATATCCACTTTATTGTAGTGTATACTACCTGTTACTCGCCTCTATAAATATGAATAAAGATGTGAAATAAATCCATATATCTTATATTCACATTTGTTAATCCCTTCAATATATACCTATGTATATACATATAAATATACCATACATCTGGGAAATGTATAGTCTGGTATAGTACTACTAATATAGTACTCTACCATATATTTAGTACTGCTCTTTCTATCCACTCCAATCACTACTATCTATCCACTTTCATACACCTACTACCACGACTACTCATATACTTAGTATACTGGTATAGTATTACTTGTAGTATTGGTGCTACTAATATAGAACTAGAATTAGTATTGGTATTATAGTACTAGTATAGGACTATTATAGTTCCAACTTCCCGTATAGTATCCACCAAACATCCATACCTACATATCTGTCTATATGTCTCTATCTGTCTCTATCTTTATCTGTCTCTATCTTTATCTGTCTCTATGTCTCATCCCAATGGCTTGAAGATGTATAGATTATCTTAAATCATATTCATGACCTTCTTAGCATATAAGCTTATTCTGACAAGATAGTCAAGTGAGTACATATAACTTCCATATCACGTGTGGATGATGTCAAAAAAGAAATGGAAACAAATCAAATTAGCACTAATTAGTTAATTTGTTAGATTGGTAGAGTTGTATAAGAATTATTTCATATGGTTTAAGGAATTGTTAATAGTCAGGAGTAACTGTATCTTATACTATTTAACATCAGGTGACATCACACGAATGGTCATAGTCATAGTCATAGTCATATTTATAGGATAAGGATAAGGATAAGGATAAGGATAAGTATCTAAGAATACGAGATGTTCATACAATTCTGATGTCGAGAATTATTCATATCTCAATGGTACTTCAGCTCGTCTAGTAGTCCTACAGTTTATTGTATAGTTAGTGTGGTGTACAGTTAGTGTGGTGTACAGTTAGTGTGGTGTACAGTTAGTGTGGTGTATAGTAAAGAGTAAGTAGATTTTTTTTGTTAAAATAGATTAATGATTATTTTTTGGATTTATGAATAGTGTAACGTAATGGTACGTTTGGATGTATCTTAGACTCGTTCATGTGGAGTGGCTCATGGTACACTCACTTCGATCTATAACCACGTACATTACTAAAATTTACTAGGGAATTAATATACTACAATTATAGGAGTGTAGCCATAGTGGCAAGAATTTTCCAGGAATCTCAACACTTCTAAACTCTTCTAACACCAGAAGAAGTCATACACCCACAACTGAGACTTCACACTTATCTAAGACTTCACACCCAATCTATATGAAGATCAAAATGTTCAAAATTGCTTCTAATTCCCCTTTAAATTTGACGGGAGATGGAAAATAAAAATTTGTGGGTCTAGTTATAGTTCCCTGGGGAATTTGGGCTGTTTTTAGACCATGTACTGCATACAAACCCGTGGTCGGTGAAGTATTAGTATCAATTTTTAAAGAAACATCTGAAGTATATGAATTTGTCCATACTATTTTTTGGTATGATTTTAAAACTGCATGGCTTTTACTAAGCTACCAAGTGGCCCATACACTATACCATTCTATACACTACCATGTGCTACTAATAGGAGGTACTTCCCCTCAAATTATCCTAAGCTACTGCTCGTATTATTTATAATGGCCAGAGGTTATTTATGTCTGGAATAACTACATTTTGTTTACATACTAAACTATGGACTAGACTATGGACTGTACTAATCAATGTGCAGTGCCTCCTTGGTACTATAGTACTATATATAGACAATTTGAGTCTTTTCAAACACTTGAAAAGGTATATAAAGACAAGAATTTCCAAGCAAGCAAAATTTTATTGAATGGAAGACTCAGAAAGATTTTGCTCTTCCTGGGATTCTAGCGTTGAACATTATGGTAGAAATAGACTGGTACATCATGAGCTAACGAATGGTAGATGTAATAAAAACGTTTCTCCTTTTTTTTTCTTCTTTAAATACTCTGTTTTCGTATTCACTTCTAGAATATTCACTAAAAAATACTATTAACAAACTATCATCTGAATACGAGTAATTGATCCTCTTGATCCTCTTGATCCTCTTGATCCTCTTGATCCTCTCTTGATCACTCTTTATTTTGTTGCGGCTGCAACAGCATAGGCCTCACGCGGAGTGCATGCGGGCGAGAAAAAAACTTGTCCGTGGACTAAAAGTGCACTACGAACGTCAGCACCACCACCTCCTCCACCATGACCAGTTCCGTCATGGATGCTTTCAAGAGCCTCAATGTGTCATCGGCTCAGGACCTTTCGGATCACGAGACCATCTTCGAGGTGTCGTACCAATACCTCTCTAAAGTGAAGGACTATAAAGACCTCGGCTCGTTCCACAACTGCATCGTTTCCTTGATCAACTCTGATAAATATCACAGGGCATACCAGCTCATACAAGAAGTGCCTAGTGAAACACACGACCAGTTTCCATTGGAAAAGGCTTACGTGTACTATAAGATCGGCCATATCGATGAATTGGAGGCTGTCTACCATGCGGCTTCCAACTGCTCTGATGTCACCCTCCGGGCATTGAAACATGTCTTGGCCCAAACCTACTACCAGCACGGCCGAATCCCCGAGTCGTTGCTGTTATACCGGGAACTTATTTCCTCCAACTCCATCGATAACGAGTTGGATATGGCTTGTAACGAGAGAGCCATCTTGTCGCAGCTGGATGCTTCCACCACCGAGTCCCTTGTGCAAGTATCCGACTCGGATAAAACCTATGATCTTGTATTCAATGAGGCCTTGATCAAATTGGCTCAAGGTGACGTGTCTTCCAGTTTGGACTTGTTGGAGAAGGCCTCGCAAATGTGCTTGGACCATAGCATGGACTCAGACGCCGCCGATTTGTTGTTGGAGCTTGCTCCCATCAAGCTAAGCATAGCATATGCCCACCAGGTGTCTGGAAACCCCAAATTGGCGTTGCAAGTCTTGGAGGATATCGATATTTCGGCCATCTCTGATCTCATGATCAACCTAATCTTCAAGAATAATATGGCATCCTTGTTGCCTCAAGACGATAACCTCAACTTCTTGAGCCGAGAGTTGAATTTACTGCGGAACTTGCAGCATTTGAGACAGAAGCTCACGAGGGCTCAGTACCAACTTTTGTTCAAGAACCATTTGTTGTTGTCTTACCAGAGCAAGTCGCTCTCCAGAACGTCCAACTACTTCAGCAACCAGTTCTACCGCCAATATTCCGAAAAACAGCCGGGTGACGTGACGCCCTTGATCTATAAGATCTTGGTCAAATTGGACATCACTTTGGAAGACTTGCACTCTTCTACGAAGGCTAAAACCGTCGCAAGAAAAATCTTAAAATTTGCATTGGCTCAATTGGAAGAGAAGCCCAGCGATTATTCCGTGGCTGCTGCCTTGCTTTTGGTGCACATCAATGCCAAGTCATACAAGTTCGACCAGTCGATATTGGTGTTGGAGAAGTTGACTGCTATTGAACTCGAGGGAGACGCAGAGAACTTGCATGCGTCTGCTTTCGGCACATTGATGAATTTATACGAGATTGAGAATGGCTCCAAGAAGTTGACTGCATTGTATGCTGCCTTGGTGGCCAAGCTCGAGCTGTTATCTGCAGAAGCCTTGAAACTGTCGCCACAGTTATACGAGTTTGTGAGGGTTGTCTACTTTAAGCTTCTCGCTTCAGACCAAGCGCCTTCGTCTTTGCTTCAAAAGTTGAGTCAGGCCAACCCTGAAGATGCCATAGTCTCAAGCACGTTGAAGGGCGATAGCTCAGCACTTAGCAGCGCCGAACAGCTTGCGTCCAAGACAGATGTGGAGGACTTGTTGGACATCAATGTTGAAGAGTTGGTGGAGCAAAAGTCCAAGACTGCATCTGCAGTGGCCTCAAGAACGAATGCCTACAAGGTGAACAAAAAGCCGAGAAAGCCACAATTTTCCAAGACCAAGGTCTTGAAGGATGAAAAGGACTTTGATGCCGATAAATTGGACAAGGAGAGATGGCTACCAATGAACCTCCGGTCATACTATAAGCCATCCAAGAAGGAATTGAAGAAGAAATCCGGTGGGCTCCAGGGTGCCGTGGAGCTGTCGCCAGCCCCAAGCAACACAAGCCGGGCCAGCACGTCCAGCAAAGCCAAGCAGCAGCAGAAGAAGAAGAAGAAGGGCAAGAAGTAGACAAATAGTGTATAGCGACTAAAGAACAAACAGACGGTGAGTCGTATTGTACAGTACCAGTATATGCATCATCATATGTTAAGCAATTCATTATTCAAGTGTCTCCAAGGGTTTTTAATATTGTTAACCATGAGTCCAATGGAGATATAACTGTATATGCAGTGCTACACATATCCATAATCCATTCATAAAGAAATAATATACATTAAATAGGATATTAGATAGTGTATCAGAATGAAAATAATGTTGAGATCCTAATACTGCAACTTTAATACATGTGCGATGTTGGGGATGTTATGAGCCCTGGGCTTCGCTTGTTCCAGTTCGCACCTATTCTCCTCTCTCCCCACACTCTCCACTCCACACTCTCCACTCCACACTCTCCACTCCACTTCACTCCTCCGCACCTCCACTCTCCACTCTCCACTCCTAACTCCTAACTCCTAGTACATTCCTCTTACGCTTCTCCTATTTTGACCCTCCCCTCCTCTTCTCCCTACTTTTCCCCATATCCCTTTTTATCTCTACCCTTCATCCAAGAAATTATTGACTCTCTCGTGAGTATATATAACCCACCGTTCTTCATCTAAAGTTTAGTCCAACTTATAATGCCATGTTCATAGATAACGAGTATTAGATTCAAACAACCCAAGGATCTTTCTTTGATAAATCTTCGATGGTATTTGAAAAAACCCCAATCTGGTTCATCGTACTACTTTGTAGACTTGGATTGTTGGAGTTCCTATTGATGGCAGAGACTGATTACTAGTACACACTTGTTACATGAACCTTATTGACAATATTCATAACCAAGTATCATGTTTTTTCATCTGTTCATCTGTTCATCTGTTCATCTGTTCATCTGTTCATCTGTTCATCTGTTCATCTGTTCATCTGTTCATCTGTTCATCTGTTCATCTGTTCATCTGTTCATCTGTTCATCTGTTCATCTGTTCATCTGTTCATCTGTTCATCTGTTCATCTGTTCATCTGTTCATCTGTTCATCTGTTCATCTGTTCATCTGTTCATCTGTTCATCTGTTCATCTGTTCATCTGTTCATCTGTTCATCTGTTCATCTGTTCATCTGTTCATCTGTTCATCTGTTCATCTGTTCATCTGTTCATCTGTTCATCTGTTCATCTGTTCATCTGTTCATCTGTTCATCTGTTCATCTGTTCATCTGTTCATCTGTTCATCTGTTCATCTGTTCATCTGTTCATCTGTTCATCTGTTCATCTGTTCATCTGTTCATCTGTTCATCTGTTCATCTGTTCATCTGTTCATCTGTTCATCTGTTCATCTGTTCATCTGTTCATCTGTTCATCTGTTCATCTGTTCATCTGTTCATCTGTTCATCTGTTCATCTGTTCATCTGTTCATCTGTTCATCTGTTCCATGTTCTGTCTTTTTGCTCTTTTGGATCTTCATTCTGCACCATGGGTCTGCAAGGCCTAAAGTGGAGGACAGTGCGCCTAGGCACGCCGCTTAAATGGAAAACATTTAGCGGCATTGTCGGGCGCCAGAAAAGTGCGGGTCCAGAAACGCGATGATGATCTACCTGCACATAACGCTTGCGGTTTGTCCAGAAGATGCCAGGGACTGCAGGCAACCCCGATAAGCCGCTGCCGTCCGTTTTGACATGCCTATCTGGGCAGCAGCACTTTAAGGGAACGTAGTATATATTCTCCTCGGGCCGTATTCTTCTCACCACCTACTACCACTTCTAGCATACTCCCTACTCCCAACCCTACAACACTTTATCCTTTCGATATCATTATCACACAGATCGCCGTCTTTGTCATAATAATAGAAGAAGAGTTATGTTCGTGAAGTTGAGCTACCAGTATAAATTTGTTCTCGCCTTTTAAGACAGACCTTCCCCCACCGCCTATCCATTTCATCTCCTGAGTCCATCATGTCGACATCAACCGCATCCTCCTTACCATCCAAACAAGCCAATGTCTCCAGAGTAAGGCCATTGACCTTGGACGATGTTCCCAAGGCTGCTCTTACATTGTACAAGTCTTTTATGCTGGATGCACTTGCCCAGTTATTGACGTCCCACATCAAGGACGACGCCAAGAGACTTGAGGCTGACTTGCAGCTTTACCGAAGCTACCTTATTCAACATATTGATAAGGGCATTTGTTTGGGTATCGGAGAAACCGAACACGAGTTCGAGACCGTGGCCATGTGGTCCCATCCCACTTCTTGTGACGATGGTTTGGACAGCTTCCCTACTTTGATGCAGGCCGGCTACGCCCAGCTTTGGGACCTCGTTGGAGAAGAGGGCCGTGAGAAGATCTTCGAGGGCATGTTACCTTTGCTCCACGATACATTTGAGGATATCATGGCCACAGACCCCAGATTCAAGGGCAAGGGCGTGTACACGTTGGTTTATTTGGGCTCCGTGGAGCGTGCACGTGGAAAGGGCAATGTGAGAGCCATGTTCGACTACATGTTCGACAAGTATATCGACGGGCCCGGAAGTGACAACATCACGTACTTGGAGAGCTCGTCCAGAACCAACATTCCCATTTACGGCAAGTTTGGGTTCCATTTCTACAAGGACATCATGCTTGGTTCCAACGACTCGCCTTCTGCCAAGGAAGGCCAAGACTTTGCAGTCATGAGCGTGATGATCCGGGGCACCAACGGTGAAAACTGGACCAGTGCCCCCGGGTCCAAGTTGTAGCTTCAAGCAAGTCAACAGACATAATAAACAATCTTAAACTATGTACATACAGCTACTGCTTACCCTTTCAGTCACTGACTCTAACTTGCTTTACTCATCCAATGAGAGAGAGCTCTTCTGCGAAGGCAAGGTCCTGGAGGCAAACTCCTTCTTTACCTTCTCCTTCAATGCAGCCTCCTGAGCTGCTGTTAATGGCTTGACCACTTGGTTGGGTGGAACAAAAGAAAAATGCCCAAAGCCAAACTCCCGATCGCTCATCTTGTTCAACACATACAACTGTTGTCTGACATAGCCCACGAGCGCCTCAATGTGTCTCATGTCGGCATTAGGGTCACCATTGAAGATGTTTCTCCAGAGTGCAGCAGCCAAAGTGATATCATCGGTCATCAAACCTTCATCGTATGACACCACACAGCCCAAAAGCTGGGTATGGTAATCTTTCAAGTAACCCTCGATGATTCTATTGGAAGAAATTCCCAACTCGTTGGCCATACGCAACTCCATATCCCTAAAGATTCTATCCACGAGCTTTTGCTGGTAGTTGCGGCCGTACTTGAAGGGCATGGCTCTCATGCGCACCGACAAGATCCAATAGTGCAAGGCGGAGATCTGGAACCACTGGGAGAAACTCTTGGGTAGACCCAACACATCATAGTAGAACGCAGCAGTGTCCGAAAGCGGCTCGTTGGGGTAGTACATTCCCTGCTTCTTGCACTCTCCAAAGTAGTAGGAACCGGCCACAGGTCCTGCACGAGACTTGTCCATATCAATGTTGAACACTCTAACAATGGCCTGGCCGATATTCTGGGCAAAACTCGACATCTTATAGTTGGGGTCATTCTCGATCTTATGGTCCGACAAAAACGGGCCCTTGGTCTTAGCCTCCCGGGGGTCGGTCTTCAAGTCCTGCTCTATCTTGGGGAGGTGCGATTCCTCAGCTAGCTGTGAGGGAGGCACGATTTTCTCTTGATTCAAAGGCAGCGGACCCTGGCGAAACGTCCGCCTGGAGGTAGCCACAAGATGCACGCGGAGTGGGGAGCCCAATCTGAGTCTGGGAAGCATGAGAGGACTGAAGATTTTTTTATTTTTCTGGGTTTGAAGTATCGCGAAATGTCCGCGCTCTGGCGTAGCTAGGTGTAGATGAGTGATGGAAGGAACATGACTGATAGAAACAGAGTTATAAAAATTGGTAAGGAGATGGGAGTTTTAGAAAATGCAGAATCGGAAAATTCTATAGTAGTAAAATATTAAAGGTAATAGGAAGAAATTAAAAGGCTGAAGGTACAAGGCTGAAGGTACAGGGTAGAGTTCTTGAGTACTATAGTAGAGTACTGACTTGATAAAAATAATATATGTACCAATCTATTAAATGATATAAAATGTCCAATTATTCTATAAGATATTTTATTACCACTATCAGTTTGATATACTGTATACTGAGTAGAATACTGCATATTAGTAGTGTTCCTGATAACTAACAAGTGTGTCTATTCCAAAAGTCTATATTGTTAGTATAGTGTATCTTGAAATAATAGGTATTACTCATACTCATTTACATAGTAAGACTGGTAGACATTAAATGGTCGTCCAGTCTAGAGTGGGTAGTAGTACTCGGTGGGGACCCGATTAATGTCTCTACCACGTGCTCTTTACTCTTTTGTACTAGATGAAAGGGTAGAAGAGTACAGTTGTACGTAGTAAAATACTAGAGAAGTAGATTAGTGAAATACTAGAATAATAGACTGCAGACTGCAGACTGGAGTGTAGAATAGATCCGTCATTGGTCTACTACCCATGGATGGTCTCTATGACACTACTACTCTACTACTGTACGACTATGGCTATTTAAAAGGCTGATGAGAGGTAGAATTACTAGACAAAGAAGACGAGATAACCACATTTGCAGAATTTTAAAGGATATCATTGAGATTAAAAATGCTCTAGAATCCACCTTTTAGAATCCACCTTCTAGAATCCATCTTCTAGAATCATGGACATTACAGGTTTATCACTCATATTACAGGTTTATCACTCATATTACAGGTTTATCACTGATATTACAGTTTTATTGGTCTAAAAAATCCTAATAAACGATTGCCTAGTAATAGAGGTATACAATTAATGGTGGTGTATTAAGGCACTTGGTCGAAAACCTACCCACTACAGTGCTACTTTTATTCTAGACTACTGTAGTACTGTATACTAGACTTGGGACAATTATAGAAATATGTTAGGTATTGTATAGAAACATATTTATAGACTACTACATATTGGAATACCTTTGCTACTATGGAGACAACTCTCTCGACACCGTATCACCAAAACTGTACCAGTGGCTACCTATATACCATACCGGAGTATATAGACTCAAATACTTCTGAAAAGATACAAATAATAAAGTAAATGCTGGTGTGAAGAGTCTAGTAGTGTTCAGTAGCTGCTGGTGTGAAGAGTCTAGTAGTGTTCAGTAGCTAAACATTGAAATACTAATGACCAGTCCAGGCTAAGAGAAACCCTTGGTTCCATGGTAATACCTCCTAGTCCCATAGTTGAAAACCATCTTTCATTTAAATGCTTCTCCCAAAGTGATACCTCTAGACGTCTTGTCCCTCAATGGTATATACTACTTAGTAAGATAGTACTGCAGACTAGTGCAAGTCACACCAAGTCATATAAAGAAGTTTCACCATTTCCATAGTCATTATTGCACTAGTTCATTTCTGTAGTAGTAGAATAGAGTAAGATAGTAAGAAAAGGGGTTGACTCTAGGACAAGTCTAGGACAAGTCTAGGACAAGTCTAGGACCAGTCTAGAGATGTTTCGGTAGTAGAACATAAATTTCTGACTTTTTCCTGCCAAATCGGTGTCTTTAACACATGAAATTTGTAACTGTAAAGCTCTATGGATGCTTGAATATGTATTGCTTGGAGGTTATGAGCCCGCATTTTAGTCATATCTCATTAAAGTCATCTACCAAAGATTAAAAGCACTAGCATTGGTAAAATAGAAAGGTCTATAGAGTATTGGGGATTTAGATGATGGTAGAATGGTGGTTTAATAGTAGAGAAGTAGAGAAGTAGAGAAGTAAGGCAGTGTAATGAGACTGTACTATAAGTGATACTCAATAGTATCAGCAAGTAGAGTGGCCACAAGAAATATTAGAGTAAATGGTAAAGATTCTAGTGATTATAAATAAATGTCGAATTGGAGTATTTCAAAAAAAACTAGAAAAAACTAGAAAAAACTAGAAAAAACTGGAAAAAATTCTACTGCTCTTTCGTAACTTGAAAGTGAGATCCAATTCTACTTCTCATCACAGTCCGCAGTCGCAGTGCATCCGATTTCTTATACAGTACTCAACCTGATAATTCTCTTAATAGAAGATTCTCATCTATACTACTTGCTTAAACAAACTAGAATACGAAACTATCTCACTTGTCTAAACAGAATATACCATTACCCTCCATGCACCTGTATAGAGCTATACATTACGCTATAAATACTAAAACAATCATTTCCATTACTCAGTATAATGTAGAATAATTATGATTTAGAAAATGTAATTAAAAAAAATTTGGAATTTCTATGATATTCTAAATTTGATTTGATGTAGTCTACTTGTGTGAGCATGGTTATGAGCGCGCGCCAAGACTATATATCTAAGCCATTTACTACTGAGATAGTTGCTGTATTTATTAGGTGAATATACCAGAAACTGAAGAATGTGTAGAATGTGTAGTTTCAGTGAGTGATAAAAACATAACAGTCTCAGTTGACAGAATACCCATAGTTTTACTAGTCTAATTCTCATGGTAGTCTTAGTAGTCTTAGTCAATGAGCTGTGGTCATAGTCACTAGTCACTAGTCACTAGTCACTTTCCACTAGTCAGCAGTGGTTATTAATCGAAGTAGTCACTCCTGTATAATGTGTACTGTGATGTAACAGTTTAAAGTAGTGTGGAGTACTCACTGAGTATACTGTACTGATATAACATACCGATTATTAGTAGATTAGTAGAGTAGCAAGTCCCACTAAAATCCACCACTCATACATTAACTAGAACCATATTAAATCACATTCATAACCCCATAAGAAATTTTAGTGAAAATTTGTTATTTCAAGAACCAAGTTATTGCTTTTGGACTAGAATTATCTCTCCTTGGAATCGCTATAGAGTATATATCAAACTAGGTATACTAATTATTAGACAATTCGTAGACAATACAGACTTTTGAAGTGGTTCAGGGTCACTCTAGGTTTTATGGGTATTTAGACACAAAAGATATACTTCTCTAGAGTATAGTACTATGAAGTACTAGGAGTACACTACTGGAATATAGTACAGTGTAGCATATTGGAGTATAGTACAGTCGAGTTTACTAGAGTATAGTAGGGTATAGTACATTAGTATAGTGGAGTACTGTATAAACTCAGAGTATAGTGGAGTAGAGTATAGTGGAGTATAGTAGTACATTATAGTACAGTAGAGTATAGTGGAGTATGGTATAATATAGGAGTACAGCAGTAAAGTATGGTATAATGGATTATGACGTAGTAGAGTATTTGGAGTATTTTTAGGGCATTTTTAGGGTATTTATAAGTTATTTATGGGTTATTTATGGGTATTTATGGGTATTTATGGGTATTTATGAGGTAATTCTTGGGTATTTTTGGGTAATTACCTCGTATTTCAAGTAATTCTTGTATTTCGTATATTTCGTATTTTTCTAACTGTAATATTTTCAAGGATTTATATAAGTTACAAATATTTCACCTCATACTCTGTTCCCACTTTTCATTCTGGAATAGTGCAAGAATTGGACAATAGAGTGGACTGGTGAATATGGGTGCGAATAGTGACCCTAAATTGTGTGGCTAGTGAAAGCGTGACCCACCCAATACAACACCCAAAGATATCACGATAATGTGAAATAAATTTTTTACCCAATAAGATAACGTGAAATAATTATTACGATAATGTTGAAAAAATGTAGACATTATTCCAGAATATTTTTTTTTTTTTTCTTTTTAAGGTCCTTAATGGTGGTGGTGCACGTGACGGGGACCTATTATATAGACTGGGTCCGGCATACACTCAAGCAACCAGCAGTACCCATGTATTGCGTGACGGACGTCTGAGCAACCAAAGAGGTTGTGGTAATCCTTACAGTATGCACTATTCCATTGTATATAGTAGCTTAATATAAAATTTTGGAGTCCTAAAAAAGCAAGAAATTAGAGTAGATTTTTATTTTTAGAGTCGTAAGTATTGGAGTGGAGTACGGTGACAGTGAGATTATATGGTGAGAGTCAGTGAAAGTCAGTGAGAAGTGTGAGAAGTGTGAGAAGTGTGAGAATAGACTGAGAATAGATTGAGAATAGTGGGGTGAGGATTGTAGACAATAGGACATTCAACCTGTGACATACAATACAAAATAGTGACGTACAATGACGTACATTAAAGACGTAACTTTTGTTTTTAAGATGATTATTTTAATTTATTTATCCAGTGGAGTTGAACCATCGAAATAGGGTATACTATATGGGACTGCATATAACACGCCGGGACATAAGACCCCATCCATTACCAATTTCCCATCCCAGTTAACTGTCTATCTAAAGACTAAAGACCCTTAATAATATCTCTACTATCAATCTATCTTGTATCAATTCTATCTTCTTTTAATCCATAAATTTTATCAAAGTATCTATCTATTTATTTATTTTATCTCCGTCCCAACCCATTTCTACTATACATCTATTGCTTGAAAGCCTTGTCAAACTCAGTGAAGACAAATCTGTATCTGACATCACCGTCTTCACATCTCTCCAAAGCCTTTCCACATGAGGCCTCGGTAATAGGAACCTCTTCCACCATTGGCTTGATGCCCCTGTCGGCAGCCAACTGCAACATCTCAATGGCCTCGACCTTGGAACCCAAGAGAGAGGCTCCGAAAGAAGTGGCATTTCTAATGAAGTTGAATGGAGTCACCTCGAACTTGTCGCCAACTGGTGGCAATCCAACGCTGCAGAATCTACCGTCCACCTTCAACACAGACAAGTATTGGTCCAACGCGAAGCCTTCCACGCTGGAGGCACAGTTCAAGATGAAGTCGAACTTGTCGTCGAACTTCTTGGTCCACTCCTTGTCTTCCTGGGTGGCCACAAAACCATCGGCTCCAAAGGCCTTGGCCTCCTTCTCCTTGGAGTATCCTCTGGAGAAAGCGTAGACCTCAGCACCCAAGGCCTTGGCAAATTGAAGAGCCAAATGGCCCAACCCTCCAATACCAATGACACCCACCACTGGGTTCTTCTTGTTGCCAATGTTTCTCTTCAAAGGAGAGAACACGGTCAAACCGGCACACATCATGGGGGCAGCGTGCACGGATTCCAACTTGTCTGGAATAGCAAACACGAATTGCTCGTGAGCAATGGAGTGTGAAGAGTAGCCACCTTGCGACACGTAACCGTCGGCCTTGGAGTCTGGCATGTTGTAAGTAGCAACACCTTGAGAACAGTATTGCTCATTGTTGGTCTTGCATCTGTTACATTTGCCACAGGCGGAAGAAGCGGCACCAACACCGACTCTGTCGCCGATCTTGAATTCCTCGACCTCATCTCCAACAGCAATGACGTGACCAATGATCTCGTGCCCAACCACAAGGTCCTTTCTGTTCAAAGGACCCCAATTACCTCTCAAGGTGTGGATATCGGAACCACAAAGACCACAGCAAATGTTTTTGATGACAACATCTTTAGGGTTGACCTTTTTATGGACATAAGAGGCCAACTTGGGCTTGTTCCAGTTGTCTTTAGAATCGACGGTGAAACCTTGGAATTGTTCGGGGACTGTAGACATTTTATTGGAGATTGTTAAGAATGGAGATTTGGAAATGGCGGATTTGGGTGCAATATTTATACCATTGCCTCGATTAGCAACGGCGTGTCGGTCCTGCGCACTAGCCTGCGTGAAGACGTCAGTCGCGATTACTGAGACAATAATTCACTAGTCTGGCACACACTTTTGGGCACGCAAGAGAAATTAGAGTTAGGACTGTTTGAGGTATTTTAGACATTTTGAAGATTGGTTGAATGGGTGAAAACCTGGATCTGGCCCCTGGGTGTATTCTGACATTTTCTCGGTTGATCTGGGGCCATATTGGTGCTATCTCAGTGAACCCGAGTATGCGTGGTGGAAATGCAACGCCGACTTTATCGCACTGTAGAAGCTCATCGAAGATAGCTCCTGCACACAGAGCCCCCGGGTGCGGATGATTTATCCGCTTTCACAACGATTGCCTTAAAGCAGGAGCGGGACTCCTGAACCCGCCCAGGCCGGTCTCACTGCCGCCCTTTTTCGCCCTCTTCACTGATCCGATGTTTCCATGAGACCTATGTTCAAAAGCACAAGCTCTTAACTCACATACGCCTGTGAAACTGGACTTTCCGAATGGCGTCATATCGCGGCTGGAGACCGAGCCGGCCATCCCAACTGTTCGCCGCTCCACCTCAACCGCTCCACCCCTCTTCTTTCCACGGCTACCTCGCCACCTCGCGGCGTAGTACTTCCACCAACCCCCTAGTAAGTTCATGACCACTAGATTTTAGTGGCCACCAGACTATTTAAAGAAATACAATTTCTGTTTACTAACTATGTATTCATTGAATTAACATATCTATAGTAAAATCGGGAGATTTAAAGATTGAATTAAATTAAGGGTTGGGGGATTAGCGGTTGCTGGTTGTTGTGTAGTAGCCATTTATTAGCAATTGTAGGATTCGAAGGCAGCGCGCAGGTAGGTTGCCGGGGCACGGGTGTCCTAGAAGCCGGGTGCTCTGGAGTGGTGCCAAAACCGCGCCTTACGATCGCGCGCAGGCTCTACATTCTTTAAATCAAAGCATCTGCGGGTCCTGCGCAGAGCGCAGGTTCGCGTGTGTATGTCATTGCATTCGTTGGCGGATATGAATTTGTATCGTCTCAGCTCCGACTCGTCATCAATGCACATTTTTCCCCAATGCGTTGAACCACTTGAACAGGCCCCACAGTTTACGGTGGTCCTGTACAATAGACGGTGTAGACACTGTACCCCCCTTCAATATTCTAAAAAAGCTCCCAACCAATTGCTTTTTTGCAGATGTTCCGATCTGGGGTTGCAGCCAAAGAAGCAATAACAGTGAGGCAAACAATATAACGTGGGTGGAAAAAATGTATAGACACAACTGGCGTGTGCGCATTTCTCCAAACCCACTGTTTCCCTTTTTTTTCCCTTCTTGTCTCGGTCTTGGCCATTACAATTTTTAGTACGACTTTTTTTTCCGGCCCCCTTGTCAAGATATTCCTTGCGCCCGTTTTTCCTGCCCCCTCCAGCCAATTCCGCCATCTGGCTCCTCTACTATATCAAATCACGTGTACCCTCCAGAGATCGTTGTCCCCTGCTCCACGGCTAATTCTGTTGTCCACCATTTTTCCCTTCCAGCCTGATGGTGTTATACAAGAGAAAGCAGGTGACCTTCGTACGCCCGCTTCCTGTTCCGGAAGACCTCGACTCCGAAATTTACGTCATTCCCCAGACCAAGGAATGGTTTCTTGACTACAGCGACTACCTCGCCCGTATGGACTACTACCACCGCCGCAAGTTTGTGTGTGAAATCACGGGAAACTCTTGCTTGACGTATTTCGAGGCCCATCTCTCCGAATCAAAGGAAATCAAGGACTTGGACGCCCACTTCCCGGAGGCCCTACGCGAACACATACTCAAGTTCCTCCAGTTCAACCGCATCTCCAGGTTGGATCTTTTGGTCGACAAGGTGTACTCTGTGTTCAAGAATGAGTATTTTCCGGGCGAGGAGGTCTATGTCAAGAAGATCATTGAGCCCAACGCAAATCGGGCTGTCGCCAAGGCGAATGCCGTGGCTCTGCACGCCTACATGTCCACCGTGAAACAAAGAGCCATGATCAGAGAAAAGGTCCAGTACAGCGATATATCTGAAACAAAGTACTTGGTGTCTACAATTGGCGACGGCTCGCAGATTATTGCTACCAACCAGCAGATTTCCAGAGACAGGAATCACTTTACCAAGTGGCTCATCAAGACCTACATCAAGTTGACTGTCACCCGTTCCCAGAAGGTCGGTGCTCCGTGGGTTGTGAAAGATAAGTATGCAAAGAAATACCGCATTCCCACGGAGTTCCCCGAAGATTTGAAGATGTTTGAGCACATCACTCCTAGTGGAGAGGTGCTATACGAGGGAGATGAAGTGCTGGATTCGTTTTCTCCAGCTGTGGATGCCTCCGACCCCAATTCCAGCAAATCCAAAAAGGCCCGTGGCAAGGCTATGAAGAAGAAAGCTGCCCTGAACTTGTCTACCGTGAAATCTAGAGCAGGAACTGATGAAGCCTCAGATGAGCTTGTTGGCAATGAGTATGCGGATCCAAAAGCCAAACTAAAAACAGACGCTCGGTCCAGGTTCCCCCTTCATCATCTACCGGAATCCATTCAGAAAGAGCTCAATGAGAATGAACTCGCTACATTGTCGTCGTTCCAGCCATCCAAGAAAACCATCGCCGAAGACTTGGACCTTGGCTTCGACCTCCAAAACACTCGGCCTCCTTCGCATCCAATGAAGTTGCTTGAAAACGCTCTTCTGCTCAATGAGCAAAGCTTGGATAGAGAGGAAGATGACTCGGACGAAGAGTCCATGAAAAAGGAGTCGATTGATGGGTCGCAGCTACAACCCGATAAAGGACATGACTTTGGGAAATTGCTTCTCTCGTCTTCTCAAGAAGCATTGGAGATCTGGACTTTCCTCAACATATACCACTCTGTTTTCAAACTTGACACTTTCACATTCGATGACTTCATCTGTGCCATGGGATGGAACGATGAGCAGTATAAGGACCTCGGACGGTGTGAACTATTGGATGAAATCTGGTGTGCTGTGTTGAGCTTGATAATTTCCAACGAACCGGTTCCGAAGAAATACCTTGATGAAGCGGAGACGTATGGGCTCAGAATTTTCTTACCACCAAAAGTGACTTTGCTAAAGTCGGGGCTGGTATCAGAAGCAGCTTCAAAGGACTCCAAAGAAGGTGTTTCTGAAAATGACGACATGGAAGTGGACGAGGTGAAAGATGAAAGCAAAGAAAATGGCGAGATTCCCGATGACAGCAATGAGAAGCATGGAACTGAAGAGAATGACGAAAGCGAAAAGAATCATTTGGCTTTTTCTGTGATAAACCACAGAGGCGTTGCATGGCACGATAGACTCCGCAAGAGAAATTTCAAAGATGGCGGCTGGCAAGTTATTGTTTTGGGAGTGCTTTCTCTTGTGGAGTATGTCCCCGAATACTCTGCAGTCATCCAGGAAGCCTATGAGATTCTTGCACCTTTGCTGGTCAAACCAGCCACGCCAGGCAGTGTTTTATCACAGTTCTACACATACCTCAGCATCGATATGAGACTCAAGATCCTTCACATTCTTACCACTTTGGTTGTTAATGGAGATTCAGTGCGTGCATACATTGACGAAGCACTTGAAGCCTCGGCCAACTTGAGACGGTCCAGACTTGAGATCTTGAAGGACATGAAGCTGGCGGTTGATAATGCCAACAAAGCACATTCCGAGATCCACAACAAGTTGCTCGAGGGCGTGAATTCCGCCATAGATCTATCTATCTGGAACTCCTTCTCCAGGAAGAAACACAGACTCAATGTGAGAGGCTACGAAATGACGGACTACGAGAAGGCTTACTTGGAAGTGGACCCTGCGTTCCAGGAAGTCTGGGATGAACGAGAAGCCAGCATCGCCAAAATCCTGGAGACAAAGAGCAAGAGAAAAGAAATCGAGCTGAAACTCTCAGAGCTCGATTGTCAGAGAGTGCGCCTACTCGGTAAAGACAGACACTTTAATCGTTACTGGTGGTTTGAAAACAATGGATTGCCCAATATTCATTTCAATGGCGGAGAGGAAGAGGATGAAGAAAATGTCAGCGACGAGGAACTCGACGATAAGGAAGAAGTGCTTGAGGAAACTTATTTGATGGGCCGTCTCTGGATGCAAGGGCCAACATCAATGGACCTCACATCCAATCTCAAGCTCCTGGAGGAAGAGGCCAAACTCATATCAAAGAACTCTCTCCAATATGAGTTGGCAATGACACAGAATATCGACAAGATCGAGAAGGGGGACCGAGAAAAGATCACCCAGCAACTCAACCTGGAAGATGCCGGCCAGGCATTAAAGGTGATGAACTTCCAAGTGGGCACGACTGCACAAGCGCACATTGCCGATGTTCTCGGACTCCAGTACACCGAGAGCTCAATACGATCCAAGGACGACTCGGTGTTGATCGACGACTTGGGAGGGCTCTCTGCCGGAATCAGTGTCAAGCAAATCACGCCCATGCAGCGCAAGCTGATTGAGGAGTTCCCCGTGCCATTGGTTTTAGGAAACGAGTGGAGGTATTTCGACAAACCCAGTGAGATCGAAGCACTTTTGAAATGGCTCAATCCGTGGGGCAAGCGAGAGTCTGCGTTGAGAAAAGAACTCCAACGTGTCAAGGATGGAATTTGTGCAAGCATGTCAGCCAGACGCAAAGCGCTCTGGTTCGACGAGCTCCCCAAAGAAGAAGCCACGATCGAGGAGAAAATCCAGAAGGCCGAGGAGAAAATCGATACGTTGGCCAATACCATTGTCGAAGAAACCGAGGTGGAGGATAGTGAAGACGATCTCTTGGCACAACGGAAAAGGCCCAACCGCAGAGCAGCCAACTGCTCCAACAAGAGGCAGAAGACTGTGGAGGACACGCTCAACTCGGGAACCGTGGAGGAAGTGCAGAAGCTCCGGGATGAGTTGCGGGCCGAAAAGCACAAGAAGGTGGGCGAAAACCAGGTCAACCGGGTGTTGGAGTGGGTCAACCGGTCTGCACGCGATGAGTTCGACAAGTCACTCTACGACGGTGGAGACAAAGTCAAGGTCAAGGGTAAAAAGGCCAAGAAGTAGGCCACTAGACATTACGCATAAGGAAGATCCATATATATTTCGAGCTACTCGCTTCGAAGCTTTTTCCTAGACTCACCATAGTGTCTCTCATCTCTTCTATCATCTCTTCTATCATCTCTAGACTCACCTTCTCTCGACCTCTTATAACTTTTCACCCCAGATGAGCTCTTTAAAGCTTTGGATTTCTGTAGAAGGGTTTCAAGCTTCCTTTCCTTTTCGGCTTGTTCTCTGAGAACAGCGTCCTTTTTCTCTTGGTTCCGAAGATTGAGCTCCTCTCGAGCTGTCCTATCAGCCGATTCCAAAGCCAGAGAAAGTTTGCTGAACTTTTCGAAGTTGATTTCACCCGTTTCATTCATGGTGCCGCCACTGGCTGCCTTGACCCGCTTATCTAGGCCTATAGCAAAGCCCTGGTTATTCTTCCAGTTGGACACTGCCGAGGGAATATGCCACTTGTCTTTGACCTCCTTGGTGATTTTCTCGGTAGATGCAGCTTTTAGCACGGGCGGTGGTGGTGGGGGTGCCTTTTCTCTGTTCTTTCGAAGCTTGAATTTGGGCGGAAGCATGGGGTCTTCCTTATAGGTTCTGATTTCAAGAACAGTGTCTTTTTCAGGCTCCAAAGAGCCGGATTTGTAATTGACAAACGATGGTTGCAAAGACTTGGGCTCCTCTGTGCCGTTGGCCACCCCTAGAAGACGCTCCACAACGGCCTTGGTTTGTTCCACGCATAGGGCCAACGACTCATCGGGGCATGTTCGTAGCGTGTGCCTGGGAAAGTGGTGTTTGAGATGGGGATACTTGACTTTAAGGGGAATGGTTTCGTCAAGAGATGAGCTGATGACCAGGGGCGTTTCCGGCGCTTGCTGGCCATACTGGAGGGCATTCTGGTGAATATTAAGGAGGGTCAGTGGGTCATCAAGTGGTTCAACGGAAGATATGGATTGAGGAAGAATCAAAGCTTTTGATGTAGGGGCCTTTTTCGGGAGCCGGACCTGGATTGTGGTTATGGCCGTGTGTTTTGGCGGAGGTAGTAGCGAACTGAACATGAAGAAGAGTAATGAGTCCTTAGTCAAGGGCCATATTTAAGTGCGCATTCAAGTGCCATCAGTGGAGTGCGCATCAGTCTCAGAAATCTACTAGTCAAGAATCATTGACATGTGAGACGATGTAGACACCAGCAGATGCAGACACCCGACGATGTAGAGATCAGAGATGATACTCAAGGTATATATCATGCTACTCTTTATGAACAATTACACTAATCAATTTATTTTTTTTTCCCATTTTTACCAGACTTGACCGTCTAGCTGAAGTGACTAATGAAAAGGTCGTCAGTGAAGCCGTCAGTGAAGCCGTTAGTGAAGCCGTCAGTGAAGCCTAGATATATGAATGGGGGTGATCATCAAGTTTATATGAAAATCGATTTTTACTTGATATTGAAACACATAGTCATTTTTATTTTTATTTTTATTTTTATTTTTATTTTTATTTTTATTTTTATTTTTATTTTTATTTTTATTTGAAAATCCATAGGAGTGATTACTGCCTGTTGCCTATAAACATGGTCCAAACAAGGTAGTAGTAATAGCTCATTTTATATTCTTAGCATCTACTGTACTGATTCGCACCAATTCACCAATTCACCTATTCGCTCCATTTCGCACTTCACGCCATTTCGCACTTCACCTATTCGCATCTATTCGCATCTATTTCATGTACGGGTTAACAGTGACTTATGTGAATAGATGGGTAAGAATATTTAAAGATGGGTTGGATTTTTTATTGATTGGTGGAATGATTTAGGGATTACATATTTCATTTTTTTAGGGTGAATGAAAAGATGATAGACGATGGCTGCAGACTGTCAGACTGAAGACAGACTGAAGACAGACTGAGAAGCTGGATGGTGAGGTCAGAATATAAAGACGAAATAGAACAGAATGGACAGAAGGAATGGACAGAATGGACAGAAGGAATAAACAGAATGGAAGATATCTTGGTTTGAGAGTTTCTCTTTTTTTTTTTTTATATACCTGATCTATGATAGTGGACTATTTAGTGACTTACTGGGATCCTAGGCAGTTCTACCACTAGTCTGTATTCCATCTCTTATCTGGAATGAGTGGAAGTGGTAGGTATGCTGACCTAAATATTTTATAGTGTAGTGTAGTAGTGTAATAACTAATGATTTTTGATTCTACACTTGTATATAGGAATTGAGTCTATAGTGTCATATAAATAGTATATTATGGTTTGTAGTCTAGAGCAGTCGAGGTAGATTAGAGTATAGATCCAATGTACCTTGTAGCTAATCTCCAGTTTATACTTCACAGGTGGCTCAAAATATGACTAATTAGGACAGATTTAAATAGAATAAATCAAATAGGTAGATCCATGATGGATTTGATATATACAGTACACATCCTTAATGCCTAGAATATGCCCATGGCCTGGAGGAATGCAAAGATTTTAGTACCCAATTTGGGCCGTGAAGGTAACCTCAGCTTTGGATCGATTCTCGTGTCAAACGGAGCTCTGCTGATCAAAGGAGATTTAGGGCTGAGCCGTGCGCCAGTCTTGATTAGCCAATTGATCACACGGAACTTCCAGGGAAGATATGGTTTCTTGGGCTTTTCATGGCTTGACGTTTCAGCAACATAGCCCATCATCTCCAACGGATTGTCTGAAATCACCCCGTAATTGTTGATCTGGTAGTACCTGCATATATCCGTGAAGTAGGCCAACTGCCATGCTGTATTGACTGTCCAGTTTACCAACGTCAAGTTGTGCTCCTTGACCGCAGGAAGAAAGTTTTCAAGACACTCCGACGACCACATGCTGACGTATATCATCGAGACTCCAGAAATCCCATACTTTTTTTGTTTGTTGTCCAACTCGGAAACGTACTGTGCGTAGCTGAGGTACGTCATAGTATCCTCCCAACTCACAGAAATGTGGAAAATATCAAAGAAGCTTTTCTCCATGCTTCCAGAAAAATCCAGGTTTAACGACTGAAAGAAAGCGTCCTGATTCAAGTACTTGAGGAACCGGATGTTCCAGATCCCAAGTTGGAGCCGAGGGTACCACCACTCCAAATCGGGCCCCACTTCCATCACATCCTCCACAAGCAACCTAAGGAGTTCCGGAGGATTTGAGTTTTTCAAATCAAGCATGATTTTACATTGCGTGTATGGCCCAGACTCTACAAACCCTCGGAACCACACCAACAAGTCTTTAAACGTGAGCAAAGGCTCGCCGGACTTGATGGTACGAAGACCACTCAAATCAGCAAAAGATGTTTCCAAGATATTGAACTCGGTCTCGAGGCCATCTTGGCTGCAAAAAACCCGGGCGGTGCTGACATCGTGGGACACCACCAACACGTTGTCTGTGGTGGTCCAGAGATCGGTTTCGATTGTGGAGGCACCAGATTGGAAACACTTTTCGAAGCCCTGGATGGTGTTTTCGGTATACTTTGCCTTGAACCCGCGGTGGCCAATGACGGAGCAAACCATAATGATTTTGTGTTTATTCCATGGGTTTGATGCCGCTGGACGTAGACTGCTGAGGCTTCTGCTCTAGTGTGTACTGCAGAAAGACAAAGGCGCATCGGTGCATCGGCTTCATCGGCTCGGCTCCTCGGTTCATACGATATTTATGTATTCTAATGTACTGACCTGGTCAAGCTTCTCTTAGCGATTTCTGAGCTTCTCCTTCCAGAGCTTCTCTCAAAACTTTTAAGCTTCACGTAATTCTCGCCTATCTCCGCCTGTCTAGAGCTTGGTCTCGCCCTTGTCAACGACGTACTTGATCAAGTTGTGAGCAATGGATATATCCGTAGGAAGCTTGATGCCCTCGGGGTTCACCTCCTGGTCCAGCTTTCCCTTCAAAAGCTTGGCCACAAACGACATATCGAACCAGCGGGCATCGGCAAGCTCACGGTCATGGCCCAAATGAATGATTTCGTTCTCACCATTAAAGTCCACCGTAGCAATACATCCGATCATGAGATTTCCAGGGAAAGGCCATGGCTGCGTCATCAAGATCTGGATATCGGAGCACACCACGCCCGTCTCCTCCCACACCTCTCTCTTTGTGGCCACCTCCACGGTCTCCGAGGGCTCCATGAACCCCGCAGTGCACGAGTACATCTTGGAGAACGCATACCTTTTGCTCAACGAAAGAAGCATCTTGGTCCGCTCCCGGTTGGTGATTGCTGTAATCACAACGGCATCTGTCCTTGGAAACGAGACGTTGGATACCCTTGTGTTACGTACCGGACACACGTACTTCTCCTCCTCGTTCACCATGACTTTCTCCTCGTTGGTGCACTTGAGCTTGCCTCCAGCATGGATGCCTATGACTTTGGATCCACAGCCAGGACAGAACTTGTTGCGGCCAAGCCACTCAAAGAACATCTTTCCGTGGCTAAAAAGACTGGCCTCATCCGCAGAAAACGCCATGGTGTGCTCCCTGGAGTTGGTGAATATGAGGTCTTCCTCCACCACGTCTTCTCTGCTGGACACAATCAAGTCCTTGACTAACTTGGCCACTTGCGGCGAATTGGACAAGTCCACGCCAAAGTAGGGAATGCCAAAGTACCGGCCTTGGTGGTCCAAGTAGGTCTCCATATTGTACAGTTTCAACTTGTGGAAGTCCAAACCCACACTTTCATCTTTCAATCCTAGAAATAAAAAGCTTGCCTTGTTCTGGGCCCTAGACTCGGGGGCCTGGTCCTTATTATCGGAACTCCACACCTTCAAAATCGAGCGCCACTCCGGGCAATTATCTAGCATCCCCTTGGCGGTGCCCGCCACCAGAGTACCTTCTATAGTGTGTAACTGGTCGTTGCCATTGGCCATAATGACTAATTTCCTAGCATCCTCTTTTTTGTTCACAAGCACGTTTCCCGCCTCGAAAAAGACAAATCGGGTGGATGGATGCAACACGGCGTTGGTGATGAATTCGGAGTCCTCTCTGAGGAAAGACACTCGGTTGACCACCTCTTTGCCGTAATACGTCACAATTGCGGGGGATTGTGGGTTGGAGTCGGGGCCTTGGTTCATCCTGTAGTATATAGACAGTTTTGGGGGGCGGTTGAGCGACAAGTATCGTATGGGGGTTTGCAAGCGAAGTCGTGTCCTTAGGCGGACGTACATTAGTAATCTACACTTTAGCAACTACCTCGCACTCGCTCTGGCACCCAATCGCCCGGCACGTGCAGGCTCTATCATAGATATGTGAGAGGACATTCTATTGCTTACCTACTCATTGATTAATGTTCCTCTTGAAAAATATTTTTATCCATTCTACCTCTTACTTACCTCTCATTATTTTCTTCAAACCTCAGACAGTCAATTATTTATATACAGGTGCCTGTAAAGTTAGTATAAGCCAAGGATGGAGCTTCTAGATCAGATAATTGTTATTAACAAGACAGTTTCCTCAGTGTTCATAGGAAGTCAAGCGTTCAAAATCAAGTATTTTCATCATAATAGAAAAGAGTAACATACCTGCTGAAGTCAGTTGAAGTCAGTTCTATGGGTCAGACGAAACCAGTTCGAATGATGGTGGTGATCCCATAACATTAGTCATAATTTGGTTTCCTTTGGTAATCTTTCTAGTGTTAGTAATAATCAAAATGAATTTTCGAGCCAGTGTCAGATATCTTAGATGTTTCCTCAGACGATTCGGAAGTCTAACGATTAAAATTCTTTTGTAGCATCATTCTGGCCTAGTGTCAACATACCATTCTTTTGCAGTTGGGTTAGTCAATGGTGATTAGCCAATGGTGGCCCCCTGTTTGATTGCAGTTGGAAGTCCCTTGATCCACGATTTCTTGGACTTCTTGTCGATGAGAATAAAAACACGTCCGGATTGGCGCATTCTTCCTGTTCTACCAACACGATGGATAAGATCCACCGAACTTCTTGGTACGTCCATCAAAATCACGTTCTTGATGCCTTGGAAATTCAAGCCTCGTGCCATCAAATCCGTCGTCACCAAGACCCTCATTTTGCTGTTTGTTGGATCCTCATCAATGGGCACTGCCTGGTTGATGAATGGCGAAATCGTGTCTAGTCTCTGTGCTGCCGAATCTTGCCCCGTAACACCGACGACGTTTTCCTCCAGATGCCCGAACTTGGTAATCAAAGTATTGACAAGAGGAGCGACGTGCTTCTTCTCATTAACAAACACAATAACTCTCTTGACAAACCCAGCTTCTGTTCCATCATTATGAATGGCATACAATGCCTGGGCCAAGCACCGGGTCTTGGAACCATTGAAAGGTGCTATTTCAGCATCAATCACTTTCACGGCGATTGTCTTGGGGATCTTGTGGATCAGCGGCGTGACCACACGGATAATGGAGTTCTCATCCTTGAAAAGCATTTTAAGAGACTTCTCAAACTCCCGAGGAATGGTAGCAGAGCACAAGATCAAGTCCTTCAAAGTGGTGAATCTCTCAATCGTTTTGGAGGTTTCGTGAAACCACGACTCGTCCATGAGAGTGTCAGCTTCATCAACGACGCAATAGTTGACGCCTTTGAAGATTCTAAAAGGCCGTGGGATATTGTCAAGTTTCGATAAACCTTCTATTTTGCCAGGAGTGGTTATAAGCACATCGATCTTCTCGTTATCGGCAGCATCAAAAAGCTTGCTTGGAGAATCGCCTGCTGCCCACTTGAATACCTTCAATCCCAACTTGGTCTGCAGCTCAAGGAAAGGCCCATAGTCCTTGGAACCACGCATTTGCGGATCGTAGTCCTCGGTTGAATCAAGAGGCACAGAGGAGGCAAACTTTACTGTCTCATACACTTGATTGACCAATTCGTGGGTGGGCAACAAGATAACAGCACGAACAGGCTGGAAGTTCTTGGTCCTTCCCTGCATGTTGTTACGTTTTGAAAAAACGGCATATTCCTCTTCAACCAATTTGGAGAGCACTGGTGCAAGGTAAGCCCAGGTCTTTCCCGATCCAGTTTCGGCAGCCACCGTGAATATCTTAAGCCTGTTCCGCTCGTTCTCCTCCATCACTTCATGCAAGAGCGGACTTCCAGCCTGCTCGAGTTTATGAGCAGCCACTTTGCGCGGCTGGTTGATTTTTTTGATGGCCGCGATTTGAACGGGCGATGGCCGAAGGTCCAAGTCCTTCTTATCGGTGATGTAGGTGTTTTTCATGATATATGAGTTTTTGATCTCCTTCATCATGGCCACCCGAACCGAGGGGAAAATGCGAAGCGAATCAAAAGACGTGATTTTCTCAATCACATTCTCCGACTTCTCAATCTGCTTTTTCTCCGGCCGTTTAAGCGCCGCAAAGTTGCCAAAGGCAAACACCTTGGGCTTCTTATTGTCGGAGAACTCGGTGGGCTTGGCATCAAGACGCCGGCCGCTGCGAGATTTGATCATTTGCTTTTTGCTTTTGGAGTAACATCGCAACTGGATGTTTCTACAGAGGTATTGCAATGCATCAACCCGGGGCCATGTTTTTAGCATGGTGGAAGAAGAAAGCGCTCCTCTCAGAGATGCCATTTTAAAGTGCGCACGAAAATTTTCGCCGGTGTAGAATGCAGTGCTTAGGGCTTTGGCTCGCTCACCTGGAACCTCAATATACTGTCACTCACACTACCATTTACACCACCATTTACAGATCCATTTACACCACCATTTATAGATCCATTTACACCACTTTAAACTATATAAATGGCTCGATAAAGAAAATGAATTAATTGACTATGTCTCAAATTGTAATAATAGTTTAAAGTATTGTCAAGATTGTAGTAACTGTTTCACTAGTGTTTCAGAAGTGTTTCAAAAAAGTTCTACAAATGCTTCTCAGTTTCACTGTAATCCCACTGTAATCTCCAACAATCTCACTACAATTTCTCTTAAGTTCTATCCTCCTTACGGACACTGTTTTGTTGATGGTATGGTACCAAGTGAGTGCACCTGGTCACGTGACGCGCTCGAAAAATTTCATACTTTGACACTCTCTTCACTACGTTACACGCCTTACATGTTACGCTTTGCCGCCCGCCAGGCCAGTATGTCTCTTGGCGCAAGACTGTTCTCCATATCAGCAGCTCGTCTTGCTGCTCCTGCAGCCTCCGGAAAGAGAAAAATCAAGGTTGGCTTTAAGAAAGAGACCAGGGAGAAGACCCAAAAAGGTGGTGTCACCCATTTGAAGTTCCGTGATGCAGTCAAAGCCTTGAACTACGAGAAACTAGCTGCCGAATTGGGCAGCTTGAACTTGGGAACTCTTTCTGCAGATTCGCTTGCTTCTTTGGATTCCAAGGTGGCCACCTATGTTTCCAAGACCAAGCAGGCACTCAATGATTTGGGATCTTTCAAGAAATACCAGCATCATGAGCTTTTTAAGGAGCCATTGTCTATGGTCACGGAGAATACCAAAAACCTCACCAGCGAGTTCATTTCCAAGCTAGACGGCTCCTCTCGCAACAATAGAGTATGCTTGGTGGGTGAGAAAGGCATAGGCAAGTCCACTTTGCTTGCACAAGCACAAGCCATTGCCCTCTCGAAATACAAAGGCGATGTGGTGTTGTTGCATATGGACCATGCGGAGAAGATTGTGGACGGAACAAGTGACTTTGTGCTCAACCAAAAGGCCAACTTCTACCACCAGCCAATGAACACCAAGAGATGGATCAAGCGGTTGCGTTCGGCCAACGAGGATGTATTCAAGAAGATGCCACTTACGGAAGACTCGTCCTTCACCGCCAAGAAGGTGCAGTACAACTTGAAGAAAGATGAGCACAGCCTTTATGACTTCCTCTTACACAACCACGACTTTGGAGTGGTGGGACCGACCAGTGCTTTTCAATTCTTCATCAACCAGCTCAAGGCACACTCGGCCAACTTCCCCGTGCTAGCCTCTGTGGATAATTTCTCGGGTTTGGTGGCTCTGCCATATACTGCTTACTTCCACCCAGACATGAAACCCATCCACTTCACGGAGTTCGAGTTGGGCAAGTTGATCCTGGATCTTGTAAGCGGCAACCTAGAGTTCCAGAATGGTGGTGTTTTGATTTCCGAGAGTAAGGACAATGGTGACAGCAAGACCTTGAGGACAGGCTTGCAATTGGAAGAGTTTGATCTCTACGACAAAATCCACCAGTGTGATATTGAATACGCACGCACCATGAGAGAGAACGGAGGAGTTCGTCCTTTCAAGGTGGAGAAAATCACCAAAGACCAGACCCGTGAGTTGTTGAAGTTCTGGGCGAATGTTGGTGTGCTACAGGTCAGAGACTACCCAAGCAAAGATTCGTTCCGCAACGATAACGGAACAACCGGTGATGTTGTCACCAGGAAGGTGGGAGAGTTTGCCGTGTGTGAGGATGTTGAGCAGCAGCTTGAAAACATTGTGCAATCAACATACTTTGTGTCAGGCGGAAACCCCGGGCGTTTGTTGAAGGTCAACAACAGAGTGTTTTAACTCGCATGTATATACGAATAGAGAAACCTGCAAGAAAGCCGGACTACAAGCCAGTGCGTGTATTCATGTATTATGCTAATGGTACAGTGTCTGGATATGATGACGGGGTGGATGCAAACTAGGTGAATAGAGTGTCCTCCTCTCTCAAGTACTCTCCGATATCACCTTGTCTGAATGCGACAATGGCCATAGGCTGCATGTTCTTCGTCTCCAGCGAGGACTTGGCGGAAACTCCAAAGCCAAGAGGAACATCACTCATGGAGTAAACAATGACTCCTGCGTGCTCGGGGATATCCTCGGAGATTCTGCCCAAGTGTGCTTTCAAGACATGGTTTCCGTATAAAAAGGGCATCTCACCATTCTGCTTGATCCACACCTTGTACTTGGCGTACTGCCCCAAGTAAGGCAATGATGTGATGTGCAACCTGAACTTGCCCGTTTTGGTGAACTTGCCGAAACATGTCCCGAGAGACATCAATTTTTCTCTGACGATGGATGCAGCGAACTTGGCAACATCTGCTGGAATATAGTACACTCTATCTTTCTGTAGTCTAAAGACATGGGGGTTTGTGGGATTGTCGATTAAGAAGGAGATGTTTCTTCCCACGTAGTTGGCCAACTTTTCGAAGACCACCTTGGTCTCTTCTTCTGTCAAAGATCTCATGCTGGAGTTGGTAGAGTTTGAAATTTTAATTTTTTTCGTGCTGCCTGCCGCGTCACGTGCGCGTGATGCCCTCTGGCCCATAGTGAATAAGAATGTTTTAGTGGGGAGGTTAAAAATCGGGAAAAAGGGTGGGGGTGTTTTTTTTTTACCTTTTAATTCTATTGGTATTGTTTTTAAAATATTGGGACCATAACTTGAATTTAGCCGGTCTTTTTAATCTTTACCAATTCTGCCTATAGGCTGCGAAATACCAACAAACCTGGCACCAGTATTAAAACCACCCAATTAAAAAATAAACAAATTACTAAAATTCAAACCATAAACATTCTCCTACATTTTAAAACACCTTAAATATTGGTAATATATTTTCCACAATGATGCCCAAATGTCCTGTCTTCAGATAGCTCATCCAGACATGTCCAGTCAGAGTGCATAGCTCATCGAGAGAAATTGCGAGCACCAACGCTTCTCAACATCACGACATGACCCAGGAAAAACGCTCCAACGATGAGCTTGTGGATCAAAATACGCCAGTGGATGATTCCAAAAGGACCAAGCCGGCCCAGGATGGCAAGCCCAAGTTTGTCTCCAAGAGAGAACGCACGACCTCGTAGGTAAGTCGTTTATATGTATACATATACAAGAGCTATACTAACCCACAGTGACTGGAAGCCTTTAGTGGACGAGGATGGCAACCCAATCGAAACTTCGGAACGGAGACCCAAGAAGAAAGTGGCCTGTATGATTGGCTACTGTGGCACTGGCTACAATGGAATGCAGATTCAGAACAATCCGGACGTCAGGACCATTGAAGGGGAGATCTTCAAGGCATTTGCCGCTGCAGGTGCCATTTCTAAGGAGAACTCCACGGATTTAAAGAAAAACGGTTTTATGCGGGCTGCCAGAACCGACAAGGGGGTACACGCCGCAGGAAATGTTGTGTCGTGCAAGTTGATCATTGAGGATGAGGACATTGTGCAGAAGATCAACTCCCACTTGCCTCTGCAGATTCGGGTCTGGGGAATTGAACGTACCAACCGGGCTTTTGACTGCCGCAAGCTCTGCTCTTCCAGAGTATACGAATACCTTCTCCCCACTCACAGTTTGCTTCCACCTAGACCCAAGAGCAGCTTGTACAACTTGATTGAAGCCAGCAGAGCAGAACATCCGGGAGTTCTTCGTGATGACTCCGATACCGAGTGGTGGACGCAAACCAAGGCCACCATGGTGGAGAACGGAGTGACCGAGGCTGAGTTGGAGCTGGTTTTTGAGAAAACTGCAGAGACCACCTTTGACCACGACAAGAACGAGGAAATCAAGAAGGAGTACTACAACGAAGATGGTGAGGTGTCGGAATGGGGAAATCTCGTGAAACGGGTTCGGGGAATCGAAAACGAGTGCAGAAGGGGCTACAGAGTCAATGCAGAAAAGCTTCTGTTGTTCAGAGATGCCATGAAACAATACGAGGGGTCTCACAACTTCCACAACTTCACCTTGCAAAAGACATACAAAGACCCTAGTGCCAGAAGATACATGAAGGGAACATCTGTGTCAGAGCCATTTATTATCGAGGGTACAGAATGGGTTTCCATCAAGATCCATGGCCAATCGTTTATGTTGCACCAGATCAGAAAGATGATCTGCATGGCCTGTTTGGTGGTGAGAACCGGGTGCCCAATCACTCGTATTAGCGACTGCTTTGGCCCTGCAAAAATCAACATTCCCAAGGCTCCTGCTTTGGGCTTGCTTCTCGAGTGTCCTGTTTATGAAACCTACAACCCTCGTTTGATTGAGATGGGCTACAATGAGGTCAACTTCTCCAAGTACCAGGAGGAAATGGATGCGTTCAAGATGAAGAACATTTACGACAAGATCTATGCAGAGGAAACCAAAGAGAATGTGTTCCATGGGTTTTTCGAGTTCCTCGACACGTTCCGTGGCTCTGGGGCTACAAAGGAGGGAAAGCATATTTTCGATTTCTTGGGTGCTGTTTTCAACAATCAAATGGACAACAAAGAAGCTGCCAAAAGCACCAAGCAGCTCAAGAACAGTGCCGAGGACAATGTCGACTAATCACATACTACTACTTGTATAGGTTCCATACTTCAAATATAAAATTAACTTATCAGATCCAAGAAGGGTTAGCATTTGCATTTGGATTTGCATTGGAATTGGCGTTTGCGTTAGCGTTAGCGTTAGCCTTGGCATTAGCAGACGAACCACGGTGTGCTTCAACTTGATTCAACAACTGCTCGCGGTCAGGCTTGTCTTCAAATCTGGCAATCTGTAGAACCTGCTCACGCATGGCGGCCGCCTCATCGTGGTATCCCAACATTTCTCGTAAGTCAATGTCACGTCTTAAGTTGCGGATCTTTTCCACCCTGTCATGCATTCCCAACAACTCTAAGACCCCCAAATCTCCGTCTGTGACCTCATCGGGCTTAGACTGGTTAGGTTGTGGGGTTTGTTTCGATGTAGTCTGGGGGACTTGCGACTGACCCTGTTGGTATTGTAGGTGTTGGAGTTGCGGCAGTTGTTGAGACTGCTGTAAATGCTGGTTTTGAGGATGAGATGCGTGTTGATGAAGCTGGTGGTGAGCTTGTGCTGGGACTTGAGCTTGTGCTGGGACTTGAGCTTGTGCTGGGACTTGAGCTTGGCTTTGTCCCTGCGCTTGGCCTTGGCTTTGTCCCTGGACGAACATGGTGGAATTTTGCTGGGCTTGTGGCTGAGCCTGCGCTCTGCCCTGCTCATTCTGTCCATCGCCAGATTTGTATTGCTCCCGTTGCCTCTCCTGCTGGAACTTGTAAAGGGTCCAGTCAAAGACATAGTCATATCTATAATTTTCCTTCTTGAACAAATCTCTGAACAACTTGCGCAAATAAGGGTAATCTGGCTTGTCATCAAATCTCAAGTTCTTGACATAATTCATGTACTCCAAAAATTCGCCCGGCAATCCTTTGGTTAAAACATCATTTGGAATGGTCATCTTTTTCTCCATGATCCTGTCGTACTTTTGCCTTTTGGTGACGGCCTTTAAGCCCTGCCAAGGCAAAGAACCACGGCAAAAGTAAATGAGAACATAGCCAAGAGACTCCAAGTCGTCTCGTCTGGACTGTTCGATTCCAAGATGGGTGTTGACGGAGGCATACCTGGCAGTTCCCGTCAAATTCTTGTTTTCTCTATAAGGAATATGCAAATGGGTTCTGGGATCTCTATACTTCTTGGCCAAGCCAAAATCGATCACATTAACTTGCGAACCACGTCTGCCAATGCCCATCAAGAAGTTGTCGGGCTTGATGTCCCGGTGGATGAAGCAACGAGCATGGATGTACTCGATTCTGCAAATGAGCTGGTCTGCCAATAGCAATACAGTCTTGTATGTGAATTTTCGGTTGCAGTAGTTGAAGAGATCTTCTAGCGAAGGACCCAAGAGATCAATGACCATAGCATTATAATCACATTCGGTACCGTACCACCGGACAAAAGGAATACCCACGCCACCGCTTAAGGCCTTGTAGACCTTGGCCTCGTACTCTAGCTGCGGGTGCTTGGCTTTGACGTTCTCCAACTTGATGGCAACCTCTTCGCCAGAAATGATGTTTGTGCCCAAGTAAATGTCACCAAACGAGCCGGACCCGATCTTGCGGCCGATGCGATATTTCTTCCCGACTCTTAAATCCATCATCTTGGCTCTAGTGGGGATTGTGGACACCGTATTATTCATAATAGTGGCTCCGGACAGACACTGGGATTAGTCAGCGCCAACAAATGGAATAGGACTGTAGATGTACAGCGTAAAACAGCACACACTCTTAATAATCTCGGCAGCGGGATACCGGTGGAAGTTCAAGCTATTAGAGAAGGTGGGGCTCTTAAAAAGAAATGGTGGTGCTTAAAAAAATCCGGAACTGAAGATCAAAACACAGAGCGGAATGCGGAAGTAAATCCAAAAGATTGATACGAGAGGAGGATCAGTGAATGCAAAATGCTGGACCCCAAAGTAACCTCTCTTTGTGCTCAGGACAAAAACAAAAAAAAAAAAAAAAAATACACGGGCTGGTATTCGAGTATGTTAAACGTTCGAAAATTTTTTCATCAACTTCTGACAAAGGCTATCGCAAACTTGTTTTGTCGTCGCACTACCGCGTGAATGAATGCCCCGGTGGATTTCCGTCACCTACACTACAAAGGCTAGGCCAGGCCAGATATGAGATTAAAAAAGACCTAAAAATTTGAATAAAGAGAAGCTTTTCCGGTACACGAATTGCCGGAAAAGATAAATTCCTTGGTCCAAAATCGGTCCAAATTCTTCGGGTATTTTGTGTGGGGCTCACATGTGGCAGTGCTCCTACCATTGTTGGAGTGATACGCGTAGCGCATACTCACGGGCACGCGGCGTGAAGGGGTGACCAGCAGTGCCCATTGAAACAAGGAGGTGCGTACTACACAGCCATGCAGAGATGGTGACATGATCGTGATTGTAAGAGCCAGGATTGCTGCTACTAAGGGGCACACGTGCAAGCTGTTGCTGGGGTGGGGATGGGTTGCAAACCTTGAGTTAGGCGGGCTCTGCTATCTCGCCCTGGCGCATGCATATCACCACGAATAGCCGCGTCTAACCTCAAACAGCCTGTACACACGGGGGTCGCTAGCCGAAGGACAATTACAGCCATGCTGCAAATGTCTTCATCTTACGAGGGCGTAAATTATTAGTATCAAATTAAACAGCATATTCTATCTTCTGGCTATCAGGCAAAGCGTGTTTAGGTAAACAATTATAATTAACGCCTGTATCTTACTGCAGAAACCGTCATGTCTGCTCGGCTTACTTTGTTTGAGCGGCCACAATTTCGTCTGCAGTATCAGCGCCCGCAATCACAGGGCTGGCTTCGTCTACGGACGTAACTGCCACAGTTTCACCGTTGGCAGCATCCTTGACTGCTGTGGCATCTTCACCAGAAACCTCGGCGACAGCAGCCTTGGCTTCAGCCTCCTCCTTAGCATCTACAGCCTTGGCAGCCTTCTTTGGTTGTCTCTTCACCTTGCTGAAAACCCTTTGCAACCTCTTCAACTCTTTGCTGAATCCTTCCTCTGAAGAGCCCTCCTTGTTCTTGACGGTAGTCTTACGCTTGAAAAAGCTCTTTCTTCTCTCAACCAAGTCACTCTTTTTAGCCTTCTCTTGAGCGGCAAGGGCGTCGTCATCCTTCTCAACGCTGGCTTCAGCGGCAATCTTTTCAGCCTCTTTCTGAACCTTGTCCTCGACGTCCTTCTTTTCGGCACCGGCCTCGAGGCTGTCAGCCACAGAAACTGGCTTATCGCTGGCGGAGGCCTTGGCGTCTTCGAAATCAGCCGACTTCTTAGCGTCCAACTTGGTGGCACTTTCAGTCTCTTGAGCAGTCTGAGACTCGGACATGTCCTTGTCGCTGGAGGACTTCATAAAAATTCTAGATGTTCTCTTAATCTTGTCTCTAACAGCCATATTGCACTTGTATAAAATTGGTAACACTAGAAACGAGGGCTAAGAAAAGGGCTTGGTTTTATACGTTTCAGATCATTCTGCCATGCATGCGCCAGAATGCGCCTCCATGCAACCGCTTCCTGATCCAAGCAACGTCTCAGTCGATTACAGAAAGTACAATAAGCCAATTGGTGCGAACAATCCGTGTGTTATGCCCCAATTGTTTCGACCCTCAAAGCCCCCATTGTTTTCTCGACCGGTTAGTTAAGGTTTTAAAACGGCCCAAAACAAATCGCTGTTTAACAATCAAATAATCTACAGTTTTTTACAAGTGTCGTCAGTGAGCAATTGTTTGGGAATTTAAACTCGTAAGTTGTCCTAGAATGGATGAATGCTTGTTACTACTGGAAACTTGTACTTACTCTATGCAAGCCTAAAGTTCCTTCTTTATTTTTGGAAAGTAGGGTATCTCTTTGCGTCGAACTAAATATAGACATTTCTGAGCTTGCCTATTTCTTGATCCATAGTTTCACATTTGCTAGACTTACATTTTCTTTAACAAAATCTGCTCTGCAATAAACCATTGATAATTACCGCTAAACCAAGTTCACGAGGCTGACGGAAACGCGGTGTCCCAAGAGGGAAAGCCAAGATTTTCGCATGTTATGACAACCATATTCTTGAGAGACAATTACAGGAGTTCTGCAGATTAACATGTGGGACCCCGTCACGGATTCCGTGCGCGAATGTTTCCCTGATTCACGCTCGCTTCTCGAGAAAAGCTGGCGTCTTCCCGTCAATGCAGGCGTTTGTTTCTCAGTAGGTGCACCCCTCTGGGTGCAGGATTATGAAGAAGATTCCTGTATTTCCTGCTAAATATAAAAAAATGCTGGATACGCCTGTGCGCGGATTGGTCAGACGACAACACTCATGCTTGAATCTTTTAGTGCGGCCTCGAACACTCACTCCATGTCTGCAGCCGTCATAGCCATTCCCCAGTGTTCCTATCCACGAATGTTTTCTTAAGGCGAAATTCTGCGTTCTGCGAACCTCCTCGTATACTCACTTGATGATTTTGCAACCAAATTTTTCTAGCGACTTTCGCGGACCCTCGCAATCCTATTGTTAATTTGACTCAGCCTCTTGGCCAAATGGACCCTTATAAAGAAACCCCGTTCAGGATATGTTCCACTTGGCAAACATTCATTTGAGAAAAATTCCGCATGTGCGGCGGGTTTGCTTCTGCCATTTGCCACGGCTGCGCCTCGCGCTCGCACGCTAGTCTGGACGCTTACACAGGGTCTTGGTTTTGTTTCAAAAAAAATTGTTTCAATAGTTGATACTTTGAGGAACTGCATCTAATCTCGATGCCTCAAGCATGACGTCTCAATAGTGCATCTTATTTGCACTAGACGGTGAGTACTGACGGGGCACGTGACCAGACTTGCACAGACCAAATTTTCTCTTTGTTCTAAACTCATTTGCATCATCTCAAAACATTCCGGACTCATCTCATTATCTCCGGACATTCCAGACTCATCTCCTTAACTCAGGAAATTCCCAACTACATCATCTAGGATTATGGGCTCCATAACCCCATTGACCTTATCTAACCGTTTCATCCCGGCTTCATATGCGCCTTGCGTCCAAATCAGCCACCTGAAGCCTAATTTTCTGGGCCTTGTGACGATCCCAATTGTTACAAATTCGTCCAATTCCGCTGCACTGGATGTGCCTTTTTCCTTGGCTTTGCACGCACATAAACTCATTATCACCTCCGCCATCTTATATCTTAAGGACGGCCAGGATGTCAAGTTGAAAGTGACCTATGAGCGGGAGAACCAAATCATCATAGTTGGTACAGACACCAGCTTCGACAACGTGGACAAAGTCACCATTACTTATGTGGGCTCAATCACTCCCATCAAGACATACAAAGACGAGACTTTTGGGATCTTCAAAACAAACTACTCGGATTCCGTGGAGGGTAAATCAGACAACTTCGTCATTGCAACTCATAACCAGCCATTTGGGTGCCGTATGCTTTTCCCTGTGGTTGATGAGTTAATTCATAAAGTGCCCATCACTCTCACAATCACCACCAAGTCGAGTTTCAAGGCAGTTTCAAATGCTAAGCTAGCGTCTGTTGAAACCATTGATATGTCTGAAGACTCGAAGTTCACTTTTGAACCTACTCCTCCAATTGCACCTTCTGTTTTTGGATTTGTGGTGGGTGACTTTGAAAAGTGCCCTTCCCAAGATGGAACGAGTGTTCCTGTACATGCCTACGTGACGAAAGGGGATTCTCTGCAAGTGCAATATGCTTTACGTGTGATTAGGGAATTGCTTCCGATTTTTGAAAAGACTTTGGCCTGCCCATTTCCCTTAAAAAAACTTGACCTTGTTCTTCTCCCCTTTCTTAGCGATACTGCCATGGAGAATTGGGCCATGATCACTGTCATCAGAGATATCGTTCTCCTCGACGAAAACACGGCTTCTGAAGAGAAGAAGAAGCAAGTCAGGCAGCTTATTGCCCATCAATTGACCCATCAATGGATTGGAAACTTAGTGACTGTTGACGAGTGGGAATATCTGTGGCTCATTGAAGCATTTGCCACCTTCATTGGAAACTACATTCTTTCTTTGGCCTCCCTCGACCCATCTGATTCGTCCGATTACATCCAGTCGAAACTGGATACCATGCAAGATTTCATGGACAGCGATTCTTTTGCAAACATTCCTGTGGACAGTTTCTATGAACTCATGCAGAAAATCAAGGGCTCGTTGTCGCTTAAATCCAGAACCAATGATTTTGTTGAAAAAAACTCATACGAGAAGGGTATGATTCTTATCAATATGATCGCTGTGTTGTTTCAGATGGAGAACAATGAAAAAGACTTATCGAGCTTTTTCAAGGCACTTGGAGAGGTGATTGAAAAGTTCAAGTTTCAAACCATCAAGCCATTCGAGATCTGGAGTGTCATGAACGACAAATCTTCCTATGAAATTTTGACGTTTGTTCATTCTTGGGTTAGGTACTCCGGGTTTCCTTACTTGAAAGTGAAGGAGTTGAATGGCAAGCTCCACATTGAGCAAAACAGGTTCTTCTTCACTGACAATGTGAATGACCTCCAGCTAGAAAACCAGCCATTCCACGTCCCGTTGGCCATGAAGGTGTTGAGTGATGACGGTCAAGAAAAATTCGTGAATTTGATGTTGACAGACCGGTCGATGGAATTGGATATTCCGCCTTCGCAGCTTCTTAGCATGAATTTCGAAAACCAATTCTACTACAAGACGATCTTCTCGCCCGAGATCCAAAAAATCATCACCCAGAATGCGTCCCAGAACAAGATCGAGCCTGCAGGCTTGGTTGGATTGATCAAAGACTACGGGAAAATAATGGGCCAACCAGTACCTAGTCAAGATGCTTCATTGTTTGGGTCCAATCAGCTTGTTTTTCTCATGGACCTTGCTGACTCTTTGTGCAATGAAACCTGGGTGATAGACTACGAGGTGCTCAAGTGGTTGTTGGCATATCTCGAGGTTGTCAAGTCGATCTTTCTCCACTTTACGGATTACACGAAGTTCAAGACATGGATCGAGGCCTTTGGCTTGAAACTCATGAAGAAAACCGGCTCCTGGAACTCCATCTTCGAGGCAACACCCGGAAACTACAACACTGTTGAGTTTGAGGTGAGAAATGTCGTGCTTCAACTCATTAGCCATGACCAAGAGGTCCGTCTGTTGTGCAAGAAACTCTTCAAGAGCTTCGTGAGTTCAGGTGTTAGCAAGGTGTTCCTTCCTCGGGAGCTTCTCTCGCTGATGTTTAACGTGACTATGGGCACGGCTTCTTTGGCCGAGTATAAGCAAACGCTTGCTCTTTCCAAGAACTCCAATGTGTCGTACTTGAAGCATACCAATGCCTCGGCGCAAGATGTACAAACCAGTGCAGTGTCATCGCTTTCATTCTGCCAAAAACAAGAGTTGTTGACGAAAACACTCCATTTTGTCAACAACAACATCGACTCCAAAATGATCGAGTTGGCTTTGATCGGGTTCAAGTACGAAGAGAGACCCGAGTCCAAGGAAATGCTTTGGAACTGGTATAAGGTCAACTATGACCTGTGGGTCAAGAGATCTCTTCGCAAAGGCTCCGACTGGTCCAAGCAAATCGGCATTACGGTGGGCAACATCACCAACTTGGTTTTGGGAGAGTTGATGCAGTACAGGCTCAAGGATGTTGAGTCGTTTGTCGAGGCCAAGTGTTCCTCGTTGCCTGATAATAAGCTCAAGGAGAGAATGCACACTCTCGAAGAGGAAGGCCAAGAGAAGAGGGTGATTGCCAGCTATTATGCTGATATCTTGTAAATACTATATATATATATGAAGGTCGACCTCAAGCATGTTTTTGCTTGCTGTCGGCCTCAACGTCCTCTACCTCCAAGTTCTCCTGGATGTTCCATAACTCAGAGTAGAGACTGCCCTCTTTCTCCAATAAACTTTGGTGGGTGCCCTCTTCACACACCTGGCCTGCGTTCAACACCACTATCTTGTCACTATCGGCAATTGTCCTCAACCTATGAGCAATCAGAATATTCGTGGACCGGTCCTCTGTGAAGACATTCCGAAGTGTCCGCAACAATGCCTGTTCTGTGTGAGTGTCCAAGGCACTGGTAGCCTCGTCAAAGAACTTGATGGGGGCCCTTTTGAGTAGAAGTCTAGCAATCGCCAAGCGTTGTTTTTCTCCTCCAGAAATCATGAGCCCTCGTTCTCCAACTAGCGATTGCATCCCTTCAGGCAAGTCTTTGACAAGTCCATCGAGGTTGACTTTCTTCACCGCGTCGTTGACCTCCTCATCGGTTGCATCCAAGCGTCCGTAACGAATGTTCTCGATGATGGAGTCGTTGAAGAGAGGCGTGTCTTGAGGAACAACACCAATGGCCTTGCGTAACGAGTCAAGCGTGACCTTGGAGATGTCCTGGCCATCAATGAGGATTCTTCCGGATTGCACCTCGTAGAAGCGGAACACAAGCTTCAGAACCGTGGACTTGCCCAGGCCGGAAGGCCCAACAATGGCCACCTTCTCGCCTGCTGGAATGGTGAGGGATAGATTCTTCAAGATAGGTCTCTCGGGGTGGTAGCCAAAGGTGACGTTTTCAAAGGTGATTGTTCCTGGGCGCACCGGGTCGAGAACTAAAGTCTTGGCATCTGGAGCATCTTTAACCACGATGTCATGATTTTGGAGCTGGAAAAGATTCTCCATGTCCAACAATGACTGCTTCATTTCTCTGTACACAGAGCCCAAGAAGTTGAGAGGCACCGAGAGCTGGAACACCAACTGGTTGATGAGCACCAAGTCTCCTACACTCAAGTTTCCACTGGCCACTCCACTGCAGCCCATATACATCATGGCAGTCAAGGCCAGCGTAAAGATCAAACTCTGGCCTGCATTCAAGTATGCTAGCGATGTGGCCACCTGGATGGATGCATCCTGGTACTTGACCAAAGCCTTATCGTATTTTGCACACTGGTAGCCCTCGTTGTTGAAGTACTTGACTGCCTCAAAGTTGATCAACGAGTCCAAGGCCACGGACGCAGCCTGGTTCTCGGCCTCATTGGCCTGGCGCCGGAACTTGGTTCTCCAAGCCGTAGTGATGATGGTAAACGCAGAGTATGCCGCTAGAGTCACGAGCGTCATGCCGGCATAAGCAAGGCCGTAGTTATAGGTTAAAAGACTGCACACCACCCCGATTTCAAACGTGATGGGCACTATATGAAACACCATGGCACTGAGAACAAAGCTGATTCCCCTTGTTCCCCTCTCAATTGCCCGCGTAATACCTCCTGTTTGCCGTACAAGGTGGAAGGCAAGGTCCATATTGAGCAAGTGCCGGAAGGTATTGTTGGAGACCCTGCGAATGGCCGACTGGGCCACCAGAGCAAACACTGCATTTCTGAGCTCCCCAAATAAAGTGGCACCAAACCGTGCTCCTCCATATGCGAGAATCATAGCGCCCATAACGGATGCCACGGTCCCCACATCCGAAGCCCAATCGACATTCATGCCATCCACAATGCTTTTAAAGAAGAATGGCACCTGCACATTCAAGAGCTTGGAGCCAATCAAGAGAACGAGCGCCAAAACCACCCGGAACCGGAAACTAGGCTTGTTCTTTGGCCACAATGTCACGAGCAACGACCGAAGCATCTTGGTCTCTGAAGACAGTACCTTGCGGCCGAAGAATGTCCATGAACTGGATTTCTGTTGAGGATTATTGGAAGAAACCAGGCCATTTTCTTGAATTGCTTTTGGAAGATCTGTTTTGTGTTTGACTGCCACACTCTCTTTTTTGAAGATGGTGTTTCCATGGAAGAATCGCTTTCCAACTGTACTTCCAAGGGCCTGTCGAGAATAGGTGCCTGATAAGAGACAACGAGCGTATGGTGGAGCCGAAAGTCTGCATAACAGAGCCTTCTCCACTGCCCATGTCGCCTGTATCCTAGACGCTCTCAATACCATGGGCATCATTGTAGCTTGGTGAAGGGCTTAGAAGACTGCTTGGTGTGGAGCAGACTTGCGTGCTAGCGTGCATGTTCGAAGGCGGTTGTGTGCAGTGCAGCGGTTTTGCCGGGCCGTAGATTGATCTGATATCGAAGCCACCATATGAGACGCCGTCCTGCAGTTAGGGTTGTTTTTGTGTTCAGGGATTGGGGTATAAAAATACTGGGATTGGGAGGTATGGTCTGGCGAAGATGTTTTTTTTGGGATGGTGTTTGTTGGTTGGTGGTTGGTGGGTGTTTGGTGGGTGTTTGGTGGTGCTGGATCTTATCGGCCCATCCAAAAGCCGATGCGGATGCACCACACTTTCTCAGTTCCAAGTCTCACTTCTACAGGTACTCAGTATCAGTATTCTACAATTTATATTCCACAAAAACTCATTTTTTCATTCCACGAGTATTCTACAATTTTCGTTTCAATCCCAAGCTTCTACACTCATTCCTTCTAACATCATTTCTTTATACATGCAATGTTTGCGTGTCACCGACTAACTCTCAGAGTTGGTCTTGGACGACAACTCGGCCTGCTTGACCAAGCTGATTGGTGCATCCATCTTAGGCAACATGACTTCGATCATTCTGATCTTGGAGTTTTCGTTGAACTCCTTGTCGTTGAGGATCTTCTCGGCCTCATCCACGGTAGACACGCGGATGGTGTCGTATTTCTTGGCACCGAAGAGAGGAAGCAACTGCAAGTTGTTCCATGGCTGCACGTCATTGTATGCAGCGGTCTCACCGTGGATCAATCTCTCGATGGTGTAACCGTCGTTGTTCAACACGAACAAGTATGGTGTAGTCTCCCACTTGCACATGGTGGAAATTTCTTGCACGGTCAATTGCAAAGATCCGTCACCCACGAACAAAATGACTCTCTTCTTGGGGTCAACTTCTTGTGCAGCCATCACAGCTCCCAATGTAGCACCGACAGTGTAACCAATGGATCCCCACAACACTTGCGAGATACCAAGACAGTGGTCTGGGAATCTGGATTGGACAATACCGAAAGCCGAGGTTCCGGTTTCAGTGATGATGATATCCCCCTCTCTGAACCAAGAGGAAACTCTTCCCCACAACCATTCTTGGGAAAGTTTGGAGTCGCCAGGGAGCTTCTCGGCAGTCTTTGCCTTAGGAACGGCAACCTCCTTGTAGTGGCCAACGTGCTTGCCAACAACAGTCAACAACTTTTGCAACACCTCCTTCATCTGCACACCTGGGAAGGTGGCCTGTCTGATCTTGGTGTAGTCAGAGTGGAACTCCACAATGTTCTTGGTCTTGTAGGAGTATGAGAAGGAGCCAGTGTTGAAGTCAGACAACAAGGCACCGACGGACAACACCAAGTCAGCAGACTCGACGGCCTCCTTGATGGCAGGCTCGGAAAGAGATCCAACGTAAACACCTCCAAATCTCTTATTGGATTCGTTCACGGCAGACTTACCCATTGGAGTCACGTAGACGGGGAAGTTGGTGGAAGCAATCAACTGTTTAACCTCCTCTCTGCAGTCGTGTCTGGAGGCACAAGCATCGACCAAGATGATTGGGTTCTTGGCCTGGTCGATCAAGGAGGTGACGGTCTCAATAACCTCATCCTGAGCCTCAGGCTCGTTTGGCTTCAATGAAAGGTCAAGAGGAGTGTCCAACAAAGAAGCAGGAACATTGGAGTCCACCAAGTTGGCAGGCAAGGCCAAGTACACCGGTCTCTGGTTGACATAGGCCTCTCTAATGCATCTATCAATCTCGTAAGGAGCAGAGTTGACCTCAGAGATAAAGGCCGTGGTCTGCGAGATGTTATTGGACATTCTGTGGAAAACAGTAAAGTCTCCGTTACCCAAGGTATGGTGCAACAACAATTGCTTTGCCTGAGAAGTGATGGAAGGAACACCCACAACGTGCAACATACCCACATGTTCAGCGTAAGCACCTCCAACACCATTCAAAGCAGATAATTCACCCACACCAAAAGTGGTCACCAAGCAGGCCAAGCCCTTGACTCTGGAGTAACCATCAGCAGCATAAGCAGCATTCAATTCGTTAGCATTTCCGGCCCATCTCATACCTTCGACCTCGTAGATCTTATCGAGAAGAGCCAAGTTAAAGTCACCGGGAAGTCCAAAGATACTTTGAACCTTGAGCTGGTTCAATCTCTCAAAGAGATATCTTCCTAAAGTAATTTCAGACATGAGTAAAGTTATAAGAGTGTTTTTATCAGTGAATGATAAGTGAGGAGAAGCAACCAGTGCGGCTAACTGCAAGCTTTATATAACAAAGAGTGAAATCCGGGCTCCGGGCAGGGGTGATCCTGTAAGCGCATGGCGTGAGAGCAAGGACGAGACTCGGCAGGCCGAGCGCATATTCGCATAGGGGAAGTCCGACCCGCAAAGGGTGGACTCGGGTTAAAGTTCCTGGATACAGACGAAAGGTAGGCATGCGCGCAACCATGAATGGCACCTTATGCGCTTACGGAACCGCCTTCCGGAATTATCAACCTCGCACGCTACATAAGTCTATGTGGCCATGTATCTCTTGTGTGACCAATGGAATATGCTTGTATAGGGTTAGATTAGTAAGGGACTCGTGACATTTGTTATATACACTCTGAAATCATAATTCTTTTGGCTTTGGATTGGGCTTGGCCTGGCCTGGCCTGGAGTGGAGTGGGGTGGGGTGGAGTAGAGTGGAGTGGATAATCTATGGCTCTCTGCAGTCTGCGGTGGGTGTATCGGCGAGCACTTTTTTTTGCTGCTTGGCCGGTGAAACGTGAGACTGGAGGCAACTGGCTCTGCCGTATACAGGCTGCAATTATTTATGCAACCCAGCTAATACTAGATAAAGGAACCTGGCTCGGGGTTTGATGCTTCGGGCTTTAGTGTTCGGCGTTTGTGGCATTGTATCTTCATGGTTAGTCACTTGGTTCTGAACTTGCGCCTTTTGACTCGGACTTTGGGCTCACTAACCTGTCGCACTTGTCATTCCACGCATACCGTCTAAGATTTCCAGCACCATGATTTACTGGAGGATTTACCTGGATTTTTTTTTTCTGGGATTTAACATTAAAATATGATTTACTGAATTGGGATTTACGAGTCGTTTACTATAATTTACCATTTACTATAATTTTTATTTGTTGGTGATTGACGGCCAAGTGAAGGCGGACTGGAATTCCCAGGATGTTCGTGAGATATATGGATTTGTTAATTTGTTCGTGGTTAAACAAGCATTGTTGGAGTAATTCGTAGTGGAGTAGGGGAGAAGAGTGGAGAATGTAGTGGAGTAAAAAAAAAGAGGAGATTCCAAGGTGGTGATTTTTTAAACTGAATTTTAATTAAAAAAAAAGAAGTAGTAGACGGAGAATTATTTAATACAGTGCGAGTTGAAGTCTACATTCGCTTGGAGCTTGAGTTTTTGGTGAGAGACGTTATGCGAAGAATGTGTAATATCCAGACAAAGTGCCTAAGTTTACTGCGAATGGTACCAGTACAGACACAACGTTGCACCCTAGATAAAATGAAAAAGGCGAAGTGGAAGGTGTAGAATCACGTGATGTGAAATCGAAGAAATGATGTGATAGATTTCAGAAAATATTTCTGATGGGACCATGTTATGGTGGGAGTAGTTTATTTTTTAATGGCCCACGGGGTCTTGTGTGCAGAACAATTCGCGGTGCGGGTAAGGGAAAAAACTTCATCACCTGAGCGGCATGTGCTGAAATCCCCGTGACCCAAACAACATCCACTTTTTTCGTATCACGTTGAGATAATCACGTTCTGATAAACAAGTTCCAGCCTGCAGCTCCCCAAAAGCCACCCAGACATTTCTGCCCCGTTGCACACACAACAGACTCCAAAGAAGCTAGGATTCGCTAGATCTTAGTCTTGCCATCCAAAATCCCCATTTTTTCCCCCTTTTAAAATTTCTCTCGCACTGAACATGGTAAACAAAAGAGAGGGCCCAGACGTCTACGACGACGCACCCAAAAAAGCTAAGCTCGAAGACGACAAGAAAGAGGAGCTTGCCATCGACTCCGAGTTGTTGGGCGACCAATCATCTTACAGCGGCAACCAAAACGCCGAGCAAAATGAATCCAAGGAAGGTCATGATGATGAGGATGCGGCTGTCGCAGCAGCAGCCTCATTGGTCAGTGATGCCGAAACCGCCAATGCTGCCGCCGCCGCTTTGAGCCACCAGCAACCCAGCCACCACCATCACCTCCATCATCACCACCACCACCAGCAACAACAACAACAGCAGTTGCACCAGAGATTGTACGAAAACCACCACTATGGCACCCAGATGCACGGAGGTTCGGCCGCGCAACATAGATCAGACAGTTCCATCTTGCAGCCTACCACGTTGCCCCAAAACGGAAGCAAGCCGCCCCATGGGTCCGAGGAATGGCACCGCGTCAGACGCGAGAACCACAAGGAGGTCGAGAGAAGAAGAAGAGACTCCATCAACCAGGGCATTAAGGAATTGGCTGCTTTGATTCCTACCCCTGACACCAACAAGGCACAGATCTTGCAGCGTGGAGTGGAGTTCATCAGACGTTTGAAGGAAAATGAAAACAACAACATTGAAAAATGGACGTTGGAGAAGTTATTGACGGAGCAGGCCGTCAGTGAGCTCAATGCATCCAATGAAAAGTTGAAGGCAGAGTTGGAGAGGGCGTACCGTGAAATCGAGCAATTGCGGAGAAAACTTGAGGAGAAGTGATCACGTGCCCAGTCACATGTCAAGTGATGAACTCTCTAGCGTTGCGCTGTGTATTTTTATGTCTCGTTTTGTATTTTATTAGTCTAAATATGTTAAATTAGAACATCTCCCGAGATAATGTAGCCTAGTAAATTAATGTATTAAATGCGGATCAGGCGAACCTGGAATATGCTTATGGACACTGGGCCCTGGCTAATTGCCCTCCACCTGCTGCAATTTCATCTCCCGTTGATACTTGTCGTTAAGTTTAATGTACCGTTGCACCCGTGCATCAAAAGTGATCAAGTCCAGTTTGACATGGTACAAGAACGGCTCGTGCATCAAAGGATGCAATTCTGGCGCATGGTCCAACACGGATTGTGTGGACTTGCCGAAAAGGAACCTCATGATTTCGTTTTCATGAACAGCAGTCAAATCTCGCGAGCGGATGTAGTCAATGAGCACTTCATCATGATGCAAGAGTACATATAGATCATCTTCGGTTAGCATGGTCAATGACTTCATTTCGTGGTCCGCCAACGGGTCCTTTTCTCCTGGAAACTCGAGCTCCGGCTTGCGGTCTTCTTCCATGAACTTGGCCTCCCACGCCAACCTGTGCCGGATGAATGCCCTCAAGATATCCTGGTGGACCCAGATCCTCAATTGGGGCACAAAGAAGCGGCCGGAAAAGAACTTGTTGGTGACTCCCTTGTCCTTATACTCGTAGGTGAGGATATCGGAGAAGCGCAGTGGAATGTACGCCACCTCACTCTCCACAAACGACTTGACGAGTGGAGACACTTCGTTCAAACTCACAAAATGCCTGTTTCTGCAGTTGTACACCTTTAACTGCTTGTTAATATCAGAGTTGGAGAGCCCTGTTTTGTCGAACGTCTGGGGCAACATCTCTTTGTACCGGCTTGGGACCTCGTCGTTGGAGACGGCCAACCCGGTGATGTCAATGTAGAGCCCGGAATCCACATCAATGAACCTGGCGTCAATGTTGTTGTTTCCGTTGCTGTGGTCTCTGGTGGCAATGAAGGTTCCGCAGTCCAAGAAGTACCTACCGAATCCGTTTTCTCCATTCTCCACAATCAATGATTGGTTGAAGTGCATGCTCAACTTGTGCAAATCCATCACGGGAACCTGCACATCGATATCATTGTCCCATGGGAAAGCGATGCCGTTCCAGTACCACGCCAACAAAGAGCCATGTGCCATCCACGTGGTGATGCCCTGCTTCCTTGCGAACGAGAGCCACACTCTCAGTAATCTATGCAAAGTGTTGGCCTGCTCGATACTGCCGATTTTGAATCCGTTGAAAAAACGGAAATCATAGTGATCTCCATACAAGTTCTCGAACACCTTGGCCTCGTTGAAGTACTTGTGAGGGTTCTTCTTGACACTCACTGCATATTTGAGCGAGTGAAAGTACGCGGCCTCGGACTTAGTGATCGAGCCCGACTTCTGCCTGTTCTCCAAGTCCTGCAAAATCTGGATATCGTTGAACTCGAAATCTTCCTGCTTCAACTCGATCTTGTAGGAATTGACCACCTTATCGACCAGCGGCTTGACGGCTCTCTTGAGACGCTTGAACTCTTTGAGAGTATTGATGGTGGGTGCTTGATCGGAATTTTTCAAGAACTGATCCACCAAGTTGTTGTTCAAGAGTTTTTTTCTTTCCAAGGCAACATCCACCGAGTACGAGCCGTCTTGGGTGAGAAAGATGATCGAAGATGGGTTGGGTGCCAGCGAGTACAAGTACAACTTGCCAGCAACGATGGAGTTCTCCTGCCTCATGCGGCCAAAGAACTTGTTGACCACTATGCCCAAGCCAATACCGTCCTCTTTGGTTTCCGCACGACAGTAGTCCTTGGGGTCGAAAGCCCCCTGCTTCAAACCAGGCTTTTTGCCCGGCTCTTCACTCTTCATGATGAGTTCCTGGTACGGCCTCTCGTCCAACATGCCACACGTCGCATAGGACCGATTGCTGGTCAAGAGGTATCGGTCGATGACCGAGAGGTTCACCCAGTCGGACCAGTGAAAAGGCACAGGTTCTTTAAAGGCATTTGCATTGGACGCTAAGTGGTGGTAGTAAACAGCAAGCGTGAAGCGGGGATCAAAAGGAACCACCTTGGGACGTTCGTCCACAGGACGCTGAAAGTATGGAGGCACGTTGAGATCCGTGTCAGAATCGATGAGCACGGTGTCTACATGCCAATAGAGATTCTCGACCGATTCTGCCTTCTTGCGCTGGAACAAGTCTGAAATGCGCCTATAAAAGGCCGATCCGGAGCCTGTGATCTCCAGCTTCACACGGCTGGACCAGAGCGAGACCGTTAATTGATCAATGAGATTGAGCAGGTCATCGCTGGGATAGAGTGATATCAGCAGTAGCTTGAAAACAATAAGTAGGAGCAAGAAGATCCATAGGATGTGGATGTTTCTTCTTCGGACCAAGAGAAACATTATGGTGCAGATGGAATGATGTCAAAATTGGAAAGTAAAGGTCTTGGCCAGAAATGGAGATGAACGGGGTCAAGAGTCTCCGGATGGAATAGTGTACAATTGCACCAAAAGTAGAAACCAAAACAAGTGCACGTAGCAGAAGAAAAGCACTGGTGTAGAAAATGGAGAAACTTCCAAGAGACGTTGGACCTTGCAATCTATGTAAAAAGAAATTCTTGTTTTTCCTTAATGTACATGCGGAAACTGTCGGGTCGCGCTTGGCTTTCCTTAAAAAGCCCGACCACAGATCAAAGGTCATCGTGCAGTCAGGGGTTATGTGACAGGTTGCCTGATTCGGAATGGAAATTCTTGGCTCGTGAATGGCTCGTAAAAATGTAACATTCCTGGATAAGGTTTTTCCATGTTGCACAATAAGTGCAAGTCAATGATGCGCGGCCGATCTTGACTGGCGCACCCGCGTTGCTTGAAGTTGGTGCTGCTGCTACTGATACGTAACCGTCCGCACCCTTTGGCTTGGGGTGGGGGAGGGTTTTTTTTCCTGGTGTCAAGATCCAAGATCTCCGTTGTGTTTCATCCTTGATATGCAAGGGAAGTTTGTTTACAGCCATGTTGTTGAAGGGTATTTTTTTAGGGTTTTCCTTGTATTTCATTGTTGACTTGCTTTCTGCAGCCTGTCCCAGTTACCAGACGCACCAAGAAAAAGAGGAAAGCCGCATTTGGAAAGGGGAAGGGGGCAGGAGGAGGGGGGAGAAAAGGAAAGTGGGGCCATTATTACATAGGCAAATGCTTCTATTGGCCAATATAGACTTTACGGATTGTTTTGTGGCACTTCCGGTGATAATTTTGACTTTTCCTAGATGCTTTGTCATCACAATAAAAAGTCTTGGCGTGCGCAGGGTGTGCATACAATACCAGTCAAATCTGCACCTGCATGTGAGGCGGTTACCAAATCCCGAAAACTTATTCGGAAAGACGAGCGACAGGCGAGGGCCAAGCATTTCTGCCGAATTCGGCGCCGGGAGTCTCGCCTCCAACTAATGAGGGTTTCCATGGGGCTAATCACAAAGGCTATAATCTCCACAGTCCATGATGCAACTTAGACATGCATTGCAGATTCTGCAAGTGATAGATGCGTCGGCCAACGTTCTGAAGCCAGGGTCGCGCAAGCTTTCAGAAGCTTAAAACAATGGCCAAATTCCATGACATACATTTCCATCAGGTACAGAAGCAAACCTCTCGATGCTAAATATAAACACCTTTAACTGCACATCCTCTAATATCGAGTGGTCGTCAAAATGATCCTCCATCAAATTAATCACATGTCACAATTGGAATCTAATATTACAAACAAATGGAATAGAGCTAAATATTTCAAAAAAAAAAAAAAACAATACAAGAGAATGCTATACTGAATAGAAGTCTAAAAGGATGTTTGGGTCTACTGAAGTTAATTCTTTCTGACCTCAAGACATCTGAAGGAATCTAATTAATATAGTCACTTGGTATCTTAAGGACTGATTTAAGAAAGAGTATAGACGTTAGTTTACTACTGTGTGATGAGTGTTTCGTGGATGTTTCATGAGTGTTTCATGAGTGTTTCATGAGTGTTTCATAAGTGTTTCATAAGTGTTTCATGGGTCTTGTATGTTTCATGGATCTTGTAAGTTTCATGGGTTTGTATGATTTGTATGTTATGTTGTAACATACTTTGGGGTTGGGGTTGGTTACATTCGTATAATGTAGGGGTGGCCTGATACCAGCAGACGCCCTGTATGTACCATACTGGAACTACTGAACGAATGATATGGAATGATATGGAATGATATTGAAAACGTAACTTGAAGAGTATTTTTAGAGACGAAAGTAAAATTAAAGTTTAATTAGACGGAAGAATACGAATTGGGAAGAAGTTATTTATAGGTGGTGATGCTCGTAAATGCACCGTTTTCTACTGCGTATAAACGCACCAGTAAATAAGGCCACTCACTGCGTGAGATGTACACATGATCCGAGCACCAATTAGAATAGGCTCAAGGCTCAAAACCAAGGATTGAAGGTTTTTTTTTTATAATTGGAAATTTGAAAAAGATTGTATATTACTGTGCAGTATAATAGTATAGTAGTAAACTCTAATACAGTGTAGACACCTAATGTACACTCTAGAGTATGGTACTGTGGAGTACACACTAGTAAAGATTATAGCTAAATAGTGAACTAAACCTTGGTCTGCATATAAGTATAGCAACCTATGACTGTGTCTAAAGACCAAGGTTAGACCTCTGGTCATTTTGAAAAAAGAGTTTTATTAATATACATTCATACTTATATACATTCATACTTATATACATTCATACTTATATACATTCATACTTATATGATACATACTTATATGATACATATTTAGATTTAAGGATGTATACATTACTCTTGGGACAGAGGTAGGTTGGCGTATTACTGATGAAAACTTAAGTACAATAGACTATAGTATCCGGGTAACCAAGTGGTGTGACTAAACACAAATAATAACAATAGAAATGTATGATTTCATATATTACAGCTGGTACCATAATAAAAATAGTTGTGATTGAAAAAAACTTATAAAAAATGAACTTTATTACATTGTACTGCATATAAGCAATGGGTTGATAAAAAAAAAGGTATACTCCATTATTTCTAATACAACCAAGGCTAGATTGAAAAAGTAAACTCAATAATTTATATTAGATTGTGATGGACTGTATCAACAATTCAGTTAATCAGTACTATTGGCATTCACTATGTTTGATATTGGGGCCTAATTGAGTGTTCCTTACATTTGCTTATCTTGTTTAATCTCTACACATTTGATAATACAGATTTTCTTATAATTTCTATGAGTTATGCAGGATTCGACTAGTAGAGTATCAAAGTGACTAATATGTACTGTTCCTAAATATATCTGGGTACTAGCTTAGACAGACTATAAGGAGTACAGTCTAGTACAGTAATACTATACTATACAAGTCTGATTTAACTAATTTTTTATACTGCTTTATTTTATCATTCTTGTATTCTACTAGTTTAGTACTGCTGACTACTGACTACTGACCACTGACCACTGACTACTGAGTACTGAGTACTGAGTACTGAGTACTGAGTACAAGCTATCAGATGCAGTACCACTATACTAAAGGTGGTAATGAGTTCAATGAGTTTAATCTCTTTAAAATAAAAGAATACATTTACAGAAACATAATCAGATATTAATAATCAAGGATCAAAAGGATCATACAACACTGTTAAGGATCGGATCGTTTATCTGAAGTTGTCAATCATATTAAAGCACCATCACCAAATTGTAGATAACTGTAAGTGCAGAGGATTTAGATTAATGATTTAAAACTGTAAAATTAATGAAGTTATACTAGACTTATAACTAGAGTAGATTATTGAGTAGTAGGGAATAGACTCTAGGAGTGCATAGAAGTATATGTTCTAGTATAGAGAGAGAGTGGTGGAGATATCAAAAAGGCTTTACCTTGAGAATTACTAATCGAGAAAAGACTATTATAGAGTAGTGGACCGAGTCAAGAAATAATTAGAGTAGACTATAATGGTGGTAGATTTGATTCTTATATACCAGATAAGCCTAAAAAAATCAAACTTATTATAAAAAAATGAAACTTATTATAAAAAAAACAAAAAGTATAGAATCGAGTGTGAATTGGGTGTTAATAATTAAGAATATATTGGTATGATAAACTCATGGAGGGCAGTCTGAAGTGTATGGTCGAAGATGAAGATTATGGAATAGAATCATGAACTTCTTTAATTCCATGGACCATTAATAATCTACAATATATCATGAAAGGTAACAGTATCGAATGGTCATAATACTGTAGAATACATACTAGTGAGTATTATCCAGTGTGTTTTACTGCAACTATAGGATATACTTTGGAATTTTTTTATAGATAATATTATAAATAAAGATGTAGTATAGTATAGTATAGTGTAGTGTATAGTATAGTGTAGTGTATAGTATAGTGTAGTGTATAGTATATAAGCAGACTGAGTAGTATATAGCAGACTGAGTAGTATATAGTATACTGTATTGTATAGTATAGTATAGTATAGTGTATAGTCTAGTGTATAGTACCTCAGTAATTAATAAGTCTAGTTTCTAGTGCGCACTTATCGCGCAGGTTGCAGGTATTGTGAGGGTCCATTGAAGGACGAAAATCTAGGCTAGGCCGGGACCAGAATCCAGAATCCAGATTCCGGATTTAACGGGTGGCACTTACTTGAACCAATTCGAAGATATCCAAAATTCAACATTACTAAATTCTTGAAAAATCTCATCAGAAAAATTCCAAGGATATTTTTGGTGGAGTCATTATGTGGTATTTTACTCAGTAAATTGGGGATACAAATTGATAAAATAGTGCGAGTAAAAAGTCAAGAGTCATGTGAAAGTCTAAGATGGGAACATGTGAAATTTAAGTGAACAGTATTTAAAGAATCAATAGAACTGATAATTAAGAGTCAACAAAACTGATAATTAAGAGTGAGTGAAATATGCAGTATTGAATAATTTAAATAGTTTGAAGTTTAAATAGTACAAGGGTATGGTGTTTGGGTGTGGATCTGAGAAAAGACATTGGCTTATCGCAAAAAAAGATAACGGGATTTCGATTTCGGAAGTGCAGGAAAGCGCAGGAAAACACGGTGAATAGGGAATGGACACTCAAGGCCGCGCACAGTTAACAATTCCGTGGTATTGACTTCTCCACTTCGCACTCCGCACTCCGCTTCCAATTAGTTAATTAGTTAATTAGTTAATTAGTTAATTTATCAATTAGTCACTTTAGCGAGCACTTTTTTTTTTGCCCATTTAGCTTAGCCGCAACATCCCGTGATCTCAATCCTATTCCATAATTATATTCCTATTTCTTTCCATTCCAAAATTCCATTCTTATACTTCCATTCTTATACTTCTATTCTTATACTTCTATTCTTATACTTCTATTCTTATACTTCTATTCTTATACTTCTATTGTTCTTACGAATTCTATTGTTCTTATTTAGCTATTGTATTATTTATTCTTATTTTCTTATTTTCTTCTCCATGATTTCTTTATCTGCCCTTGATTTCCTCATCAGTCTATCTTGATGTGGATGGATTCTGGGGCCTCGGCGTGCGATAGGCGTGAGTGCGGAGATCTCCACCACTGCGACTCGGTAAAGTGTCGCCAAGCTTCAGCTATGGACCTGTCAAAGGTGTCAAAATAAGCTTGGCTCAGTATTGGAAAAGGTTTGTCAAAAGCAGGTGGGATTTTTAAGAATATGCCGAATTTATAAAATATTGACATTATTAAATATTATCCATACTCGGCCCAATAATGTTAAGGGCCTGCTATCTTTTTGCCTTATCTCACGCTTGACCTCGGTGGTTCCCGATATTCTTTATCTCATTGAGCATCCATGCCCATATGCACGCGCACCTGTATGTTGCCCGATAAAGCTTTATCGCCCTGAGCTATATCATGTACATATAGACCAGTCTTTTCTTTCTGAATATTTAGATTCATTAGATAATATCCAGGTCTGATCTCTGACGTCCAAATTTCGTCATCCTGATTATATACTGGTCTACTAGGCATCTGGACATTTCAGATCCACCTTTTTCCTTTTTATTTTTCACATCCACTTCCTTATATCCCCAGTGGCTTGAAAACTATATTGCTGGCTTTTCTAGACTGTTGATCTATTACTAAACACTAAGGATGATTTCCAAACCCCAGCTTTCGACCTTCGGCAGAAGAGTCATCCATAAATGGACCACCCGTGAGGGTTTCTTCGGTGACTATGACTACGGCTACCTCTTCGTGCCGGAGTTGCCTTTTTCCAATAAAGCTCCAAAAACACAGCCATTCTTTGGCCTTAACTCGGATATGCCCTTATTTTTGGGATTCCTTTTGGGGCTTCAGCACGCATTGGCCATGTTGGCCGGTGTGGTGACTCCTCCACTTATCATTTCGTCCGTGGCCAACTTGCCCACGGAGATCGCCGAATACTTGGTTTCGGCCTCGTTGATCACCTCGGGGCTTTTATCCTTGATCCAGATTACTCGGTTCCACATCTACGGCACTCCTTACTACATTGGTACTGGGTTGCTTTCGGTGGTGGGCACTTCTTTCTCCACCATCACCATTGTTACCAGTGCCATTCCAATGATGTACACCAATGGCATGTGTCTGACTATTGATGGAGTGAAACAACCGTGTCCCGAGGCATACGGCCATATCTTGGCCACGGGTTCGGTGTGTGCTTTGCTTAATATTCTTTTGTCATTTTCACCTTCCAAGGTGCTCCAAAAAGTGTTTCCGGCTATTGTTACTGGTCCAGTGGTGCTTTTAATTGGTGCCAGTTTGATCGAGACCGGTTTTGCAGATTGGGTCGGTGGCTCGGACTGTGTTGGCTCTACGTGCGGAAAGAAAGAGTTACCATGGGGCTCGGCTCGCTTCGTGGGCTTGGGTTTTTTGGTGTACTTTTCGATCATTGTGTGTGAGAGATTTGGTGCCCCAATCATGAAATCCTGTGCCGTTATTGTGGGTTTGCTTGTGGGGTGTATTGTTGCTGCTGCATGTGGCTACTTCTCACACGCCAACATTGACGTTGCACCTGTGGCCACGTTCCCTTGGGTTCACACGTTCCCCTTGAAGGTTTACGGCCCCATAGTGTTGCCATTTTTGGCCGTCTACATTACTTTGATCATGGAGGCTACTGGTGACATTACGGCCACGTGCGATGTGTCTAGACTCGAGGTGGAGGGAGAGCAGTTCGAGTCCAGAATCCAAGGAGGTATTCTTTGTGATGGTATCAATGGAGTTTTGTCCGGATTGATGACAGTGACGCCCATGTCGACCTTCGCCCAGAACAATGGTGTGATCTCTGTCACCAAGTGTGCCAACCGGAGAGTGGGTTACTGGTGTGCGTTTTTCTTGGTGGTGATGGGAATTTTTGGCAAGTTTGCCGGAGCCATTGTGTCGATTCCAAAGCCTGTTTTGGGAGGCATGACGTCGTTCTTATTCACCTCCGTGGCTGTTTCCGGAATCAAGATTATCTCCACCACCGAGTTCACCAGAAGAGACCGTTTCTTGTTGACGGCGTCGCTCTTGCCCGGCTTTGGAGCCACCTTGGTCCCAACGTGGTTTGCAAACGTCTTCACTTATTCCGGCCCCAACAAGTCGTTGCTGGGTTTCTTTGATGCCATTGTGTTGGTGATGAGCACTGGTTTTGCCGTGACTGGTTTCATTGGCTTGATCTTGAACTTGGTCTTGCCACAGGTCCACGACGATGTGGAGGAGATTAACGAGGTTGTTTTGGAGACCGTGGGCTCTGCTGATGAGCATGCTTTGCAAGTCTATGCCACCAAGGAAAGAGACGCATTCCTTCACCAGGTGTCGAAGGGCTCGTCGTCGTCCAACCTCTAGCGTGACTAGAGCTTGTATTTATTTCCAGCATAATGCTACCCCATGAACTAGAAGCCCATATAGAGCTAGAAAAATCATTTGACAGACCAATACTCGTATGCCAAGTACGAGTTACAAACCTAATCCTAAATGAGACTACATATCATTCTTCATGGAGTATGGAGACGTAGTGTACGGGGTTTTCATAATGTAGTCATAGAGTAATTACGAAAATCAGCCAAATACCTTTGGATTGAAATCTGTAATTGATTGTTAAGAACTAATGTTCACCCATACTTATATGCAGGCAATACATAATATTCAGATCTAAGTACCATGACTATAAACAGCGTGCATATTAATCAAGTCTATATTTTAGTTCATTTCCTGTTATCAATTGTAATATATAGTGAATATTTCTATGGTCCACTTTATTGTCCTATATACCACTCTATATACAGTACCATCTATAGTACTCAATAGTTTTTCATTAAATAATCCTAGAGACTAATTTTAGTTGCTAAGAGTGGCTATGTTTTACAATAATTCAGTGGATGGCCCTTCTACACTTGGTATAAACTCAGTTTTTCTTAAACCTATCCAATCCACCCTACTCTATATGCAGGAATATTTAGAATGTACACCTTTCAGAAATTCTAAGAGGTCACTATATATTTCTACTTTATATTATCTTATAAACTTACATACAGTCTCTATATGCAAATATTTGACAAATAATCATCTTTCAGTAGGCTACTGTAGTATAGTACTCTGGGCCAGGGCTCATATCCATGCAGGCCACATCCAAGGAACACACCATTTCTCTCCTGCACAGACAAAGGCGATTTTAGTGTTTGATGACAACATGGCTCCATTACCTCGGATACTGTTTCCATGGTGTGTTACATGCAGTCGTATGTGAAGTCCCAGGCCTTGAAGTTCTGGGTCCAAGACAGTGTGCTCATGCAGGAAATTAACCTGTACATAGCTGTGGCCTACGCTGACCATGGGCCATTCCAACGTCTGCCCGACCTATTGACCCCGTACTCTTTTCCGCTCAAAAAACACTCCATTATATTCTAAATCTACTTTATGTTCTTTTTAAAATCCATTTTTTTCCATTTTTTTCCACTCGAAATGGACTCGAAATCACTACCTGTTTACTATACACTAGAACTACTCTTATTTATACCCTGAAACATTAGAAATTTTGGGTAAAAAGTGTTCTAACTATTCTCTATAATGCTAAATATTTTAAAATATTATAGACTCCAATGAACTCCTGGGAAAGGAGATGGTGTGGATCCATTGGTCTGGAGAGAATGGTTAAATTATTGTTCTGCTCCACTGGAGCCTTTTTCTTTTTCTTTTTCTTTTTCTTTTTTTTTTTTTTGGTGCTTATATGGTCTCTGAAGGATGGAGAAAAATATGATATTATTTTTTAGTAGAAATATCAATTGCTGGTCAAGAAGGTGTGGAGTAATTAAATATGGTTATGAATGCGGTTATGAGCACTGCTTAGTTCACTGGTTATGAGCATTGGCAGTAATGGTCAATAACAGTCAATGAAAAAGCCAAATATTAATTTAGAGGAAAAAGATTATATTGAATCACATGAAAACGATGTTAAGTAGAAAGAGACAGATGGACAGTTTAGACAGATTAGACAGACAGATTAGACAGACAGATGGACAGATTAGACAGACAGATGGACAGATCAGATGGATAGATTGGACAGATTAGACAGACAGATGGACAGCTTAGACAGACAGATGGACAGATCAGATGGATAGATTGGACAGATTAGACAGACAGATGGACAGATTAGGCAGACAGATGGACAGATTGGACAAACTGTTATTTAGTCTAAAAAATTATATCATGAGCTCTAAAAGACTGGACATAGCTTGGGTGCATACTTTACTATAAATCCAGCAAGACTAGTGCTTAGACAGGAAGACCTGAATTTGATTGATATTAGCCCAAATTGCAAATTATCGATATTCAAGTATTTCATTTAAAACATTCCATCCCGAGGTTATATGCACTCCCACAGGACAATTTCCAATATTAATACATAAATCAATATTCAGTCCACTAATAAAACCAATTTACAAATAAAACCAATTTACAAATAAAATCAATTTACAAATAAAACCAATTTAAGAATAAAACCAATTTAAGAATAATACCAATTTACAGCCACATTGGACGGTTGTCTACTACTCTATAGTCTATAGTATAATATATTGTACTGTCCTTTAGTTATCTACAAAGCTAAGTCACGTGACCATATGAATTTTAATACAACCTCTTGGAGATTTTTAATAAATGCACTACTTTGACAAAACCTTCCAAAGACTCTGTACAGTTATTTATGGAATCAGATTCTTGGTTAGTCAATGTGAAGATGGATTGTTCAATGGTACTGCATGCATACCAGGTGCGGCAGCGCATCCTCGGATATTTAAACCTATTTCGCAATGTACAGTTTGCACGCTGGAGGAGAGGTATATATACCAAGCATTGCCCGTGCACATTTCAGCCCAACCCATATTTCATGTCTAAACCTGACACTCTCTTGAAACGGCCTTCGGGGCCCATCTCGCTTACGCTTCTCTTGAAACTCAACCAGGCCTTGAAGAAAACCATTTTTTCCCGGCACTTCTACCAGGAGGTTAACGATAAGGTGCTCTCCAAGACATCTACGCTTGACGCCAACCTCTACTTCATATGTTATTTTACACTATTATTGAGTTCTATTTTGAACAACAAGCATCAAATCAAGGCTTTTCTTGGCAAACACTTGCTGCACCTCTCTAGGGTCACCAAATTCATGTGTTCCAAAGCAATCGGCCGGCCCGAGGCTGGAATAACCAAAAGAGGGGGACCAATTGACACAGAGAAAAAGATTGATATTGACAGAAAAGTTGCAGAGGAGAAAGATGCAGAGGAAAAAGTTGCAGAGGAAAAAGATGCAGAAAACGATAATACAGAGAAGGTGGAGGTGGAGGAAGCGGTGGAATTGTCTCCACCGTCCAAGACTGCGGTCCATTTGAAAGCCATTTCGTCGTACCTTTCCGATATCCGGATATTCAATAGACTCGTTGAGTCCATCCGCTACATGCCATGGATCATTGATGAGTTCAGTGCTCTAATGAACCCGGGGCTGGCAGTACCCCGGCTAGACAGACTCATCAATTTTGGCCAATCCATCAACTGCTTGATCTTGGAGCTTTTGGAGAACGCTGGTTGGTTGACTGATCACAATTGGATTGCCACTGGCGATAACAACTACTGGTGCATTGAGACATATATCTGGTGCTCTCGCGTGTGGGGTGCTTACATTCTTATAGAGATTATTGAGTTGTTCAGAAGAGTGCCCAGGTCGAAACGGAACAAAGACTGGAGAATCAGTCTCTTCACGCAAGCGGTGCAGTTACCTTTGGTGGTGCACTGGTCGCTTTACGAAGGATGCTTGACTCCGTTCTGGGTGGGACTCTGTGGTTCGGGTGCTTCGTGGTTCGGCTTTAGAAATACTTGGCGCTCGTTGGACTTGTAATATAGCACATTATTAATATTTGAAAAATAGCGACCAGTAGTCTCCACCTAAATTGGTGATAAGAATCACTGGTTCGATAGATTGTAGAAGAAATGGAGTGGACAAAATGAAGAGTAACTGACTGCAGTCAAGAAATAGCCTTCTCTTTGTCTTCTCTTCTCTTAGTCTGATTGATAACTTCATTGACCGTCAGATCACCTGACACAAATGACTAACCCTTAATAGCCTTTGTTTCGTTTCGTTCTAGCTGGCGAGACCGGTCAAAGTACAAGTTGGGATGGGTGATGTGGAGGTTCTCTGCCTTGGCCGACTTCTCCATCTGCTGCTTGTGAGTAGTTTCAAACACTCTTGTACAGGCCAACGTGAAGTTGTTCTTCTGCACATCCTCAACAATGCCGTTGATTTCATGTTGATCTCTGATCCCCATTTCGTTCAAATTACTAATGAGCAGCTCCAATGGTAGGTCTCGGTAGGGACACCCATGGTATTCGCCCTTTTGGGGTCGTCTTTTGGAGAGAATGGTATTGCAGTCGTGCGGCTTGTAGTTGATCCGGCCTCCCTCCAACCCGTAGTTGTGTCTGATGTTGTAGCGGTACTCCTTGTTGAAGGTATCCATATTGATTTTGCCGTTTTTGGTGAACTCGTTGCTCCAAAACTTCAATGCCTCGTCCACATTGAGTCCTATGCCTTTCAAAAAAAGCCCAAACTGCGTTCTGGCCTCGTACTTCAAATGGGAGTTGGCCTTCAAGCTCTTTTGCAAGTGCGATGCACAAAGTGGGTAATGCTTGGTGATCTGCGGCGTTGAGATGGACAAAGCATTAATATCCGAGGCATTGGCATCTCCAAAATTGTCGTATTGAATACTGGCAAAGTTGCGGGACAAGTTGTTGAGAAGAGGCAACAACCTGTCGTCTTCCTCCAACCGTGGAAGCGCCTGGAAGGTCTTCATGAGACTCTTGGCCAACAGCTCTGAGAACACCACCGAAAGAAGACTAATCTGAAACGATGATGGAATGTAGGCGTAACCCTTGGACACGAGGATTTGTCTTTGAGCCACCAAATGCGGCACTTTTTCAAAAGGCAAGCGGATAAACGTCTCTTTGGCCCGGATGTGGGTTTTCAACTGCTCATTGGTCAAGTTGAACGTAGAGTCGCCCAGACTGTCAAGCATCAAGATGCTTTTAATGGAAGCACCCGAGGCCGCATACAAATCCTCAAGTCTTTCAAGCTTCTCATCGTTGGAGATATATTCCCACGAAAGCTTGGAAGAGTACAACGCCACAAAGTCGTGCTGCTCCTTAGGCTGAAGCATGTTGAATCTGATTTTGAAGAGGGTATTTTCGTTTTTGATGAACTTCTTGCGCAACTCGTCCGTACGGCAGAACACTAGCCTCAATGTGTAGTGGGAGTAGTAGTCCTTGCGGCGCTCAGCAATGATCTGAGACTCCTTGGTGGCATTTCCAGAAGGAGTCAACGGCATGAACTTAAGGAGAAGCGGTTTGACCACGGTCTCGATATCTTTGAGTGTCTTGGAACGCGCCAAACACGATTCGATCTCAATCAAGATCTTCAACCGATCAATGGCCCAGCTTTCAAACTCCTCAAGCGTGATTTCCTCAAGCGGAGGCGTATCATAAAAGGATAATCGCGAGGGGTAGTAGGTGGGGGACGAGTCGGAGTAGGCAGCCACCTCCTCGAAATTTCTGCGTCCGGCGGTTCTTCTCTTGGTCTGCCTAAACATGATGATCCAGTGAAGATATAGGAGAAGAAAGTAGGGAGTAAAATATGGGAGTTTAAATTCAAATATCTAAGTTAAATTCGAATGTCCGAGTCAAATTCAAATTTCTAAGTCAAATTCAAATGTCCGAGTCAAAGTTAAGGTTAAGGAAAGAAACGTTTGGTGGTATAAAGGATTAAGGGAGATCACAGATGTGTAATAGAAATGTAGAACGAGTACGCGTACGCGTATTGTTTGGGTGCCAATGCAGGACCACACCAAAAAAGCCAGGACCACACCAAAAAAGCCAGGCAATTCGCATTCTGACCAAATCGCATTCTGACCAAACGCACTCTGACCATAGTCAGCCACCAATCACCAGTCACCACAAGCCATGTGACCTGTTTTCAACATTCAGGTTAAAAAAAAAAAAAAATGAATTATGACAGTGGTGTAAGGGTGTCTTGATTTTTGATTTTTGATTTTTGATTTTTGATTTTTGATACTTGGACTACCTGATTTGATAGTCAAGAAAAGTCAGTGACAAAAGACTGAGTTAGTGAGCTAGCCTTTATTCTTAACAAAGCGAGGGAGGTCGTGAGGTATTAATTAGTGAGGTAGTGAGGTATTAATTAGTGAGGTAGTGAGGTAGTGAGGTAGTGACCTAAATCTCCTCTTTTAGCTATCATACATGAATTATCCACCTTCCAAAAAACCTATACATTATATTAAAATTTCTTAAAAAGTAAGGATTTTTTTTGGTTACTTCTACCTTATTACCTAAACTAATCAAAATTTAATTATAGTTTTGCAGAAGATGCTAGGATTCCATCTAGTATTTCTACCTGTATACCCTCACTCTATATACAGTCCAGTACAGGCCAGTACAGTCCAGTACAGTCCAGTCCAGTTCAGAGTCTCTCTCTCTCTCTCCCTCTCTCTCTCTCTCTCTCTCTCTCTAAGTCTCTGTCTCTTAAATACAGTCTACTACACACCTCTCTCTCTTTCTTTTAATATTGAAACTGATTAGAATTAGGATTAGGTCACATGACCCAGTATTCTTCCATCTTCACAAGACACAGCAAAAGAGTATAAAGCCTGGCAATCATAAACCTTCCATGAATATCAATTGGTAAAAAATTGAAAGATCAGTGTAATTATCTAATTGAAAATCTTACATATTTTATGGTATATTAATGACACAAATTACCGAGTGAGTGAGTGAGTGAGTGAGTGAGTGAGTGAGTGAGATATCACACATCTTGTTTAGAGTGGAAGAGAATATTTGGATAACATAGGTTTTGAGAAATCTTGGGTTCAAATTTAGGGCAATAAGTTGCTTAGAAGAAGATTTGGTCATTACTAGTGAGATTTTTGACATCAGTCATCCACATAGACAGACATAGACAGACATACAGAAATGGACAAGTAGACAAGTAGACAAGTAGACAAGTAGACAAGTAGACAAGTAGACAAGTAGACAAGTAGACAAGTAGACAAGTAGACAAGGACAAGGAGTAGACAGACAAGTACAAGGACAAGTAGACAATCACTGGTTTGGACATGTTTTAGGGCCATACTTACTAAAACTCTATACCTCCAACCCCCGCCTCTACAATACCATAAGCCTGTATACTGCTGAAGATAGTGAATCCAGGAGTACGGTATATTATGCAGAGATGATATTTGTACTGGGTAAAACTGACTCTCTGCAAGAAGTAATAGAGGCTCTGGCATCTAGTCTTGTCAAAAAAATTAGTTGTTAAAATTGCTTAAACGTACTATACACTATTTATTGTTTGGCTCATGACTATGGACGGACTGGTATGACTGGTATTTAGACAGTGCACTAAATAATAATTGGTAGTGTAGTGTGTAGAATATGGAGGGATATGGGTTGAATGATAAATGGTATATTGGTAGAATAATAAATGGTATAGAGCTACACTGGAGATAATGTCGAAACGAATATCTGGTAAATTGGACCAATTGGACGTGGGTTGACTATTTAAGTCTAAAATAAAGGTCGTGCGCCACCCATAATGGGTCTAACTAAATTGCTTTCAATGTATATAACATAAATCATTTTTAAGACTTAAATTAAAACCATCCGTAAACCGTAATACTCCTTAGTAATTTGTAGACTGTAGTAATTTGTAGACTGTAGTAATTTGTAGACTGTAGTAATTTGTAGATTGTAGGCTCATAACCCATGATTAGTGGCTCACAGATCTCACCTAACATAACCACGCACATACATTAACTATAGAGCAGTAATTAAAGTGAGTATACTTAAAATAGACAATGAAGCTGCTACACAAATTTTACAAAAATGATAATGTTACATATATAAGAGATTTTCCGATCTCCAGGAATTCAGACTAAATTGACAAGAAATTTGGATATTTGGATATTTGGATATTTGGATATTTGGATATTTGGATATTTGGATATTTGGATATTTGGATATTTGGTATGGACAATGGTCACCATGTAGAAGCACTAGGATAAACACGTCCGGGCCAGGGAGCGCGTCGCAATTGCTCACCACCGCAGGCCAACCCACTCGCACCCGAAAAAACTTTGACCTCCCAGTGCCAAAGAATACAACATCCAGTCATTCTAACGGCCGGCCTCTATACATATCACATCCACAATCCATCATGTCTGAGGTAGCAATTGATGCCGCGTTGTTCCACAAGAGATTGTCGATCTTGCAGAAGTCGTTGCCTGCAGACAATGGCGCCAAGTGTCTTCTCCTCCTCGTGGGGGCCAGGGATGACGACTCCTCCTACCAGAAAACCACCGTGTTACAGCTCTGGCTTCTTGGCTATGAGTTTGCTCACAGTGCTATCTACATCTCCCATGAAAAGTGCATTATCATCACCAGTGAAGGTAAGGCTAAGCACTTACACCATTTGCCTTCGGCCTCTGGTTCCGCCAATAACCTTGAGATCTGGACCAGAACAAAGGACCAGCAACACAACAAGCTGTTGTTCACCAAATTGGTGGCGGAATTGAAGCAAACGGCGCCAGCTGAAAATCAAATTGGCCATATCGCCAAGGATACATGCAAGGGCAAGTTTATTGATGAGTGGACCGAGGTGTCTAAAGAAGAGAAGTTGCTGTTTGTTGACTGTGCCATTATTGTGTCCAAGGCCGTGGAACTCAAGGATGCTGAGGAGTTCCGTTGCAGTGCCTTGGCTTCCAATGCTTCGGTGGTGATGATGGACTTATTCTCCAACGATATGATGGAGCTCGTGGACAACGAGACAAAAACAACCAACATCGATGTTTCCGACAAACTCGACAAGAAAATTGACTCTAACAAGTGGTTCTCCAGAACGGCCTTGGGAAAGAAGCTCTTACAGTCGTCCAAGGAATTCGACCCAGAGCTTGCGGACTGGTGCTACGCTCCTATAGTGCAAAGCGGTGGCGAATACGACTTGAAGCCAAGTGCCATGTCTACGGAAAAGCGTTTTGTTGGAGATGGTGCAATCATTGCATCCATGGGAATGCGTTATAAGAACTACTGCTCCAACATTGCCAGAACATTCATGATCGACCCCACTCCCGAAATGGAGGCTAACTACGACATATTATTGGAGTTGCAGAGCCATATTGCCAAGAACTTATTGAAAGATGGTGCTGTTTCCAAGGGAGTTTACGAAGAAGCCATCGAGTTCATCAAATCCAAGAATAGCGACTTGGTCAGCCATTTCACCAAGAATGCAGGCTGGTTGACCGGTATTGAATTCCGTGATACTACTCTTATGTTGAGTTCCAAGAATGAGAGACCTTTGATCAATGGCCAGATCGTGTCCTTGACCATTGGTTTCAACAACTTGACCAACTCGGGCTCTTCGAACTCCAAGTTGAAGAACTATGCACTCTTGCTTACTGACACTTTCAAGGTCAGTGAAGGTGAAGCCATTCTCTTGAGTGAGTACCAGAAGGCAAGAAAAGAAGTGACGTTCTACTTCAAAGACGACGATTCGCTGAAGAAATCCAAGCTGCAAAATGGCGACAAAAAGATTAAATCCGAGAAAAACGTGGAGAAAGAGAGAAAGCCTGCAGTCCAACCAGGCTCCAAAACATTGAAGTCAAAGTTGAGAAACGAAGGTGCAGCAGCAGACGATGTCAACGCCGAAAAGGTCCGTCAAGAGGCTCAAAGAAAGCTACACGAAAAGAGACAGCAAGAGGGTATCGCCCGTTTTTCCAGAGCGGATGCCACCGATGCATCTGACTTGGGCCCTGTATTCAAGAGATACGAATCTTATGTGAGAGAGTCTCAGATCCCCAGCAGCGTGAAGGACTTGAAGATTCACATTGATTACAAGAACCACACCATCATATTGCCTATTTTCGGCAGACCTGTTCCTTTCCACATCAATTCTTTTAAGAACGGTTCGCAGAACGAGGAAGGTGACTACACATTCTTGCGGTTGAACTTTAATTCTCCTGGTGCTGCTGGAGGTGCCAATAGCAAGAGAACGGAGTTGCCATACGAAGACTCACCCGAGAACCTGTTTGTTAGATCGATCACTTTCAAGTCGCGTGACCGTCAAAGAATGGTTGATGTCTATAAGGCCATCCAAGACTTGAAGAAAGAAAGTGTCAAGAGAGAAGCTGAGAGAAAGCAATTGGCGGATGTTGTTTCTCAAGGCAACTTGGTTGAATTGAAGGGTTCTCGGATGAAGAAGCTCGAGCAGGTGTTTGTCAGACCAACTCCAGACACAAAGAAGATCGGAGGGGTGTTGCAGATCCATGAGAATGGTTTAAGATACCAGTCTTCGTTCAGAGCAGACCAAAGAATTGACATTCTCTTCTCTAACATTAAGCACTTGTTCTTCCAGCCCTGCAAGGATGAGTTGATTGTGCTCATCCACTGTCATTTGAAGAGCCCCATCATGATAGGTAAGAGAAAAACAAATGACGTTCAGTTCTACCGTGAAGCCAGCGATATGGCCTTTGATGAGACCGGAGGCCGCAAGAGAAAATATAGATACGGAGATGAGGATGAGTTGCAACAGGAGCAGGAAGAAAGAAGAAGAAAAGCCATGTTGGACAAGGAGTTCAAGACGTTTGCAGAGGTGATTAGCGATGCATCCCATGGAGCCCTTGACTTGGACATTCCATTTAGGGAATTGGGATTCCAGGGAGTGCCATTCAGATCAGCCGTGTTCTGTATGCCCACCAGAGACTGTTTGATTTCGCTCATCGACCCACCATACTTGGTGGTGACGTTGGAGGAAATCGAGTTGGCACACTTGGAGCGTGTGCAGTTTGGCTTGAAGAACTTCGATATGGTGTTTGTTTTTAAGGACTTCCTGAAGACCCCAGTTCACATCAACACTATCCCCATGGAACTTTTGGAAGACGTCAAGAACTGGTTGACCAATGTGGATATCCCATTCAGTGAAGGACAAATGAACTTGAACTGGGGTACACTCATGAAGACCATCAACTCGGACCCATATGCGTTCTTCTCAGATGGAGGATGGCGTTGTTTGACCGGAGATGGAGATAGTGACATGGAAGAGTCGGAGGAAGAGGAGTCTGAGTTCGAGGTCAGTGACGAGGACCCATCGGACGAAGATGTTGCGAGCGAAGAAGAAAGCGAGGACGCATATTCGTCGGATGGATCCGAAGGCAGTGGAAGCGGAGACGAAGAGAGTGAGGGCGAAGACTGGGACGAGTTGGAGCGCAAGGCCGCCAGAGAAGACAACAACCGGGTGCAACGTGATTGATCCCAGCACTACACATTGAGTGCATAAAACAGACAGATCCAATAAAATAATTACATTGTATGATCACTCATTAATTTACTCTATTGTTCAATTGTGTGATCTACTCAACGCATGATCTACGCAGCCAGTAGAGAAGGCCATACTGAGTACATTACCAATCACAAATGCCACAATAGTAAGCATCACGTGCAAGTCACGAGGCACAAGGGACCACTCAGGTCACGATTTCATTTGACTTACATACATTATTCATTGTATCTGTCCTTGTAAGTGCCAAACTGGAGAGTGATCTGTGCAGTACGCAGAGGCAGACGAAAGCCGTTCGCGTGGAGCTTACCCAGAAGGCACGGGTGCACCGCCAGGCTCGCTCACCTCTAGATTTTTCCCCTACAAAGAGGAATTCTCTCTCCACGCCTCAACAAACGCCACGTTACCTGCCGCGTCTTAACTAGTTGGCTTGTCCCTTTAAATACAAAACACTCAAGCGCCCAGTGCACACCGGTACACCAGCGCCGCAGGACCTCCTCAGCATCCAAGCACAGCGGTCCTTTTCTTTTCTTTTTGATCACACACACTCTCCCCTTCAAGCACAGCAGAAACACCCCAAGGTTCCACCCACAGCAGCAAATGAGTGATAATACCGACGACTACTCGTATGACTACGAGTACCTCTACAAGATCGTGTTGATTGGCGACTCGGGCGTGGGCAAGTCCAACTTGCTATCCCGATTCACCAGAGATGAATTTAACTTGGAGTCTCGGTCCACGATCGGTGTGGAGTTTGCCACCAGAACATTGGAAATCGACGGCAAGAGAGTCAAGGCCCAGATCTGGGATACGGCGGGCCAGGAGCGGTACCGTGCCATCACGTCAGCCTACTACCGAGGTGCGGTGGGAGCGTTGATTGTGTACGACATCTCCAAGACAGAATCGTACGAGTCGGTGTCGCGGTGGTTGAAGGAGTTGAAAGACCACGCCGATGCTAACATAGTGATTGAGTTGGTTGGTAACAAGTCGGATTTGGATCACTTGAGGGCAGTCCCCACGGATGAGGCCAAGAGCTTTGCGACGGAAAACAACTTGTTGTTCACCGAGGCTTCTGCGTTGTCGTCGGACAACGTGGACTTGTCTTTCCACCAATTGTTGAAGAACATTTACGAGATGATCAGCAAGCATCAGTTAGACACAAACGAGAATGCCGCAGCCAAGCCCAGAGGTGGGCCCACGATCTCGTTGACCCCAGCTCCTCAGGACAAGAAACGGAAGAACAACTCTTCGTGCTGCTAACTCTAATTATATACTAATCCTGACTTCTCAGAAAGAATCTTTACTCAGCCTCAGAACCCAACCTCAGACCCAAACCTCATACCCAAACCTCATACCCAAACCTCAGACCCAAACTTCAGAACCAAAGCTTTACTCAGAACATGGAACATAACATATGAACATAGAACCTCAGATATTGAACCCTAAAACTACCTTCTTTCAAACTATATTTGGATTAAAGCTTATACTTGCATGATTTTCTTCCCCACCCTCTGTCTATTTTAATTCACTTCTCCCCACGTCTTACTTCTTCTTCTTCTTCTTCTTCTATCAGCGGTCATCTCCTTGGCCCCTTGAGTGCTGGCTTAGTCACCCCCGCCAGACTGGCGGCAGAGATCTTAAGTGGCTTGGCCGTACCCTTGCCTCGCGTCATCTGAGTTAGTCTCTTCTTGACATCTGCAGTAGGCCCACTGACCACCGTGACATTGACCACCTGCTCACCTCTAAGGATGACGAGCCCAAGAAACCGCTTTTCGTCCTGCACTTTGGCTTGTCCCGACGCTTTGCTCTTGAGAAGCTCCTGGTACGCCTTCTTGGTGATTCTGGACTCCTCGGTGTCGGCCAAAACAAGATTCAAGTGCTTGTCGAAGGCCAAGAGCTGGCCGGTGAATGATCTGCCATCTAGAATGGAGACCCTGAGCCGGTGGTGGACCAAGTCCGCGAGCCGGGTCTTTTTGTTGATTGAAGTCATTGGCGTGGAGCTGAGTCTCACATCTCGCTTTAGATACTGCGTCGTGCGAATCTCATAATTGAGGCTTTGAACATAGAATACTTGTTTTCAATGTCAATGTTTCAATGTGTTTGAATATGGTTGAATTATGTCTAATATTTTGATTCTGATTATTAATACAAATTTCTATAAAAAATAGAGGCTTCAGTTGTTAGGTGCCTTTGAACATACTTAGACCCGTACACCAGCCAAAAAAAGTTATAGGTAAATTCCAGCCATAGATAAATCTTCAAATTATAAAATTAAGCTACCATTTTAATAATACCAAGTGATGAACATAAACTAAAGAGTACGGCATGTAAGAATGCCTACTACAGATTTCAAAGATTTTAGTTTACTGGCTCATTGGAATTTCACTGGAAAGTGACACTCGATATTCATTAAGTACTGATACTGTGACCACCACACACATTGATCCAATATCAATCTTCTAGTGGACAAGAAATTTTACATGGTCATAACCAAATGGATGATATGGTCTGGATGCAGTCCATAAAGGCTTCGTTCACTAGTGTCTCAGGAAAGCCATGCCGAGATTCAACGAGTCTTATTTCTTTTGGAAATGAAAGGCGTCATCAAAAATAAATTCTCTTTCTGAAAATTTGGTCTGTATTGATTGGTGTATAGAGTGTAGAGTAGTATTATTCCTGCGTACACTGCTAGTACTGCACACTGATGCCCAAGAGTACTTCACTATAGTATTACCTATACTGTATAGCTGTACCTATACTAAGAAGAAATGCATTCCATAACGATGGAGATACATAAGATATTATAGCCCGGATTCTGGAATCCTGTAACAAATTTACATTTACCTGAAATTATTCCCAGTATACTCTATCCATAAAGTACTTCCATAAAGTACATCCATAAAGTACATCCATAATATACTCGACTATACTGTAATATAGTGATATTCCTGTACTACTACAATACTACTATTTCCTTAATATAGAGTTGAAAGTGGAGTGTATATAAAGTGAGCTAGTAATATTAATAGTAGTATTGAATATTAGTCTGTTAGTAGTGGACTCTGGAAAGTCGCAGTGGTTAAGAGTGTAGGATGGGCGATAGACTTTAATAATACTGTAAGTGCAGGACAGGTCGCGGTGTCATTAAGCACACGTCGAACAATAAACACGAAATGAATTTAAATACATTTTTGCCAAATTAGAAAGATTTCTTTAATAGATGTCAAATTATTCTGGATATGTATATTTTTAACTCGTCTTGGATTCTAGATGTTATGGAATACGAGTCTGAGAAGTTATGAGCCAAAGTACTTGTGGTCATGTGATCTAGAATGAAAATGGTTATAATTGAGTACTGAATGTATTAGAGGGGAATTTGAAAGGGAATTTGAAAGGGAATTTAAAAGGGAATTTAGAGGGAATTTAGAGGGGAGTTTTTTGAGAGGAATTTAGAGGGGAAGTAACTATTCGAAGTATAATACGCGAGTTAAGTGAGTTGTAGAGTTCAATCTAGAGCATCAATGTTAGAACTTAGGAGGATTATCAGAATTGTTAGAGAAGTCAATTTTATCACGGCCAAGAGACCAGAAATCATATACTAATAAAACCAGAATTAAGGGTAGTAAGAAGAAAATCGTCCAGTACTAATATGGAATAGCGTAATTACGAAGCCAATGAGCCAACAATTGATGAAGAAAATAAAATGAAAAAGGAATGTACTGAAGATGTACAGACAGTACTAGACAGACAGACAGGACATGGAAATGGCACAGAGAATATGGTAGAAGAAGTAGTAAAGGTAGACAAAGATTAGACAAAGACTAGACAAAGACTAGACAAAGACTAGACAAAGACTAGATATGGACTAGACACAGATTTGACAAAGATTGGACAAAAAGAGACGGACATAGAGTTGGGCTTTTTTATGGTGGCAGAGTAGGTAGTGGAACGGTACTCCATACAGTCTTAGCGCAGCAGCAACTGAGGCCCACGCGCGTGCGAGTTGCACGGCACTTTTCTCTCCACAACATACTCCAGCAATTGCCAACCATGTCTGCCGAAACTGAACTGAGTGTCACGCCAAAGGTCGACTCGACCGTTTCTGTGCCCGACTCCACTGAGACAAAGTCTGAGATCACCAAATCCAATGCTGCTTCGGACGGCACTGAGGCTGCTTCTACTGTTGGAGCTGCTCCAAGTGAGAGTGCTCCTAGTGAGAGTATTTCCACGGCTGGGGCTACTGAGGGTGAAGACGGAAACGAAAAGAAGCGTTCCAATGAAGAGGCTGCTCCCGAAGCCGAAAAGGGTAAGAGAAAGGCCAGAAGACGCCAGTACGATGACCTTCCAAAGGAGGACCCGGAGTCCGAAGATGACGACAAGGAAAACGCAGAGGAGCCCGAGAATGAGGATGAGGACGACGAGGACGACAACCTCTTGGAAATCGACGAGTCTAACATCATCACTGGGGGCAGAAGAACCAGAGGCAGAGTGGTGGACTACAAAAAGGCTGCAGAGGAGACTGGGTTGCCAGAGGAAGATGAGGAGGAAGATGGCGAGTTCGAGGCCAAAGACGACGAATAGACATTCAAAAGTTATGATTGTTAGAGACACTCAAAATTATGTTTTTTTAATTCCAAAGTAGACCGATTGTAGACATTCTTATGGTACTAGTGCACTTGGCACTACAGCTAGACTTTTTTAATAAAAATATATTAAACTGTCTCATAAAGGAGACAATGCCGAAAGTATTAGCCAGTGACTATACGCAGAAACAACAAGGCACAAGGCCACATTTTTTTTGGTTTTGAAATTAAAGCTTGGGCTGCTCACGTGAGATATCTTGCATGAGCTCGAATCTAATCAAAGCATGGTTGCTGCACTGGGAGGGTTGTTTTAACACGTGGTCAAGCAGTTGTTGTTGTAGTAAGGATTGACGTATCCATAGTAGCCCAGGCCGGGGAGCGGGGCAGGTTTGGCCGGCTCCTGCGACCAGATTGATGGCTGTGGAGGCTGTGCATATGGATTAGTCTGCACAGTGTAGTGGTAGTTGCCCATCACCGGCATAGGGGCCCAGTCATTGTATCTGATGGGCGACGCTGTGCTTGGAGACGAGTACCCATACACAGACGAGTCTGCAGTATAGGCTGGCGAGGAGGGTATGGAGTTGTAGTACCTCTGGTGAGGAGCTGCCGTGGGAGGGTAAGCACTGGGTATGGTGGCTTGAAGCGGCACGTACGTGTACTTCTGGAGCCAGGTCTTCCAGCACTCCTCCAAGGTGCTAATCTCGGGGAGAAGCTTGACAACATTCAATCTCCAATTGACCGCAGCCAACCAGAGCGACTCCTCTGTGTTAATCAGAGCCACTTTGATGCCACTTGCGCTAGACCACGATTTGTTGGTGAAGGTATTGTCGTCGTTAAACTTATTGGCCAACACGAGCGCAATCACCAAGATCATGTACATGTCCTGGTCAGACAAGGTCTTGCGCAGGGCATTCATGAATCGTTGATTTGTATATTCCAAAGCCACGAGAATGGTGGATCTGGGCAAGCGGGTAGCATTCAAGATGGCCATCACGGAGCTCTCAAAGTCCTTGGAGGGGCTCCTGTTTTGGCCGAGCATGCCGAAAATGCACCAGCACATAAAGGCCGACATGGTAGCCGGCTCATACTCCAAGACAGCACTGATTCCACCAGTCACAGGCGCTTGTTGTGGAGCCGGAGCCATTGGCGGGGCATATAAGTGGGGCTGGTAGTAAGCCGGGGGAGGAGGAGGCATCATGGTAGCAGGCCCAAACATGTGGGAGCCATAAGCCGGGTTCGGCACAAACCCATACAGGGAGGCGACACGGTGACCCGAAGTTCCGAGGCTATAGTAGGCCAGGTACATGGCGAAAACACGGAGGGCAGGCGGGAAAAGGCTAGAGCCAAAGGACCGAGATAAAAGAGGCTAGAGCCGAAGGACCAGGCAAAAACCAAAAGGTAGACAGACACGAGGACTTAGTCAAAAGCTCGCGTTGAACTACCGAGGAGGGGGCGTCCACAAGGAACAGAAACGCTTCCTGGTGAGACAAAGGGTTGGGGGCTCAAACAGCGGCGGCTTTTCCCAACAAAAAGGAAAGAGCCCGCAAAATGTCGAGTCGGACAAAACCCAAGGGAGGAAGGGCAATAGTATGGAATTGATATTTCAATGTATTGTACCTACACTCTCCAAGAAAGGTTTATAAGGAAGTGAATTGAAAGCTTTGAGGAAAAGAAGGGAGAGAGCGGTGAGAAAAGTTTTTCAATGGTTCCTCCGCCCCGAGAGCCTGCAGATAAACCCTTCAGGCCACCCTTTGTTCTGCGTACAGTTATTGCTCGCGTCACCCATGTTCTGCGGATAACTGACTTGACCCTGACAGAATGATCTGCTGATGGTCTCTAGTGGTATAATCCTGCTGTGCATGCCTATCTGGTTGTGGGGCACATGTAAGCTAATCTTACCATATACTTGCATATTCTGCCACACTTCTAAAACAATCTGTCATGTTCCACTCACATTAATATTGTTACTGTCAATAGTTACTGTCAATAGTTACTGTCTATTACTGTCTATTGTTACTGTCTATTGTTACTGTCTATTGTTACTGTTAAAATTACACACGTTAAAATTACACACGTTAAAATTTCACACTATTCCATCATTCACACGTGATTTCTTGCCATGATCTCTTATGATCTACTTTTTTTACAACTATTCCTCCCCATTTCAAATCACCATTTCAAATCACCATTTCAATCTACTGTTTTATACTAATCCTGTATTTCTTTTTTTTTTTTTTTCAAGTAGTTTATTTTTTTTTTTGGGGTGTTCCATTTTTGTCCATTTCTTTACTGGGGGATGGTGGGGTATGTGTGCATGAGTGACATGTTCTTTGTTTGGATTGTTGTTGGGATTAAGTGTGAACAGAGCGCAGTGGGGGAGAAATTGGCTGATATGGGGAAAAGTGGAAAAGTGGAAACGAGAATGCTCGACTGCACACACACCTCGACTGCACACAATAAAGGACCATCATGATGTTCCCTCTATCGTCTTATCTTATGGTGGTTATTGGCTGTAGTTATGTAGCCATGGCCCAATTGACTCATTAGCCCCATACTTTGCTTACTCCTTCTATACACTCATTGATTATGCCTGGTCACTGTAACTACAACGTATACCTCTTTTATGTTCCTCTCCTCTATGGTGGTCTATATTATGTCTCCTCTATGGTTATCATTATACCATATGATAATGTCCATGTCTATACCATCTTCTATACATATGTCTCTCTATCTATTGTATGTCTATGTTTAGTCTCAGTCACAGTCACAGTCACAGTCACAGTCACAGTCTATTATTATTTTTTCTGCCTGTAAGTGTAGCACTAGGACCCGGTTTCACTATTCTTAATGTATTACTCTATAACGAACCTGTATTACCATAGCCAATGTCAATTCTCAAAATTAAACACGGTCCGTATCGGTGGTAGCGTGGTACCATTGACCGCGATGCTCGTGTCTTGCTGCTCCCATTGCGACTTCTGCTTCTCCAACTTGCTGATCAACGAGATCGAGTTGAGCTCCTTGTCGTTGGTGGTTACTTGCGGATGCAACGGCGGCGAGTGCGACGGCGTCTGAAGCGGAGTCTCCGACGGTGATATTATGAAAGATGCATTGCTGCGGACCTGAGCTTGTGTGAGATACCCTGCTGATGGGGACCGGTGCGGCACGGGTCTCTCTTGCACCAAGTTGGGCGTCATGTATAAATTCATAGACGATTGGGATGGTGAGTTGGGCCGGGACTTCTTGCTAGGTTGTGCAAACTCCAAGTTCAATTGCGTCAGCGATGGCTGCTTGGGCACGCTGGCCTGGGATCCGGGTGGAGACGATTTAAGAGGAGTCATGCGTTGGATCTGAGAGAACGAGTTGAGCGATGTCAAGCTGCTGACAGATTGACTGGATTTGAGTTTCAGCAACGAACCCGATGATGCCTGCCTTCGTTTTTGGAAGTAGTCGTTAAGGTTGGTAAAAGAGGGAGGCACTTTGCGTTGACTATTGGGGTCAGGAGACGTGCTGAGAGAGTGGTTAGCGGACTCTTCGGCGGAGTTGGCGCCTGTGTTGGTAAATATTTGGCTCGACGCAGACGTGATGGACGTCTGGCTCTTGGACTTTTGAAGCTGGTCACCAGGAGCTCCGGATGCTACCGGAACCGGTAGAGGGCCCTTGGAGAAGATGGCGTCGGAAGAATGCACAGTCGCGGGGGCCGAGGGCAGCGTGAAGCTGAAGTGGAACGGAGCTTGTTCTTGGGGCTGGAAACGGCCCTGGCTCATGGAGTGTTGCATGCCTGTGGGCGAAGATGGCAAGGAGAACACGGCAGGGTTGGGCTGTCTCTGGAACAGCAACGAGGATGCAGGCGACTTGGTACCGGAGTAGACCGAGGGCCCGTGTATGTGCGGAACATTGGGCACGGATTGCACGTTGGGGATGCTTCTGGGGGGCTGGGCTGGCTGTATGGGCTGCTGGCCCTGCGGATATAGATGGGGCGGCTGAGCAGCATGTAAAGGCATGGCGAGCGCCAGGGACGGCGGCATGAGTGGCTGGTTGGGGTGTTGCACCACGTAAACAGGGTAACTCAGGTTCTGGTAATAATGAGGAGCGCCGTTGGCATCAAAGGCAACAGACACCGCCATAGGAACAGGCACGGCAGAGTCGGGCATGATCGAATAGGGCGAATCCAAGGCCTGGTCTTCAGCACGGTTGCCCCTTTTGCGGGCCATGGGGTTATTGTGGATCCTAGAGTGTCTGGTCAATTCGTCGGAGCGAGAAAAGCGCTTGGTGCAGCCCGGAAAGGTACAAGGATGGGGCTTTTCGCCGGTGTGGGTTCGGATGTGCCGAGTCTGGTGCTCTAGGCGGTGGAACGCCTTGTCACACATGGTGCATTTGTAAGGTCTGTCGTCCTTGGACTTTTTGTCGGGGGCAGACATGGTCTAGGCCAACGAGGGAGCAAGGGACGGAATACACAATAGGGGCCAAGGAGGAGGCAGCAGGAGAGGGCTTGGCAGGCGGCGGAAGCGGGAGGAAACGGGTCGTAGAGGGGCGGGTGTCGAGGGGTATAACGGGCAAAAGGCGTGTAAAGTCTGGTGTGAAAAAAGGCGTGAAAAAGAAGGTGGTGTATCTACGAATTGGCTACATCACTGTGAGTATGGAGAAGTGCGCGAATAATAGGGTATATATCGGAGCAGGCAGCGGTGGAATGAAGCACAAGAACCAGGGCTAACTCGGCAACCAGAAGAGTAAAAGATTCGAATTTTCGCCCACTCCATGAAAACATACTTTTCTAGTAATGCCCCGAATTTCTTCATGTTAGGATTTCTGGAAGACTGAAAACCGACCCCAAGCCGACCTGTACATAGGATTCCCCCAGCCTCTGCCGTGCATAAAAAGATTTTCCGGCGGCAACCTCATGAATGCGATAATCCGACTATATGCACTCCTCCCCAGGCCCCCGCCTGAATCCGGAGCATTTTGCTCGCCACGCCTCTCTTGGCCTCGGGTTCGATGCGCACTTGAGCCTGGCTTTTTGACACATTGCGGGCCGCACTGGTTATTTTGTGGGAAAGTTATGAGGTAAAAAAAGAACAACTGAGTAGAAAACTTTTCCACGTTCCGCCACGCTTCCAAATCAGGCAATTCTTTCTTTAATTTACACTTGGATTCCGCTTTCACTTTCCCCTTTGGGCTTCATACCCATGCATTGTTTCCAATTCCGTCCCTTTACCCTTCCCCTTTCACTCTCTCTTACTCTCTTGCTCACTATTTCTCTAAGCCCTTTCTCGCGTTCGGATGCCGTGGATTCCTGGCTATTACGTATTAGACCTGCAACTAATTTACACAATATACACGAACCGTTCAAGCTTGGCAGTAACCGTTGCTGCGAGCTGGCCCTAGTTCCATACATTATTCATTGACCGGCCTGTATGTAGCGGGCTTAATGGGCTCAAATGAATTAGTCGATTGTTTGAAGGTAGTCCACTTTAGTAGCCACCGAAGTGAGCACCGATGGGAATGTCCAATAGCAAGACACCTCGTAGATTGACCATCAATGGTACTGCCTTTGTCATTACGTCCAACCGTTCATGCATTGTCTACATAACTTGGTCTAGACTCGTGATTAACTAACTCGTGATTAACTAACTCGTGATTAACTAAGGCTAAGTAGTGACTGATTAAAGACTAACTAGACACTACTTTACTGTCTTGGACTGCTTGGTTTGCAGTATTTTTACGCTAAATACACTGGCAATGCCACAGTTCATATATGCACACTTTGGGAAAGAAACATTTCCGAGCTTATTCTGGCCCCACTTGGCCGTGCCATCGTCATGCAGGCCTGCAGACAACACTCGAGTTTTTCCGAGCATGCATCTGTCGGCTCTCCTCCCACCGACGTTGGATGCATACAGGCCCTCATACTCCACGTTCCAGATCTCTTCCCACATCAGTCTATCTGATAAGAAATCATACTTCTGAAAAAAAAAAACATAGATCATGCATCAGCACTTTGCCGTAGATAAACCTCCTTCATAGACCTTGGTCCTAGTTCTAGGGCCCAGTCTACATATCCTGGCTGGAGTCCATCCATTGCTCGAACCATGCAAAGTTTTCAAGAAACTCTTCTGCTGCCACGGTATTGGATTTGGGCTGCGAAACACAACTTTCTGGACTACTGTCCATCACGAGACTCGAACAGGTCGGCCAACTGTCTTGACGCATATCTCCGTCGCTCTGGTCGCGTTGGTTCATCAAATGATCTAGTCCACCTGGTTTGCTGCCCTCCCAGCCAAACTGCAGGAAGAGCCTCTTGTTGACAGCAGGTGAGCCGTGGTCAGTTCCGAGATCTGTCAAGCTCTTGATCGATTGCTCGAAACTTAAAATCATCATGTGATTGATCATCTTGATCAACCAGATGCACTCCTCCACCATCTTGAATCTCTGCCGGAAAATAAGTTTCCCATGGTCGTCTCGAACAGGCGTATTTTGTAGTTTTTTCAAAAACGCAACGGACTCGTTCAAAAGCACTTTGGACTCATCGAGGTTGGACCGTACGTGCATAAAAACTAGGCAGGTGATTCCAACCGTGAGAAGTGACGTCAAGGTGAGGTACCAAGGGGCATTCAAATAATTCAACTCCTCTAGCTTTTTGAACGTAGCAATGGTTTTCTTGTTGGCCTCGAATACTCGTCCGAGATTCATTCCTTCAATCGATACGTTTTGCCCAAAATAGCTGAACAACCCTTTTCCATGCACCGACAGGATCAACTCACAGTAATGTAACCGCACCTGCGCCTTGACCATGGGCGACACCAACGGCAAGTTCTCCAAGTGCAATTTGCTATTGTCCAAGTCATTGAAACCTGCACGCTCCAAAAAGGCATCGAGGGCCAGAAACTCCCTTTCGATGAGCTCGGCCTTGCTGCGATCCTCATCGTTCGAAACAGCGATTTCCATGAAACTGGATAACCGCGCTATGTGCACCATCGCAAGGGCCGGAAGCGTGCTCCAGCCATCATTGCATGCACCACTAATATCATCAAGCAGAGGGAAAGCACGGGTGATTTCCAGATCGCTCAAGGACCGGAACCTCCCTCCCTGTAACCCAATGACTCGGTCGAATATGAACACCGAGAAAAAGATCTTTTCAGCCTTCAACTTGGTGTACGGCTTGATGTCCGGGATAATGGACTCGTACCTGCCCATACCCATGCCCCTACACATATTCACGGCATTGCCCAATGCAAAGAAACATGATGTTTGTCTGTGGGTGATTCTCAAGTATAACGTGGTCAAGAGCCAGCACTGGATCAATTCAAAAGACTCCCATTCCTGCGTGAAGAGCTGTACAGTTTGGTAGCTGTACTTGAAGAGAGACTCCTCAAGACGAAGCATTTCCATGGATGGCCCGTTTGGTTTCATGAACTCGCTGAACCGGATACTCATGGCAAACACCAAGAAGATCATGGCTCGGAATAAAGCCGTGTTATTGGATGCAGGTTCATCGCTCTGAAGCTTTTGAAACGCCTCAAACTGCTCTCGAAACACCGATTCATGGAGAATTGCATAGATTGGGTTGAGCTCGCGGAAGAAGAAATCTAGAAAGTCCATCTGACGTTGCGGGCAAAGCTCCTCGATCTTAGGAACCGGAGGGAGTGCTTCAAGCTTGAGGTAGTTACATCCCGACAAGTTCCAGCCATAATGGTTTGTTCGGGGCACACTCAAGCCTTCACGTGATTCCACCGGAAGACTGTCGTATAGAGAATGACAAAGCTGGATGGCCAATGCACTATGCACACGGCGAGCAACCTTCCATTTCGACAGCGTGGGTGTTAGGATTTCCATAAGATCCTTTAGGCGTTGATCTTCGGGGTACCCCTGGGCATCGGGCCCTGCGTTCTTCCTGGCCAAGAGGTGTTCGAGATACTTGACCCGATTCTCCAAATAGTTGGTATAGCTCGTATCCTTATTCGGGGATTGGTCGTGGCTGGATCCTTGTTTGGATTTCCCAGGCGTTTCGTCACCGGTTCCTGTACCATAATCCATGGGACTATTTTCGGACATTTTGGCCTGTGGCGACGAGCTGGAATCTTCTTCATCCACACGCCGCTTTCTAGCAACGGCAGAATCCGACTGAGGCTTGACGGATCGGATGACACACTCAATGCCATGCTTGGAACAATTAACACACGGATGCAAGCCTGTGCATTTGATTTTATGAATCCTGCAGCGTTCACAGGCTCTATTGACCCGGATACGCTGCTTGTCTGCCGAAATTTTGCTTCCGTCAGACACTAGCACTTCCGGCATGGCCGCGACCGAAGGATCCCCCACACTATCGATTTCCATCTTCAAACCCTGAGGAACCGGAGGTCGGAGCTGTCCATTCAGCTGCACATACTGGGCATGGCCATGAACAATAGGAGACCCGTTCCGGCCCACCACTTTCAAGGGAGCCTGCATCTGGTGGGGATGTAGGTTCATGTGTTGTTGAGATTGTGTGGGGTGAGGCATGAAAGGCCCCCCCGGATGATGCAGAATATGGGACTGCGATGGCTGCTGCATGAGAGGTTGGAGCAGCGGCCGAAGAAGTACTTGGGCCTGGGGCTGAAACGGCAGCGAATGTTGCAGAAGGTGATGGAGGGTGTGGTCGGTCGGGCTCTGCTGTTGTGGTTGAGAAGACGGCCACTGCCCGTTGATATTCTGCATGGTACGACTGTGTGGTTGGTTGTGGATCGAGTTCACAAAGATGGAGGCTGCACAGAGGAGGATTGGCGGCACACAGTCTGGAGTCTGAAGGTTGGGAGATGAGTTGGACCAAGGTTGCACTGCAAAGAATCTTTCAGTCTGCAGGCGGAGAAGAAACGTTCGAGGCGACGCAATGCTTGTGGCTTTGCTCAGCGTTTCTTATCTTGCTCCTATTTTCAGCGGACATCACATGAGCAGCGCATGCTAACGGCACCAAAAATTTTCAAAGCAATGAGCTGAATTGGCTGGTTCTTTACGCGGGGACACACTCAACAGCATTGTAAAACTTTAAAAATATGCTTTCATCTTTGCAAGAAAGATATACTCGTAACTGTGCGGCCTGCATACAGAAGCGTCAAGTCTGCATCGCAAGATGTAGCTTTTGAGCATGCCAATTTAACAGAGTAAAAACCTCATGGTTTGGGCCTGTTATACTGGACATGACGACACTTTCCAAATGATTTGCTATTCGAATCCCCGGTTATAAATGTTCAGTCTTTGGCTCTTCTCCTTTGCATCTGTTGACTCGCTGCAGGTGCGCGAGGCACAGTATCACAAATAAACGAACCGCATTGATGGACAAATGGAGGAAGCAGCCTCGGATATAGCGGAGCAACGCTATTGTCGACTAGAGGCTATGGGAGAAACAGTTTGATTTTTTAGAAAAAAAACACTGCCGCCGAAAAAGGCCCGCCTCGACCAGGCTGTTTGCACTCTGCCCTTCGTACCTTGCCATGTTGAGCTGAAACAATATTCGCAAATATAACGCCCACCAGATGCAAATTTCAGCCTTGCCAGAATCTTTCCTTCCGCAAGGCACAATGTTTTGATATCTGCGCGCCGTGGCATCGCACCACTCGCAAAAATTTTGCGCGCTTCCTCCACAGCTAGCACGTGATACCCCAAAGCAGGATAAGCGGACTCGCTGGTAGACTGTACACCAAGATTTTTTTCTATGGAGGAGAGCGATGAAGGCACATGCTAGAATGTGATGTCATGTCCGGACGATGGAATCTGGAAAAAAGAAACAAGAAAATGGCGCTGATCTTGATATGCTTGGTGCACCCCGCCCCATACCCAAAAGCTCGTATTTGTTGGATGCGTGTTGCTATGTTTGTAGATTCACCTAGCAAGTAGGTCATGCTATATGGTGGGTGCCATTATTTGGCCCCATGGATTGTCCCGCACAAAGCTTGTGCAAGCCATGGATGGACTCTCCTGCCGTTACATATTCTGTCTGCAGGCCAATAGAGCGGATAGCACTATTCGTGCGTCCTCATGACCACAAGTACAGGCGCGAGCCATGGGGTACTAGGCGCGCGGGATAATTCATGACGTTGCCCCCTATATTGATAGGAGCGTTGTTAAACAGTGGCGGGCGGCAAACATTCATGTGGGTTTGTTGTTAGCCTACAATACGTCATGAGCCTGCCAGACAACAAGGAATGCACCCGCGGCAGGCCGGAACTGTGGTTCGGATCCGTTCAAGGCTTCCGATTGGCTGAAGGGGGCGAATTAAAGTTGCATCGCCGCCAAGGCAAAAACATCTGTTGCTTCAGGGGCTTTTGATCAATATAGAATGGCTTTCTGGATGATTACCTTTTCCGGAGTGCCATAAGAGAGAGGTGGAGGGCTTGTTGAAATTAAGCGGACGTGCATAATTGGAGAATGAGGTCTTCAGGAGCCAATCAGAGACATACCAAACGGGAAATTGTTAGAGTTGCTATTTGCTCTGGGGATTTCACCGTGTTTAAAGCTAACATACGAGCTTTTAAGCCCCGAAGCGAAACAACGTCATGCCACTTCTACGGATGTCCATGTTTCAACATTCCCGATCCCGCGTGTTGCAGAGCGCTGCAGAAGGGCGAGGTGCAAGTTTCATCTAAACTCCGTGGAGGCAGGGCGCGGTCACGTGCGGGTGCACCCCCATTTTTGCCGGGGCGGATGGAAGAGGAAATGGGTTGCTAACCGCATCTGGAACTAAGGCTTGACGAATGGCACCAGATCCGTACAATAATTGCCAGAAACAATACAAAGCGATATTTGGATTCTGAAACAAGGGCGCACAAGCGGGCCATTGTCAAGTGTAACATTGCTCACGCCGTGAGTCTAAAGCTGAAAATAGCTTGGGCGCCGCTTTTTCTTGTTCGCACCGGCAAAGCTTAGTTGCAATTCTGCTCGTACGCACACCTGTACTGCGCTAGAAGTGATCTACGTAACACCCTCCAGTTTCACCAGCGCGCACTGTGCAGCTCTTGCTTTACTTCAATTTGCAGCTTGGGTGCAATGTCGGCCGTCGCTGCTCGTAATGGTCACTGGCGCGCACCTCGAGGTGAGCCAGTCGTTGGGCTTGCGGAGGCCTGCGGGAAGACTGCGGATGGCGGGAACCCCAAAAGTGGGTTCTAAAAAAAAACCCAACTTTAAAGTGTAATTGTAAGCTTTGGACAAGACGTGTTACTTTGTGGCAGTATGGAGGATTAACCGTCAACAGGTCATAATTACCTGTATCCTTAAGTTTAATGAAAGGAGTTTTTTTTTTTTTTTGACCTCCTATTTTCTCTGTGCAGCGAGAATTCTCACGTTCTCGGGTCCGTTTCTTGTCACCGCATTACTTTTCCTGCTTCAGGTGTGCATACGGCCTGGTGATGGTGCATCAGGCGTGCACACAAGGTCACATATCTGTCTGAGGTGGTAAAAATCAGGCGCAGAAAAGGAAAATTCCGCCTTGGAATTAAAACCATTGCTTGTAATGGCTGCGAACCAGGCAAAAGTACCTGTTAGTACCACTTCCTGTAGCCTTGGTGATGTGGGTATGTTCTCATCGCATCCGAAGTTTATCTTTATTTAAATACTGTTTGATTTCCTCTCTCCCACCCCACCATTTTCACCCTTCACTTTAACCCACCCCCCTTTTTGCATACTTTCCTTTTACATGTCGTCCATCACGGATACTTTCCTAGAGTGCTGTTTCCGCTACTTGAATGTCCGGCAGGTCGATGGGGAGAAGGCCCGTGACTTGGCCACTGTCATCCAGACGCTAGATTTAAACCCCGCCAATCTCTCCGTGGGCATCATATTCGTTTACAAGTACCAACACAACAGCATCAACTCCTTATCTTTCGAAAAGTCGGACAGTCTTCCCTACTTTATCATTATTGCATCACTCATCCTATCCAACAAATACTTGAATGACCAAAGCTATACATTAAAGACGTGGCAGGGGGTACTCAGCAAGTACTCCAAGTTCGAGATGTCACTTGGCATGTTGAACCAGCTCGAGCAGAATGTGCTTGCATCAATGGATTACGTTTTAAATGTGAAACACGACCCGCTGCTTTGGGAAAATCTTGGCGATTTGAACCAAGGCCATGTTTCAAACTTGCGCTTTAACGTGGCGCTCGCCATCACCCCGGAAAGCTCCCCCTATGATGAGCACGCGGTGGTGCACAGTGCAACAATGAACAGCCCGCCACTCTTGGCCACTTTGAGCACTAGCCCGATGACGTATGCGAGCAATGCATCCTACAACTCCACGCCGAATATGGGTGGCCCGGTGACGCCGGTGTCATTACCAGGAAGAGGCTTGGCTACACAAGCATACTTTCAGATGTACGCGTCCCCCACCAAACACTTTGCATCGACCCAGTTTGCCCCTTTGTCGCAGATCACTCCGCTGTATGGCGCGATGCTGTTTCTGGGCTTCCAAGGAAATGGCTGGGACCAACCACCGCCGCCAAGAAACGACCACATGGTCATGCATATGGGCACCGAAATGCCCATTTATCCGGGGCCCTCGCACTAGCGGGCCCCCATTAGCGGGTTCTGTTATTTCAGACCCACCCAAGATTACGAGTTTAATGAACATCCAAGCATCTGGCGCCTGCCAGACTCCTCACACTGCCCCAGCCTGTAGATAGCGTGCGCGCTCCTGTAGACAACCCGCCATGTCGAGGATTCCATCGGCATCCGCGCATAAGGTGACCATCGGCAGAGATGCGCATTTCTGCCCACTTGACGCTTCCGGTGATGCCGGCCAACATGTCACATGAAAATAGCCCTCTGCGCAGCGGTATCGGCCTGACAATTCCATGACCCCAGGCAATTCCGCGCCAGCAAGCTGAGCAAATATCCCACGGACTTAATTATACGAACCGTCTGGTATTATTAATAGTATAGTGAAAAGAGTAAATAGTAATAGTAATAGTAAACCGTAATAGTAAAGTAATAGTAAAGTAATAGTGAAAGTAATAGTGAAAGTAGTTATGATATAAAAATAAAAGTGTAATGCGAGTGTAAAAATAGACGTGTAGGAGTTAATATAAGGTTTGTACTTTTAGATTTGTAGTTAAGGTTTGTTTGGCTCGTGAATCGTGTTTATGCTCTAGAACTGTTTTTTAAGTAACTGCGCGAATGAGCATCGCCAGGATTCTCGTACTTGTCACACCCTCACATCCCACTCCTGTTTCCTTGTTTCATCTTTACTATCCTCAATTTCTTCTCACTTGCCCAATTTACCCCCAACTTCTTCCCAATTTCCCCCTAATTTCCCCCTAATTTCTTCCCATTTACCCCCAATTTACCCCCAATTTCTTCACATTCCCCATTCTATTTCTTTGATTTATTTTATTCCCTCAAACCCTTACATCTCCCTCCCTTAACTTTATCCAATTCTAATCTCTAATTACTACTTTGGGGTCAGGCCATGTTACAACTTTGATTTTCCAACTATGATTTTCAGTGAGCAAATATCATATTTTCTACAAAGAAAAGAACAATTCAGACAACGCACCGCGGAGCTAGCCAGCCCAGCCTAGCCCAGCCTAGCCCAGCTCAACCTAATGTGCGCACGTCTAAGCACCAGAAAAAGTAGAATAGAAAGAGTAAAAAAGAAGAGTAAAAAAAGAGTAGAAAGAGTAATAAAGAGTAGAAAGAGTAATAAAGAGTAGAAAGAGTAAAAAATTAGAATAGAAAGAGTAAAAAAAGAGTAGAAAGAGTAAAAATTAGAAAAGAAAGATTAAAAAAAGAGTAGAAAGAGTAAAAAAAGAGTAGAAAGAGTGAAAAAAAAAAGAGTAGAAAAAGAAAGTAGGTTTCGAACATTGTGATTGGCCCAGAATCCCAGGAGCCGTGATGGAGCTGCATTTGGTCGTCCGTGTTAGTGGGTGTTGCACTATGGCCAAACGGAAGGGTGCTTTGATGCACATGGGTGCAGGAGAAAAGGCGGAGCTTGATTTTCTCACCTCTACTTCGCGCTCTCCTTTCTCCGCTCTCCATGCATTCCGGGCCAAGGCCGTGGTGGTGACAACATGGCACTTGCATCTGCTAACTGAAACATCCACCAAAATAGATCCCACCCAATGAGCCAACAAATTTTGTTTCCATTAAATTTTAATTCTATTAAATTTTAATTCTATTAAATTTTTTTCTATTAAATTTTTTTCTATTCTATGTTACTGATTTAATACTGAATTACTGAATTACTTAATGAATATTATTTTTAATCCTGATTGTATTACTGTCTATGACAATCTGGTGCACTGTCATTAAAAACTACAAACTGCAGTCTGCCACCATACTGCTGACCATAATAAAGCTTGTCAATGTTTGGGTGCATTTAAAAACTGTCACTTGAAACTGTCACTTGAAACTGCCATTTGAAACTGCCACTCGAAACTGCCGAACGGCTCAATGGTTCATTGTAATGTGTGTTGGCGTTGTTGACAATATCTTATAATGGCTTGGTCTATCACGTGCGCACCGTCTTCTTTAGGCATATGTATGCGAAAGGCATCGCTCTCGCATCCCACATACTCATGGCCTTAGGACAGTGCCAGATTTGCAAAAATCTAGAAGCTCGCTATAAGTGCCCGAAATGCTACGTGGCGTACTGCACATTAGCTTGTTTCAAGAGTCCTCTCCATACTCATGAATCCAAACAAGTCTCGGAACCATCTAAAGATACTAAAGAGCCATCTAAAGATACTAATGAACCATCTAAAGATACTCCTCAACAACAGCCTAATGATATAGACTTGGATTCGACCAAAGATGAGGCTTCCGTCCTACTACAGAAGATCGCCGATGACCACGTGATCAACTCCATGCTTTCGTACAAGTCTTTAAGGGCACATTTGTCGGTGCTCTTGAAGCTTCTACTCGACTCCTCCATTACCAAAGAGCCTATTTACGAGAACAGAAAGGAAATCGCAAACATGAGGCTCTGCGAGCTCCGCATTGGTGGTGCTGAGGAGAATGAATTGGTTGAGGAGTTCGTGCAGCGTGTGTTATACTTGCAAAACGAATTTTCCAGTTCCCGTTGAGCATCGTTTTAAATTCATTGGCTTATTTAAATCCCGATACAAACTTGGGCTGGGGCTTGACAGGTTTCTCTATCTTGAACTGGAAGAGGTAGCCTCCCAAATCGCCTTCTTTGTCCTGGGCATCTATGAAGTGTTCAAGATCCGTGTGTTGTTCGTGAGCAGTGGTGACGAATAAAATATCATCATTGGCTCCGCCCACCACAGTGCACGTCACTTTCTTTGCTGGCATAGTGTACTTGCCATGGACGGTTGCTGAAGTGTCGTAATGGACGACGGAATTGGTGCTGAAGACTGCATGGAAGAACTGCCCGTCGCTGGTGAATGTAAGCCCATCTGGCTCGGGGCTGTTGTTATCAGGAAACACGTCGTGCATGTCAATCAAACTCTTTTTATTGGAGAGTGTCTTGGTGGTGTTGTCGTAGTCGAATTCCCACACATTAAAAGTGAGCGAGTCGGTCCAATAGAACTTCTTCCCATCGTCACTGAATGCAAGCCCATTGCTAATCTGAGCATTGTCCACCATTAATTTCACCGAATGGTCCTTGCAATCAATACGGTATAAACAGCCTTCGGCAGAAACACCTTCGGTTGTTACAATGGGGAAATCGTTCATGAGGCCTATCCACAAGTTTCCCCACGGGTCAATGATTCCATCGTTGGACCGGAGCCGGGCAGCACGGTCACCATTCAAAGGGTAGTCGAGGAAATACTCAATGGTGCCATTTTTGAAACTGGCCATAGCCACGCCTTTTTTGCAGCACACCAAAACGACGTCTGGGTCCTGCGTGAGACAGAGGGCCCCTATGGACTCACCGGGATCAAGAAACGTGACCACCTGGTGGTTTTCGTCGCTGGTGTCCAAAAAAATGCGGTGGAGCTCAGCCTTAATAATGTCCACCCAAAGAAGCGAATGGTTGGCCTTGTTGTAGGTGATTCCTTCCAAGAGCCTTCCTCTATAAGAGGGCAAGAGGATCTGCGGTTAGTGACGATGTTACTTTGGGTCATGTTTTATGGGCGAATTGCACACATACATTTGACTTGTCACCAGAAACGTGGTACATGGCTGGTGTAGGATGAGGAAGAGGAAGTGGAGGAAGTAGCGATGGAAATAGTGGGGTGTATGAAGTTTCGCGGTAAAGGAAGGTATCGCGGGGGAATAGTGCAATGTGGGGGCACCTAATTGAAGCGTGCTAATTTATAGTGAGCTATTTAAAAAAGTATTTAAAGGACATTGAAGAGATCTTAAGGGTATTGAGATGAGGTACAAATAACTTAAGGTATTTAAAGGGTTATGAAGTATATGAAGTATATGAAGTATATGAAGTATATGAAGAGTGAGGTGCATGGTGTATGAAAAGTTTGTAGGTGGTGGTGGATGACTTCCAGATTGAGAAGTCGGGCGCGTGCATTTTGGTTAATGCTGATCCCAAGTTTTGGCAAGCTCAATCATGGCCTCGCTATTCATCAGTGCATCCACCACCTCGATTGGCACCTGGTTCTCCGAGTAGTCCTTGCGCGCCAATGCACCAATGTTTGTCTCGGAAATGAGCCTTAGTTCAAAGTCGAGCGTCGCGTCGCGCTCTAAGATCTCGTTCCACGTGAAGAGAAGACTATCCCATTTACGGGTGAATGGGTTGATGTCAATAATAGTCACGGCCTCGTGCGGGCTGGGAATGTAGATATCAGCAATGTACGTCTTTAATGGGAACGACGACCGTTGGAGCACCTGTTGGTGGAACTTGCTGATTGTTGAATGTAGCTTTTCGTGGATCTCCTGGAGAAACTCGTAGTGGTTGAGGTCTCGCTGTGATACTGCAATAAGCTCGTTGTTCTTGATGAACATACGGAACTCAAGCGCAGGATTGAAGTCGGCGATCCACTTCTTGATCACGAGCTCGGGTGCAATGGCCATGGCCTCGCTCTTGTCTTCACACTCATCGTAGATGTGCCCATCCAAGTCATGAGCGATATGATCGGATGCGTTGAGGAGAAGATAAATGTCTCCATGAGAAGTGCAGCGGAGTGAGTTGTTGATGAGCATCCACTTGGCATCCTTGGGGGCGGACCAGTTGAGCTTGACTGTGACGGCCTTGTAGTTGGAGATAGCACTTTGGACTTTTTTGTCGAAATCCAGAAAAGCTTCACATGGGTCGTTTTCCTCGCCGTCGTCCTCCCAGTCGCTGTACTCGTTATCGCTGTTGGGGGTGACTGTTTCTGGCAATTTGGCCTGGGGGATCCTTATGCTTTCACTGTTAAGGTACGTGATGAAGGTATCAGGCACATCTTTTAAAACTACAGCCTCTGTAGTGTGGTGGGGAAAATGCTTGCTCCAGCTCGAGTACGAGCACTGGTTGACTTCGGAGCTGGTGATCTTCAAGTCTCCAAAGTAATGGGTATTGTCTTTGGTCATGTAGAGTTACTCATTATCTTATTACTCGAGTAATGTGCGATGGGACCACCACATCCGTACACCACAAATATAAATGTCGAACCCTAACCCCCAAACTACTTAAAATACACTTGAATCTCGTCATTAATTACCCTGACCGACTCCCTTGTCATCAGATCTACTGAACTAGTAAGCTTTCGAAATAAATTTGGCCTTGTCATGTGACCCCGGTCACGCGCGTCCCTCGGAAAAAAACCGAAAACCTACACCAAACCTACCCACCACTCTACACACAATGGCCATGGCTAAACTGCAGACAGCGCCTTCAAACGCTACCTTCAAGGATAAGGAGAAGCCGCAAGAGGTCAGAAAGGCCAACGTGCTCGCGGCCAGAGCAGTCAGTGACGCAATCAGAACGTCCCTAGGCCCCAAGGGGATGGACAAGATGATCAAGACAAAGAAGGGCGAGATCATCATCTCCAACGATGGTGCTACCATCCTCAAGCACATGGCTATCTTACATCCCGCCGCCAGGATGTTGGTGGACGTCAGTGCGGCCCAAGACGTGGAGGCTGGAGACGGTACTACATCAGTGGCGATTTTAACGGGCTCTCTTTTGGGTGCAGCAGAGAAGTTGCTCAACAAGGGGATCCATCCAACGCTTGTGGGAGAGTCTTTCCAAAGGGCTGCCGCCAGAGTGTGCGAGGTGTTCTTGGACATGTCCCACAAAGTGTCTTTGGACGACAGAGACGTGTTAATAAAAGCGGCATCCACGTCGCTTTCCTCCAAAATCGTTTCTCAGTACTCGCTGTTGTTGTCGCCTTTGTCGGTGGATTCCGTGTTAAAGGTGATGAACGAGTCGCAAACCAATGTGGACTTGAACGATATCAGACTCATCAAGAAGGTGGGTGGAACTATTGACGACACCGAGTTGGTGGACGGAGTGGTGCTCACGCAAAATGTGTTAAAATCCGCCGGTGGGCCCTCTCGTATGGAGAAAGCAAAGATAGGTTTCATTCAGTTCCAACTATCTCCCCCTAAACCAGACATGGAGAATAACGTGGTGGTCAGTGACTACAGACAGATGGACAAGATTCTTAAGGAAGAGCGTGCTTACTTGTTGAACATTTGCAAGAAGATTAAGAAGGCCAAGTGTAATGTGTTGTTGATCCAGAAATCAATTTTGCGTGATGCCGTCAACGAGTTGGCATTGCATTTCTTGGCCAAGTTGAACATTTTGGTCATCAAGGATGTCGAGAGAGACGAGGTCGAGTTCTTGACCAAGGCATTGGGTTGCAAGCCTATTGCCGATGTGGAGAACTTCACTGAGGACAGATTGGGTTCTGCTGACTTGATCGAGGAGATCGAATCTGCAGGCTCCAAGATCGTCAAGATTACGGGAGTCAACTCCAAGACCACTAAACCCACTGTTTCCGTGGTGGTTAGAGGCGCCAACCTGTTGGTCTTGGATGAGGCCGAAAGATCCATCCATGATGCGCTCTGTGTGATCAGGTGTTTGGTGAAGGAAAAGGCTTTGATTGCCGGAGGAGGAGCCCCCGAGATCGAGGCTGCCAAGGTGTTGGACAAGGAGGCCATGCAGTTGAGTGGAATTGAGCATTTTGTCTACAAGGAGTTTGCACAGGCATTGGAGGTGATCCCCACCACGTTGGCTGAAAACGCTGGCTTAAACCCTATTAGCGTTGTCACCGACTTGAGGAACAGACACGAGATGGGCGAGAAGAATGCTGGTATTTCGGTCAGAAGATCGGGAACATCCAACACATTCACGGAAAACGTGTTGCAACCTACTTTGGTCAATACCAGTGCCGTGTCGTTGGCTGCTGAAACCGTCAAGTCGATTTTGCGTATAGATGACATCGCGTTCAGCCGTTAGCTATGTATTCTAGTGATGAAGATACCATGTGAGTATAGAGATGACTATAGAGATGAGCTAGAGATGAAGTAGATATAAATAGATGTGAGACTCTATTACATGAACGTATTCTATTCCCAAGATATAAAAAGATGCCCCTAAATAAGCCTGACCGAGCGAGAGAGGTTCTTCTTGATACCGGTCTTCTCTCCCTCGTAAGGACCTCTGTTGCTTTCGTCGTAGACTTGTCTGATGGACTTGAGCTTCTTCTGCGCCTTGTCGTACTTCTTTCTCTTCTTGACTCTGGCGTTTCTGTTCTCGTTTCTCTTGTGCGGCGTGAGACCCTTGTTCTTGAGAATCTGGAAGTTCAATGCACGCTTACCATCCTCGCCAGCCACCTCCAGCAACTCGGCCAACCGGCCGTCTCTGGCTGCATCCTTGGCCAGCTTGTGTGCAGCACGCCGGGCGTCTTTCCTGGATGATTTGGCGTTTTTGATGCTTTCGTAGTAGTCTGCTGCATCGTCGTTGATCTGCTGTGCAAGTTCGTGGTCGGACTCGTCCATATCTTCAGCATCCAACGAGTCGCCCAATTGAGCTTTGTCCAAGCCCAAGCCTCTCTTGCGGGCCTCTTCCGCGAGCCGCTGTTGACGCTCGAAATGTCTTTCTCTGTAGGGCAAATCGGAATCTCCGTCGAACTTGTCGTTCTTGGCATTTTTCTGCGCTGCCTGGTCGATCTTGGAAGTGTAGAAACGAAGCGACTTCTTTCTGCGCTCCTTGTCCTCCTTTTCCACGGAGTCGGGGGTCTTTGTCTCAGTGTAGTCGCCAGAAACAACTGCTTTGGGCGTTTTGATGGTTCTCTTGGAGGAGACGTCGATGTCGAGTTCTTCGTCCTGGCCGTCACTCTCTGACTCTGACCCACTGGACTCTTGCTCGGAATCTGTTTGTAGTTCTCCCAGAGAAGCAAGACCTTGCATATTTTCAACCTCTTCTTCTCCTGTTTCAAATTCCTCGTCACTGGCTTCCCCATGGTCTGCACCAGCTTTACGTGCGTCTGAGTTCAACTCCTTGACTTGTCTCCAGACTTCTCTGGAGCTGAGAATGGACTCCATGACCGGGTTCTCCTTCATCGAGAATTGCTCGCGGCTCTTCAACTTGTCGGCAAAAATGGCCAAGTACGACGTGATGGAACTCAAATATGCTGATAAGGCCACGAACTTGGCCTGCACAAGCTCACTGGACGTGGCCTGGGCCCGGAACGTCTCCAACTGCGGATGTAAGGAGTTGAATTCCGTGATAAGGGGTACAAACTCAGGAAACGAGCCTTGCAAGTGTTTTAGCTTTTCATCATCGTCCAAGTCGTCCAAACTCTTGTGCTCTTCCTGTACATCCATGCTGATGGCTTCATCCTTGGAATCATGGGCCTGGGCCTGTTTCTTCCAGTCGTCCATCATATCTTCATCAACGAAATCATCCATCTGGAGCTCCTGGATATGCTTTTTCTGCTGCCTGAGGGCTTCCTCCGCCATACCGTCTTCATCTTCACTGAGGTCGTCTCCACCGTAGTAATTTCTCTTGGATCCCCATCCTTCTTCGTCCTCATCTTCTCCTTCATCTTCACGCTCTTCACCTTCCTCCTCGTCTTCTTCTTCCTCATCTTCGCTTAAAGGTCTGTGCTCGTGTTGAAGAGTCATGACCTCCTCGTCATCCAGGAAGTCAGCGTGCTGGCCTTTTTGGCCGAGATACCCGCCGGCCTTGTCTAGCAAAATCCGTTCGTTTCTTGAGTCGAAAGCATCGATCTCGTTCTCCGATAAATCGTCCATTGTGCTTGCCTAATACTAGTACGCTAGTTTTATCTCATCGCTTTTTCTGTGCCGGCCGTGCGGAAACCGGACTGCAGACAAGCCTTTGAAGGACCTTTCCCAACCCCAAAGAAGCCCATTAATCCCAATCCTAAAAGGTCCCTTATATATTAGAATTTCCTTAATAAGGTGCCTTTTATTTTGAGAATTTTATTGAGGTAATTGGCAAGTTAACTTATAAATATGACTATGAGATATAATTAAGGTTATGAGCCCGCGCCGCATCCATGCATCGCATTCACTACGCACCCATCAATTCCACCTCTACTACCCGGTCATGTCAAATAGACTAGAATCGTTAAAGTCGGGCAAACCGGCCACCAAGCCAGGGCTTAAATTCAAACCCAAGACTGTCGCCCGAAAAAGCAAGGAGGATAGAGACAAAAATGCACCTGATATCAAGGCTGAAGAAAAGCCTCGGCTTCAAAACTCCGCTTTAAGAGGTAGAGGAGGTGCTAGAGGCGGTAGAGGCGGTGCTCGTGGCAGAGGTGCCTCTTACGTTGGCACACATGTGGTTTCGGCAGGACCGCTAGCCATGGGGTCAGTGGGAATGGGCAACGGAACCACTACGTCCAAGACAGGCTTGACCAATGATAGAATCTACAACTCCGGCGAGCTGCGGGGCTCTGCCTTGGCAGGAATGAAGCTCAAGCCCAAGGAGTACTTGGCTGCAGGCTCTGTGGATGCAGACTCTAGTGATGAAGACTCGTCTACTCGCATCAATATGAACAAAGAGTATGCGTTTGAGGAGGAAGATACATTGCTTTTCCCTGTGCAGCCCACCAAGAATCTTGAAACGTTGGTGGAGCCGGAAGTTGTGTTGCAGGAGTGGTCCAAGCCCAACTCCAGGGCGCCGACCGTGGAATCAGTCAAGACTGAGCAGTCGGACCTGGTGACTCCAGAAGTTCCTGTTTCTGCTGCACCTGCTGCTGTGGATGAGAAATTGGTTTCTGAGGAGCAAAACAAAATCATTGATGACCAGAAAAGTATAGTGGACTTGGTGGCGGCGCAATTGGGGCATTTGTCCACGGCCGCTGAACCTGTATCTTCTCTGGATTACTTGCTTTTCCAGATGCCCAAGCTCCACTCGGAAGAGAGCCAGCCGGCGTCGGAGTCTGTGTTTGCTAGTGCAGATACCGAAGCGTTCCAGGGTCAAGTGGGTAATATCAACTTCCACAAGTCGGGTCGGATCTCCTTGACGTTGCTGGACGGCTCTGTACTTGAATGTGCCAAGGGCACGACGCCGTCTTTCCTTCAGGAACTATATGTGATTGACGTCAATAAGCAAACCGATGAAGATGCAGCAATGCTTGACGCCGAGGGCCACAAAATTGGCGGAGACATCTTTAGACTCGGCGAGGTGTCTGGCAAGATCGTGGCCACCCCATATATTGCATGAAGTACATAAATAATACATAGAACTATCGAATTGTCTGCGCCAACCACTTCAAGATTTACTTTCTTAATTTAATTCTTTATCGCTCCTGATAGATGATCAGTCATTCAATGCTTTCCAGCCAGCCATATACTTTCCGCACACACTACCATACTACACCATACTACACTATGGTACACCATAATTCCATACTCCATAATTCCATACTCCATAATTCCATACACCATCCATTTAAACTGCTAAATTGCACTTATCTTTATTTAATCATATAATATTTGAATATAAATTTGAACACATTTGGAACCCTCATACCACCATCTCCAGGGTACCTTAAGAATTTACTTCCTAACATACTGTGGCCACAAGTCCTTTTATTAGGAAAACAAGATTTTACTGGATTTTTTATAGCTTATCATCTTCAGTATCGTGCAGTAGTATCTACTAGTATGGTTTAGTATGGTGTAGTATCTACTAGTACTATGTAGTACTATGTAGTACTGTGTAGTACTATGTAGTACTGTGTAGTACTGTGTAATACTGTGTAGTACTTTTATACAATATATATAAGCTATGGTGAATATTTAGGATAATTCACATTTTGCTTTATACCCAATAGAGAAATAAAGATATAGAGACTGTTTTTTTTTTGTGAAGCATGTATAAACTAGATCTTTAAGATGTACGGATTCAGCATTTTTGTCTACTTTATATTTTTTCATACAACTGCTACTTTATATTTTTTCATACATCTGCTCATGCAGTCAGATTCGCGAGTTAAATGGTACAGTAAAAAGAACAGTTAAGGCAGTCAAAAATCCAAATCAGTATTAAAAAATTGGATTCTTGGTATACTTCTTTTCCTTTGCACATTGTGTGTTTAATAATGCCTGTAGCATCGAAAAGTACCTTGTAGTACCGTAGCCATAGCCATAGTGCACACAGTATAGTTCATAGTTAGTTCTCGTGACCAGTAATCTATTTATGCTACTACTATTTGCCTTTATTACGCCTATCGTCTTTGGGCTTCATTCACTTCCACTATCTATTTTCACACACCATTACTTTAATTCAATGTATGTTTTGCTCGACCAATCTGTTCAGTGTTGATCAGTTGTTGATCAACCTGGCGGTCAAGGCTTCCAAGTCCTCAAGACTCTCTGGAGCATCAAGCTCAACAACCCCACCTCTATCTTCGTCTGCGTCGGCTCTCTTCTGGTCGAACCATCTAGGCTTCTTGGTCTCACGCTCATCTTCTGAGCCCAGAGACTCGAGGTCCTGGTCCAAATTTCCCGTGGCCAATGTGACTCCGTACTCTTCATCAGACTCCGACTCCGACTCTTCCTGTGCCCGCTTTTCGACCTCCTTCCTCTTGCGCTTCTTTTCCTGTCTCTTCATCTTAGCCACTTCCTTATCATCCAAGTCGGCATCGTTCATGAGCTGCGTTTCCCGGAGAACATACTCAGCCTTCTGCTCCTTAGCATCTCCATGCTTCTTGAAGTCTTCTTCGTCCTCCAACTCGTACATCGGATGAGCCTGGCCCTCCTCATCAAACTTAAGCTTCGTGGGCAACCCATTCTTGGCCGAAGAAAGCTTCTTGCTGAGTGCCTTTTTGGCTGCTCTCTTGGAAGTATTGACCGCCAACTCGGGGAGCTCGTCATCCTTAAAGTCGTGGTCCTTTCTCTTGATGCTCATAAAATCATCGTCCTCGTCATCCTCCTCTTCGTCTTTGCGGAGCTTGGTGCCGGTCATGTTCAAGTACTGCTCCGAGAGAACGGTCTGATTCTTTCTTTCGAACATTCGGTCGTATTTCGTCTTGACGGCCTTCTTGTCAGAGCTCTCTCCATCAGCGTCAGTTCTTTCCAAATCGAGCAATTTCTTGGACTGGTTCTTCTTCTCCTTGTGGGATTCGCCTCCCTTCATTTTAATCTGCGGAGCTCCTGGCAATCCAAGCGACTCGGCGTACTTTTGTGTGGGGAGCGCCTCCACGTTGAACACACTCTTGTCCTTTTGAACATACACCGATCTGTAGTATGATATGAACGCACGCTGGCCCAAGTTCTTCATCTTTGGGTCCTGGAAGCATAGCGACTGCAACTGCGGCCGGATAGACTTTTTGTTCTTCTGCTTGATGTTCATGAACTTGGGCTCAATAGAATGGGCTTTCAAGTTCTTCAACATTGCCTCTTCCTCAGAGGGTAAGAGCATAAGCAATGACTTACCCGAGCGGCCAAAACGGGCACAACGCCCAACTCTATGCACGTATGTAGCTGGGTCTTCTGGACAGTCCACCTGGACCACCCACTCGATAGCAGGGAAATCCAAGCCTCTAGCCACAATATCCGTGGCGAACAAACAGGCTGACTGTGCATGAGTAAACTTGGCTGTGGTCTCTAGTCTGGTGACTTGTTTGTGGCGACCATACAACTTGAGCAACGAGATTCCGGGCTGCAACGTTCTGAACGTTTCATATGCGTATTGGACTTGCTTGGAGGAGGAAAAGAACACGAGAATCTTGCTTTTCAAATGCGACTTGATAAATGACCATAGCATGTCGAGCTTCTCGTCCAATGGAATGCGAACGTAAAATTGCTCGAGCGAATCGGGGGTGGATGACACTTGGCTGTCGGAAGAAACGCCGATTTTTCTGGGGTTCGTCAAGGAAAGACGGGCCAAATCCTTCACATTTTCACTTTGTGTGGCCGAGAACAATAGCGTTTGTCTGGTGGTGGGCAAGTGGCCCAAAATACTGTCGATTTGCTTTTTGAAGCCCATGTCCAAACAACGATCAGCTTCATCCAACACAAGAGCCTGTAAATTATTAGTGTCCATTCCAACGGTTTCATTTAAATGCTGGGAGATTCTGCCCGGCGTACCGACCAAAATGTTCATGCGAGCAACACGTTCTTTCTCGTATTGCACATCTTTTCCTCCAGTCACTAGACCTGCGGAAAAGGTGTTGTATTTTCCAATCTTCGTAAGAACTTCGAAGATTTGCACTGATAATTCTCGCGTGGGCGAAATAATCAACGCAGCCAACCCATCGTAGTCGGTGATTTTGTTTCTGATCAAGGACTCAATCACAGGCACCAAGAAAGCGAGAGTTTTTCCCGACCCTGTTTTAGCAGTACCCATAACATCTTCACCCTTGAGAGAAGCCACAATGGTCTTTTTCTGAATGTCGGTCATGGTGATAAAGTTGGCTTCGTTCAAGCCTCGAAGTGTGGCTTGAGTGATAGGCACATCAGCGAACTTCTCGAACTGCGAAAGGTTCAGCGTATCGAGTTCCTCCACACGCTTCTCGATGTTCTTGAGCTCCTGCTCCTCATTGAGCCTCTTTGTTTTGGCGTCGGGTTTTCTACCCTTGTTGTGTTTCACCATGTTAGATTTCGATGTGTTGAAGATGAGCATCGAGAAAAATGTAATTCACTCGTCCTGCACACAGTCCCGCGTTGATTCTGGAGTCCTCCAAGACTCTTCTAGAAACACCATAACGATTGGCTTTTAATATCTGGAGAATTATAGGTGGGCTTTAGGAGACCAGAATGTAGGATATCAAAAGTAGAGATATCAGGATTCATGGGACAAAGTGCAGGACAAAATGGGGGTGGAGCCCTTAATTGTCTTTTTCTGGCTAGAAGTTAAGAATCTCTGCATACTGTAGAGCCAAGTCGCCAAAATGGTCCGGGTGATCTTCATCTATCAACTGTAGACACATGTTCCCACGAGGAATATCGTACTTCCGAGATAATTCATCGAACACGCTTTTCGAGTCGGCGCACGTGACTTTCAGTTCGTTGACCTCGATCTGGATCAAAAAACCTCTAAAGTTTCCGTGAAGCGATATGTTGGCCGTACGAATCACAAGGTTCCCGTTCTCCAACTCGTAGCTCTGTCCTCCATCTCCCTTGATGACCTGTCTCTGAGTCCATAAACTCTGCATTCTTTGGCCTATCATGTAGTCAAAAGAGTCGTTCAAGCCGCTGGTGGCACCCTCATGGAGATGATGGTTTGGGATGGAGAGCTCTTTGTTGGTACTGACTTCCTCTTCAATGTGATGGCTGAGAACGGCTGCACTATTCTTATTCACTAGAGTAACACACGAGTCGTTGAGATATGATGGCACCCAAGTGTATAGGTAAGCGTTTTGAGGTGACGTGGTGGCAGATTCGGCCAATTCTGGCGGAATCGAGTACACATTGTTGCGGAACACCTTGAAGGTAAAGTTCCACTTACCCTTTAAAGACGGGAGCTTATTTGAGAGTTCATCGTGGAACTGTAGGATAGTCTGTGGCGTGGCATTGTGCACAAGCAAAACACTGAGGTTAGTAATACTGTTATAGCCCAGTTTGGGGCGGTGTGGCGACATACGCTGATACCATGGGGGAGGATGTTTTAATAGTGGTTGTAGGCTGAGAGTGCAGTCACTAGTAATAATGCGTGAGCCGCGCACCCGTGCACCACGTTTGCACCCACATCGCAGGTTTTCACCTTCTCTGCGACTCTCATCTATACATGCTTGTTGATCCACAGGGTGTGCTTATAGGCGCCAATAAACAGGGCCATATTCTAGACTACCACAAAGTGGTTGCGTACGGTGCGGGCACGACCGTGGCGCTTTGGGATCCATTGGCTGCTTCGAAAAAGGGGGTTTACCAAACGCTAAATGCTCACTCCAAAGAGGTCACCTGCGTGAGGTTTCTCCCCGAGTCCGGGCTCTTAGTCTCCGCTGCGGAAGATGGCAAAATCTGTGTTTGGAAATGTCACGATCAGGCCACCCTGGCCTTTTCTTTGTACCTTAGCAATGACGAAAACACACATGCTATTACCACGTTGTGTGCAGTGGATAGCGATCTATTTTTGGTGGGGGACTCTTCTGGGAAGATTGCGCTATGGCGTGTTTCAGATGACTTGGTTTGTGTGGATTCGCTTGTTGTCAAGAAAAACTTCTATCCGGCATGCCTAAGCACACAGAAAATCGGAAACCGGTATATTCTTGTTGTTGGAGGCACGACCTCGAACTTATATGTGTATACATTTGGCATGAGCGGAGGGTTCGAGCAGTGTGCAGTGCTCGCGGGCCATGAGGACTGGATCAAGAGCTTGGCCTTTGTGGAGGAGAAAAAGGGGCTGGAGTATATTTTGGCATCGGGCTCCCAAGACCGGTACATTCGGTTGTGGAGGTTACGTTTAAATGAGGCCATCGACGACTCGGATGAGGACGATTCCAAGCTAGTGCTTTTGTCCAATAAACAATACAAGTTTGCTTTTGGGGAAGGGCGTGCTGCATTTAGCTTTGAGGCTTTGATTATGGGCCACGACGATTGGGTCACGGATCTCAAGTGGATCCCCGCCTCGTCTTCCCATAAGCTTCAGTTATTGTCTCTGAGTGCAGACACAGCTTTAATAGTGTGGGAGATGGATGAAGAGTCCGGGATTTGGGTCACAGCCAGCCGTTTGGGTGAATTGTCCATTAAAGGTGCATCCACAGCCACTGGGTCTTCAGGAGGGTTCTGGTCTTGTTTATGGTTCGAGAGCAACGAAAGCCAGTACATTCTCACCAGTGGCCGGACAGGTGCTGTTCGTGTCTACAAATCCTCACAGGCTAGTACGTGGGAGTCTGTTATGGGAGTCACGGGAGCAGTGCAGGAAGTCACGGATTTGGTGTGGTCCAAAGACGGCACTTATGTGCTCAGCACCTCTTTGGACCAGACAACCCGGCTCATTGGCCCCTGGGTCGGCCATAGGCCCGATGCAGACCCACAGCAAAGAACCTGGCACGAGTTTGCAAGGCCCCAGATCCATGGCTACGATATGATCTGCGCTGACAACATAAGCTCCACCAAATTTGTTTCTGGTGGAGACGAAAAGATTTTGCGGGTGTTTGAGATGACACAGTCCATCAACAACCTTCTTAGCAAGTTCTGTGATATCGAGCCAAAGTCGCAGACTCTTCCGGAGGCTGCTTCATTGCCAGTTCTTGGGTTGTCTAACAAAGCAGCCAATGAACAAATGGAGGCAGGCGAAGCACAACAAAGAGAGGAGGATTATGAAAATGAAGGCGAGACCAAACAGAAGGAAAGCCTCGATTTGCTTCTGGACCTCGAGTCGCCTCCTTTGGAAGACTTTTTACAGAGGCACACACTTTTTCCCGAAGTGGAGAAATTGTACGGGCACGGGTACGAAATCACGTGTTGTGCTACGTCGCCCAATCAGGCACTCATTGCATCGGCATGTCGGTCCAACTCGGCCAAACATGCAGTTATAAGGCTATTCAATGCACAGAAAGACTTCCAATTGGTGGATGAGGTGCTCAAGGGACATAACCTTACCATCACCAGCATGGAGTTTTCTAGCAATGGACAATATCTTTTGGCTGTTTCCCGTGATAGACAATTCTCCCTCTGGAAAGTGACCAATGGGGAGACTGGCCTGTTCCAGCTTGTGGAATTGAACCCCAAGGCACACAGCAGGATCATTTGGGATTGCTCGTGGGCCCCACTTATAGAAGGAACCAGTCCTTTCTTTGTCACTGGGTCTCGTGACAAAACCTTAAAGGCATGGAGCATGAAGTCTGGAGCCCCTGTTTTGGCAGACTCTTTCAAGACACCAGAGCCCATCACCTCAGTTGCATGTTTCCAGGACGGGCTCATTGGAGACTCGGTGGTTATTGCCGTGGGACACGAGAGCGGGAACATCTCCATATACAAGTTCCTGGTCAAGGAGGAGAAGTTGGAAAAACAGGAGGATTTTGCACCCGACATCATTCCGGCTCTGCGTGTGTCCAAGCTAGCGTTCAGCAAGAAGAAGGTGGGTTCCAGGTTACAGTTGGCCGTAGGAAGCACCGATTCTTCCGTCAGAATATACTACATTGAATAGAAGATGCAGGATTCGAACATGATTAAGCATCAGAATGTCAAATTTGTATCTTCATGATTTTCATTATCTTCATAATCTCATGAACTCCATCTTTATCAAGCACTGTCTATGGTAGAGGCGCATGCACTGAAGTATACAGTGAATCCACAATTTTTACAACCCAAGTAATCATTATACATAGTCTCTATACATCTAGAAATTATACAATCTACAAACTCCTAATTTTCAGGTCAAAGAACTTGGTGGTGCCGGGGTGTACCCAAGCCAGGCAGCCAGGCGGTATGCGCACGACCCTAATAAGGTGCGCGTAACAAGCACAACCGACGTAGCCAACACATCTCCATACAATGGCAGACAAATTCCCCGAGTTAGACATTGAGGCTAGTGGCCAGGAAATCGACGGTGACTTCTTTTCCAGAGAAAAAGAGCTAGTCGGAGACGAGTTCAAGACAGAACAGGACAATGAATTGGCCAGTGATGCTGAGAACGACGAGATCCTGGATTTCAAGGAGCAATACCCCGAAGTGGGCACCGAGCCCGAAGTGCAGCCGGAGACCGTTGAATCGGAAGACGATGAATTTGAAGGCTTTTCATCTTCAGCTCAAGCTGCTGATCAGCATGGTGACTCTGAGCCATTGAAGGAGTGGAAGCAACGCAGGGACTTGGAGATTGAAAAGAGAGAGGGTGCCAATGCCAAGAAAAAGGAGGAGATCAGAGCTGCTGCCCAACAAAGCATTGACGATTTTTACGACAACCACAACAACAAGAGAGAGCAACAGAGCAAGCTGGTGTTGAAGGAGGAAGAAGCCTTTTTGGCCAAGAGAGATGACTTCTTGAAGAGAGGCACCTTGTGGGACCGCGTGAACGAGTTGGTGGGTGAAGCGGGTGAAGTATCTGGCGGCGACCGGGACAAGTCCCGGTTCAAGGGCTTGTTGACCAAGTTGAAGGGAAAAGAAAACGTGCCTGGTGCAGGAGGATTCACCAGCTAGACAACTAGATAGGGCAATAAACACATACTAGAGACACACATCCAAAAAGGCATTCACTACTGGATACACATACATACTAGATAATTATACTTTGATTAGACTTGGATAGGTTGAATTATGGACTTAATGCACTATGCGTTTCATGACTCTCATTAGTCGATCACCTTGCAACTGCTGGCAGCGATGTTTGAGCGACCCGTCGCTATTGATGCTGATGTAATCTTGAAGATTCATGAGTTTCCACACCAAATAGCACATGGAGGCCGCTTCAATGCGCTGCCATGTTCCCACTTTCAAAATGGTGAACCATGGGTGGTTTTCCTTTAGAATACGCCACTTGGAGAGGACTATGATGCGCAAGAAGTACATGTTGATGCCATTGTAGAAGCTCACCAGGAGCTTTCTAGCCTCAGCGACTTCTTTTTGCTGGGTATTGGAGACAAGAGGAAAGTTCTGAGTGGAAATGGTCGCGAATGCAGCCATAAAAGCAACAGCTTTAATATAGTTTTTGGTCACATTTTTCATATTGGACACGTATAGCTTGTGGATGGCCGGGATTCGGGTTAGCATAGGTGCAGTCAACGATAGAATCAACATTGATAGAAGTGATGGCTTGTATAAGAAATTTGCAATGGAGTTTGCTTTATGGGCAGACTTCTTGAGGTATTGAGTCACCTCAGTCTTGATATCGACCCCTTCACGCCATCCACCAATGACCAGAGGAGCAAGGTTGGCCAATAGAAAGTAGATCCCAAGATAAGCATTGTGCTTGAGGTAAGCCAGCAAAAGTCCTGGCCAGGAAACCGACTGAAAGTTGACACCCATGCGGAAATTGATCCAGATGGGATCCAACAAGTATGTTTTCAACAGACTGGAGAGGTACCGTTGGTTTAACTTGTATCTGGTAGGAGTCAAGTAATTGGACAAGATCTGGGCATGAATCAAGGGGAAAATCACAAAGTGTTTGCGTTCGTAAAGCCGTCTCACCCAAGGCGGGTAGCTATCGAGCTTGAAGTATTTGGCAGACGATGGCGACACCATGAGTGCCGAGCTGGGAGGGTTCAAGAACCCAAAATACCTCTCACATAGGTACAACGACACGTAGTCCTTGGGGATGTTGCGGTTTGCCGAAGTGGCTGCATAGAGGAACGCCACCGAAACAGCATTGGACAATTTGTTAAGGCGCCGCTGGCTGGCCTTGTTATTGGTGTTGTGGAAGTGTCTGCTAAGTAGGGCACGGACCCAAGGGTTTGCAGAAAGGAACGTAGTCCATTCAAGCGGTTTCTTGGCCTTGATGAGCAATAGGAAAAGTACCCATTTGGTGGCCTTTTCTAGAGACCGGTGGAAGGCCTGAGCGTGGAGTTCAGCGTCCATCCTGGGTAAGTGTGGAGAGTTGAATCCGCGGAACATGGGTACCTCTTTCCTCGGTCCTGCAGGGTCGAGCCAGTTCATGCAAAGAAGCCTAAGTCAATTCTTACCACCATTTTCTTCCAGGGTACATGAACAAGCTTATTCTTGTAACAGGTATTGAAAGTTTTAGTGGCAGGTTTTCAGTTACAAACTTTTTATGTTTTTTTTTCAGTTTCTCTATTTCAGTTGCTGGGTCTATTAAATGTACCTTACCAAACTCTTCTTTAGAGCGAAGCTTCAACCAAACTCTAGTGGTTGAAAATTATTTTTAAACAGCATCAACTTAAAATATTTGTTTGTTTTATAATATGAGGAATTGAGCTTGGGTATGAGTTATGAGCCCATGTTATGAGCCCATGTTATGAACCTGAGTTATGAGCCCTGGTATGGTATGGCTCGATAAAAGAAACTGGAATACGTACGTATTTGATTTAAAAAAAACTCTAATACCAAAAATTTGGGTGGTGCAACCACCAAGGAGAGCGTATCATTGTTATTGTACAATGAGCTGAAAATCGGTGAGTTTCGAGTAATGATGGCCCAGAATCCTCCTACATTACTGGATGAATAACTCATCTATTTTAGGATGAATGACTCATCCATTTTGGGATATGAGTCTTGGAAATAAACAGTCCAGCCAAGACAGCTGACATGGCCATACACATAGCACTTACATAGCACTTACATAGCACTGAGTATATGAGAAGTAACAGGGTTGACTGGTTGTTCTATTTTATGGAGCAGTTTGGCATTAAAGACAGAGGTTGAAACGGAGATGTAGTAGAAGTAGTGTCTTCTTGGCTTACACTTGGTGTGTGGTCCATCTGGTATGTTTACCCGTATAGAAAATTACTATTCCCAGATCCCCCACTACACCCCATGATATAGTTTTAGGCACTAATGCTTTAGAGCATACTACACGTGTTGTTATAAGTGAAACCATATCTCGTTTATAGTAGGCAGACCATGTATAGACAGGATCATATAAGCAATTGACACATCCTCCTCAACGGATGAAATACTAGGATGGTTTATAGGCACCAGCTTATAGGCAGATTTATTAGTTGATCAGGTATAATAAATTCAATACAAGTGGAAAAAAATCTAAGCAATAAGTGCATAGATTCATTTAATAAGTGGGATTTAGGACTGGAAAGTCTAATGCCCCAGAAAGGTCCAAGTGTTTATATATAATTGATAGCCTAATTTAACCAAGAAGGTTTAGAAGAAGCGATGGAAGAGTCTTGAGAAAAAGACTTCTTAATTGATTCACTACTGAAACTGTAGTACTTGCTAGTATATATAGGGGTCAGAAGTGTAACAATAGTTCACACCCTAAAATATAGTACATAGTACAGAGTAATAGATACTAACAGATATCAGCATCTAGAATTGGCAGTTGACAGTAGTAGATACTTCTGGGATGTAGTAGTAAATACTAGCTTCTGGGTTCTTTTAGTAGTAGTAGTAATAGTAATAGTAATAGTAATAGTAGTAGTAGTAATAGTAATAGTAATAGTAATAGTAATAGTAGTAGTACTTTTTGATTAACGCGCGGTGCATGGGTGCAGTTCGGTACACCATATATATCTATACCTACAGACCATGATCGAACCCAAAAACCAAACCAAGGTTCAATATCGCATTTGGTGACATTTTAAAAATACAGTTTTGTATGTCAAGAATATAGAAAAACTTGAAACATGAATACATCAATCATAATGAAATTTACAATGTGTAGATCTTTTAGATCTTCTCACATCAGTGCCTTACTAGTTCGCATTTCGCTCTACCATTTATACTTTACTACGATATTCCTCACTCATCATTATGGCTAATTTAAGTACACACACAGTCACTAAATACCAGAATTGTATTAGCCTGCCAAACTAATTCCTTAGCTATTTTCAATATCAAAAATTTTTATTATCAATTTATCAAGGACCAATTACTCTCATCGTCTAATACATTTATTCCTAATTCTTGGTAATCGTCCTGAAGTCTTGTTGATCTTAATTTGTCGGTGGCTATTGTTTGACGATTTGTAGCCATGATCTAGCCCCGAGGCCCATGCACTCCTAAACATACAGTCGCGGTACCTTTCGCGTCTCCACAATGATCGCATAGTACAAGCTCATACCACCTCTTCGTGCCCATGGATGCCTCGGACATAGGGCTACATACCAAAACAGACCGGCGTTCAAGCGTGGAGTCCTCCACGTGCTCCTTGGCTCGGGCCAACTCCATGAGTCGTGGTCTAAGCATCAAGACCGTGTCGTCCAATTACCACTCAACGCATGTTTCTGATCCGGATCTGACGCCCAGTATTGCTAACGGAAGAGCCCGAAATGACTCTGTGAATACCCATTCGACTCCTTCCAGTGCTCTGCAGTCTCCAGGCGTTTCTCCTGGTGGTTTTGGTGCTTCTCAGGCCCCTAATGGCTCTGAGTTGAAGACTTTTCATTCCCGCCGCAGCAGCACCAATCCTAGACTGGATTCGGGGTCCCAGAGCTCGGACCCGACTTTTACCCATTCTTCCTATGGGCCCAAAATGCATAATAGACGCTCTAGCTCCTTTGCAAGCGGAGGAAACTACGACTTTGCCCTTCCACCTCCTGCTGAGCTCTCAAGACTAGAAATCAACGAGCAGCTACGACTTTTGGCACTTAAGGAAATGTCCGTCGTGGAAATGAGAGACTCTATCGCCAACATGAAGACCAAGCTCCACGACTCAGAGTGTGACCTCGCCAACTTACGCCAATTGATCCAGAAATCCTTATATCGCGAACTTAATCTCCAGCACCAGGTCACCCAGAGGACAACGCACAACCCCACCCACCAACCCAAGAAAGACACTTCTACTATTTCTAATGGCAATGGAGCTACTCCTCTTAGACCCAGCAACAAGCAAAACGAATCCAGAGGTGTTAAGGTTTCGGAGGAAAAGCCTCCCACTAGAGCTCCAGACCGACTGTCAAAACTATGGGCCAACCTTTCCAAGCCAATAACGTTCATCCAGAGTCTAGATCTGATGATTCTGAACGAGTTTGAAAAGTCCATAGTCGGCGACTTGAAGCATGAATCCTCAGGGCACCATGCCCGGAGAAACAGCCAAGCCCAACGTGGACAAAGTCATCAGGACCAAAATGAAAATTACCGCAAGCATCAACAGAATCAGAACCAAAATCAAAATCAGAACCATTACAACAATAATCTACACGGAGAAGGTCATACCACTCAAGACCATCAACATCAAATTCAACATCCGCAACCTCTTGTGAGTCGAAGGGGGCACTTGGATGAGGCACGTTCAACCCAAGCTCGAGATATCGGCAAAAAAGACGCAGACGACATGTTCTATGCGGTGTCCAACTCCCTTTGGACGTTTGTCAATGAGGTGAAAACAAATGTGATTTCTACCATCAACGACAACGCGGAGCACTTAGTGCTGCCGCCTAAAAGCCCGCCACCCCATGAAGCCTCGGAAGATATGACCTACTCCCCGCTCAACTGTGAAGTCGAAGACCTGGCGGAGTTTGAAAAGATTGGCGAGGATGAGGAAAGCATAGATCTTTCCATGTACGCGTCCATGCGTCGCAAAAAGTAGTCCTTCAGCCTACGGCCTTATAGAGGGACATAAAAGGACACTACAGACGCTTACATGAGATCTCGAAACATATTTGCATACTTTAACGCATTTTCTACAACCCCTGTAACCCTTTAATCATCTCCGAGTGCTTGAGGTCCTCCGCCTTCTTCTCCGATACGTCGCCAAGAGACCGCAAGTCTTTCAACAAGATATCCTTGAGCTTGTCGAAGTAGACGTCCTGTAACAAGTTCCTGACGTTTGTCTCAGACTTCTCTATGATGGTGCCCAAATTGACGAGGTGAGACCACTCGGCCGACTCGGCTTCCGTGCTGAGGGTCTGGGTGGTTTCAGTCTGCCGGGTCAAGTTTCCCGATAACGACAACGAAGACTGGGCACTCTGCAAATCCAAGATCACCGACGTGGTCACCTTATATGTGGCAGAAGTGGAGCTTTCGGGGATCACCTCAAACACGTGGATAGCGTCCCACTTGCCGGAGTTATCCTCGGTTTGCTTCTTCAAAAGCACCACGCCGGCAAAACCTTCCTCAATGCTATTTGCATCCAAGTCCTCGGCAGTGTCCCACATGTAAACAGAGGACAAACCGCTACCCTCGTAATACAAGTCTCGGTAGACATCGAAACTCTCATTTGCCTTGAGCTCCAACTTTCTCAAGAGACCAGAAGGGTAAGGCAGGTCGTCATCTTCGGTGGGCGGATTGTACTTATTAGAATATGGCGAACGGTACAGGTCTCCATCCCGGTTATAGTCACAGCACAAGAAATCCTTGTTTGTTTCTGCACACTTCATGACCTTGAGGGGGGTGTCCACGGACGACAACAAGTCCTGGGCCAATTCAGCGGATTCTTCCGAGCGGTCGAGCTGGAGAAGCTGGCAGATGGAATCTAGGTTTTTGGCCACATGCTTGGGGTCTAGGCGGCGCAACAACTCAAGCGAGCTGTCTAATCTGGTATCATTCAGCATGGCGGAGGTAGTAGTTTGAGTGGAGTGCTCAAGTTCCCGTCTCAAGTGCGCGGTGCACGGGTGTACGGCCCCAGGCCATGCAATACAGTATTCATTACTAGCCTCTACCAATGTATTCACAATGTAGTCCACTGGTTAAAATTTTTAAGGGTGTGTTTTAAATGAATTATTGGTGGCCAGCAGTTATTATTTGACACATCACTTCGGTTCTGGGTGATACAGTAACTACTATAACTTGAGTATTATTGTAGCCAGAAACCAGCAATGGTACTACACTACAGTAATGCACACACTTATAGATTTCTATATACTCAATTGAAATGAGTAGACTTTAATAAAATATATATAAATAAGGAGTTTAGGAAGGAAGGTACTCCACACCCAAGCGAGGAGCGTTGAGCACGATTCCAGTGATAATCCCTGAAATCAAGCCGGCCACAGGCAAAGTGATCAACCAGCCCAGGTAACACCAGATCACCATTCTCCAATTGACAGATTTCAAGTCCATATTGCAGATTCCCACGAAAACAGTGGCTCCGACTGCACATTGTGTGGTGGACACGGGAATGGCCAACTGCGTGGCCATAACAACCGTGATGGCCGCACCAAATTCGATTGCAAATCCTCGCGACGGCGACTGCAAAATCATCTTATTCCCAAGAACACTCATGATTTTATAGCCAAACGTCCACACTCCTACAACCAAAGATGCTCCTGTAAATACAAGAATCCAGATGGGAGGCGTGGCCTTTAAGCCCTGGTCCGTCCAGATTAAGTAGACCGTGGATAATGGACCCGAAGCATTGGCAATGTCATTGGCTCCATGAGCAAAGGACATGGTGCATGCAGTAATGGCCTGGAGCAACGAGAACAAGAATTCAATTCGGTTATCGTAGAATTTGGACTTGGCGTGCATATCCTTAACACTGTGACCCAACGTTCCGGAATTGTTGACCTGACTGGAAATGACATCTTGCGTGAACCCATGAGAGACAATAAGCCACAAGAGACGAGGCCACAGTTTAGGTCCATTCTTAAGAAGTTCCCACCATTTTTCACTGGTAGTCTTGGGCTTGACACTTTCAATGGAGATTATCTGGTCACTAGAGCTGATGGATCTCTTGGTCTCCAAGTGTTCCTCTTGCCTCACCACATCATCGTTGTCCTCAACACGGCGACCCTTATAGTAGTCAATCACTAGGAGTTGTCCTTCAGGAATAGGAGGGATATCATCCACCGACTTGAAGTAGTAAATGGGTCCTCTGAAGACATCGTACCATTTCAAGGTCCAGTCCTCATACAAGGCAATTCTTCTAACCACAGGGAAAATGAAGATCATGTAAACAATGGTGGCCACGGACCCAACTCCAAAAATGGAGCCCACAGTAGCACCCGTGGACAAGTCATCCAACTTGAGTTTTGGCGAACCCTTCCACACAATCAACATGGTCAACACGGAGAAAGTGATGAACACCAAAACGGGGATCAAAATCAAGCCATTCTTGATTCCACGGCGAGTATCCTTGACTTCTAAAACACCAAACTTGATGATGAGGAAAACAATAGAAGAAAAGGCTCCGGCAATAGCAGGCGCAATGAACCACGAAGCAACAATCTGGGAAAAGCCTTTCCAGCCCCAGATCACATGGTCAGCACCCTTGGCAGCAATACCAACACCAATCACTGCACCAATAATGGAGTGGGTTGTAGAAACAGGCATACCAATTGCAGTAGCAATACTCAACCAGATGGAAGAGCCCACCAATGCCATGGCCATGGCAAACATAAGCACCGTTGGGTCCAGCTCAAAGGTGTCAGTTTTAATGATCTTTTTTCTAATAGTATCGGAGACTCTATTTCCGACCAACACGGCACCAAGAAACTCCATGATGGCAGCTAGAATCATGGCCTGCCAGTACTTTAAGGACCTGGAAGACACTGACGACGAGAAAGAGTTGGCCACATCGTTTGCTCCAATGTTAAAGGCATCCAAGAAGGCGAATATAATCGCTATGGCAAAAATATAGTCGAACTGATGGTAAAAGCTCATTTATATGGGGAATGTATGCTGAAGCGTTGTCTTGAAGAGAGAGCATTGAGGAGAACAAGGGACATTTTAAATGGCAACCTGCTAATTAATGGGAAATTAGCATGACCACGGGTCCTAATTTCCGGCCTCAAAATCTAGTACATCCCCTCTAATCCATTAGCAAAAAAAAAAAAAACATTAGCATATGGGGCCTGGGTATAGGCGAGTTTTTTTCTTGTCTAGGAGAGAATTGGGTGCAAAATGTTTGTCCCGAATTCTTGGCGCGCACCTCGGATGCTTGGCGATTCACGTTTATGGGCGCAAGGCGCAACCATAAGGTTCCACATAAAGCTCTAGTTTTTTGGTTATAGATATGATTCTAGATTTCATAGATTTTATTAAAATATTTGAAATGTGTGCCTACTACACTTTACCCTCGGAACCGGAACCTAAACTTTCCCATTGACTCTCGTGACCGCTTACTCTATAAGGACATACCCTTCTATTGCGTGTCCTGCAGAAAAGCCCTCTGCTCACTTGTTTCCGTTACATGACTATCCCACGTGGTGAGCTCGCTTATCTAAGGGAAATGAGCCAACCAGACAAAACTGTCCACCCCTAAAATAATCATAGCATATCAAGGACAATTTGGATTCCAATACTTCAATTTTTTTTATCATTAATTTCTTATAAATTGACATCATTTAAATTGACATCATTTAAATTGACATCTTATAAATTGACATCTTATAAATTGATATCATTTAAATAACATCTTATAAATTGATATCGTATAAATTAACATATAAATTAATTTTGATATTCATTTGGGTGATATTTTCATTTTGGTTAAGTTCTGGTAATTAACATGTATTGGTGCGTATGCTCATATGCTTTTCCTCTGGAGTTGGCTAATGTACTGCCTAAGTTTAGTGCGACTTGTGTCTCGTAGTTATCTCGAAGCCGCACTTCAGTCCACCAAATTGCCAAATTAGGTAATACACTAAAATGATTAAGATTGGATTTTGATGTTTCTGGTACTCATTTCATTTGGCACGTGAATTTGAAACAATTGTGTCTTTTACTCAATTTTTGTATTTTGACTTTTTCTGTCGAATCTGGTATTATCTGAAAACTGTATAATCATAATTATAATCAGGGTGCATAATTCCAGAAGACACTTTCAACGAGTCTATTCAAGTATGTGCTTAATCTAGTATGAAACCTTTGATTCAATTCATTCAGGTTTTGATTTCATGAATAATTGTTTGGAGTTGGGGTATATACAGGAATCACTGGAGACTTGGAACCATTCCCTGAACATAAAGTAACAAGGCATCACTTTTTACATACGATTTCCTCGGATTTTTTTTTTTGGATCCCTTAAATGAAACTAATCACTGGAGTTTCTCAAAAGACCTCTTAATCGATCCTAACATTATATTAGTATAAATCGGTACTGGTCTTGGAGTACCACTAAGACACAGGATCGGAAACACTGATAACTATTCGGTAACTCAGAAAATAATTCTCCCTATAAATAAAAATTTCCATACCATTTTACTAATTCCACCGACTCATTTTATTGAATCCCAAGTCAAGTCTTTATTTGGTTTTCTTTATTTGGTTGTCTTTATTTGGTTGCAGCCAATCAGCAATGCGGAAAAGAAGCTTAGCGTCCATCAGCGTCACGTGGTCTGGGGTCACTACTTTTCTCACCGAAATCTCGGATGCGAGGATCGGACTTTCTCCGTCTACTTTCTTTTGCCCACACAAACATTTGCCGCTAATACTTCTTAATTACTACATAACCTTTCCTATTTTATTCCATTCCCATATATTCAAATGTTCCATTTATCTGCATCTGTCAAACTACAACACAGGGCCCTCCTGAGGCTCTTGTCCTTCAAGACACTCCCCACTCCTAATGCCAACGCCTTAAAGTTCATTTCTCCAAAACACATCACCCCCTTGGATAACAAGACGTTCGAGTTTTCGTCATCCATGGATGCTGTGCACTCGCCATTGGCGCTTAAAGTGTTCAAACTTCTGGGCGTCAAGTCCGTCATGATCGGAAAAGACTTTCTTACCGTGAACAAGCAAGACCACATCAACTGGGCCAACCTCCGGCCCGAGGTGGTGGACTTGATGGATGAGTTTCTCACCAAGAATAAGGAACCGGCCATCACTGAGGAGTTGTTGAACCAAAGCGACTCCCTTGCGGCATCCGAAGACGACTCGGAGGTCGTATCGATGATCAAAGAATTGATTGATACTCGCATCAGACCTGCCATTCAAGACGACGGAGGAGACATTGAATTTAAGGCCTTTGATGAGCCCACAGGCACGGTTTATTTGAAGCTTCAAGGTGCATGCAAATCATGCTCTCAGAGTGAGGACACTTTGAAAGGAGGCATTGAGTCTATGCTTATGCACTACATAGAGGAGGTGAAGCAAGTGGAGCAGATCCTTGATCCTGAGGAGGAGATTGCCAACCGTGAGTTCGAGCGCTTGGAGGCCAGATTGAATGCTAGGGCCCCGGTATCTCCATCCACAGCTTCATCCTTCGCACCACCTACACTTTAGCTGACCACATCATGACTTTATTTATCTTAATGAATGCATTTTTTAGTATGTACATTAGATCTTTTTCTCTAGTAAATACATTTTATCCTTTTTCTAGTATATACATTTTATCCTTTTCTCTAGTATATACACTAGGTCCTTTTTTCTCTAGATGCTTCGTCCAACACATCACTGACTTGTTGCTTGATTCGAGCTAGATCTTTTGCACCCTCGAACCGAGCATTGAGTTCCTTCAATAGTCCATCGTCAAGACACTCTTTGCTAATCACCAACCTCACCTGATCAAATAAGTTGGCAAGCCATTTATCGGTGTAATGATGCCATTCCTTTGAAACATGGTTGAATCCTAGCACCAACCCCAAGGCTGCTATGCCCAATGCGTTCTGTGCCTGTAGCCCCACCCAAAGATACCCACATACAGACAAGAATGCTAGTGGTAATTGGTAGTAGACGAAAGCAGACACCAACGAAGTGTAGACAACCGGCTGGATTTCCGTGGGGATTCTCACATCGATTAAGTTGGCCTTGAAAGACTGTAAGGGGCACTTGACATGGGTGCGGTCTTTCTCGGAATAGTTGGCGAACTTCTGTTCCTGCAAACGGGCTACAAGCTGGCCCTTGAGGTAGTTGTAACTGTCGATGCTCTCGGGCATGAAGTGCCTGGCAAAAAAGTCCTTGAGAATGTACTCCACGTTGTCGTTCTTCAAGTAGAGCTGCCACCAGGGGAGTTTTTTCGAAAAGAAGGCCTTGGTGCGAGGAAAGAAGTCATCCTGGAGCTCCCTATGCATTTTATTTGCTCCTTGCACCAACGTGTTAAGCTTGAGATCATTGTAGATGGCCCTGATCTGGGTCTCGGAGAGGTTATTGGCCGCAATCTCGCTTTTGATAAGGTTGAACAACCATTCCCTCAAATTCTCTGTCCGGGAGGACCATTGCAAAAACTTGATGAGTTCAATGAGATTGCTTGCCTGGTATGCGTCAAAATATTCAGCACCGGCCTTGGTCCCGTGCTTGTAGAATTCACCAATGCTTTGGGACAACACTAGACTGTCGACTTTGATGATATGCCTTGAAGTCTCGGAATTGGACAAGAAGGAGACTTGGCTGGCTTCGGTGGACCGTGGCGTGAACTCAGGATTGTCGACCACGGTCAATATGATTTTCTTCTGTACTTGTTTGGGCAAAGTATCCAATAACGTAGACAAGTCACACGTCACATAGATGTAGAACAGACAAACGTCCACTAGCTTGGGGATATCGGCCACGTTGTTGATCTCCAAAATCTGGAGGTTGTTGGGCGTGGAGTCCAGCAGCGGAAAGAGGTTGGGAAACAGTGGGCGGTTCTGGCCATTTAGTACTGGAGAAGGTGCCTCGTACACATGCACCGTCCTCAGAAACGCTCCAGGGAGTGTATCAACCTGCAAGTTATTGTCTTCAAGAATAAGGTTGTTTTCAACAGGTGACCGGTCCCGGATGCGGGCATACCACGACTCACTTCCATCCGATAAAGGGTTGGAGAGTAGGGTCTCTATGAGCTTTGACGAACGGCGGACCTGCTCACTTTCATACACCACGCCCACCAAAAGATTTTGGGGAATCGGCGTATGTGCTTTTAGACTAAGAAATGACTCTATGTTGCTGCACGTGATGGTGTCATAAGGGTACCATCGGACGTACTTCTTGAGACTCTCGTTGACCAGAGGAGACTGACGAGACGGGGAAACGGCGAGCCGGCGGATTGTGGAATGAAACGAATGTGAAACACACTTGAAACGTGCATTGGACACCACAAGCGGTCGCCATAGAGGATGCAAATGCATTATGGAGAATGGAAGCATGGGGTATTGGTTCATGAGAGATTGGTTGGTCCGCGATACTTTCCAGGTCACGTGCTGAACTGGTCTTCCATACTAGTCATAAAAAGATGTCATTTGATATCTTTTCTTTTACTATATTTATCATCTCTACAGTGTCTTATACATTGTCATGTTTTATTTATTGTTCATATACTTGATGTGTTTCATGTGTGAATGCATGATCAGTATCCACCAGAGTACATACCTCAATATCCACATACAGTCCATTCCATTGGTCTTTACGATTTCTTAAATTTGCTAATCCTTAGTTTAATATCCTAGATTTTTCAATTCCTCTTCTAAATCTGTCAATTCCTCTTCTATATCTGTCCATGTCTGTCTTGTCTATGTCTTCTTGTATTATTAGTGTCTATATGCCATACTGCGACCTACAGTGTCTCATCCAGAGTAACATGTCTCCAGAGTAACATGCGACCTACACAGTAATCTATACAGTAATCTATACAGTAATCTATACAGTGATCTATACAGTGATCTATACAGTGATCTATAAAATGAACTATTCTGTTCAATCTCTAATACGATACTTTCTTTTTATGTTTCCCCTTTTCTTCAAAAAGTATATTCCGTGTGATTACTCTATTGTTCTGAATATATGTCTAAATGCCTCCTACACTATCTCATGTCTCCATGTCACTCATGTCTTTAACCCCCCTCTCTCTTCTATCTAATTCTTTATGGCCTGATGCTATGCTACTTTACCGTTTAGATTTTAAGTATTCACTCTATTAAGTATTGTCAAAGGAATAAATATTGGCAATGGAATAAATATGGCAATGGAATAAAGATGGTTAATAGGTGCGCACCCTTTGTTCCCTCGAACATTGATCCCGGGTCAGAATTCTCCACGCGAGGGTGCACCCGCGCGCATTTGACACATTTCCCCAGATATCCTTCTACTCTCCTTCTACTCTCCTTCTACTCTCCTTCTACTCTCCTTCTACTCTCCTTCTACTCTCCTTCTACTCTAAATAAAAAAGCCATGACGTCGTATTTGGCACGAGCTCGAGCTGCTCTATCCAAGAATGAAGCAGCTAAGGTTCTTCGGAAATACGCTTCGTTTATAGGGCCGGGAGTCATGATCTCCGTGGCTTATATGGACCCGGGCAATTACTCCACGTCCGTCTCCTCGGGTGCCAGCTACAAATACCAGTTATTGGTGATGGTTTTTATGAGCAATGTATTTGCGGTGATTTTGCAATGTTTATGTGTGAAGTTGGGGTCGGTCACGGGCCTTGACCTTGCGGAAATGTGCCGCTTGGCTCTCCCCTGGTGGCTCAATTTGTTCATGTACGTGTGTTCGGAGTTTGCCATTATAGCCACGGATTTGGCTGAAGTCGTGGGGACTGCCATTGCGTTGGAGATTTTGTTTGGCATCCCAATGATCTGGGGCACGTTTATTACTGTCCTAGATGTGCTCTGTGTGCTTGTAGCATACCAGAAAGATGGTAACATGCGCCAGACCCGCATCTTCGAGGCCCTTGTTTCCGTCCTTGTGGCTTCCACATGTATTTGCTTTATTTTAGAGCTTTTTGAGTGTGATTTTCCCAAAGGAGCCGGTGGCCAGATCCTCAAGGGCTTCTTACCCACCAGTGGAGTCATGTTCAAAGAGACAAATGCCCTTTTCTTGAGTTGTGGTATTGTTGGAAGCACGGTGATGCCCCATTCCTTGTTCCTTGGCTCTTCTATTGTACACTCTAGACTTAAGGATTACGATGTGGCCCATGGGAATGTTAGTGAGGATGACGGTTCCGAAAGCGACACCACTGCACCTGATCCACTCCCACACACCTACAACTTGTTCAAGTCATTCTCGGATGGAACTAGCCTTGCGTCCAAGTATAAGCCTACTTATGCTGCTATTAAGCACTGCTTGAACTACTCATATGTGGAGCTCATTTTCTCGCTCTTCATAGTGGCCGTATTCGTGAACTCGGCTGTTCTCATTGTGGCTGGATGCACATTATACGGAAAGCCTGATGCTGAAGATGCTGACTTGCTCACCATATACGAGATGTTATCGCACTACATCTCACCTACTGCCGGACTCATTTTCGCCTTGTCAATGTTGTTTTCGGGCCAGTCTGCAGGTATCGTGTGCACCATGGCGGGCCAGATCATATCGGAGGGTTTCGTCAATTGGACCATTAGACCATGGCTCCGGCGCCTCGTGACAAGAATTCTTGCAATTGTTCCAGTGGTGTTTTTCATCAGCGTTCTTGGCCGGGAAGGCGTTCCCAAAATCATGAACTTGTCTCAGGTGATCTTGAGTTTTATTCTTCCTATTGTCACTGCTCCATTGATATATTTTACCTCCAGCAAGAAGTACATGACAGTGTACCATAAGAGTGTCTCTGCAAGTGAAACATCGCCTTTGCTTTCGGACGCAACAAGTTCCAGTCAAGACGAAGGCGAGTTACAGAAAGTCACTTTTGAAAACGGACCATTGCTCAATGCCGTGGCTATACTCACATGGCTCACAATCACCTTCTTGAACATCTACTTAGTCTACTTATCGTGATAATAGTGTTTGAAGAACAGAGTTGTCGAATGGACCATTTGAAGATATGATGATGTTGCACGTTGTCAGGTTTGGAGTATCAACCCTCCAAATATCTAGGCCCTACCATTCATAAGAGGTAGCTCCGTTGACCAGATCTAGAGCCTTGAATTAAACTTGTTTAGCATATCAAGATCACAAAAACCAGAGCCTTAACAAACTGTTAACTTCATTTGATTTTGATTTGTCACGACACTAGTTCGAGCGCTTTATAACCTGGAAATACACACTGAAAAAAGCACCATACTGAAGCATGATGCGCCAATCTTTTTTGAAACCATTGTTGCAGCCATGAAACTGCACCGTTTAGAATATCGAAAACATTGAAGAGAAAACCAGTAAGCCAAGGAAGGCCCTTTTATTGGTCTGGAATAAGTGTAGACTCAGGTTTAAGAATAAGAGCCTGTAGTCAGGACCTCGGAAATAGGCGGCGGTTGCAAAAAAAGACCCGTACACCCAGATACACCAGGTACTTTTGACACCAACGTAAAAGCACAAGTTTTGGGGTTGAAATCATGAGCTTTTGTTGTTGAGGTATTTGACTCCCAGAAACCATACCATAGAAGTTTCAATGCTTTAGGTTTACGGGAATGAGAGCTGGGGTCGTGTCCCACAAGGTAGATTGTTCACGCTACCTATTGTGGTCATTATGGACCATTTGGATCATCATGGTGTCACAGTTTCATTGGTTTTCAGTTATAGTGTATATCCTAATTTCAAGGAACCACCATACTTTAATGTTTCAAGACTGAGGACAACCTTGGAAAAGGGTGAAATTAGACGAGATCCTATTGTCTGAAAGATGCTTGAGCAGTGCTTATATGCAGTACACACAAACAATGGGTCAACGAATTGGCTTTCGGCTAAGACCTTCGATAGTTTTCTCGAAGTTACCTTAATGATCATGCATGTAATGCGATTCAACAAACAAAGCATTATATTATGAAGCCGCATACACGTAAAAGTGAGTTGTTCAAGCTCAGGTCCATGCGTGTAATTACCAGATTCGGCAAATTGACACTGAGCAAGCCATGTCAGCATAAAGGCAGGCATATACACACTCATTGAATGATTGGCTAGCATTTCAATTGTAGGTTTAAGCAAAGTGTTTCAGTTAGGGCACTGTGTGGCTCTAATATCCAGTATCAGGACTGTAGAAGACCTAGCTTCCAAATGGGATGTAGAAGCATTGTTAGTTGGTTTGGTTTAAAAGAAAGGTTATATACTTCCAAGGAATTATATATCGATTATCTAGTATTAAGATCAAAAAGATATTTTACTCTTTCATCTTTTCAGTTAAATCTTCCTTCACTAGGATATTTTTCCACCCAGAGAGAATCCCCAACGAAAGGTTTGCGAAGACTTAGAGTCTTTCTCTCCATTATGTCTTTCGGACAGCTCTCAGTATTTTATTCACATTCAATTAAAAAAAATCCCCAATTCTTATTTGGGCTTGTGTTTCTCTCTGGTTGGTCAGATTCCTTCACCATTCACAGAATCCTCCCTGAGACTTCTCGGATGATCCTAGTTGAAAAGACAGGTTTCGTAGAATCATCGGGTATAAATCCATAATAGAAATTATGGAGTTACATGAAAAATGATTAACTAGGAGGATGTATTGAAGGCAAAAAAAATTAGTGTAGAAATTTAGGGAGAGGAGGACGCTCTTTTATAGACAATTTCTCATTTCCCTCCCCTCCCAGAATGTTTGCAGCCACCAGCCGTGCAGGAGTGGCGAGGTGCGAAATATATAAAGGCAATGCAATCCCCACTAGTCTGAGGCAATAATTAGAGAGAATGAAGAGATTGGCAATTCTGAGTGCTTGCATTTATTGAATGATATTTATACTTCGATGAGCTGGCGCTATTACTGTTTTATTGGCTACTACAGGTTATTATCAACATCTTACTGACTTACTCCCTATTTACTAATTCCGTCCTAACATAATAAGTACTACTGAATACTAACTTGGTACTTGCTATTTGACTGCATCATGAGTTTAAACCTGACCGAGTAAGGAGACCTTGATATTTTCTAATTTGACTGACTTAGACTGGAAGATAAGACGGAAGGGTGGGTCTAGGTTTACATGACAATTAGCCTCCAATCGGGATTTTATTGATTGATCAAGTGCATAGACACAGCGAACTCAATTCTTTACCAATTGAGCCACTCTGTCGAGGACGGGTTTTTCCAGGATATAAAAAGCTGTGAGTGAAGCTTCTTGGGTCCTTATGTTTAGGATATTGAGCAATGCTTCGCTTACAAGAAGCATCTCAACCTTTGTTTAGAGTTCATTGAGATCTCTCACATGGGCTTATACAGGGGAACCTAGTTTGTTACTTTCTAAAAGGGCCCGCAGCAACTGATGTGGGAGCAAAAAGGAAGGTCTACAGATCTAGAGGTAAAAGAAGTTAATGCAATTCAAAATAAAAAAAAAATTCATTTGAAATTGTTCGAAAGATGAGTATTCCTTTTTGACACTCAAACCCTGGAAGCCTTCTATCACCCAGGCATCCTGAGAGATTCTTCGGGTCCACAGGCATTTGCCGTCCAAAGTCATATCCACCATGAATGAATTAATCTCTGCAGGTGGATCGATCAGTCCAGGATTAAACAATTGCCCGCCCCTTTTTGCTTTTAAAGCGGCTCCTTTCCTGGGCTGGAGGTTTTGCATGGCAATCTTCATCCTCAATACCACTGCAGATGGCATATTGCTGACAATACGAAGGGACGCGGTCCAACTCTTCAACAGTGATTGTACCCTTGAGATTATAATCAGGGTAGAAACAATAATCTCCAGGGTCAGCGACCTTTACACTGCACACAACATTATGGATGCACTCGTGGGGAATCTGGGTGAGGGCTTGGCCCTTGAAGTCCTGACAAAGCGTACCATTGGAAGCATGCTCCGAGGCTGGGTAATGGGTGCAGGGTCTCTTCATAAAATTGTTCATGCGGATTTGTTGCTCCCTCTCCCATCTCAACCTACTTCTCTTGAACTCAGGCAGGTTCATGTATTCTTTCGACAAATACATAGGAGAGGCGTAAGCACCAAGGACGCAGAGGGCAATTACAGTGGAGAACTTCATTGGTCAAGTATAATTGAGTGAAGATCTACTGGGTTGCGGAGGACTCGTCTTTTATATCATATTCAACAAACAGTCTATGATGGAAAGGACACTTAGGTTCCCTTGGCCAATTGCTTGGTAATTTCACATGCCATTGTTTGCAAGAAATAGGACACTAAGGCAATTGCAGGGTTGCTCATACAAGAAGATCTCAGGTGCGAACCGATTTCTTGGCTCGCTCTATTGTTACGTATTGGGTGTGCAGATTGAACGCCAAGATAGTATGCAAGATCCTAGGATCTCAACCCACTGGTGATTGTCAATCTTCTTTACCAGAATAGAGACTTCTGACTGGTCCCTTTATGCTCTCTTGAGTTGAGTGTGCTGATAAATGAAATCATTTTGATGCCAAAGAACCAATGCTGTTTCAAGAGGGTATGGGGGGATTTTAGAGTTCCAAGATGGTCTATTCGTGAGCCAATTTCATTGAATTAAATGTAATTTTTTGCATATTAGTTCAAATATGCTCATGAACATGGCAGCATGATGTGATATTAAGAACAATGGGCTGCATTCACTTAACCGATTTTTCTTGTCAGTCGTGTGATGATTTTCAAGTCACAAGAACTTTAAACTGACTAGTTGTCTGATCTAACTAGTGTTCATTACTAGTGGACCTTTCAAGCTTCTGACGATAAGGAGGCGACAATAAGGAGGTGACCCAGAAAAGGATCATCTTGGATCATCTGAATCTTCCAATCTGACATGTGAATCTGACTTGACAATCTGACATGACAATGTATTTACTTCTCATGATATTTTGCTCGTCTGCTGCGGTGAAGTGCACCTACTGTTTCATCAATTGTTCAGTGATTCCTACTGTTTCATCAATTGTTCAGTGATTTCTTGGAGTTTTGATTAGTAAGATTAAAAATATTTGATGAATATCACGTGCATCAAAATATGGGATCTCAGAACAAACATAAGTTTTTATGACTGGAGTATTTATGAGAATCAGTGTCTATTGGTAGAGATTGCAAATTGGCTATTTCACACTTAACATTTGTGATCCACGTGACATATGTCTTAGTATGACAATAAGCTTGGTATCATAATTGCTTGAATGGTTCTTGGTTAGTGGTTCTAGTTAATGATTAATGGTTTGTAATTGTTCTCAAACGATGACACTAGGCCATGCTATTGGTGTAACGTCTTTATTAATTGCATCGCTGGTCATCAAGTTATGTAAATCTGCCGCTTCTCCGCTTGTGTGGGGCCCGAAGACTGGCCAACCTGCCGGATTTGGAAGAGATCACTGGCTGCGAAGACACCGGCCCAGGTAACGTACCTTGGTAATCGTTCAACAAAACTGGAATCTTCTTGCTCACTGGAAACGACAAGGTCTTGCCATTGCACGCGTTGGATTTGGTGAGCAAAAACAATAACTTGGCGATTTGCTTGTACAAGGCCTTCTCGAGCGCTGTAGGCACCGACGGCGATGGGTTGTGCAAGTATCGTTCTTGACGCAACTTGTTGAGCTTCAACAAGTACTTGGAGATGGCCTTTTGCATATCGAGAGGCGATCTTAGAATCTGGCTTTTTTGCTCTTTCAACTCCTTCAACACGTTGATGTCCTCCGGCTCGTATTGGGCCAAGCACTCAAGCTTCACCTCTCCCGACGTTGATGCAGCTTCTGCAATTTCCGTCTTGTCTCCCGAGGTCTTTTTCTCCTCATTTTCAACCTTCTCGTCTGCTTCAGCCTCTGCTTCGGGCTCCTCAGGCTTAGACCCATTGTACTCATGGGTGATATCAGCCAACTTCTTTAAACCCAAATGGTTGAACCAAACGGCTTGCTTGATATCGCTACCCAAGATGGCATTGCGGGAATCAATCGAAGGCCCAATGGAGAGCACATTACTCTTCTTCTCGAAAACACGCAACTCATTTGCCTCGCAATTCTTAACCAAAGTTGAGTCCAATGGTGGCTTCAACGTCTTCTGCTTGTATTGCAACCATTTGGGCGACTCGACCGTGTACCAGTTTGGGTGGAAGAAGCCTTCCATTATTTGAGAGTTTGCTTCGGATGGTAATGAGATTTTGGAGATGGGGTTTTTGAAGGCCTTCATGGGGCCCGAAAGAGAGGTGTTAACGCCGGAACCTACGGCCTTGGAAAGAAGCCAGGGGTCGGGCACAACGGTGGACCGAGGATCAAGCGACGATCTTCCCGTCAAGCCAGAGAAAAGCGGCTGGCTAACACTATTGGTATCTGCAGAACCATGCATGTTGTATGAGTTGTGGTAGCTGGGAGCGACCGGTTCGTCGTATTTGTTGATATGGGTGATGAATTCGCCATTGGACGCCAAATGCGCTTTCAGGATCTTGTCGAAATCGTCTCTGAAAATGCCCAACGAGTCCTCATCGTCGGACTCTCTGTCCTGGACCAACCGGAGACCCAATGCCTCCACTTCACGCATCAAAATTTCGGTGGTAGATTTGAAAAAGCGGTCGATTTCCATATAAGTCTCTGAGCCGACTTCGTTCTGAAGAATAGCAGCGCCCGAGGCCACCACAAGATCGTGGAAAAGGTGGTATGGCAGTTTGTAGTTGAGTGCAGAGAGTTTCAGCAACACACTGGCTTTGGGGTCTTCAGGGGCTTTGGACACGTGTTCCTGGTACGCCTTGACAATCACAACCGGATTGGGTTCATGGAATGCCTCGGGCACCACTTCGGCCGAGAGCACTTGATGTTTGTCTGCATGGGCCAAGACCGGGGCGAGTTCCAGTAGTAGAGTTTGGAAGGCTGGGGTTAGTGTATGTTTGGTGTGCGGACCTGGCAAATTTTTAGTATTTTGAACAGGTCTAGATTGATTAGACATACCTTGAGCAGACATTATATAAGTGTAGAGTATGATAGATACTGATTGTTTTTTTTCGAGACTTACCGCGGCGGGCGCATATGCAGGAAATCAATGTACCACTAATCAGTAGTGAGAAAGTCTGTAGCACTAATGAGAAGCACTAGTCATCGAACAATAGCTTGATCTCATCGATTCTTTGTTTGCGTCTTTCCTCCTCTTCTACCTCCACTGCTTCTCCCATCATTCTTTTCCTTTCTTGTATGCGGAGCATCTTCGTCTCTATAGAGTTCTTGATGATGAAACGTACCACCTTGACATTTTTCTCCTGCCCAATGCGGTGCACACGGTCAATGGCCTGGTCCTCTATGCTGGGAGACCACCAGGGATCCATCATGTATGCTCTACGGGCACATGTGAGGTTGAGCCCCACTCCGCCTGCCTTGAGAGACAAGAGTAGAATGGTGATCTTGCCGTTTGCTCCACTCTCCTTGGTGAATTTCCGTAGAACCTTCTCTCGCTCCGCCACATTGAGCCGCCCGTCGAACTTGTATAGAAGAAAGTCTTCAGCCTCGCCCGTTCCCAAGTTCTTGATTTCGCTCTCAATGAGATCGAGGTATGTGGAGAATTGTGAGAAAACCACCACTTGCTCTCCCGGACATTGGTCTCTTAGTTCTCGAAGATGGCTAATCAAAGCGTTGATTTTGGAGGATGTTTTTTCGGGGTTGTAGTAGTAGAGCTGAAAATTGTAATCGGGTTCGTTGGCGTTGTTGGTATGGAACCGTACTTCTTTGGCCGAGGTGTCTTTTGCTCGTGCCTTGAACAACCTGTGCTTGGAGACAGGGTGCCTGCAGTCGGGGCAGAGAGGGAGCGAGCCGTTGCTTTTTTGGAAGTTGATGTGCTCCATCACACAGTGAAGGCAGAAGTTGTGGCCACACTCGGTGAGCGTAAACTCTCCTATAGTGATGGGAGCTTGGGTGCAAATCGAGCACTCGGATCCAGCAACGTCCACACGTTTGTAGAGACTGTACATTTTCTCTATCATGGCGGTTTCCAGCGCAAACTTTTCCTCTATGATAGGCTTTTCATACTCGGCCAATTCCTCTTGCCATGCGTCATCAAACTCACCGCTAGAAGCCACCAAGTCAGGATGACAGCATACCTGGCGAAGCCGAAGAATATGCGTGAGGATCTGCGTGTACTTCTTTAGCAAGTCGCCTGATTTGACTCCCTCTTTATACGACTGGAACGCCTTGGACTTGAAGTAATTGTAGAAGAGCTGCTCACGGTCGGAAAACTCGAGTTCTTCAATCTGCACTTCCTTTTCGGGCAATTGCACCAATGGTGTACCATCTTTCTGTTTCATGGCCTTTGTCCGTCGAAGAAAGATCGGCTGCAAAATGGACTTGACAACGTCCAATGTTTGGTGGAACTTCTTTTGCTCGAAAGGAAGCGTCACGAATGTCTTCCAGTAGGAGAACTGGTCCCATGGCTGCACCTTCAAAAACTTAACCTGTGAAAAGATATCGTCGAGTCGGTTCACCACTGGAGTTCCCGTCAAAACCCACCTTCGGTCCAGATTAAGTTCATGCACAGACCGAGCAGTTTTGGTGGCCCTGTTTCGGATAGTGTGACCTTCATCTAGCACAATTCGGAAAAAGTCCACCGAGTAGAGTCCTATGCTTGGGAGTTTGCCATACTCATCTCGGTTCTTGTTGATTCTGGCCCACTCGTTCTGGACAGTGCCGTAAGTGGTGAGAACAACAATGGGGATATTGTTTTCCCGGTTGCACAACGTGAGACTGAGATCCGTCTGCACCAGCTCCCCATAGTAAATAAGACACTTATGGTTTGAGTTGTTATTTGCCCGTTCAAACTCGCTCTTCCATTGCGAGAGAAGCGACATGGGCAAGATTATGAGCGTGGATTTGGATGCGTATTTCTTGGAGGTGATGGAGCTGTTCTTAGTATCGTAAGGGACCGAGTTGATTAAAGCCAAGGTCAGGATGGTCTTTCCAAGACCCATTTCATCCGCTAAGATTCCTCCTTTAAGGAAATTCCTCATGAGTGGTTTCTCCAACGAGAGCTCGCCATTATAGAGATTGGCGTAGAAAAGGTCTTGTTGTGGTGCATTGCTGTTTTGCAGAGAAGATCCACGAGGGTCTAGAGGCCACTGGAACACACTCCATAACGGGTGCATCATTCCCTCGTCCTGTTCATTTATGACTCTTCGTCTTTGGGTAGAAAATGGTGCATCTTCAGAAACAGAGAGTGTTTCAAGCACCTCCCCCTCTTTTTCTCGACTGAGCATCCATGCTAGACCTTGTTTCTGGTACGATCTCAACAGCAAGCGGAAGTTTTCCTTGGGAGGTTCGGTTGTTTCGGGCAAATTGTCTAGGAGGTCAGACTGCTGGTTGGAAGTGTAGAATTCCTTAAGCTGATCGAGATTAAGTTCTTCTGTAGGACCCAAAGCTTCGGGTTTTGGAGTGTTCGATTGAGAAGTGTCTGAGTCATCAAGCACTTCTGGTTCTTTGGACAGTGAGGGAAAAATGCTTAGTTTCTCGAAAAGTCTGGAAATAGTCTTTTGCTTCAAACGCAAGGCCGCCTCGTTCTCGGTCTCGGTCGAGAAGTTAAAATTCAGAGCCTGCACTTTCTTCTTCTTCTTTAAAACACCTCTTTCGTCCACATCCTCGCCTGCGAAATGCATTTGTTCGGCAAAAGTATTGTTATTAAGGTAACAGTAGACCTGGAGGAAGAAGGGATCACCGATGGAGAGCCTGCGCAGAGTATCCATCAAAACCACTGCTTCAAAACTAGCAAGGTCCAAGTCGATCAAGGGCAGTAGTATGCGGGTGATATCTTCAGGAAGGCGGCCAATTTCACGTGCTTCGTCTTGGGTGTATAAACGGATAACAGCAGAATCGCCAAATTTGGAGGCCACAATCGATGACTTTTTGATCTTATTGGGGAGAAGCCTTTTTATATCCAAATGTTGCTGAAACTGGAGTGTTTTTGGGTATGGCCGTGTGGCCCAGGCCTGAACATCCAAGGTACCAATGTACCGTTTCCACGACATATTTTCTTTTTCCTGCCGAAACCGATCGGCCTGGGTCTGCATTTCCTGCATGATCTCCTGGATCCGGGCTTCGTTATTGCCGTTCTTGGACCCCATGTTTTGGGAATTTCTCTGCAGTGACTCATTTTGAGACTTGTTTTGCCCTTTCTGAGACCCTTGTGACCCATTTTGCATTTCCACAGCCTCCCCCAAGTCTATACCGGAAAAGAACTCATCCGACGCCAATTGTATATAATTTGGCCGGTTGAAATATTTGGCATGTAGGTGTTTTATGACATTTTCTGGCCCTTCGCCAATAATCGGCACGATTTGGCTCTTGAAAAGATCGTACCCAATCTGCGATAGTCTCTCTTCTTCATTCTGGGTGGCGTTCAAAGAGGATGGTTGGTGTAGAAGGAACTCCGGTGTTAGGTTCTCATCAGGAACAAAAAGCAGCTCTTCCTCAATGTCAACCTGTACATCTTCATGATTATTTTCAGGAGTTGATTCCTGGATATTCTCTAATTCCTGGATATTCTCGGATTCCTGGATATTCTCAGATTCTTGGATATTCTCAGATTCTTGGATATTCTCGGATTCTTGAACTGATTCCCGAATATTCTCTGAGACCTGGGGTTCAGCCTTGCTTCTCTTGATCTTGGTGTAGTTCCCCTGGAACTCTTCATCCACTGGTTCGGACACTACCAGTATAGGTTCGTTCTTCAAAACAGAAGACTGGTTTTCCGGAATAGGGTCTTGGAAGAACCGTTTCTTGGTCAGAGATCTGTTGGTGGGCATAGATGGAGATGAGAGCCGCGTCTGGTTGCGCGTTCTACGTGCGAGAGATCGACTGCAAATACGCACTGACTGGAGAGAGACTCCATGGTATGACGTAATATATAGGGTAAACATTAAAAAATTATTTCAAGGGGAAAAGTAGACATATTGTGAAATTTTAAAGGAGTTGGTTTTTGACTTTATCAAGTATACATGGCGTAGCAGGTGTAAGTGTAAGTGTAAGTGTAAGTGTAAGTATATAGTGTATGTGCTTCCACAGGGAGAATAGTCAGGCTATTCATGGGATACTTCTGAATAGTAATCATGTCAATGGTGGATATGATGAGGTGATGTCAGATGATCAAACCCTATAAAAGTTCATGAGGGCTAAGCATTGGTGAAGTTGTGGATGTAGGTCATGGACCATGATTCTATTTGAAGTAGAATGAGAATGTTCTAGGTGTTCTGTCAATGATTCTGTTGATCATATGACTAGATTAACACATTGTCCGGGTTGAAAAGACTGCCAAGAACACTTGGGTCTATCTTGTTTTTTTGGCACCACTCTTGTAGGAGGGCTTGAGAGAGCACCACGTTGTCTTTGTCAGGCACACCGAGAAGCACGCCCATATACTCCAAGGCCATGAGAATATCGTCTTTCCGGAACCCTGTGGCTAGAGCCAAGTCAAGGAGACTAAACGACTCCCTTTGGCCCCGCAAAAAGTCGTTGTAGATGGTGAATGCAAGTCGCCGTGACCAATAACGAAGGTACACGATTTGGCCATATGGCGAGAGAGGGAACTCGGGCCCCAGGAGCGTCTGGCTGGGCGTGAACAGCGCCAAATTATAAGAAAACTCAATAAGGAGGTTGCCCAAATGTAGTCGTTGGTAAGGGGGAAAGATGCAGATGCAGGCGAGATTATTGTCCGATTCCCAGGAATTGACCTCTTTGGAAAAGAAGCCCATGGGCTTAAAGTACTCGCTATAGTCTTTGATGGCCGAGGTCGGCGACGCGGCATAACCATAGACAATGTAGTAATCAAAGGCTTGCACACTATAGAAGACCGACTTATCGTTGAGAAAGAGCTTGCCGAAAAGCGAGAGGTTCTGACAATAGAGAGGGTGCCGAAACCCTCGAACTTTCTTGATGATATACGGCGTCTTCATGTCTCCATACACAAGCTTCCCCACCAGCGGAAACCTCGTGGCCATGGAACACATGGACCGATGCACGCGCATGGACTCAGCATCGGTGGAGTACTTGAAGCAAAACTCACACACCAAGAGCAGGTCGATCCAGAAACCGGTGTGTACATGCAGAACTACCTTGCGCCGCGAAGTGGCCACGCTGGGGTCAATTCCCAAGCGCGAGTCGCCAAGGTTTTGGAAGTAGGCGCTATTGCCATACCAAGTAGCAAACTGCTGGTCACCAAACACCACGGTATCGATGTTCCGGCTGTGGAGCACTCCGTACTCGGCGCCGTTGCCTGCACCACTCTGTGACACCATGCCCCATAAACTCCAGATGAGTGGACAACAGTAGGAGACGTTTGGGTGGAGAAGAGGGCAGTAGAGACTGTGGTCAATGGAGACTACACTAAGTGGAGACGATGCTCGGTGTCAGTAGGTGTCACCGCACCGCGAAAATCTGCCATTCACGCTATGGTCACAAGACAATACCCCAGTTGATTGAAAACATTAATTTTTAATTAGGATGACTTGCCGTTTATATATATATTTCTTATTTGGTTTTGTGATCAGATAGATGCATTTCTTTTTTTTATTTATTGCTGGCCTTGGCTCATTGTGTTGTATCCTATTCCATCAGGTCAGTGCAGACTATAGACGCGTGCCGCGAACCCTCACTCACTCACTCACTCACTCACTCACTCACTCACTCACTCACTCACTCACTCACTTACTTACTTACTCACTCACTCATTACAAGTCACTGTTAACACTACTAACACTTTACCGGTGCTTACCCTCGACAATAAACTATACCAGTCTAAATACACTCGATACTCGATACACTGGACTGTCATACTGAACTGTCATACTGAACTGATAGCACCATTGGAACGGACTTACACTTCTACCAATCTAATACTAAGATGCCGCCAAAAGGATGGAGAAAGAATGGGGAGAACGCACAGGCCCAGAGGGATGCCGAGCTCGTGTCCATTGATGATATACTTTTTCCCCGCTCCACGATTCAGAAACTAGCGAAGAACATCTTGACGTCCGAGTCGGGCGATAACATGTCGCTCACTAAAGACTCACTTATCGCCGTTCAGAGAGCAGCCACGGTGTTTGTGTCCCACTTGGCTTTCCATGCCAGACAAGTTGCACGTGAGGCCGAACGCAAGAACCTCAATTCTCAGGACGTGTTGCTGGCATTAGAACGGGCCAATTTGGCTGGCTTTTCGTCGGAAGTCAAGCGGTCGTTAAGTACTTACGAGGCACATGTGGAGGAAAAGAAGAAGCAAAAGGCGGAGGTTAAAGAGGCTCCAGATGCAGAGCCTTCGGCCAAGAAGTTGAAGGCCAACGGCTCCAATGCGGTGGAGAATGCCAATTCGGGCGAGGAAGAACCTGAGGATGAAATAGACGATGCCGAAGACGATGGACACGAAAGTGATGCTGGTGTAGAAGAGGCTTTGCCTGAGGACGAGAACACCGAGCAAAAACCTAGCAACCCTATTGCGCTTTTGAACGAAGAGGAAGACGAGTTGGAGGGATCTACTGCAGAACCACGTGAAGAGAATGCATCCGATGAAGAAGAAGACGTTAAGAAATTGGCATGAGGCAGAGTATTTCAAGTAATGAGACGTGTAAATATAAAAATATTGTAGTCGTGTAGTGGTATGAGTTGATTATGCGGAATTATGAGACAGAAGTCACTTTAAACATGCACTCCAGAACGGGTAGCCACACTCAAACCCCACAAAGAAATAGATCAAGAACAATACGAAGGCAGCACCGAAAAACACCATCTTCATATTGCCCAACCATAACTTCCGCTTGATGGAAGCCGCATTGCGCAGGAAAACCAGCGAGGATGTCTGGAGCCGTTCGGTCTGCTCCACCAACGAGTTGATTTTATCCCCCCGGCCTAGGATCTTGTTGATATTATCAAGCATCAAGAGCTTAACCTCGCTAACCTCCTCATGGGCCGAAATGAGCTGGTTGGGCGTAATGACGTCCCGGTAAGGCAGGTGGTCCCGAGTGCCATCCGAACCTCTAGAACCTTCGGTGGCACCGTAGCTATAGGCGCGAGAATCAGAGTCGTAGCTCATTTCCTCGAACTTGATGATCTGGTTCATGTACAACTTGAACTCGCCCAATTTGGCCTTTGCGGCGTGGTCATTGGCCAAAGCAGCCAGTTCCAGGTCATGGGCAAGGTCGTGGCGGAACTCAAAGTACTTGTCCATGATTTTCTTCATCACAGACAATATTAGGGTTTTGTTAACCTTATGGTTTGCTAGCACTATGACGGTGACCAAGTCATTTCCACCGTCCAAGTTGTGGAGATTCTTTTTCATAAAATACAACATCAAATTGGACTTGGTCACGGACCGGTCGGTAACCACCGAAAGCAGCCCAATCAACGTTTTGCTGGCGTTTATGAGCCCCAACTCCAGAGAAATGAGCTCCAGGCAGTTAAGGTTGGCTATGGACTGCACCAACTTGACATTCTCCGTGGTATAGAGTGTAGTGGAGTTTAACGTTAGCGTGGTGTATATGACTGCGGTTAGTAGAGCAGATGAAATGGAACTCTGATTACGTACGTTGCTTATATAGGTCATTGGCCGACATTGTAAGGAAGATGTGGAGTAGGTGTTGCGCACAGAGCATTCTTGCTGGTCACGAGTGTACAGCCGTGCGCACTCTCCACCTACAGACCTAATAAACTATAACTGACTAGACCAACTACAATGCTGACTCAATGCTCGTATAAAAAAATATTAACTATATTGGAGATTTTTATGTGTGATGTTTAAATCTACCTAAATATATTACTATAATTAATTATATAGAATTATTTGTATGACCAGTAGATTGGAGTAGTCTCTAGACAAGAACAACCAATATTCTAATACGCACCATCAGTTCGCACTAAGACAGACATTGTCTCTCTATACTGTATACAGTTAAGTCTATATACTACATCTTTTTTCATGACTATCATTCTGTTCACATAGTTACTACAGATTTCTATTTTAGCAATTCTTCTGTATATACTTCTGTGAGCTGTGGCATTACTCTCTGTCAGATCTAACATCATAGCTATAAAAGTCAGTACTGGACAAAGGAAATTACTAGTTTTTTAGTGCTTGATAACCAGTCTTTACCAAGTAATAATACAGTAGCACTAGTGTCTTACTCATAGTATTATAACGAGAATATTGAAAGATTGACGGAGAATGAGTGGAAGCAAGAGAGCAAAAGAGAACAAAAAAAGGAACTGATGGAACAAATAGAAAGAACTGATAGAACAAATAGAAGAGGAACTGAAATTAGAAGAAATAAAAGGAACTGAAAATGGAACAAAAAAAGGAATTAAACTTGGAATTAACGGAAATAAGCGAGGAAATGTGAACCAGAGTACCATATTCCATAGATTTATGGAGTTTCATAAATTGTAATAAACTACTATAGCCTGTATATTGTACTGTACTGTTGTTGAAGCTAACGAGTAGAAGAGCCTGGAGAGCTTCAAGCTTTCGAGGAGTGGATAAAGAAAGGACTCAGGAATAGTATGGTAGAGGGGCTTAAAATAGACTAGTTCTTGGGACGGCATAGAAGAAAGAATGTGAAAGAATAGTTGTATATTCCAATTCTGGAGCTATAAATAAGCGTATGTTTTTGGTAATAGACTAATAGGACTAATAGGAAACTTCTTGGTATTCCACATCAGGGTCCTAGGAACTATAATACTAGTAGAAAAAACCGAACTGGATTTTCACTATTACACTACTATTATTGTAAAATTCCCATAAACTACTATACCACTAGATACCAGATGTGCAGCTGCTCTTGAAGCAAGGACTGGTGATGCTGAGATTGGACTCAATATGCTAGTGAGTACCAGTACTATACACAATCTCAGTACTATACATAATCTCAGTCTATACACTGTCCACTCTATAAGATAAAAAATAACCATTTAAAGAAATTTGATGACGTAATTTGATTTAAAATTAATACTAATCTTTAATTATTTTATTGAGTCATTCAATATACTGATCAGTGTACTAACCAATATACTAGCTCTTAGTAGTTAACAAGACATACAGTGGGGCATCGCAGTGCGCATCAAGTCATCTCGAAAAAGTATACGCTCCAGTCTTTTCCACACCATGGGTAAATACAGGCCTCGGTTCAATGAGAAAGCCCGGTCCGGCATGCTTGCCAAGCAAGCGGCATTAAAGAGGGCCCGGCAAAAGCAATTCAATCGGAGCCAGAATGAACAGGACTCAAAGCCCATTGAAGAAACACCAGTGGAGGACCCCAACTCCGAGATCTTGAAGCCCATGACACAGGCCGAAAAGGATGAGCGCAAGCGGAAGCTCATGGAGTCAGTTTACTCGGAAAACGAAAAGGAGGGAAAATTATCTAGAAACAAGAAAAAGCGGTTGGATAAGTACATTGAGCATCAGATCAAGCGCGAGGAGAAGAAGGTGCTTTTGGAGAAATTGTCCCAGACCAAAATCGATACCAGTATCATGGCCTCATCGAAACTACTAGGCTCGGGTAAACAAACCCGGCGGGAAGAGATGATCGAGGCTCTTCTGCTTGAACAGCAAGGCCGTGCGGATGATAGAACGCGTGATATTCTATATGAGGAACGAGAGGTCAGAGAATGGGAGGGTCTGGAGAGCGAGGCAGATTCCGGCGAAGATTCCGAAAACCATGGCTTTCCACTGACAGAGTCCAAATCCAGTTTCATTGACTACAGGCCCCAGGAATCTGGAGGGTCAGGCTTTGGATTTGGGTTTTCCAACATCCCCAAGATCGAAAAGTCTGCTCCCAAGAAAAAGTACACGTGGAGACTAAAGTTGGAGCAGGATCAGAAGAAGCGTGCTAAGGAGGAAGACGAGAATGACTTTCTTCTGAGCGAAGGTGAAGCCTCTCCAGCCACCGACGCAGAGATGAGTCTTTCTGAGGGTGACGAGGGTGAAAATGAGGATGAAAACGAGAGAGATGAGGAAAGGGATGATTCGGACGATGACGAGGAAGAAGGTAAAGATTCTGTCGTGGATCTGGGTGCAAAATCCAAGCTAAAGACAGAGGACAATCAAGTGAACAGTGGCAGTGACAGTGGAGACAGTGGAGACAGTGAAGAAGAAAGTGAAGAAGAAAGTGAAGAAGATGAAGATGTTCCAAGACTTGTTCAGAATACACCCAAACACTCGGACACAGCCAAGTCGTTCAAGGAATGGGCTGAAGAGCAGGTGCGCAAGCTAGAAGGTCATCAGGATATGACCCTTCCTGAACTAAGCGAAGCTACCCAGGCCAAATACGCTCAGGGAACACACCAGAACATTGAGCTCTCTGATGACGAAAGTGCCATCCCCATCAATGAAAAGCTCCAGAGAACTGCATCGTATGTTACAGTGACCAGACCCATTGAAGTGCAGAACCTGCGGATGCAACTCCCAGTCTTCAGTGAAGAACATCGGATCATGGAGGCCATCCACCACCACGATACCATAGTCTTGTGCGGACAAACAGGGTCAGGCAAAACCACTCAAGTTCCGCAGTTCTTATACGAGTCTGGCTACGGAGATGTGCATTCTACCACTACTCCGGGCATGATTGGAGTCACGCAACCCAGAAGAGTTGCTGCAGTGTCTATGGCTAATCGTGTGGCTTCAGAGTTGGGGGAGGTACATGGCAAGAGAGTCGGGTACCAGATTCGGTTCGATACCACAATCAAAAACGAAGGCCAGGAGAATGGCACGGCCATGAAGTTCATGACCGATGGTGTGTTGCTCCGTGAAATGATGAAGGACTTTATGCTCAACAAATACTCGGTGCTTATTATCGATGAGGCCCACGAGAGAAACATCAATACAGATATCTTGATTGGTATGCTCAGTCGAGTGGTTAAGCTCAGGAGACTGAAAAATAAGCCTTTGAAGTTAATCATCATGTCGGCCACTTTAAGAGTGTCTGATTTCTCCGAGAACAAACAGCTCTTTCCTGTTCCTCCTCCAGTGGTGCAGGTGGAGGCCAGACAATATCCAGTTTCGGTCCATTTCAACAAGAAAACACGGCCCGACTATATTGACGAGGCATTCAAAAAGACATGCAAGATCCATAAGAGACTTCCTCCCGGAGGCATCTTGGTGTTTCTCACCGGCCAGAACGAAATCAATACTGTGGTTAAGAAATTGCGCAAGGAATTCCCGTTCAAATCCAACAAAAACCAGCTCTACGACACCAATGAAAACACCGAATACCGGGCCAGCCATAATGTCACCATGGAGGCCGAGGATGTGGATTTAGAGATCGCTCTACGTGAGAGACAAGCAGAGGAGTTGGAAAGTGAGTCTGAGAATGATAGTGAAGACGAGGAAGGCTTTGAAGAGACTTTAGAGGACCACCAGTCCGAAACAGACCCTCTTTACGTTTTACCTTTATACTCGCTTCTCCCCACCAAGCAGCAGATGAAGGTGTTTGAAGACCCTCCTGCAGGAAGCAGACTCTGTATCGTGGCCACCAATGTTGCCGAGACATCGTTGACCATCCCAGGAATCCGGTACGTGGTGGACTGTGGTCGGTCCAAAGAGAGAAAGTACGATGAGGAGACGAGGGTGCAGTCCTTTGAAGTAGACTGGGTATCCAAGGCTTCTGCTGGCCAAAGATCAGGTAGAGCCGGAAGAACCGGGCCTGGTCACTGCTACAGGCTCTATTCATCGGCAATCTACGAGGAATACTTTGACCAGTTCTCAAGACCCGAAATCCTTCGGATGCCGGTGGAAAGTACAGTGCTCACCATGAAGACCATGGGGATCGACCATATCGTCAACTTCCCCTTCCCAACTCCTCCCGACCGGAGGTCTCTCCATCTTGCAGAGAAATTGTTGTCCACTTTGGGAGCCTTGGATAGAAGTACCAAGCAGATCACCGACTTGGGCCGCACCATGTCGCATTTCCCCTTGAGTCCACGCTTCGCCAAGATCTTGATTGTGGGCAACCAGTTGAGCTGTCTCCCCTACGTGATTGCCATAGTGTCTGCCATGTCAGTGGGAGACCCTTTTCTAGATGAGCATGAGTTGGGCTTGGTGGATAGTCCGAAGCCCAAAAAGGTACGCAAGCCTCGAGACAGCGACGACGAGTCTGGGCCCCAGTCTGAGGAAGAGGACGAGATCACGGAGTCTCCTGCGGATGTGGAAATGAAGAGAAAGCTCCGGGCCAAGTTCTACAAGTCTCGGGCGGTATTCTCCCGGCTCGATGCCAATTCCGATGCATTCAAGCTTCTCTCAGTTGTATGTGCATTGGACCACGTTCCCAGTGACAAAAAACCCAAGTTCATTCAAGAGAACTTTTTGCGGCTCAAACTAATGGAGGAGATCCAGAAACTTCGCATACAAATCGCCAATATTGTCAGTTCCAACGTCACCGATGGAGCAGTCATTGAAGAGTTGCGCAGCAAGCAGAAACTCGGGGTTCCTAGCAAACAACAACTTTCAGCTATGAAGCAGATTGTTGCGTCGGGTTTCGTGGATCAGGTGGCTATACGCAGTGATGTGATCGACTCGGAGATCAAGATCACCAACCGCTCAAACGTCATTAGCATAGCCTACTCCACCATCAGCCCGGTGACCAGCTACGGCGACGATATGGATCCACATGTATACATCCACCCCACTTCCATTCTCACCAATGCCGGCTCCACTCCTCCACAATACCTTGTGTATCAGACCTTGACCAAAGGCTCTAACCAAAAAGAGGGCAGTCTAGGCAAGCTCCGCATGAAGCCCGTGGTGGACGTGACGGGAAAACAGTTGGCCAATATTGCCAAGAGCTCGCATCTTATCACTTACTCCAAGCCATTGGGTCACCCATACGGGCCCAAAAACATAACCTCCACCAAACGAGAATGTTATGTGATTCCCCGCTATGGAGCTGCTCTTGGAGATGGTGGTTTAGGCTGGGATTTGCCTGTAGTGAAGGTGATTCAGGTGAAGAATAACGGAGTTTGGGTGAACGAAGACCAAGCCTCAGCATAACCAATCAAACCTTTGGGACTATATATTGGATCTTCATTCCTCATATCACTCCCACTAGTAATCATAGAATATTTAAAGAAGCCTATCATTAGCTGTCCAATATACCATATTCTGCTGATAACCACGCTACTAAACATCTACTACCAGCACCACCAGTATACTATTACACTTTCTGACTGAACCTCGAAATCTACAGGGCATAAATAAATACAGATTCGTATTTGAACAGACATAAAATAAGAGTAGATGTAGTAGAATAGTGGTGGATTAGTGGGTAGTACTTAATCGCACCTTGTGGTGACGGAGTAGAGAGTATCAGGACTGTATTTAAGTAGAATTATAGTTTACTAAATTAAGCGATAGAAACTTATTGTATATGTATTCTTTATCAGAAAATAAACGGAGTTTTGGAAGAGATGGTTGAAGATGGTGGTTGCAGGCAAGTTCTTGTATATGCAGGCACAACAGGAAGATATGGACAAATCCCCAAAGCCACATAGTTTTTCTGACGGGAAAAAAGTAGTAGTGAGGATTTTAAAGGGAATTAAGGTTCTTTATTAATCTTTATAATAGTAAGGGTAAATAGGCAATTGAACAGCATACATGACATACAATTAACTCTTAATCACATATTCACTGAAGCACATATTCACTGAAACACATACTTAAGTTTGAAACACATATGAAACACATATGAAACACCACTGAATTACATATATATAACTAAGATTTGTCACATAATTTGGAATGGATTAATTGGATAATTGGGATTAAATATATGGATATTGGGGCTACACTACTCATTTTTGAAAAAAAAAAAATAGCCTAAAAGGAAACTTGGATCTCTACTTATTCGTCAAACAATTTTAATTTTAATGGATTTTTATATTTTATTTCTATGGAATCTTATCGCATACCTCTTCGTATCTCGCTCTACATCATTAATACCGTCTCCAGAATCAAGTAACTTCCAAAAAAACACCAGAAAAATATACCAAAATGTAGAGCACTTGCTTGACTTTACTCAAGAAACTCGTAAATAATTTCCATTAAATTCAAAAAAAAAAAAGCATAGGCTCAACAGATCATTGGATGTACCCACCAAAAATACCCAATTTGGGTGCGAACTTTACATTGAATAATAATTTTTGTCCAAATCGAAGGGAAATTTGGAGAAAATGAAAATGGAAATTTTATTTATAATTTGTCTACTAAAATACGACTACTCACATATAAATATAGCTTTTTGTCTAATCTGGCCAACTGACTATACCACTACAGTATTATATACCACTACAGTATTATAATACTACTTGATACACAGACAATTATTTTTACCTCAAAATGCATGATGCTCTTAATAGTGAAATCATGAAATGGAGCTTTGTAGATTTGGGTTGATTTCTTTCTTTTTATATTGTTAGCTGGTAGAGAATATACTAATAACTACTAATAACTAATACTATACTGCTACACTACACTGCTACACTACACTGCTACTGCTGATTCTACATCAGTCAAGATTTGGACTTGCACTCTTTAAATCGGAAAAAGCAGTACTCTACATTCTAGACTATACATACTATAAATACTAGACTAGATTAATGAATCTGGCATTTTGTATCATTCCCATCTCTTCTCCCAATACTCCCATAGTATAGAAGTGTACCAGATCACAGTGGTCTAGAGTACAGTGGTTTAGAGCATAGTGAATATAGTTATAGTGCATTATATGCTGGATTTAGTAGTATAAATCAGGTATACTTACAAGCCTACGTCAGTATGTCTCCAGTATTTATACCGGTAGGAATAGCCCATACCCCGAAAAACCAGGACAGAGCTAAGAGGAACCTCCCTTGGGTGGTCTTTATGATCCTTAATTTTTTAATTTCCATAGAAGATATTTACGTTCCAATTGTGGTAAAAATCTTTGATTACATAGTTTTGATTATTTGAAAGTAGAACTTTATTATGGTTATGAGCACTGAACTGATGATTATGAAGATGACTATGCTCCTAAAGTACTCTACATGCAGGAGCAGTTTTAGTATTACCTCTAGTCTAATATAGCTCTACTTTTAGCAAATGGTCACATGACTTTGATATGTGTATAGTTTAAAGTCCTTGTTGGAGGGACCATCTTCTACTACTTCTCTTTCAGCTGTACTGACTATCAGTATTGTGGTCATCAGGTGTTTCTGTTCACCATATACTTTATATACGCACTTCCGTTAAACTACTAAAATTACAATAATTTTTTGTCAGTTTCACCAAAAGACTAGTTCTGGAATGAAGTATGTCAATGGTTATGAGCGTTCTCTGGCTCATCTTGAAAGTGCTATTCTTTCTAGGGCCTGTGTGCAGTACGCGCACTGGAACATCAACACACACCACTGTTAATATCCAGATCCATACCCTTCAGCCACCCCCACATTCCTCCTGTCGCCATGGATCTCCGATCTCTGCATCGAGATCGACCACGAGAACTGGGTGAGCGCCGCGGTGACTCTTTTGTGCCGCCGGTTTCCGACCCTCCACTGGCCTCCACCTTGATTCCACACTATGTGATGGATCCAGCGTCCCAACGCTTGCTTGTTGTGTCGATCTTCGTGGCTATCCAGTGTATGAAGTTATACGAGATCTTGCTTGTGAAGGCTGATACGTTTGCAGTGGTCAGCTCGAATACAGATGTAAGTGGTTCGGCGTTTTCGTCTACTGACTTCACGTCCATGAACAACTTCACGTTCGTGCTCAAATATGCCTTGGTGGACGCCGTGTTTCTTTGGTTTTTGCCGCTATTGAACATCCCATTGCTTACGTTTTCCCCCGTGGCCACACTTCTCTTGACCCTTGTGGTCAATGCCTTTAACTTCCTCCTTACCAGCAACATTGCCATGCCGCTTCTATCCAGTGTGTTTCTCCCCATTTGGAATGCAGTTTACAAAAATAAGGAGTTGACGCTTGTGGGCGACTCAGCCGTGCCCCGCAACGTCATTGATGTCAATTCCCACTTCAAGGGTAGGTACACCGTGCAGTACTTGCCGGAGCTGTCGGTGATGCTCAATCCATTTTCATTTTCCAGCTTGTGCTTGGAGGCTTCCGACTCGGGCTCTAGTCTTTTTCTGTCCACGCTCCGTTTGCCTGTTCAGTTTAATACCACCAATGATGTGGGCTCCATGATGATCCAGCACACTGCACCCGATGGCTCAGTGCACTTGCTCAATTATACCCGGAACGATATCAGGAAACTCGCCAAAAGAGACTACTCCCACTACTCGCAGTTCCCAGAGTATGTTTTGAAAGATGAGAGGGTATTTTACCTTGATGTGGAAATCAAAGACCCGGGAAGCTACCGGATTCACCGTGTTACGGATCTGGAGGGCATGGTGATACGACCATTCAAATCTGTCTTTAACATTGGCCATTGTCCTACGGCGGGCTTTGTGTATCCCGAGTCCAAAGATGTGTACTCAAACTACCGGTGTATTGGGAAGAATGCACACGACACGCCTTGGCACTTGCCTCTAATTGCATCCTTTGGTGTTTTGCCTTTAAGTGTGGAGTTTGCTAGCTACAAAAACGGGAGAAGAATAGCTACCTTCAACAAGACCGTGGCTGAAACCGAGCCTAGACGCGGCGTGGAGTCGCTCCAGAGCCAGACCATTTCCCGTAACTTCTTAGAGCGGTTGATTCTACAGGACCCAAGCAAATTCCAGGATATGGGACCTGGCACCCTCAGTTTCCGGGTCTTGTCTGTGTGTGACTCGTTTGGCAATCGCCGTTTCTACAACCCCGAGTCCAATGATCCTGATGTGAGTTTCCTGATGCTCTTGAGAGATTCGCCAAGTGTGTCTTTGGGTGATCTAAACCCAGCACGCAAACTTCTTTTGGATCTGCTGAAAGCACTCAATATCGAGACTTCGGGAAAAGTGTCTTTTCCATTATATGTTTCTTTGAACTTTAAGCTGGATGTTGGCGGAGATTCACAGTTGCTCAACTTCACTTTTGCTACTGAAGAACAGCTTGCTTCGGGCATCAAAATCACTCAGCCTGGAACATATGCTCTCGAAGACGCCGATGATGAGTTTTGCCCCTGCCACTTAAAGGATAAAACTTCTATCTCCATTACCAGACCATCTCCACCAAGCGTCAAGATCAAGGAGACTCCAATTTTGGACAAGTGTGTGGGAACAGTCGGGTTTGAATTCGATCTTGCGTTCAACGGAGAGGGACCTTTTGAGGTGAAATACGAGGTGTTCAAAAACTCCTCTGGGTTGTTAAGACCGGTCCTCAGTGACCGTGGCTTGAAACAACACTCCATCTCCTCTCCGAAGAAATCCTTCAGCTTCCAGTACAAGCCTGCACAAGAAGGCAACTACGTGTTAAGGTACAAGGTCATTCATGACCGCAACTACAAAGATGTGCAAATATCAGGCACCAATGTGGAGTTCTCTACCTACATCAACAAGAGGTCCAAGTACTCTCTATTCAAGGAAGGAGAGGCCAAAACCAAATCTATTAGTTTGTGCAGGGGAGGCCAGGTGGATATTCCTGTACATTTTCAAGGTAACTTCCCATTCTCGTTCAAATACGACATTGTTGATACTGCTACCAACAAAGCCATCTTCTCTGATAAGGTCAGTGGGTTTTACAAGGACGTGTTTAACATTAAAAGCCCCAAATTCTCCTTTGGCGGAGAGTATAAGGTGGTTTTGAGGGATGTGTTGGACAATTTAGGGTGCCAAGCTGAAACTCTAGTGTCCGAGAGAATCACCATAAAAGCAAGAAAGGATGCACCACTGGTGCAATTCGAAAAGAGCGAAATCTGGCACATTGTTGAAGGTGACTCAGTCAAGCTTCCAATTAAGGTGACGTCTGATGTTGGAACCACGTCCAGAGACGAGATTGAGTACGAGAAAGTGGATCTTTTCAACGAAACTAAAAAAGAGTTGTTTTCGTTGCGAGGCAAATCGGAACTTACCGTCAAGGAGCAAGGCATCTACAAACTCAAGTCGTTCAAGAGTGACGGGTGTGGAGGAACAATCAAGAACCTAGAGCACACAATGACTGTGAAGTTCTACCCAAGGCCTAATGTGACGTTGATTACCGAGCCCGAGCAAGTCATTGGTGAAACTACATCCAATCTTATTGCTCTAAAGCTGTTATGCCAGGATGAGCCTCAACACATCAAACTCCGATTTGAAGGACAAAAACCCTTCGTGCTTGGCTACACAATCAAGTATCCTAGCGGAAAAGTCAAGAGTTCTCATTTGCAAGTGGATACCAGTGAAATCACATTACCCATGACCACGCGTCACGGTGGCCGGTATGAACACCAGATCACGGAGGTATTCGACTCGCTCTACACCATCGACAAACTTTCGAGATTACCGCATAAGGTGACCATTCCTCGCGTGGTGTACGATGTGAATGTGGCCCCTTCGTTGGTAGTTCAAAAACAGTACCTCCAGGTATGTGAGATGATGATCAGCAACGACTTCTCGTTCGAGGTGCCCATCGATTTCGTGGGCCTCCTGCCTTTCCAGGTTTCAGGAGTCATCACATCAGGCAATAAGGCGGTGCCCTTCACAGTGGAGGACATTAGTGGAAACTCCATCAAGCTTGGAGAGCTCAAAACAAAGCAGTCGCTCAAACAGGTGTTCAGTGTGGGAGAACACAAGATCAAGTTCAACACCATCTCCGATTCCAACGGGTGTCAGCGACAAAACTTGGTGGATAATAACCTTGTGATGATCTCTGTGACCAAATTGCCGTCCATCCAGAAACATCATGCCAAAGACTACTACTGTGTGGGAGACCATATTTCTTACAACATGAGTGGAATCTCGCCGTTCGTGGTATTCTACAAGTTTAATGAAAAAGAACGCAAAGCCGAGCTGGGCCCCGTGTTTCTGAGACTAGCATCCAAACCAGGAGAACTAGCGATTGTTGCATTGCAAGACTCGTCGGCCAACTCGTGTGTGGTGGACTATACGCAGGATGAGGCTATTTACAACAAGTTGAAGTTACAAGTACACGATCTTCCGTCGGTGGAAATCAGCCAAGGCGATAGTATCATCAAGAACATCCACGAGGGTGACCAGACGGAAATCACCTTCAAGTTCATTGGAACGCCGCCTTTCCTGGTGACCTACGTGAGGACACTAGGAGCAGAGAAGGGCCAGCACCAAAGAAGACATTCGTCAAAACTGAAGGGACAAAGAAGAGTGGTGGACACGAAATCCGTGAATGAGATCTGGAACTATGAGCACTCCGAGATTGTCAGCTTGGAGGGAACATACGAGGCCATCCAAGTCAGCGATGCTTTCTGCAAGGCCTCCCGAGACGTCAAGGATCTCTTATAGTGCATGGCCACTAGCATACTACATCCATAGCAATAGGTCCATAAAATACCAAAGCCGTACTATACATATATACATCTCTACCACCAATATCTATACCTAGGGTCTTAAGCCCAAGGTTTCCTTTTATCCTTCATATACACATTAGTAGTTACTTTCCAGGAACTTCTTCTATACACCGTTACTTGAAAATCACTAAATCTCTAGATCAAGGTTACTGAATTGTCCAACACCAATAAATTCTTCTGGATCAAAAACCAAAAACCAATAATACTTAAATGATATCATCATGATAGTCAGTTGGTGAATTGACCCTGTGACTCACTCTCTCTTGGTCAACTCGTCAATAATCTTGAGACCCTCGTTCATGGTCGATGCTTCAGGGTTGACAAACACAGGCAGTGTTTCAGCAAACTCGTCTGCATATATGTTATGGATGGCCGTGGCCAACTTGGTATCTTTGTAAGTGAGCGTGTTCCCAGAATCATGAGTGGTGATGGAGAAGTGCACCTTATTATAGGTGGTGGTGATGGTGGGGTGGTGTCTGAGGCTATGGGAGCGAGCAGCCACCATGTTAAGAAATTCCCATGTTTTGCGATGGTTTTTAAGCGTATATGTAGCTTCCAACAGCGAAGAGGCGCCGGACGTCGCCACAGACCAGTATTGCGCCGGGAGTCTGTCGTTGATGGTCTTGACTTCCTGTATCAACACCGACCCGGAAATGGGGTTCAACAAGGCATGGAGCTGAGATGTTTTGTGTCTCATGGCACCTGCCCCAAGTGCTTTTTCAACGAAGTAGCAATTGTTCGATGAAGTATCAGTTCTTTGACGAAGTAGCAGTTCTTCGATGAAGTGACAGTTCTTCGATGAAGTAGTATTTGGTGCGCGATGCTAAGCGTGGAGTAAAGTATTGAGAAGTCGCGCGCACTCTGTCTTATCTTTAAGTCACCTACTCTGCTTGCTTTCAGGAATAGACTTACTTACGTTCCAAGCGGTTGGACACGAAAAGACAATTGTCTAGATCATGATATTGGGATTATGATATTGGGATTATGATATTGGGATTATGGTTTTGGTATAAATGAAAAAAACCTTCATGTCTACTTTCTATGATTACTACACTACTACTACACTACTACTACTACTACCACTACTACTACTACTACTACTACTACTACTACTACTACCAGTACTACTACTATTATTTACTGCTCCTACTAAAACTACTGTACTATATACTACTACTACAATACTACTACATACTACTACAGTACTTCTACTACAACTACTGTAATGTACTACTTCAGTACTACTACTACTACAACTTCTACTATACTATATACTAATACTGTTCCACTACTATAACACTAGTAAATTTATTTCAGCAAACTATTAGTATTTAGTTCTATAAATATTCTCAGGCAGTGTGCTGGCCATAGTGAATCTGTCTCTATGACGTAGAGTATATAGTACAGTACATAGTAGAGCAGAATAAAACATCTAGTAGTGTAGAATATAGTGCATACTACGTATATATCTAGTAAATAAAGAGTAAGGTCCATATCACAGTATAGTAAAGAAGGAATAGTATGGAGAGCGTAGTAGAGTTATAGTGTATCAGCAATGGTATAGAGTGTATAATGGTAGAGCACCATATAATCCATAGTCCAGCACATAGTCTGTAGTTCAGCACATGGTCCGTAGTCCATAGTAGAGTAGAGTGCATAGTAGAGTATAGTCCATCGTGAAGTATAATAGAGTAGAGGAGAGGAGAGTAGAGGAGAGTACACTTTAAAGCCATTGGGTTCAATTGGGTTCAACTTCCACAAGAATTTGATAATTTTTTCGGATTTAAAGGTACTGAAATCTTGGAACGCTGGTTTTCTCCTGGTATATAGTGGGTACGTTCTCCTGTATTCATGCTTTACCACCACCTCAGGAGTTTCGTGAAGTCCTCTTGCACCTGCTCCGGTATAACTCACTCTCCAACGTAATAAGTCTCCCTTTCTGGAAGAAAAAATACCATGGCATTCCCCGGAACGCAGATCAATGTATGTGATTCTGAGGTATTTGCTTGATTCTTGAAGTATTTGCTTGACCAGATGCAGTCTCCATTGGATGGGGCGGTCCTGAAAGGTGTAAATCTGGGATGTAATTGATTTTGGATAGTAATTTGGATAGTAATTTAGATAGAATTTCTGATTTCACCTTTGAAATGCAGAAATGCCCCAATCCATTAATATTGCAGAGATTAGTAGACTAAGAAATGGTTAGATATTGAAATAAAATAGAGATACTTTGGAATAGAGTAGCACCAATTGATATAGACTAGAAGATTGAACTAGGAGAAGCAGACACAAATAGACTAATAATAGTAGGACTGGGAATACTATATATATACTGTATATAGAGTGGGGCCAATAGAGTGCTTCCCAGAACCTCTTATACGTCTCGATACTATAGTTTGAGTAAGGAACTGGTTGATAAATTTAAAGAAATTGGAAGGATAAATAATCGATAAGTCAATAGTTCAAATTTACCAATTGAAATCCAGAAAAAGATGGTGGGAAACTAGTACATACCTATGCCTAATTGGTAATGGTGCATATAGTCATCTGTCTTCCAGCACCAGTCAATACAACATGTTAATAACCGTACAAAAGTACTGATACAATTTTTTGCTATAGACTGCTAAAAGCCTTTTGATATAGACTGTCAAAAAAATGTTACCATAAACTGTTTCAATCTGTTAGTATATAGAGTGCTAGATAAAGTGTCACTGTAAAATATCATTGTTCTCCTAGTGTCGCAGTCACTCGCACTAACTGCAAATACGCGGCACCTAAAGAATACGCACTCATCCACACCCATACGCACTTAGTACTGCTCATCCGCTAGTGACCCCTCCTTTGAAGCTACACCCCCTCTATGGTGTCTGCAATCTACATCTGCCACTGGCCCGATGTGGACGACCAATTCCTGCGATGTGAGCTACTCATCCACCGAAATTACCACAACAGCGTGCCCTCAGCCCACACCATCATTGACACCTACTCCCGGCACTACCATCAACTCCCAGCACACCAAAGAACGCCGGTAATATACTACCATGGTATCAATTATATTTCGTACTGGGGAAATAGCAACATTCTTTTATTGGCCATCACGCAAACAAACTGTTCCCCCATGCTGACAGTGCTGCTCTTACACAAGTTCTATGTGAATATCGTGCACTACTTTGAACAGCTGATTCAGAAACTTCAGCGTGCAAATGCAGACCATGTGAGACATGACTTTTCGAGAGATTCCATTGTGGATAACTATTCGCTCATCTACGAGTTGTTGGATGAGTGTGTAGACTTTGGCGTGGTGCAGGTCACGGATTTCAGTATTCTCAAGGAATATATCCGGATGGAAATCAACCATGCCCTCTTGCACTCGGACGACTCCTCGGACTCGGACCTGAACTCGGACCCCGAATGGGTGGTTTCGAACCCGGCTCGGCACCATCATCAAAAGCATAAACTGAAACTTCTGAAACTGAAGCTTCTGAAACAAAAGAAACTGCGGCCCAAGATCGACATCAAGTCTACCCATAATAGGGCTGTGCGCTCTGATATTGTCAACGATCAGGTGGCCGACTCAATCAATAGCTCAGTGATCCGGACGCAGGTCCTGGCCATCAGCTGGAGGCCCAAGGGCATTTTCTACCCGAAGAACGAGATTTATGTGGACGTGATCGAGACGTGTGATTTCTTGTATGACCTTGAGTCCAAGGAAATTAAAAGCAACCAGATCATTGGCAATTGTATGGTGCGGTCCTACCTCTCGGGAATGCCGGTGTGTAAGCTTGGGCTCAATGAAAAGTACATTTCGAGGATTGAGTATGATGAGGAGGAGCTCAATCCACCTACACAAACTGCAAACCCTGAAGACCTACCGGATAATCAGCTCCAGAACGACTCCGCAGAGGAACTCGAGGAAAGCCACTCGGTAGATCAAAACGGTATGCAAGATCCAACTCTGGAACCTGATTTGGCTCCTGGAAAAGAACAGGTCAAGAAGATGAGGGTTCCCATTACCAACGTCCAGTTCCACCTGTGTATTGAGTTGGCCCGCATCTATAAAGAAAACTTGATATTTTTCACTCCTCCAGATGAGGAGTTCCAGCTCTTTTCGTACCGTGTTGAGCAGCAAAAAAGAAAAACAAAGACGCCGTTGCTTCTCGTGGACCCCATGTACCGCATCCTCAAGCTGGAGAACAAGCTCCAGGTGTTGTGCTCTCTCCTGACCAACTACAAGAAGAAGTTGCACTCGCAAAAAACCATTGTCAAGATCCCTATCGACGCGGACCTCTTTGAAATCTCCAATTCCAACGAAAGCAGTTTCCGCTTCAAAAGCGAGATGGGCGAGGTTCGCTTTAAAGTCGACACCTCCGAAATTGTCTGGGCTATAGGCGACTTGCCAGGCTCCAAGAAGGTGGTGCGTATGATGGCCGAGGTCAGCCTAGCGTCATGCAGTAAGCTCAATGCAGAGAGAATTCACCAGAGTCTAAGTCATACAGAGAGTCAAAAAAGCCAGACAAAGAGTGAGAGAGACCAAACTCAAAGACATGATGTGGATTCAGAAACAGGAGAATCCGAGGGTGAAAATGAATTGGCGTCGGCTCAGCTCGACAGTTATTACGGAGTGGGCGGAGCCCAAGTGTCACTGTTTTCGCAGCTCCGAAAAAGTGCGGCCAGGCACAACCATTATGTCTCGATCAGCTTCCAGATCCCCATGCTCACGTACTCCGGGCTCAAAGTAATTTATCTCCGGGTGGACGAGGACACCATGCAGTACACGTGTTTCCCGTGGGTGCGGTACGTGACTCAAGCGCAAAATGGCCAAACCGCTGGGCCTCGTCTGCCGCTTGGCACTTATAGGTTCAAGCTTGGGCCGTCTAACTTCACTGTGCTCTAGCGCACTGCGCGTCGATCTGATGATGCGCCCCGGGGATATCATTGCCTAATCCGGAGACCGCGCTATCTTATCTAGAAACAGTTTGAAATCGCGAGTGCCATAAAGATGGTGCATACCCCAGACACTTGACACACACTCCATCCAATAGTTTATCTCGCAAAACTTGGAGAAAATCCTGTCAAAACTGTCAATTCTGTTTCTTTCAAATTGTCAATCTGTCAAATCCCATTGACTAGTTGCACGTCCAAAATCTCCAACATTCCAGAATCCAGATTATCCAACCAGCATTGTCATCACTATTTATCGGGTGGTTGCAAGTGATATGGGTGAAAGTGCTCTAGCACCCGAAGTCTCAGCCCGTGGTGAAAATTATCCCAAGCCGAAACCAAAAACAAAGTCTAGAACCGGCTGTGTCACGTGCAAGACAAAGCGTCTCAAGTGTGACGAACGGAAACCTTACTGCTACAATTGCCAGAAGAAAAATATCCAATGCGGAGGTTACGCCACGAGGTTCAAATGGCGTTCTTTTAACGACGGAAAGGAAACATCCGGTGCTGGTGCTGGTTTAAATGATCCTGGTGATCCCACGACCTTTGCCTCCTCCAAGTCTGTTCGCCGTTCTTCGCTGCGAGATATTCTCAAGCATGAAAATGTCATGGATGGAAGCGTACAGCCTGAAATTGAGCCTATGCTGCTTAAGGACCACATTGAATTGGCATCTTTATCCGTAGTGGGTAAGTCCACTAAAGATATGGAGCGAGAAAATGAGCTCATGTCCAAGGGCATTAATCCAGATACGCATGGGAACGAAGAATTGCACAAGAAGCTTCGTCGCAGCTATAGTGTTGCGGAAATCAGCCAAGAAATGCCTATTGTCAGCAAAAAAAGGGCCAACTCCTCGTCGCACGTGACGCTGGCTCCTAGCATTCAAAGCTTTCGCAATGAGTTTAATGGCTTGCAAGGGTTGCACTCTTTGGCAGAGTCAGCGGTGAACGAGTTGCGCTCAAGGTCCCCGGGCTCCAAACCAATGCTATATCCTATACCGCAGTCCTCTGAGGCCTCTCCAGAACAAGACAATGGAACTAATCATTTTGAGACGAAACCTGGTTCTAGCAAAAGTGCCTTTTCTCCACCAAGAGAGCTGCTCGATGCTCCATCCAAAGAATGGGGCATGGCTGGGTCGCCAGAACAGGAAAAAGATACTTTGGCTGATATATACTTGACGCCGTCTCTCTCGGCGCTCATAACCCATGCGTTCTCCAGAGACGAAAAAAATGCTTCCGATGCAGTCATGCATTTCAATTATCCCGAGGCGGCCTTTAGTCCCCTAGACATTAACCTCAATGCGCATTTAATTGATGCAAATGGGCAAATGACGGTGAAACATCACACTCTCCTGGGGGCTGAAGGAGACGACATGGGTCCAGATTCACATGCTTTCTTGGATGAAGTCAACCGCAAGTTGATGAAATGCGAGAAATTTTCTCCGTCCATCATCAATGGCAATCCCAGTGTGGGCTTGATGAATACCTCGGAACAGGAACAGATTCTCTTTCTTTTCTCGAAGTACACGTGTGGAATTATGTCCATTAAGTCGGGGCTATCGGAAAACCCATGGCGAAACATATACCTTCCGTTGGCCAGGAAGTTCTCTTTCTTCTTCAACTCCATTGCATCCATGACCCTCTTCCATCTCGCAGGGAACAACCATCTTCAAGAGCAGAGCAAGGCCTTGCGAGCCAATGGGTTCTTGTATATGAAGAAGTGCATTGTGGAGTTGGCAGCCGGTCTTTCTAAAATGGAACACGGTGCTTGTTCAGATAACCAGCTTCCTGCAGACATTGCATTAGCCACGTGCTTGAACTTGGCTGTCAGTGAAACATGGGATACTCACACTTCAAGTGGAATTGCCCATTTGAAAGGAGCAAAGAGTATGATCCAAAAGATCCTAGATATCATCAAGCAATTCTCTATGGCGAGCAGGTCTGGGGTCAAGAGTGAGTTGTCTGAGGAACAACTCAAGAAGAAGCTTGTTCTTGTCCGGAACGATGAGTGGCAGAAAATGAAGGATTGCCGAGTGGATGAGGACGGAAGAGACGTAGTTCTTTACATCCCCAAAAAAATCCTGCTTCTTTTCAACGAGTGGATCTACTTTGAGGTGCTCTCTCAAATGACCAGTTACAGTGGGCAGGACGATAAGGGTATAGATTTGGTGGCCACGATCACCAAGATCACCAACACTCACCAAAAACAAAAGGACGACAACCGTTTCAGCAAAGGGTCGGCGGAGGAATCGCCCGCAGAGTCGGTGAATCTGTTGGTCAGCAATTCCCACAGCAACGACGGCCAGTTCACCTTCTTTGAGAACTTGGATTCCATTCTCCAGAACAACGACTACATTGATCCCCTTCTTGGATGCGCCCAGTCGCTTTTCCTGGTCATGGGGAAAGTGTCCAAACTCATATCCAATGTGAGAAAAGCCCAGGAGACTGGCAAACAGAGCCGCAACAGCTTGAAGAACATCTCGTTGGCATCGGAGCTCAAAAAGCAATTGGTGGACTGGAAACCAAACGTCGTGGGCAACTTGGAGCAAATGATGGAGGAACATTCGGGAGACTCGTCCTGGGATATCTATTCATGTGTATCAACAGCCGAGGCGTACCGCTATGCCACGCTTCTCTACTTGCACGAGGCCGTTCCCGAGGTGCCGCTGATGACATCGTACCAATTGGCGGAGAAAGTGTTTGTTTCGTTGGCGTCGATTCCCAGCAATTCCAACCTCTACATCATCCACATCTATCCCCTTCTCATCAGCTCGTGTGAAGCGGAGTCGAGGGAGGAACGAGAGTGGTGTGAGGCCAGATGGGGCTTGCTCGTCCAGAGACTCTGGATCGGAAACATTGACCGAGCATTTGAAGTGGTCAAAGAGGTTTGGCGCAGGAAAGACGAGCACAAGAGAGAACAGCGTCGGGAAATGGAGGCCGAGGAGGGTACCAATAATGAGCGTGAGGATGTGCCCAGCATCTCCACGCATCTTGAAGAAGTGATCAAGAATATTCACAAGGGCAGCTCCAGAGATGAGAAGGGCATCACCAGCCGGTTGCACTGGAGCTCTGTGATGAGGGAATGGGGCTGGGAGGTTCTTCTCGCCTAGCGCTATGGACCATGTTCACACGTGATGTTACAATCAGAGTATCAAACCAACAAAGAATTCATCCCAATCAATCAGAGTCTTCCACTCTATCAATTCTGAGCCTCTGACCACCCAATTTAATTTCGGAGAGGATCTTTTATGATTGACCAGTTCTTGATGAAACAATGTGCATCTCTGAACAAGATCAACCAGATAACTTTCCGTGTCAGAACCAGTATTCCAGCGCGATGGAATGTGGTGTCATCAGCATCAAACCAGAAGCAGTATCAGTGAATATGCCGGATACAGTCTATAGAAGTATCCCAAGTCTCTCTACCGCCAAAATTGTTCTTCACCTATAACAAGATTCTACCTATAACGAGATTTTACCTATAACAAGATTCTTTCTATAACAAGATTCTAAGAACAAATTCCCTTCTTCCATCACCTCTAAATCAAGTACACATAGTGTTGTATCTAGTGCTAATCTAATGGTGGTATTGACTATTCTGGGTACCTAGTAGATAAATATCCAGATTACCCAGTGTTTATTCAGTTGTACTTTTCGAACCCCAGCTTGTCTATATAGTGTCACTATTCTAGAATAGATACCATGCTAGATTAAAGCAAGAGTACAGACTGAGATACATCGGTGATAATATTGGACTAGTCATCCATGGCCACATACTAATCATACATACCAAGTGACTTAGATGGTCACATAGAGAAATTAAATACTGTGGAATTCTACTAAGTGACTTTGAATAATTAATACTGATTGTGCTTCACTTACTGCTATAGAGGTAGATTACACTATACTATACTAGAATAATTCTGACTAGGTCAAAGGAATAAAACTAGACTAAAAGAGAGTAGACTAAAAGAGAGTAGGCTAAAAGAGAGTAGACTGGAAAAGAGTAGACTAAAAAAGTAGAGACTAGATATGGTGGGAGGGATATGGTATTGAACTAGTTATATAATAGATTACATTGGTCGCGCGGTGAGCACATCAATACCTCACCATATTTTTGCAGTCAATGCGAATTCTCAACCAAAATTGTTAACCTCAATAATACGCACCACTACAATCTACCACTACAATCTACATAACTAATTCATAATAATCCAGAAATAAAGTATATCTTAAGTGCTTAAAGGAAGTCATAGTATGTCATCATTTATAATTACTTGTAGTATTTTATTGTATGATATTGAGTGTTGTAATGAATCATAGTATACTATGTCAAACAATTGTAGTGTTGTTATTTAATTATAATATTTACACAACAACAGCTAGCAGTGTATTAATCAAGATTAAAATGGAGTAGGAGACTATTTTAAATTATCCCATAGTAGACATGCAGATAGATCTTATACTGTGTGGTGTATATAATGGCACACCAGTACACCACTTCGACACTTTAGCCATGAATTGCAAAAAAAAAAAATTTAGCACACCCACTGATACAGTAATTAATTGCTTATTTAGTAGAGATTGGGAGACCAAGAGAACCTACTGTTCAGGAGATTAAAATGGGAGAGGAGTTGGAAGTTGGGGTTAAGGATGGAGAGGAAGCCGACCAATATAGAGTAGTGCATACAGAGACACAGCATTAATAAAGAGGATTTAATATTTAAGAATTATTAGGTGATTTTAATGGTAAATCATACACTCTGGACTGTACATAAGAGAGAGAGAGAGAGTATGTGTGTGTGTGTGATCTACTTTGGACTGTATATAAGACAGTCTTTGAGTATGAGATTGTCTAAATTACATTAAATATTAATACAACTAATTAGATTCTTTTCAACTCTAACTACTATAGTGTATGTCCTGTCCTGCATCTTACATTGGGTTAACTCTCCACCATCTCCTTTTTTACATTATCTGCATCTCCTTTTTATATTATCTGTATGTAGTTCTTCTGCTATATATCTCTGCTGTCTAGTCTCTGCTGTCTTGTATCTTATATGCACCACTGTATCTACCACCCCACAACTACTATAAATTAAGTACTACAATAAATTAAGTACTACAATAAATTAAGTACTACTACAAATTAGGTACTACTAAAATTAGGTAATACTATAAATTAAATACTACTGCCATTGTACACTAGAGGTAGTAATGTACTAAATCTAGTAATGTACTAAATCTAGAAATGTACTGGTGGGCCTTATGGCTGGTTGCACCACTAGAATATCATTTCGCATTGTAGTGCATCTAATCCAGATTCGTCCCATACTAACCTTGAACAATCTTCTACACTACACTACAATAGCTTCTTCTACTACCTCATCCTATCCTATACCCTTGATATCTCCCAATTAGGCAATATATCCCAGACTAATACTTTGCATATATGGAATATTCATGAACAAGTTCTAGACTATCAATATGGACCTTTTTTGGAGACAATGTTCAGTGGTAGATACTAATACACCAAGTACTGTATAGTACTGGCGGGAAAGACTGTATCGATTGATGAGTTGTATTAGACAACTACTGCTTGGATGTACAAGTTTTAATATACTCATAGATTTAGAGTATATGATTACATAAGCGATAGTCCGCACCATTCTGTCTTTCCATCTTTGTCTTCTATTTCTGTCCTCTATTTCTGTCCTCTATTTTTGTCTTTCTGACTATTTTTTTAACTGAATTTTGTTTTTCCAACTGAATTATGACTGACTTTTGACTGGCTGCGAGCATTCAGATCGGGTGTGCACACTGGTGGCTTATCGCATTCTTATCACTACACTTCTTTTGGCTATGTTCAGAGTAGCCCCACGGAAAGCTATACTTAGGCGCCAAATGTCGCTTTTACTGGACCCGCTTGCTCCTGAACGTATTGCCAAGAGCCAGGCCAAAAGCAACTTCCCCCTTCCCAAGCTTGTATCGTTTGATCTCTGGGGCACCTTGTTTACGCTCAAAGCACCCATTGCAGAGCAGTATTACAGCATTTCCAATGGCGAATTCGGCATCGAAAAGTCAAAGGAGGATATAGCTGCCGATTTCCCCAAAATATTCAAAAGCCTCGAGCAAAAAGCCCCCAATTACGGTAAATCCCTGGGTTACGCATCTTCCGACGACTGGTGGCTGGACATCATCACCCAGGTGTATCAGATTCCGAAAGACGATGCTACCAGCAAGGCATTGTGCCGTAGGCTTATCGACCATTTCAAGGGGCTGGACGCCTACAAGCTCTATGACGACGTGGAGCCCGTTTTGAAGCAGTTGGACGCTCTCAATGTACCATTCATTGGCAGCAGCAATTCCGACCACCGAGTGCTCAGCATCATGGAAAGCTTGGGAATCATGTCGTACTTTGGCGAAGATCGAATCAACCTTTCCTATGATCTAGGCCATGCCAAGCCTGACCGTCAGTTCTACCGAAGTATCGCACGCAAGTACTTTTCTGGGGCGAGCATGACGTCATTCTTGGAGAACACGTGGCACGTTGGAGACAACTATGAGAATGACTTTGCAGCGTCGGTGAAGTCCGGATGGAACGGGGTCTTGTTGGACCGAAGCAAAAGTAGTGTGTTCTTCCGGAACCGCCAAGCAGCTGCGGGTCACGTGAGCAACGATTGTTTCGAGGGCCAATCGGTAGACACCTTAGACGGCGACAATTTGGTGATGATCTCCGACAATAGAGTATGTTTGAGTGGGCTTCAGGAACTCATGACCCTTTTCAAATAATCAATCTTCATGTGATATCACTTGTAGCTATGCCCAGGAATCATTGCCAAGTTTCGCACTTTCTTGGCATTTCCAGTGGTTAGTGAGAGATACCTAGCACAAAGGAAGGGAGGAGAGGAGGCAAGGAAAAGAGAAAGGAAGGAGAGGAGGGGAGAAGGAGATAATTTGAGTTTACATAGAAAAGAAGTAAGAGAAAGTAACAGAGGAGAATGGCGAGCTCGGATACAGGACAGAGCAGCCCAATGAGACAAAATAGGACAGAATTTAGACAAACGAGTAGAGGACACACAGTTTAATATTAAAGACTAACCAGAACAAAAGACACCAGCACAACACCAAAGATTAGGCAAAAAAGACTAATCACCATAGACCATCTGCATGACAGATCATGTGATCCAATCATCAACACAAAGACGAACAACCACAAAAAGGTGATGTATATTTAACCCCAGTCACTTCCGTCATTGCTGTTCTCATTGTTCATCCAAGAATAGTTTTCTGCTTATGCGCAGACTCACGGTCGACTGCCTGCATACACAGCACACCGCCTATCCCAGTCCGCACATCAAAACACTCGCGTCAGCCCCACAGGCCGCTACCACCTACTTTTTTATCCGCTGTTCTCGTTCGTGGCTGTGGATTCCCTTGCATATTAGACTCCCCTTCCGTACACTCTAGACTAGGTCAGATTAAGCGTGATCTCGCATTTACGCTAACTCTCAACCTCTCACTCTATACCTTGGGCCCAGATGAGGTTTAACTATGCGGCCCCGATCCTTCTTTGGATCTCGGCTATTATCGCCATGCCCCTTGATACTTCCGACGATGATTCTATTTGTGAGGCTGCTTCGCATATTGTCAGGGGACAAATGGATTATTACACGGGTTTGCAGTATGGAGGAACCGTGGGTATGTTCACCTCGCCCTACTACTGGTGGCATGCCGGTGAAGTCTTTGGCGGCTGGGTCGACTACTGGGCTTTTTGCCAGAAGGACAATGAGACCTTCACCAATATCCTCAAGGACGCCATGTGGGCGCAGCGAGGCGATGACTACAACTATATTCCAGGCAACCAGTCGTTAACCGAAGGTAATGATGACCAGGGTGTCTGGGGCATGGCCATCATGCAGGCCGTGGAGCGTAACTTCACCGTGGCCGACGACAAGAAGACTTGGCTCAATATGATCCAGGCTTTGTACAACTCCATGAACAACCGGTGGGATACTGCTTCCTGTGGTGGAGGTCTCCGGTGGCAGATTTTCTCCTTCAACAATGGTTACGGCTATAAAAACTCCATTGCCAACGGCTGTCTTTTCCACTTGGCTGCTCGTCTTTACAGATACACCAACGACTCCTCATACTTGGAGGCTGCTGAGAGAGTTTACGACTGGATGTGGGATGTGGGTTATATAGTGGACAGCCCTTCGTACAACCTTTACGATGGTGCCGATGTCGACACCAACTGCACAGACTTGACGGTTCACAAGTGGTCCTACACATACGGTATCTTCATGGCTGGCTCTGCATACTTATACAATGCTACGGGTGACCTGAAGTGGAAGAACTCGGTTGACCAGCTCTTGGACGCTTCCACATACTACTTCAACAACTCCATCATGACCGAGACCACATGTGCTTCCAGCACCTGTAACAACGATCAAAGATCGTTCCGTTCGCTTTTCTCCAGATGTCTTTCGATGACGGCCTCTTTAGTCCCCGACACCTACGACCATATCGTCAACGACTGGCTTACACCCAGTGCCGAGGGCGCAGCCAAATCGTGTTCGGGAGATGGTGAGAACTACACATGTGGCCAGAACTGGTCGCTTGGCACTTACGATGGAAAGTACGGTCTTGGTGAGCAGATGTCTGCATTGGAAGTGATCTTGTCGATGATCACGTCGAGAGAAACGCCTTTGACCCCTGCAACTGGAGGCTCCGACCAGGGAGGCGATATTTCTGCGGGAAACTCCACGTCAACATCAGTCAATGCCAATAAAATTACGGTATCCTCAAAGGACAGGGCGGGCGCAGCTATCCTCACCGCCGTGGTGTTGGGAACAGTGCTTGGTGGAGCAGTGTGGATGTTGTTTTAAAAAGTGAGATGATATGTTTTGAGATATTTGAGATGTTTTGAGATGTCTCAGATCTAGATAAAAAATTCAAAATCTTAAGATGACAACAAGTTAAGGTTTTGAGATGGATTTTGAAATTGGGAGATTTATGTTGGTGAGATTTCGAGAGGTGATCTCTCGAAGAGGGAAATGCGAGCGTCGAGGCTCTGCGCACGATACACTACGTAGTGTCCATAGATAAGCTATCGGTGCAGCGCGCGAATGAAAAGCATCGCCTGCTAACACTTCAATAGGACTCTTCTTCACCAGGACTCTTTGCTATTTGAAATATATAAAGATTAACGTATGAATTAAACCCCTACAGATACAAGTATCATATTGGAACCAGGAAACCCCGAGAAAAAAGCACAATGGTCTTGTCCAAAGTCATCAACCAGCTTGCAAACCCAAACACCGCCAACAACCGCAGACGCCGACTCTATATCCCGCCGTCCACCAATTACCCTCTCTTTAGCTATGGAGGAGCCGAGGACCAGAGGTCTTTCTTATCGCTAGACGAGTCCGGCTCTGTCTACACCGGCGTTGGAGACGAGAGCGATGCAGCCAGTGTCAGCTCATCACGGTCTCTTCCGTCCACACTCAATTCTGCACATACAAATGAAGACCAGGAGTCGTTCCACAGCTGGTTGGTCGAGGAGCACCAGAGACGCTACAATGCCACGGATAGTGAAGATGATACTGGAGACCGGCGGTCGGGGCGAAGTGGCCGAAGTGGTCTGCTGTACAATTCCGATACCAAATCTGGGTTGCTGATTCTTGCCGATGAAGACTTTGCAACTTTGCGGACCACTTATACAAGAGAATATAAGATGACGTTGCGCTACTCGCTCCCACTTATTGTGACATTTGTGTTGGAGCACTTGTTCTCCATTGTATGTTTACTTGTGGTGGGACATATGGGAAAAAACGAACTTGCAGCAGTTTCACTCGCGTCGATGACCTCCACCATCAGCCTTGCAATTTTTGAGGGCATTGCCACGGCTCTCGATACATTATGTCCTCAGGCGTACGGGGCAGGCAACTTTGAGATGGTGTCGCTCCATGTGCAGAGATGTACGATGTTCTCGTTGGTGGTGTACGTGCCGTGTGCCATGTTCTGGTGGTATAGCGGAGCGTTGCTACAGTATGTGGTGGACAATGAAGAGGTGCTTGAGCTCACGACGCTCTTCTTGCGCGTGCTCATAGCGGGCGGACCAGCGTACATTTTCTTTGAAAATGCAAAGCGTTTTCTACAGGCACAAGGCATTTTCGAGGCCGGCACGGGGGTCTTATTTGTCAGTGCCCCAATCAACATTTTCCTCTCGTGGTTTTTGGTGTGGGATAAGAACTATGGTATAGGCTACATTGGCGCACCTATAGCCACGGTGATCAACTTCTGGATCATGTCGATTTTACTAGTGTTGTATGTGGTATTTATCGATGGCTCCAAATGCTGGCATGGCTTCTGCAAGGTATCACTGCTCTTCCTGAACTGGAACCAGTTGTCTCACTTGGCTGTGCCTGGAATAGTGATGCTTGAGTCCGAGTACTTGGCCTACGAGATCATGACGCTCTTTGCGCTGTACTTTGGCACCACCGAGCTTGCGGCCCAGAGTGCTGTGGGCTCCATTGCCTCCATTACCTATATGGTCCCGTTTGCTGTGAGTATCGCCTCGTCTACCCGGATAGCCAACTTCATTGGTGCGCAAAACCTCTTCTCAGCCAAACTCTCGGCCAAGACCGGCTTGCTCAGTGGCCTCTTTGTTGCATCCTTGAACTGTTTCTTCCTTCTTACTTTCAGGAGACAGATTGCTGGCTTGTTCACCAAAGATCCCGAGGTCACCGAGATGATCGTGTCGCTCTTTACTCCACTCGTGTCGGTGTTGCAGATATGCGATGGACTTGCGTCGGTGGCCAGTGGGATTCTTCGGGCCCAGGGTCTTCAGAAGGTTGGAGGAATCATCAACTTTTTGGCCTACTATGCCTTTGGCATGCCGTTGGCCTTTGTTCTTACCAAAACCACTGACCTCCACTTGTTTGGCTTGTGGATTGGTATTGGCAGTGGCATGTTTCTCATTGGAGTCATTGAAACATATGTGATTCTCACCTGTGACTGGGACAAGGTGCTACAACAGGCGGGCTTATTGATTGAGTTTGGCGAGTCTTCCGACGACGAACTCTCCTACTAATCTTATGCGACTGCATCTTTCACGTTACGACATCCACGTTACTACATCCATTCCCCACACTTTCTGGTTTCCACATTTCTGGTTACTAGTTATTTACATCTAAATCTACTTTCTGAGAGCTCTTCTGGCTTTCACACCGTCTGCCAAGGTCTTCAAAACGTCCTTGGTGGCCTCAAACCCAATACAAGCATCAGTGATAGAGCACCCGTACTTCAAAGCATTCTTTCCACCTTGGTCAGCTGGAGGCACGTCTTGTCTGCCCTCCTCGATGTTGGACTCGATCATCAAGCCACAAATCTCCTCTTCTCCCTCTGCAAGCTGCTTGGCAATCTCGGCGGCCACCAACGGCTGGTTGTTGTGGTTTTTGTTCGAGTTACCATGCGAACAGTCCACCATGATTCTGCGCTCCAACTTGTCGTCGCTGGTGATGCCGGCCTTTCTCAAAGAGGCCTTTGTTTCCTGGATGGACTTTGCGTCGAAGTTGGTGCCTTGCTTACCTCCTCTCAAGATGACGAAACAGTCCTTGTTTCCGTCCGTACCAACAATAGCCACAATGCCCGGCTTAGTCACGCTAAGGAAATGGTGTGGATGAGAAGCAGCTCTCATGGCATCCACAGCAACACCAAGCGTACCGTCAGTGCCGTTTTTGAAGCCCACAGGGAAAGAAAGCCCCGAGGCCAACTCTCTGTGCAACTGAGACTCGGTGGTTCTGGCTCCAATGGCTCCCACACTAAAGATATCCAGGAGGAACTGGGGAGAGATGGTGTCTAACATTTCTCCAGCAATGGGCAACATTTCCGTAAGCTCAACGAACATTTTACGGGCAATTCGAAGACCCTTGTTGATCTGGAACGAGCCGTCGATTTCAGGGTCGTTGATCAAACCTTTCCAGCCCACGGTGGTTCTGGGCTTCTCGAGGTATGCTCTCATGACAATGTGCAACTCGCCCTTGTACTTATCAGCCTCGGCCTTCAATCTGTTGGCGTAATCAAGAGCTGCTTCTGGGTCATGTATGGAACATGGGCCAATGACAAGAATGAGTCTGTCGTCTTCACCGTTCAAGATCTTCACGGTATTTTCTCTTCCATCCTTGATAATTGTTTTGCACGCCTCCGAGAGGGGGTACTCGTGCTGCAACAAGTCAGGAGCACTCAAGGGGTCGTAACCACGGACTAATGTTAGTATCGTCGACATAAAGCTCGAGTTCGAGTTCGAGTTCAATTCGAGTTCGAGTTCGAGTTCGAGGGGGATAACTCAGCTCTCTAGCTGATAGCTCAGCTTAGGTAATGGCTGATAACTGATGACATACTTCTCCAGTCCTCCATACGGGATCTGTCGCCAACATATTCGTTTTTCAAAAACATCTTGAGGTTTGAATATTCAGGAAGAAAGTGTTGAACAGGTATGACTTTAACAATGGGCGGTCTCGAAAAATGACTGCTGGTTATATTCAGGAATCTCACCATATTCTTTGCGCTTTATTAGTCATACACGAACATCATTTGCTGCGAGCTAGTGCCAGATGGAGAGACCATTTTGGGAGCCAGAAAAAAAAGTTTTAGTGGGAATCTGTGCTTCTTTTATAGATTCGGGGAGTCTTGTTTTTGTACTCTTTCGGTGCACTGGTGGACAAATGTAGTGGACAAATGTAGTGGACAAATGTAGTGGACGACAACGTGGTAGACGAGCGTTGACGGGTGCAAATTAGAGCTTCTGGAAAAAATAAATGTAGCCGTTCTTGGTCATGTCATCGGAGTTCGCACCGCACTGTACCACCTTCTCATCGTTGAAGAGGACCCATTTCCCGCGTTCCTTGATGAACACCACGTAGTGTCCTGTATGCGGCGACGATCCCTTGTGGCAGATCACAGCCTTGAGCTCGTAGTCGGCCAGCGGATTGTGTTCTTGTAAAAGCTTGGTTTTCAAGTCGCTGGTTTCCTTTTCAAGATTGACAACGGGCTCCGAGTCTTGCATGGTTCCATCGTCATCGGGGTTACTGAACAACCACTCGACAGCAGCATTGACGTTGCCCAGGTTCAAAATAAGGGCTTTTTGGGCTAGCTTGTCGCTAAAACCCATAGCAACCAAGTCGTTGATTGCCTCTGGCGAAACTTCACTTGACTTGTTTTGGCTGTTGTTGGGCTCAAAGGGCAGATCAATGTCTGCATCCTCCATGTGCGCAAATATCCAGTTCATGGCCTCTTCCGAGCTGGAGTTGCCTGTATTGTAGAGTCCTCGCAAGCATCTGGGCTCGCTGAACCCCATGCTTAAAAGCATGCCCATTGCCTCTTGGTTGGGCTCAAAGGCTTCCTGTGACTCGGTCTTTTTGGTGGCCATTTCCACTTCTCCCTTTGCAAAAGTTGGGGCACTGTAAGCAGCAAGGTTAATTTTCTCGGGAACTTCTATTGGGACCTCCCGCTTGACTGGCACCCAGTTTTCCAATGCAATTCTTTGCAGACTCACAATGAGGTTTTGGGGGTACGTCTTGAAACCTTCTTGCTTGGTGGCACTGCTTACTTCTCCGCAAGAATCACATTGGTAGTTTTCAATAATCTCCTCTGCGTTGAAGGAGCTGAAAGATTCCTCGAGTTGCGTAGGCCTGTATGTCTTGACCCCATCTGTTACATCAATGACTTCGCTTGCAATAGGCACCGAAACATTATCCACCAACGAGTCTGTGCTGGAGCCAGTGTGACATTTGGTGCATAGGACCTTGCTGCTGGTCAAGAACTTGAAACTTTCATTCAACGAAAAGCCGTATTCCTTGTCCAATTTATCAAACAAGTACAAGAGGAACTCGTTTGCATCCTGTTGTTTGTTGGTCTTGAACTCCATATGGTCCGCACCAATGAGATTCTTGAACGTGGAAGGCCGGATGCCGGTCTGGTAGTCATCTCCCTTGAGCAGGTTGGGCTTGGAGTATCTACCGGACCAAAGACCATCATACAACTTGATCATTTGTGACTTGAGGTCAGTAGCAGCATTAGGCACCTTCAAATCAAAGCCAAGACCCTCATAAAACTTTTGGTAGGCCGGAATCGAGAACAAAGCTTGGAGCACGGAATTCAAGTAACACGAATTGCCCAAGTTCTGCATCCCAGTAAGCCCAGATCCAAACAAAGGCTGCAATTTTTCGCCGTTCTCACCCTCCAAGTTGAACTGCCACGATTTGTTTGTATCCAAGTTCATTTCCACCAAGCTCTTCTCCGACTTGATGGCGGAAGTCAAGTCCACTCCGAAGGGGAGCAATTTCATGGCTAAATCTGGCACCTTGACTTCGTCGTTACATTTGTAACAGTAGCAATCACAGCTATCTTCGTTATCGGCCGAAAGCGAGCCGAGTTTCACTGCAACATGGTGGCTTGATGAAGTAGCGTGAGCAAGCGCATGGGAGTTTCCTTTTAAGGAAGACCCAAACTGTTCACGGCCACAAGCAACAGTGCCACAGCTCAAACAGATCCATAAGTTTTCTGTGAGGTCACACAAACTGCACTTTGTCAAGTCAGGTTTGTCTGAGGTCACAGTATCAATGTGTAGAGAGTGTTCACAGGGAAACACCTCTTGCTCCCAAGCCTTGATGTCATCATTAAAGCTAGCAGAATTTGCATTGATGAGATCCAGAGCAAGTTTCTGGACCCGGTCTGACGTCTGGTCAATGGCCACCAGTGCATCCTTAGGCGCAACATACACCAGGTATGACACATTGTAGATGTCCAGATCCTTCTGCTCCACAATCTCCAACTTGGGCACCTTCAGCAGGCGATTGGTGAGCTCACGTTCCTCCACGCTCTTCAACTTCTTGGAGATGTTCACGAACAAAGGGTGTCTCTTGAGCGAGTAATGCTCCATGGTGTAGTTCTTGTGAGCCACTCTGGAGAAGGCCTGGAAACAGCTCATACACACGTCCAAGCCGAGGTCGTTGTTTTCAGCCGTATCAAACGAATACATGCACTCGTCTTTGTAGATTTTGGTGGACCCATCGATGGAGGGAAGGCTGGCACCGGCAGTGGAGATGTATTCAACAATAGACATGGTCTTCTATGCGTCAGTCGGAGTCTCTATGTGTATTCACAATGTGTTTCACAATGGGAGGATTATCTGTATATTGATGTCGCTGGAACTGTAACACTGTTGTATGCTTCTCACTATGTTGTTCACTGTGTTGTTCACTGTGTTGTTCACTGTGTTGTTCACTGTGTGGATAACTGTATCACAATCCAATACACTGTATACTGATCTATAGATCTGTGATGGGTGAGAATGGTTCCGCGCGCAGCGAGCCTTTTCGCACCCACTTGCTCGCCTAACAGTTTGCACCACTTGTCTCCTACCATAAAAGTCCTTCTTTTTATTACTAACATCTTGCTTTGGGTATATAAAGAAGATCTCAAAGAATATGGATTTTGTTTGTGGTATTTACTTTTCCAGTTGGTCTGTTTACGAACCCAAACACTTTGTGCTGGATCTCCCGGCTAATCAGCTAACCCATGTATTCTATGCCTTCATGAAAATCGATGCCAGTTCGGGGAATGTGTCTGTTTCTGATCAGTGGGGTGATATCGATATGCCAATGCCGGATGGATGCACTGGTTCTTTGGCTTCTTTGCAGGCTTTAAAGAAGAGGTGTCCTTGGTTGCGGTCGGTCATGTCTATAGGTGGCTGGGGAACCCACGACGCATTTGCACTGGTTGTTTCGGATCGGCAGAAATTCGCCAATTTCGTTTCTTCGTCGGTGAATTTAGTGTCTAAATATGGTTTTGATGGCATTGATATAGATTGGGAGTACCCTGAAAACGATAGACAAGCGTTGCAGTTGGTGGACTTGCTTCGCGTGCTTAGGTCCAACTTGCACCCGGCAATGGTGCTTAGCGTGGCAGCTCCTGGCACTTCTGAAAAGATCTCCGTGCTTAGACTAAAAGAAATGGACCAGTACCTCACGTTCTGGAACGTCATGTGCTACGACTTTTCCGGAGAGTGGTCCGATTTCACGGAACACCACTCCAACCTTTACTCGAACGGATCCAATGGCTTTTCGGCCGATTCGGCCATCAAAGAGTTCTTGGCTCGAGGCGTGCCTGCTTCCAAATTGGTGCTAGGCATGCCCATGTACGGGCGGTCGTTCCATGAGCCCAGCCACTTGGGACCACGGGCCAAGTTCTCCAAAAAATCGTCGGACGACATTGTGGACTACTGCAAATTACACGGCACCCCCACCTACGACAATAACAGCGTGGGAGCCTTCATATACGACGACAAAAAGAAGGATCTCATATTCTATGACAGTGTCCAGTGTGCGCAGAAAAAGGCCCAGTATGTTCGGAGCATGGGCTTGCGAGGAGGGTTCTGGTGGGACTCAAAGGGCGACTCCAAGACATGTCTGCTTCTCACTGCGTTCTTGGATGAGCTTAGGCAATGAAAAGCGAGCGCCAGCTTTATAAAATCGAGTCCATTCTTGCGAAGACGCTCAACACGCCCGCAATAAGCTCTAGAGTAAGCTCACTATGCTGCTCAGTTTCGGCATCCACCTCCTGCTTCAAGTTGATGCCAAGGCCCAAAGGGCTTGGGGTAATTTTGTATGGGAACTCACTATAGTCGTTCAATAGCTCATCCGCACGTGCAAAGGCCTGGTCCCGCTTATCGTAGTTTAACAGCAACAACACATTCTCCAACACATTGGCCGCGTATGCTGCACACACCAAGGAAATGGTTCTCAAGTGGCGGAACGAGGTGTCAGCCAGGAACTGGTCGTTACTCAACGAGTCCAAGTCCACGGATTTTTGGGTCAAAGTGCTCAACACTCTGCTTCTGATGTATTCTTTCGACATCTTGTCTGCAATAGGGTGTGTGGCCATGTCGAATAAAAAGAAGTTTTTCCTCTCTGTTCTCAAAATGCCCTTGTCTACCAAGCCCTTGGCCAACCTTTCTCTGACCTGCTTTAATTGGTAGTTGATCTTCATCAAGTTCCATGTTTCTCCAGACAACAAATCGATCCAATTGGACACCGACAAGTGGCCCTCATCGTTCTTCATGATCTTCAAGGCCTCGTCTAGCAATACCTCGCCCGTAGGTTCGGTATCAATAACCTCCACGAGACGGTCCGACAACTCAAACCGGCGTCTGGCCGGATCATTGACAAGGGTGATTTTTCCACGAAAAGCCAACTCCAACAAAATACATCCACGAAGGGCATATGAGATGTTATCGTTCCAGAACGATAAGTAGCCTTCCTTGTCTTTTAAGCCCATCAACAAGACCTCCTCCATCAAGGTCAAGAACGGCACCTTCAAAGTATGGTGGTCAGCGATATCACGAGCATCAATGCCGATCTTATGGGAATTGTTTACATGGGAGTCCTCGTCGAAGGAGCCCGAGTTTCGGGATATGGTTGCTGCAGCCGGCTTGGCCCCGCGACGTTTCTGCAACACGGACGACGACATTCTAGCTGAAGTACTAATGTGGGGAGTAGTGGTGGTGGCTGGAGAAGTGGGTGATATGCTGGGGTAGTGTAACTCTAGGCGAATTTTTTCGCGCACGACACGAGGCTGAGATTGAGCTCACCAGGGCAGGAGAGTACTTCTGACCACCCAAATGGGTATTACTTTAATATTTAGAGTTAAAGTTGGTTCATCGTAGTAGATTTTGAATTATGGAATAGTAGTTAATGGGTTATAATGGTTCACGTAAAAATGGTAGTTCACGTAAAAATGGTAGCTCATGGTGTGACTAGAAGCAATAATAGGTGACCAATTAGGACAGAGATATGGGCAAAATCAATGGCAAATAAGTAACATTTGATTTGAATAACAGTTTTCTAGTGTTTAGAGATTCATGTGTTTAAGTAGTGAGGATCTGGTTTAGTTGTAGAGTTGGTTCAGTGTATATACAGTGTTTGGTCAGTACAGTGAGTCATCATGAATATATAGCCAAGGGTACAAGACAGATGATACTATATTACATATAAAAAAAATTGACCACATCTGTATAGGTGTATAGAGTATGTGGCTGGAGAGAGTATTGAATAAGAGGACCCAGGATATAGAGGTGTACTGCATGGCCATTGGAATGCATGATCACAGGACGGCATACAAGCATGGGCAGATGAAACGTCTCTGGCTTGGTTGCGCAGGGACACAACAAGATCAACAGTCACAACAAGATCGACAGACACAACAAGATCGACAGATGTGATGATCTTTCTAAGCATGGTTCAAGACACGATGAAAATGGATCAACGGATAGAAAATTTAAGAATCAGTAAAATTATTTTCATACGATTCCAACAGCTTGGTTAAGGACACGTATTCAGAATTTTCTAGTTTAGTTGAAACAGAAAGAAAAGTAACTACTGCTGAAGTTTTAGGGTGTTGGAGTATTGGAGATGACATGAGTATTTATTTCGCTTATACGAAGGTGGGAAGAAATTGCGAAGATAATGCGAATATCAAAGACTTCTGAGATACTGCATAGTGATAAGTACAGTGAAGTCAGTTTAAGCGAACAGTGTAGTCAGTATAGCGTATAGTGTAGTCAGTATAGCGTATAGTGTAGTGTATATTAGTGTATAGTGTATATTAGTGTATAGAAAGTGTATAATTAGTATAGTTAGTGTATAATTAGTGTATGCTTAGTATAGCTACAGTTCTGGTGTCATAGGTTATTACGTAGTCATTGTGCAGGGCACAGTATAGAAATTACTTTAAATTTTAGGTTACTAGATTTTAGAGTTTTTAGAACGTATAGACTCAGTATATATCTATACTATAATGTAAGTACAGTATTTCACTATACCTATACAGGACTTATAGAGTATAGTAGTGGGGTACTACCAGATCTAGAGTACACCCTAGAGTTCAGTGTAGATTTAGTATATTTTATTCTAGTGAAGAGGGATGGAATTTTGAGGATATAAGTTGTAACCAGTCGTAGTAATTATAGTGTATAGTAGTGTATAGTGGTGTATAGTGTATAGTAGTGTATAGTAGTGTATAGTGTATAGTAGTGTATAGTGTATAGTAGTGTATAGTGTACAGTAGTATATAGTATACTACTAAGTAATATAGAGAAGTGGGGTTAATTAAAGTTGCAGATCTAGTTATTCCGAGTCCCCATGTCCTGTATATTTAGTATATAGTCACATAGCATATATATCCAGTAATTAGTATATTAGTCCAGTATGGGTACACTGAGCAGCATACATTGTAGTGTGGAATAGTTACGCGTCTCCATCCGTAGGCCATACACACTACTGGTACAATAGACACTAATAAATAGTAGACCGATAATTTGCAGTGGTATATTACCGAAGATCAAAAATATATAAAGCTACGGATTTCCCAAATCCATGTTCCCTCCCAAATGTTTCTTCCCACTTTCCAAAAAGGACGTCTACCTGCATGCCTGGAGACGCACTCGTGAAGTCGCTGCTGCGTGTACTACTATATACGTACTGCATCAGAAGCACCACCATTCCACAAACCATACACTCTTTCAACCCTCTACTCTTCCACTCCTTCACTCCAACACTTCACTCCCTGACACGTGTCTGCACCTCCAGCAGCTGAGTCCTCCTGTGTATAGAGTGATTGTATCAGTTCATCAAGACATCAGTTTAGACCAACTCAGGTTCCCATCTGGTCATACTACTGTTACTAGCGTCATTTCAGGTCAATCCTTCTTTACCCAAGGTATACTATACTATACTGCTTGATCATAGTACCTACTATACTGCCTATTCCGGTATTTATTATACCTCCTGCTACGCTATTGTTATAGTGCTTCTGGTGCTGGACACTCTTATACTGCTTATTTATTTGGCGTTGGCACATGTCCAGGAACCTCTCGCTAGACGGCTTGTCTTTCTCCAATGACTCCGGCACTTTGGACCCCGCAGAAGACTTTGTGTCGTTTCCTACATTGCCAGATCCGGAGGTGGTGGCCAACCGCTCCATCTCCAATATGCTCCAAAAGACCCTACGCAAAGTCACCAACAACGCCTCCAACTTGGTGCACAGCTACACGTCACCCGGAAACGACCATGCTCCTAACCATGGCGATATAATTGAGTCTCAGTCCATATATAACCCGGATGCTGAAGTGGCGGATGCCAAGACGGTGGATGTGCCCGAAGTCCCTGATTCGGCTCCTGCTGCTGCTCGAGACCCTCCAAAGAAAGATGTTAAGGAATTGGGCCTTCTACCAATGCCTGGAACTCCGGCCCTTCTATCCCCATCAGACCTCAAGTCTCCTCCTGTGCAACAGATCCTGGAGCCTGCCATTGGGCCACATGCTATAGCTGCACCTACACCCCCGGATGCTTATCCACGGGTGATTTCCGATAAACGGTTCCTTACCATTTCCACTGTCCAGTATGCACCTCAAGCTCCATCTGCAATCAACAAAAGCGACGTTACCGTGGTCAATACCGAATCTGCTACCACTCCAAGCACTCCTCTTGTGGACCATACGGTGAAACAGCCTGATAGCGGGCCGGAACTTGTTAATCTACAACTCCACCATTCGTCCAAGACCAAACCCCTCATGGTGGATAAGCTCAAGAACCAAATCTCGTCCATCTTCAACAACTTGCCGAACGATATTGAGGTTTCCGACGACGACTCTGCTTCTGAGCCCGAAACTACTGATATCGATAGCATTCCTGCACCACTGTCCAAGTCTGGGTCTGTTTCCAGCAAGTCCAAAGTCTCCAAGCAAAGCCAGGCTCGGCTCCCCCGGACCCCGCCTCATCTGCATGCTGTAGTGACGAATCCAGTTACACGAAAAATCTCTGCTAATTTATCGTCAGCATTTATTGACAGTGCCAAGCTGATCATGACCACGAATTTAATTGCCAAGTCCACCACTGGATCGTCCAAGGCAGGTTCGCTCGTGGAGAACAAGAAAAAGAAAAAGAAAAAGAGACCCCACCGATTATCAGATAACCCGCTTAAAAGTGGAGGTATCGCTAAACACTATTGGATGAACGACTCGTTTGTTAGCGACTGTCTCAACTGTTTCAAGCCGTTCACTGCGTTCAGACGGAAACACCACTGCAGGTTCTGTGGGCAGATCTTCTGTGCAGATTGCACCATCTTCATTTCGTATAGCCACTACAAAGACCAGAGACTGGGCGTTGGTGCAGGCAAAGACATCAAGTCCTACAAGGATAAGTTGCGCGTGTGCAAGCCATGCTACTGTGACGTCATTGTCTACCTCAGTGACGATAGTCTGGAGTCATCATCGGAAGAAGAGGAGGAAGTCGTTTTTAATACAACGGGAGATCTCAGTGACCTTGATGATAATGCACATGCGCTGGTGCAATCGTTAACGCGATTGAGGTCGTACTCGTTGAATTCTCTGAGAGATGCTCCTTTTGAATCTCCTTTGCTGTTTACACGAAAACACCTTCAACCCGATGAGTTGAAATTGGATGCAACGTCCAGTCTGGACTTCAACAGCCAAAAAAGCCCGGATGCTTTCTCCCATAGGCATCCTCCTCAGATGGCCATACCCACCACGCGAACTGGCGAAGCCGTGGAAATCCCAGCTTCCAAGTATGGACATGGAAGTCTTCCCAAGGGCCAGCTACTTTTGAGCCCTGCAAGACCGGCCATGCATCAGAGCATGTCGTATGCAAAGCAAGACTCCTTGAACTGGTACTACCCCAAAAGAGCTGCTTCGGTCAGCTCAGACTTGGGGCAATCCAGCAATTACCCCAATTTGGAAAACTTCAGCTCCATTTATAAGGCTGTGGTGAATAACCGGTATTCTAGGATCCCGTCTTCGGAACGGCTCAAGCCCACGATCATCCGGTCGGAAGATGAGGAAGTACTTGAACCAGAAGAGGATTTCGAGAGTGAAAACGAAGATGAGAACGTCATGTCATTGTATGCGTCTTTGAACCACGAAAACCCCTCGAGTTTGGGGTCCAGGCCTCACAATCCACTCGCTGTGTCAATGACTGGTGTTCCTACACTTTCAGAATTCCCAGCAATGAGTGGCAAGTACATACCGGCGAACTTGAGCCAGGAAATTGCCATGAAACGTTTTGAGTTCAAACCAATTGACTCTTTCTCCGATGCTACCATCAACGAGAACAAGCAACGGTCCAACTATCGGTCCAACGAAAGAGCCAAGGCTTCGCTTCGAAGAATCAAGGACCGCCGCATCCACAAGCTAGGCAAAAGAGGCTACGGAGGCACCTTACCTATTGCAGGCAATAATTCGTCTCTTGACGGAAGTGTGTCGAGTCCCTTCAACACGCCTCTTTCCACCACGCCGCTTTCGTTTGCCCGCAAGTTGTCCGACCCATTCCTTACTCCTAGGACCAAGGAAACTACTCTCAAGGAACTTCTGCGCTCTACTACCGATACACCTTCTCTTGGTATTCCAGATGAGACTCTAGCAATGCCCGCAGCAAGAATGCCTTCAGAGAACAGTCACCTGGAAAAACAAGACTGGCGCACTAACCCAATGGAGGAAGACCCCATGACGGTCTCCTACAACATGAACATCAACAAGATGATCAGACAGTGTCTTGCAGATTGTGACATCAAGAACCCCGAGGAACAGGACCGCTGGACACGGGTGTTCCGGTCTATTTTCAGCAACATCGAACACTTAAAGGTCATTGATACTCTTGACGTCAAGCAGTACATCAAGATCAAGAAGATCTTAGGTGGATCCATTGAAGACACCAAGAAGTTGGATGGGCTTTTCATCACCAAAAACATCGACTCCAAGAGAATGCGCGACCTGATCGATAACCCCAAAATAGCACTTCTTGTGTTCCCCCTCGAGTACTTGAAGCAAAAAGAGCAGTTTATCAGTTTAAGGATCGTCCAGTCTCAGCAGTCAATGTATATATCTAACTTGGTCTCCCGGTTGATCTCTCTTGAGCCTGATATCTTGATTGTGGGTGACACTGTGTGTGGGTTGGCGGAGAAACTCTTGGAGGAAGCCAATATTACCGTCATCTCCAATGTCAAGCCGCAGGTCATTGAAAGAATCTCGCGATATACCAAAGGCGACATTCTTCAATCTGTGAATGACTTATTCTTCAAAAAAGGAACCTTGGGCACCTGTGAAAAGTTTGAGGTCAAGAAGTTTGTCTACAAGGATGTGGTCAAGACATATGCATATTTCTTGGGCAGTCAGTTGGAGTCGGGGTTCACCATATGCTTGAGAGGCGGCGATGAGGAGTACTTGAGCAGTGCCAAATACGCCGTGGAGTCTCTTATTCCTGGAGTGTTCAATTCGAGATTTGAGAAGAGTTTCTTTCATGATTTCGATCTAACCATCTCCAAGGACCGGGAAGTTTTATATCTGGATATGTTTCAGGGCACTCTAGAGGTCGACAATATAAATGACCAGAAAGCCATATCTGTGAAGCTCCTCAAACAAAATGGAGTTACCAATTACTTGGATCTCTTCAACGAGAGAATCTTGAACTTCTCTCCCTCGGTGGAGTACCCGTTGCCAAGTGCTCTCAACAATGTGATCAGTTCTTTCAAAAACTTCGCCGGGATTTTTGAGTTCAATAAGCAATTGCAACTCATAGACGCGCAGGACGAGATCCGGTCCGAATGGTTCGACAAATTGCAGTTCAACTTGAGCCTCGACCGGTTCATTAGCAAAGGCGATATCATTCAAACACTCAAGTTTGTGGGTCAGGACTTGCTCAACTTCCATCTCCAGGAGTTCCACTTCCGAAGCAGAATCTGGGTCAACTGCCTGAAGTACACCATCTACCAACTATACCCCATCTTTCACAAGAGCATCAACTTTTTGCATTCCAGAATCTCGATCAAACACGCCACTCCATGTTATGGACCAATTGTTGTTGCGGTGGACTACTATTCGGACAATGATAAGTGTCTAGGAGTGTTCTTGGACCAGATCTTGCAGGAGTCCAACAAGTCGTGTGACGAATGCGGCGACCTCCTCCTCAACCATTACAATACTTACGCACATGGAAACGCCAAGATTGATTTGATTGTGGAGAAAATCGAGGACATGAACGACCAGCCCAAGGAGAAGAAGCAGAGGATCATGTGGAGCTACTGCCCTCAATGCAACATTTCCACTTCCATCAAGGCCATGAGCAACGAGACCTATTTCCTATCGCTAGGCAAGTTCCTTGAGCTCAATTTCTTGTCCAAGAGCACCCAGGTCAATGGGACATGCCCCCATGATTTCAACAAAGAGCACATCAAATACTTTGGGTTCAACGGCTACTTTATTCGGATGGAGTGCTCCAAAATCGATACGTACGAGGTGGTGGTGCCGAAATCAAAGCTCGAGTTCATGGTGTTGACGGACGTGGAGCTGAAGATATCCACCCGGGAGCATATCCAAGAGTCATCGTCAAAATTCTTCAAAAGTGTATCCAAAAGACTCAACCGAGTCAAAGTCGATACCTCAGATCAGGCTGAGGCAGGACATCAAAGGGTGGAGGAGTTGAAACAACGGCTTAAGACGCAAGAGGAGTACATCTCCCAGAAAACCATCAACATCTACGAGGCCACCATTCCGACCAACTATTTATCGTTGAATGTGATCAATCGTGACATACAGGAGTTGGGAGTTGCATGGGATAAAGAGTTCAACGACTTTGAGAACATGTTCTTACCCACCGAGAATGAAATCAACAAGATCACACAATTCCACTTGAGAAACTTCTTGATGGATACCTTGGATACGGAGCTGAAACTGGACAAGGAAATGTCTCGCGAGCAAGAGGCAGAGGTGAACCAAGAGCCGAAAAAGGATGAGCCGAAAAACGTCTCTTCGGACCTTGGAGAGAAAGTGGTCACCACTCCAACGAGGAGAATTCCCTCAGCCGTTATAGGCGACAAGATCATGCAGATACAGCAGTCGCTTGAGGAGGACCAGAACAAACACTTTCTCAAGTCACCGTCTAAGATGAAGTCTGATTCTCTCATGGACTTTAATTTTTCTGACTACAACAAGACGCATGCTCCAAAGAGAGTGCTGGACTTGACCAACTACTTCAACCAAATGACGTTGGAGTTCCAGAAGCAGAGGGAGAAGGTGCTTGAGAAACAGTCCAACAAGTACAAGGCTGTCCCTATTGTCAACTCTCAGCCCATAGTGGAGATCTACGATAACATCGAGGATGTGGTTGATGTGGAAAACAAACAGACATCCAAACTTAATGGATCAGAGGAAAGCAGCGACAACACTCTGCAGAATGTGGATGTCGACCAATCCAAGAAGCAAATGCTAACAGACCTCAAGAATAAGGATGTGATAAAGAGCAAGATTGACATTCCACAACCGGAAAAGAACTCGCTACTAAAGTCATTGACCAACTTCTGGGCCGACCGCTCTGCCACTCTCTGGGAACCTTTGGAGTACCCGTTGGATTTCACAGAGCACACATTTGCTGACTCGGATGTCATTGTGCGTGAAGATGAGCCCAGTTCCTTGGTGGCTTTCTGTTTGTCTACAGCTGACTACAAGCAAAAGGTGATGGGCATGGCCACCAATTTTTCTGCAGATGATGATACCAGTGAAAACATGGAGCTGAACGAGCAGTTCCGCAAGAAGAGCCACCACTTCACCAAGATCGAGAAAAAATTCAAGAAACGGTCCGACAAGAACCCCAGCCAGCAGGGCGACTTGGAGAGTATCATGACCAAGCCCAAGTTCAACCACTTGAAGTATCAATTTACCGATGGCAGCACGGAAATGTCATGCAAGATCTTCTATAGTGAGCAGTTTGATGCGTTCAGAAGGGCATGTGGAGTGGACGAGCTGTTCGTCCAAAGTCTCTCACGGTGTGTCAAGTGGAACTCCACCGGAGGTAAAAGTGGATCCAACTTTCTCAAGACCTTGGACAACAGGTACATTGTCAAGGAGTTGTCGAAATCGGAGTTGGAGTCGTTTGTCTCCATTGCGCCGTTCTACTTCCGATATATTTCGCAGTCGACGTTCAATATGTTGACGACGGCCATCGCCAAGATCTTTGGGTTCTACCAGGTTGAATTCAGGAATTCCATGAATGGCAAGACGTTCAAGATGGATTTCTTGATCATGGAGAACCTCTTCTACAACCGCAAGACCACGCGGATCTTCGACTTGAAGGGCTCCATGCGCAACCGGCATGTCAAGCAAACCGGAAAAGAAAACGAGGTGCTTTTGGATGAAAACATGATCGAGTACATTTACGAGAGTCCGGTGTTCGTCAAGGAGCAGCTGAAGAAGCTCCTAAAGGGCTCTTTGTTCAACGATACCGCATTCCTCTCAGCCATGGATGTCATGGACTACTCTTTAGTGATTGGAATCGACGATGCTGCAGGGAAGTTGTATGTGGGAATCATCGACTGGCTCCGAACATTTACATGGGACAAGAAGGTGGAGAACTGGGTCAAGGGCAATAGTTTGGTGGGCAAAAAGGGCAAGGACCCTACAATTGTCACGCCCAAACAATACCGCATCCGGTTCCGTGAAGCCATGGACCGGTACATTCTCGAGGTGCCTGATATCTGGTACGAGGGCTCCAAGTAGGATGATCTTTAAGTCCATGTTTTAGGTCATCTTCCTTGATTATTACCCTAGTGAAATTCAGTGTCGACTGATATAGAGTAATAGTCATACTAATAGACATCGTCACTTTCGACTTGCATAGTAGTAAGAGTAATAGTCATAGTGAAAGAAGAGTAAGAGTCATAGTGAGAGAAGAGTAAGAGTCATAGTTTACTCTTATGGATATTAATAGCCATAGTATACTGTCAACTTTCATAGTACACTGTCATGATAGTAGTCATACTAATGGACATACTAATGGTAGTGTACTGTCACAGTGAGTGCACGTGATTGAAATGGTAATACGTCATGGTAATAGTTTTACGGTATAGTAATAATAACACGTCATAGAAATATCATGTCTGTCGTAGTAGTCATGTACGTTGTAGTGTGGAGTTGTATGGTGAGATGAGTTTCATATATGGGTCGCCGAGACCGGAAAAAATAACCCACGCATGCTGGATACGGTCCAGGCATGGTCTAAATTAGCAGGCGTGCGGCGCAGGCAGTTCAGTGCACCAACACCACAAAAGCTTCAGCCCCAGGTCTAGAATTTCCTGGTGCCTACTTTGAATTCCGTTTCTTTTATCTCCCCTAAGCTTATCTTGTCAGAGCCCTGTTCATTTTGGTGTTTCATCTTGTTAGACTCTGAGACACCATGCGCGTCGGCTAATGATTGAATGATCTACACGACGTCCGCAGGCCCGGAAAATGTTGACGAAAAAGATAAGAGGGGAGTTTACGACAGTGTGTTTGAGTTTGTATGGACTTTGTGTTTGTGACGTTGTGTTTGTGTCTAGGCCCCGCTTATTATTAAACCTCAGAATTATTTAAACCCCCCAGTTGCCCCTTTGTCTCTGGCTCTATGGTTTTCTTGTATGGCATGAACAAGGCCTTTTCCGTCGTCGTGAAGTCCAGGCGCGCCCATGTGCATAAGATTCTGACATGAATGGAAAAGGTAAGGCTCGCTTCAAACCGCGAACAAAGGCCATCCAAAAGCCATTCATAGCAATCCATAATAATACAAAGCATTATATTTGACAAAAAATGTGAGGATCTGAGGCTGTGTGCAGGATGTTTCTAAAGTAAAGGTAAGCCCAAAAATCCCCTTACCCCCGCCATTGCCATCGTGGTTAAGAGTGAAGCTTAGGGGTTAATCAACATCACCTTTACACCTGTGCACCAGCTATCGGTGCGGGTCGCTGCACGAAAACAGAGCCACGCCTTGGGAGGAATGAGCACCAGTGCGCAGCCGCGCGTGCCCCATATCCAGCATTTTCAGCATTAGGCTTTTGAATAAGACACTACAGCTATTTTTCCATCCCAAGCTCACCACTTGCAATTTTCTTGGTTTAAGCCTGGTTTTAGTCTGGTTTTATTTGGGACTTTGTCGAGATTTCAAAAGTCTGTTTTCTGGCTAAACCAAATCCTTTGATCTTCCAAAAGCCTTGTCACTTGAATATCTCCTATAATAGAATATTCTTCCTATTGAACAAGCTGGTGTTAAAAATTGATCCAAGATTGATTTCTTTGATTTCTTACAATAAACTGGCTTGCATTTTAAAGACTGCCTTTCAACCACCAATCGAACAATTGAATTGTTGAACCTACTCCACTCCTTTTTGGCGGTTTTTTTTGCTTCACTCAGCCCCTTTCCAAGCTGATCCCACTTAACAAAGAAACCTCTGATTCCTAAGCCTTGAAATCCACCATGCGAAATCCCATTCTAGCATTCTTTTCGGCGCTATTATTGCTTGCGGCCTTGGTGTTTCTAGTGCTATCGTTGGTGTCGGTGCCCATATCTAAGGGCCTCCATTTGGCCTCCACTGGTTCAAACACTTATGGCATTTTTGGCTCTTGTGAAGATACAACCTGTCTGCTGCCTACATATCCCATCGACTTGAGTTCCATTTCCGATGGGCTCTTGCTGTCCAATACTAGGAGCACGTTGACCAAGACCTTCATTGTGGCTCCCATAGCTGCAGGTTTCGTGTTTTTTGCCTTTTTCTTCACGTTTCTCTCCGTCTGCGTGTCTGCGAGCATGGTCAAGATCTTATCGCTTATCTTGAGCGTGGTGGCTGCTATAGCGACCACCCTAATCGCCGTGTTGGTGGTTCTCGTGTATTATCCCCATGTCGAGTGGTTGGCCTGGCTCCAGATTGTGGCTGCTGCTTTCTGTTTAGTCTCGCTTCCGTTGCTGTACTTCTCCATTGGTATTAGGCTGTCTGAAGATGATGAGGATTCAGATGAGAACTCCGTAGAACGAATGAAATTTGGCAAGTACAAGGACGGCAAGACCTTCAATATGCCCGAGAAGAGCGGCCTCATGGAGAGGCTGTTTGACTTTACCGATGACGACAACTCCAAGGACTTTGGCTACCGTGGACAAGCGGCTACGCCGAAGCACACCTTTGGCCCTCTGGCTCAGTTGTTACAGCTGCCTAACTCAAGCTTCCTGGAAACTCGGCCCAAGCAGCCAAACGACGTGACCAGAAATAACGCTCCACCTCGCAATGTCCAGAACTACCCCAGCTTGAACCAGGGCCCTGGTCTGCCTGTTTCTGCCAAAAGACAAATGGCTCCTACGTTCCATGCAAGTGCAGGCACTCCTTCCTATGCAGAATCGCCCTTGGCAGCAAAGGCTCCTTATCCTCCCACGGAAAGGACATCTGCAATCTTCAACTCAGTCAACTATGGTGTTTTCGATCACCACCCAAATGTGGAGGGCCACCAGCCTTTCACCGAGATGCCAGACCACCCGGATGACAACGATCGTAACTCCTTGGCTTCTGGCAGACAGCTTGACTCTGACGAGGAGTCCGACTTCACCAGTGTTTCCCAGAGACCCCCCAATGCCATGTACACGTCTCCCAAAGCTCAACAATACTACGACCCCAGTGGCCCTTCACATAACTACCAGCAAGGTTACCAACAGGGCTACCAACCACAGCCGCCTGGGCCCCAGAATTATCCTAACATGTCACATTACCTGCCTTCAAATGCTAAACAGGAGAGATATCAACGGCCAGGACAGACTGCGTACCCTGCATTCAAGCCTAGCCAGCCTCAACCTCCTCGGCCCTCCAACCGCCCTACGATCTCCGATAATGCTTTAAACAACAACCCGGACTTTGCCTTGGGGTTCAATGGCAGAAGATCGGGAGCTCCCCGCAGAGGAGGCTTCCAGCCTGTTGCCAGAGCAGGACCTGGCCGGGCCGGTGCTCGCGACGGGCCTTATATGTTTTAAAGAGTTTACGGTGTGTTAAAAGCCAAAGCTTAATAGGCTTCTCATGATGGGCTTCTCATGATGGGCTTTTTATGATGCTTGTCGAAGTGTGGTTACAACTACTTATAATACATGAATCGCTCAGCTCAAATGATCATGTCAACCTTTGGATCTTTCTCCGGCACGGGTCGCAGGTCCACAGGCACATCTGAATCGGGGCCAGCCACGGGGTCTTCCTTATGGTCTGGAGAATGCGAGACCAGGCCCGAGTCTGTGCTTGGCTCATGCACCACCACGGTGGTTTTCCCCGAAGGCCTCACCACAACCACAATGAATAATGCCAACACAACAAGGCACAATAGAAAGATGATTTTGCACTTCGTAGTTCTTTTTTGGTAGCCTTGCGCCTTGATCAATTCCTTATCGGAAGACTTCAAGTCCTCAGCTGCACGTGACAAGTTGTAGTCCACGCGGTCCAACATACTGCCCTGGTCCACCACCAAGCCCTCCATTTCCTTGAAGATGGTGGAGATTTCCAAAATTCCCATGGCAAGCTTGGAAATCTCTCGCTCACGTGACGCCATGAGAGCGGAGTTTGGAGTCTTTTGGAGCTGCTGCTGTGCCTGTTGTAGAGCCGATTTCGAGTAATCTTCAATACCGCGAGAATCCTCCTCGGCCAAGAGCTGTGCCTGCAGAGACAGCGAAGGAGGTGGAGACGATAAGAGACGATCGGATTCTTCGTCGTCATCGTCATCCTTCAAAAATTTGATGTAGTTGTTTTGCAAGTTGCGGAACACGAGCGAGCTGTCTTGGATCTTCAAGGCATAGGTCTTCTTGTAGTTGGCAATGATCATGAGCTCATCAGTTGTATAGTTCAAATTAAGGCGCAGGTGGTTTTTCTCGAGAAACTCGAACTTTTTGATTAAAACATAACACGCTTCAAACACCTTGGTGATGGAATAGTTCAAGTCGTCGATGGTGCGTTCCAAGGCTTGCTTATCGCTATCTCGAGCAATCAATAATTTCTTGTACATCAGACTCAATTCGGTGGTCTTCAGTTTGATTTGTAGGAGGTTTTGATCTAGCGATGAAGAGATGTCAAAGATGGACGGAGCCAATGGTTTCATCTCGATCTCCTCATGGTCCTTATACTTGCGGGCCGTCTGCTTTGGGCCCACAGTTTTCCGCGCATACATAAGGCCCTCCTCCTCCTCGGCAATATTTGTGAAGCGGGCATGCGATTGGTTTGCTCGGGGGATGGTGCGCCGATACGAGAGGTATAGGTTGGTCCGGTCACGAAACATGGGTGGTGGAGGAGGCGAGTGATTAGCAGTTAACGTGGAGTACGCACGGCTGTGTGCAGGCCCAACAAGAAGATCAGAGCTATTCCTCTTCAAAGGCACGTGACTCCAGTATATAAGTGTTGTATTACAATTTCCAGTATTTAAATTGTATACATAAAAATTCTTTTCATAGAATTCTTTTCATAGAATTGTATTCATAGAATTATTTTCATAGATTTGTATTCATAGAATTGTATAGTTGAAATAACTAATGTGATGCTGAGTTGGTGGTCTGATGGAATTGGGTGCGAATTACGTTTCAAACAAATACGGCGAGAAAGAGCAAAAGCCCAAACCGTTGAGATAAGTGAACGCATTTTTTTCACTGGGATGATAAATAACCATTTTTTTAGGACACGTCCACTACTAGTAATAGTAGTCTCTTTTAAAATTAATACAACAAAATATAGTAGTCTCTAGTAGTCTCTAGTAGTCTGTAGTAGTCTGTACTAAGGCTAATACTAACCGTACCAAAGAAGCAGTACTCACCAGTCCTAATATTTGGCTGTACTAATATTCATCATAATTACAAGCAGATACAAGTTGATACAAGAGAGCATTGACCACTTCTTCTAGTGCTCATTATAGCCTTAAAACACACAAATCGATCATGGGGTATTTATTTAGTTTGGATCTGGTGCCTTAATTTTCTATAGATACAATAGAATTATTGCTATTAGTAAAGGTAACCTTATGACCTGGAAGACATCTCTCTGTGCATCCTATCTCATAATAGGGGTGCTACTTCATGTGCCATTTTCTGTGAATTCGAATTTGAATATTCTAGAGAAATATTATCTGATAAGGATTTGACTACTCTTTGGTGAGTGTAATTTGGAATTAGGCTGCTGGATGGAGTACTTACACTACATGCAGGACCTGGTAACTTGAAAGCACCTTGTCTTGCTTGATTCCAGACATTAATGGTTGTATTCATCATGGATGAACATTCTAATATTCCCAATAACACTAGTTGCTATTGTTATTTCATTAAGTACAATTACAAAGAACCATTGAAGTAACCACCATTTCAATAAATTCATCTTTGAGAGTCACATTAGTAATATCACTTGATAGAGCTGATAGAGCTATAGATTTGAAAAGAAATCAATGGAACTTAATCACTGGTCACGGAGCACTGAAGCTGGTCTATATACACGTAGTTATGGGTGGTCCTCACTGCTCAGTCTCTTTTTGTTCAGCCTGTTTACCCTTCTGCTCCCTCTCCAACAAAACCTTCTTCCACTCTGGTAATGGGGCAGGCTGGTTCTTACGGATCTCCTGCTCCTTCATGGACAAGACGATTGTACTAAGCAAAAGCACTATGGTGATTGCCTGTGCATACATTCTTGCCTGAACAAGCTTCTGGGGTCTTGTCATGATCTTGTCCCGATTGACAAAAATCCACGAGCCATATAAGGAGGCAACCCACGTCAGCAAGATGATCTTGTATTTGTTGGTGGAGAGAAACGTGACGATTTTCTCGGACGTGGACGCATTCTTCCACTGCTTGAACTCCTCCAAGACTTTCAGGTTGGTGTGGCCCGAAGAATGCATCTTGCGGTCAAATTCCACGGAGCCTTCATCAGCAAAAAATGCGGTGGACGAAACCGTGGGCATAGTGAGGATGGCCGTTTTGATGGAGGTGCTGAACCGGTTAAACCTCACAGGATGCCTAGCCTTGAGATATGTAAAGAGGCCTATGGAAAAGATGGACCCATAGAACATTCCTTTGAGGCCTGCAGCCACCATGTAGGCCTTATGTGCCTCACGTTCTTCCTTATTGATGATCTTCATTGTAGATTAAGAGTATAGGAAAGGACTGAGGAGATATGAGTGCGCCGCTCCTGCACTCAGCCACACGGGCCCATTGATGAACCACACCAAATCATCAATCGATTTTGAAAAAAAAGGCTGATTTTTGAAAAGAAAGGCTAATCTATGATTCATTTAGTTATTATTTGGATCTTGGTCGAATATAATTTTCCAGCTAGAGAAAATCAGGGCAGTGAGTTGAGGATAGGTCATATGATATATGCAGGCCAACTTCAGTAGTCACTTTCTCATATGAAGATCTTCCACGTGATGTTTCAGCTCATATATTTCAAAGGTGTTTTAGATGTTTCAGGAGTTTTTTTTTTGAATGTTTCAGAAGTAATTTGGATGTTTCAGAGTTTAAATAGTGTTTCATATCTCAAATAGCGTTCCAGATGTATCGAGGTAGTGTGGTCCTGGGTAATAATGGCTGAACGGTTATGAGTCCTGGCACAATTCTAGGTACACTATACCAGCATAGAGATCAGAGACCGTAAAATCTTCGAAATCTCTGTAGATCATAATAATGAAAATCTATACTTTCCATAGGATTTCCATAACCAGTATTGATCAAGATGGGATTACCGTAGATTTATAACCACCTTTAAATACAGGTCGCACTCAATGTGATTGCAATAATTGCCAGTGAAGAAGCACCTCAACTGAAATTTTGAGCCGCACTCAACACTCCGCACTAAACACACCGCACTGACTCATCCACATTAAATTCTACTTTACATTAAATTCTACTTTATATTAAATTCTACTCCATAGTGTTAAATTAGTATGATACAGTGAGAGATTACGTAATCATCGAAATGAAGTCATTGAAACATATAGAATATAAGCTACTTGAATCAATTATATTTATATTTTCTCCATTACACTATAACAGAGGTTAAATAAATTGCACTATAAATGCACTGAACTCAGTATATATTCTGGGGTCACTAAATTACACTAAATTGCACCAGAAGCAATTTTTATATGAAGGAATATCACCAATATAAATCCTATTGACTCACAAACTCACTTGAATTCACTATATTAGACTATGGTGGTTTGTACTCTAGGTTGCACTGATTGCACTTTAAATTGCACTCTAAATGCACGACGAAGTGGTCCACAAAGCATCACTAATAGAATCAGCCAAGAATTTCCCTAGCCCTAGCCCTAAACCTATATTCTTACCCAAATCAAATTTGTACTAGAATCAAAACAAACACAAAACCAAATAATTAATATATAAAACTATACCCTAGTCCAAACTCCATGCCTTATATATACCCCATCCAGTCACTGGACCAGATAAATGGCTTTCGCAGCTGCCCAATATACACAACCGCAGCTCCCTAACAAAGTACTCATTCACAAATAAATTCGTCCATAAGCCGCAACCTCTGGACCCAAACAAACCCCATCCATCACTGTCTATTGACGCAGATCTCCTACTCCGGTACACAGTATCTCCCTCTGCTCTGCTGGAAGCCCGAGTTTCCGCGTCCCATCGTCTGGTTGCTCCTTCACCATCTCCCTCCAAGCCGCCATCATGAGTGCTTCTTCCGGCCAGAAACACCTGTCTGGCGCCATAAACCCCTTCAACACAAACCCTCGCTCGTCCCGTGCTGACCCCATGCACACTCCCCGGTCGCCGTCGAGGTCCACTCGAACGCTTTCTCCCCCCAAACCTGGCGAAAACATCCCTCCGCCATATCCGCCCACTTCGCCCCGTCGCAGAACAACAGGCAGGCCCTTATTCAGCGACAGACACATCCCTAATCGCACAGGAATCGATTTGCAGGCGGCCTTCAGCTTGTCCAACCAAGAAGTTGTCCCCGACCTTCGAGCCAGTGCTTCTCGAAACTATAATTCGCACGCCGAAGAGCTTTCTCCCAACGAAATCGAGATCCGCAAGGAGGAGGAGGCCAACCGCAACTTTTCCAGCGTGCTCAAGGCAGAGCTCTTCGGCGACCACGTGCCCATGGCCACTGCTGACCTCTCGCGAGGTCATAATAGAGACAATATTTCCACCCACGACTCCACCAACTTGCGAGCCTCCAACATGGCGCCCACCACCATCTCCACCAATAGCCTGACCACGCCGCCCCGGCAAGGTGACGTTGGAAACGTCACGGGCACCCCACGCCAAAAGACAAACCTCTTCACATACCAGCTGCCCAGCAAAGCACGCCCCATCTCTCGTGACTTGCAACAGGAGCTCTTTTCGCTATCGCCTGTGCGCCTGGAATCTCAGAAATTCTTGTTGAGCCCCCAGAAAAAGGCCCGTTCTATCTCCAAGGTTCCATACCGTGTATTGGATGCACCCGAACTCTCGGACGACTTCTACTTGAACTTAGTGGACTGGGGCCTGCAGGATGTGCTAGCTGTTGGCCTTGGTGACTCCGTGTACCTCTGGGACGGACTGACGCAGTCTGTCGAACGTCTTTGCGTGCTAGAAGATAAAGATAAGGTCACATCGTTGAGCTGGATTGGCTCCGGTACTCACTTGGCCGTGGGCACGCTGAAAGGCTTGGTGGAGATCTGGGATGCTACGAAAATGAAGTGTGTGCGGACCATGACCGGCCATAAGCTCCGAGTGAGCGCATTGGCTTGGAACAAGCACATCCTATCCAGTGGGTCCCGCGATAGGACTATATACAACCGAGATGTCAGGGTGCAGAGCCACTACATCAACAGTCTTGAGTCACACAAGCAAGAGGTGTGTGGGCTAAAATGGAATACGGAAGAAAACAAATTGGCCAGCGGTGGAAACGATAACAATTTGTTCATCTGGGATGCCATGAACACCAAGCCTCTCTACCAGTTTTCGGAGCACAATGCAGCAGTCAAGGCCATTTCGTGGTCGCCTCACCAACGAGGCATCTTAGCATCTGGTGGAGGCACGGCCGACAAAACCATCAAGGTGTGGAACACCCTTACAGGGACCCGTATCAACAATGTGGAAACAGGCTCGCAAGTGTGCAATCTCGTGTGGTCTAAGAACTCCAATGAGATCGTGTCTACTCATGGGTATTCGCGCAACCAGATCATAGTGTGGAAGTACCCATCGATGCAACAAATTGCGCAGCTCACAGGCCACACGTACCGTGTGTTGTACCTTTCATTATCGCCAGATGGAGAAACCATTGTCACGGGAGCAGGGGACGAGACGTTGCGGTTTTGGAACGTGTTTGAAAAGAACGTCAATGATGAGCCTTCTTCGTCCGTTCTACTTGATGCATTCCTGCAATTGAGGTAAGATTAAGCCGCATGTTCACTGCTGTGCGGCAATCGACTAAACATTGGAGCCGCGTCTCCACGGCTGTGCAGGGGCTTCCAAGTATGACAATGTAAGATGGTTGATGAAGCGGGACTGCACAAGTCCGAGAAACAATAAGTGCTTGACGTGCGAGTGGTGCGACGCAGAAGACTTGGTGCGCTGGGGTATTATGAGATCAGACAGTCACAGATCATATCCGCCTAGAAGAAGTTTTTTGGGGTTGGGGATGATCATGAAAATTATTTTATACTGTAAGGAAACGTTGGCAGAGCCAAATATGATATCAGCACTAAGTAGTCACCACCAATACAAGCCAATACACCAATACAAATACAGGACCAACAATGCAATATAATTTTAAACCTTAATCTAAAGCTAAACGAAATCTAAATGATAATCCAAAGAATAAAATCAAACCAGACTGTTATATACACACGGAGTCGGCGTTGGCGGACTTGCACCGGCCACGTGACCTTATCGTTCTCCACTGATACTGCGATGAAGCCAAGCGCACGGCACCGCCAAAAGGAAGTCTCGCGCTAATCGCACAAGGCGAGAGATTACTCATAGTCAGCCTGACTATAAAGTGCGCGTCCGCTGCACTTACTTTTACAGCCAAGTATTCCCTCTTTATATAGACTCCATCGATCGTCAGAGATCCAAGTGTCCACCAAAAAAATCGTGTTTCAAAAAAGAAACAGTTGATAGGGAACAGTTATTCAGCGTTGAATTGAATATCTTGAAATCATTTTGAATACCATTTAAACCGTCGAGTTTGTTAGATAGTTCAGGCTTTTTTTGTCTAATCTTTTGTCTAATCTCTTGTCTAGTTTTTTGTCTGGTTTTTTGTCTAATCGTTTATCTTCCAGCTCCCAGCTCTTACAGAAACCATGACTAAACCAGCAGCAAAAGACTTGTCGCACCATTTGAGCGTGGAGGCTCAGTCTCGCAAACCCTCCGCATTGAAAAGCGCCTTCAAGTACTACAAGCTTCCAGGAATGACGTTCCTCGGAGGCGGCTTGCCCATGGCTGACTACTTCCCCTTCAATGTCATCGGGGCCGATACGCCTACTCCTCCTTTTGCCAATGGCATTGGAGCTGAGATCACCGACAAGGACAAGACGGTATTGAGTATCCATAAGAGGGCCAGTGACGAGTCCGTGGCGGCCAAGGATGTGGAGTTGGCTCGGTCCTTGCAGTACGGCTACACTGAGGGCCAGCCTGAATTGGTGGACTTCTTGAAGGAACATACTCAATTGATCCACAATGTGCCTTACGAGGACTGGGATCTTATTAGCAGTATTGGAAACACACAGTCGTGGGACGCGTGCTTGAGGACATTCACCAACAGAGGCGATGCCATTTTGGTGGAGGGCTACTCTTTTTCTTCTGCCTTAGAAACTGCCCATGCGCAGGGAATCACCACTGTGCCCATTCAAATGGATGCTTATGGTATAATCCCTGAGGCTTTGGCTCAGCTCTTGAAGAATTGGGTAGGACCCAAGCCAAAGATGTTGTACACCATCTGTACGGGCCAGAACCCTATGGGCTCGTGTATCAGTGCCGAGAGAAGAAGAAAGGTGTACCAGTTGGCCCAGGAGCATGACTTGATCCTCATTGAGGACGAGCCCTACTACTTCTTGCAGATGGAGTCGTACACGCGGGACTTGGAGGCCCGCTCCAAGAAGCATGTGGACGACCACGATGCTTTCGTCAAGGCCTTGGTGCCTTCGTACCTCTCCATGGATGTTGACGGAAGAGTGTTGCGGTTGGACTCTGTTTCCAAGACCATAGCCCCCGGAGCACGGTTTGGTTGGATCGTGGGTCAGAAACAGCTCTTGGAACGGTTTATTCGTTTGCATGAGGTGTCAATCCAATGCCCCTCGGGCTTTTCCCAGTCCTTGTTGAACGGCTTGTTCCAGAAATGGGGCCAGAAGGGCTACTTGGACTGGTTGATTGGCTTGAGAACTGAGTACACCCACAAGAGGGACGTGGCCATCGACTCCATCCACAAGTACTTCCCACAGGAAGTGGTGACCATTACCCCTCCTGTGGCAGGCATGTTCTTTACGGTGAACATCGACTGCTCCAAGCACCCCAAGTATGAGGAGTTTGGCAGTGACGCGTTGAAGGTGGAGACTGCCATTTACGAGAGAGGCTTAGAGTTTGGATGTTTGATGATCCCGGGCTCGTGGTTCAAAGTGTCTGGCAAAACAGACCCTCCACAACCCGAGGTGCATGTTGACACTGAGCTTGACCATACGATTTTCTTCCGGGGCACCTACGCCGCTGTTCCTTTGGACGAGTTGGAGAAGGGCTTGGAGAAGTTTGGCAATGCAGTCAAGGCCGAGTTCAACTTGTGATCTGGAAACTGGTGTTAGATTTAGAGCCAGATCAGTGTAGAATTTGGAATAAAATTAGGAGTCATTAGAGTGGACTCTAGAATTATATGGAGTAAAGGCAGAATAGTGTAGAACAGGTCAAGGTATATAATTCTGGATCCGAGTGTATTGGTCATAGGTACTAAAGCATGGTAGACGACTTAAGGTGTAGTATACTATATTCTCTACCACGACTCATCACATGTCACGGGTATTAAGTTTAGGTTGGTATAGTAGAGTGCTAGTCTACTACTAAGCTGTACTATATTACTCTTATAGAAATACTACTATACCTTCATATGCTAGTCTTATGAGCATGTACAGTCTTCATTTAGTCTTAAGCCTACACAATCGCAATTAGTTTGCTGATGCTGGAAATAAGAGTGGGTGTGTGATAATATGGTATCGTTTGATTTAGTAGTACGGTGCGATTTTGAAGCTCTACATGCACGTCACTACAAACGAGTGCTGCTCTGATGATGCAGTAGAGATATTCGCACCCAGTGCGTTTATTAAAAGCAATGAATTTGGGCCATACAAAAATGGTTCTCCTTTTATATACAATAGTAATATAGGATAGAGTCACTACTCTACTATCACTACTAAACAAATATCATTAGAATTACTTATGGGATTCCATACTATAGACTATACTATACAATACTACTACTGTAGATTGTACTGTAGACTGTACTGCAGACTGTACTGTAGACTGTAGACTGTACTGTAGTGACTACTAACTGAGTAAGGCCTTACCACTAAATTGACCACTTGTAATTTCCTATAGGTGAATATTATTCGTATATCGCGTAGTCTATAATGGAGGTATTGCTTTTTAGATATGCACTCCATTTCAGTGATTCAGTAGTGCAATCATCCTGACTCGGTCAATTTTAAGTGGAATTATCACTAGCAGTGGTAGTAGAGAAGAGAAGTTCAGCTAGCCATACTAATAAGCCAGCCGTTATAACAAACTAGCCATACTACCAATTCCATGAATAAATAGAATCAGAAAACCTTGATTTTTCCGTATTTCCAGAATTCTTCACAAAAGTTCAAGAACAAATAGTTACCAACGAGCTTGAACGTCAAGAATTGATAAGTTCTAGAAAAAGGTTTTTTTTTTTTAACATGCATGACCTTGGAAATAAAGCAGAGAGGTTTGGATGGATTAAAGGTTTGAATGGATTAAAGGTTTAAATGATCCACGGCTCGCTTGTGGAAAGTGCACTTGTTAACAAGCCTTGAAAATCCATAAATATCCATGCCAAGTGGTCCTCATATCCATAGCAGGTCTCATAGTATATAGTAATAGTACCCTGTAATGCAGTGTGGGACTATATATAGTACTGGTTCAGTTAGTAGTGTATAGAGTAGTCCAGTACCTGGATATAGTTGTACTAGAAGATATCAGGACCTTTATAGGAGGTGGTAGTAGTGGTAGATGGTAGTAGTGGTAGATGGTAGTAGTGGTAGATGGTATTAATGGTAGCTAGTATAGATTCGTGTAGTTGTTTCACTGTCTATTACTGTCTATATGTCTACTTCACGAACGACTATACTACATATTACAGAGTTATGACTGGAGACTACTAAAGATTACGTAATTATGACGGAGACTACTACCGAACACAATAGAGTCCAGTAGATCCATAGCAATGTATCTCCGCTAGAGTATACTCATGCTGAGAAATATCTAGACTATCAGAGGGTCTAGCAATTTATAATGAATGAATGACTGTATCACTCCACCATATATCACCTTATACAGTTATTATAATCCACCATAATATAGTTATATACGAATATACCGAGTGATGAAAATAAACTGTTTTTTTTTTGATTTTTTGGTGTCTTCATTTAATTGTTTTGGTGTCTTCATTTATTTGTTTTGGTGTCTTCATTTAATTGTCTGTGGTGTCTTTATTGGTTAGACAAATACATTACTATAGTGAGTGTGGAATAGTAGAATGAGAAAAAGACAAAAAAAAAAAAAAAAGTACATTCAGATTTTAGTAATCTTCACTAATACCACTACTATTAAAAAAAAAATCAAGTGTAGAGTATAGGATATAGAGTGTGGAAGGTAGAGTAGAATGTAGAGTAGAAGGTAGTGTATCGTAGATTCTGGGACGATGTCGTGGGTGCGGTGTGGCTGGTGGCTGCGGGCCTGCATCTTGAGAAATGAAGGTGTCCAGAACCCAAAGCAATAGATGAGGAATTGTTTTGTTTTTTTGAAATTTTTTTTTTTTTGTAGTAATGGAATTTCTCGCCATATCCAATTCCTTCTTCCATTCTCTAGGCGTCAAAATTAGTATTTCTGTATCACTGTCTGTACCAGTGTCTGTACCAGTGTCTGTATTAGTTATTGTATGTTCTTATGGGTACGATGTACTAAGGATGTATAGGATATAGAAGCCAAAAGGAGAAAAAAAAAAAAAAAGAGTACATAGATAAAATGATTTACATATAAAATGAGAAGACAAACAAATAAAATATGTGGGTTTCATAGATAGTAAGGTGGTGTAGAGGGAAGAAGAGTGAGTGGTGAGTAGCGAGTGAGTGAGTGAGTGAGTGAGTGAGTGAGTGAGTGAGTGAGTGAGTGAGTGAGTGGTGTGTGGGGTGGAGTGTGAATTTAGTGCGCACAGCGATATAGACTACTTCACCAGATGAAGATACTCAAGCTTCCCTGGCTCAGCCACAGAGGTACGTACTATTCTTATATCGCCAACTTCAAACCAGCGTTTACTAATTACAGCCGAAAATAAATCTATAGAATGCTACTCCATCAGTGTCAATAGTCAGGGCACCAAGTTGGCGTCCGGAGGCCTAGATGGGAAAGTCAAGGTGTGGGATATCCAATCCGTGGTGTCATACAAAGAGCTCCCTAAGGACTCTGAAACTCTCCTGCACCGTATGGAGCAGCCACAGCGTCTAGAACGCCCGCTAGCTTCCATGAGCAGGCACAATGGAGTGGTGACCAGTGTCAAGTTCTCTCCTGATGGGAAGTACTTGGCTTCAGGTTCCGACGATAAGATCGTGTTGATCTGGGAAAAGGATGATGAGCAGGCGGCTCGGCCCAAGCTGTTTGGCGAGACCGAGGCCGATATGGAACATTGGACCGTAAGGAAACGACTTGTGGCCCATGAGAACGATGTCCAGGATATTTGCTGGAGCCCCGACGGGGCGTTGCTCATAACCGTGGGACTTGACCGGTCCATTATAATCTGGAATGCCGTGACGTTTGAGCGTATCAAGCGGTATGATATTCATCAGTCTATGGTTAAGGGCATAGTGTTTGACCCGGCCAACAAGTTCTTTGCCACGGCTTCTGACGACAGAACCGTCCGAATCTTTCGCTACTACAAGAAAATGAACGAGGTGTCGTCCAGTGCATACGAATTTCAAATGGAGCAGGTGGTGGTGGACCCATTCCAGAAGTCTCCTTTGACGTCTTACTTCCGCCGCATGTCGTGGTCTCCCGATGGCCAGCACATAGCCGTGCCCAACGCCACTAACGGACCGGTCACATCCGTGGTGATTATTAATAGGGGCCATTGGGCTACCGATGTGTCCCTTATAGGCCATGAGGCTCCATGCGAAGTGTGTTCGTTTTCTCCTCGGATGTATCAACTTGACGGCAAGGACCCGGGGTCCGAGGGCAACACTACGGTGATAGCCACGGGTGGCCAAGATCGCACATTGGCTATTTGGAGCACAGCCTTGACGAAACCATTGGTGGTGGCACGTGACGTGGTGTCCAGGTCTATCACCGACTTAGCCTGGACGCCGGACGGACAGACGCTTTTCGTGAGCTCGTTGGACGGCTCCATCACGTGCTTGGTCTTTGAAGAGAACGAGTTGGGAGTTTTGGTCAGCGACGATGCCATTGGCTCACAGTTGGTCAAGTATGGCGGAGATAGGGACTCCACGGTGATGCCGGAATCCGTGGATCTGTTGAACCTCGAGGCATTGGCTGCACCCACGCAGATTCTGCCTAATGTGATTTCTTTGGCGAACAAGCTGGACCGGGACATCGTGGCTGACTTTAAGGAGACAATCGTGGCAGAGTCTGCAAAAGAGTCTACAAGTGAGTCTGCAAAGGAGCCAAAGGAGTCTACAACTACTACGGAATATGCAAACGAACCTACGAAAGAAGTTGAAGGGGCGGATCTTAAGAAGCCGGCTAGTCTGGACCCCATGTTGGAATCAAAGACCAAAGAGCCGGAGTCTTTGCTAAAATCACCAGTGGTTCCGCTGAAGCTCAATAAAAGCTCTCAAAGTGTGACCATGACCAAAGGAGGAAGAAAACGGGTAATGCCTACACTTGTGTCCAGCTTTTCCGAGCGAAAAGCCCCTGTGACGAAACTCCCCCAGATGGCCAAACGGTTCCAGAGCTCCAAAATCTCCCATACTGGCCACCTTTTACCCAGGCTAGGGGTCCAGTCTGCAGTCAGTGGTCTTCGGCAGAGACACGAAGGCGGGGCTTCTCTTGAAAAACCTACTGAAGACTTGGACAACGATAACGAGGATATG